>AP028158.1:31205000-32405000 GCA_014132275.2 Samia ricini | reverse complement strand
TTGAAGGGGCGACTCGGGATTGAACAACATCACAGGCATAACCTGCCATGCCGAGGCGGCCTCTCCCTGTCTTCAGTCCAAGAGGGGAGCTCGCGAAAGGTTATTTACGCTTGCTTTCCGCATACCCTTCTAAATTATGAGAACTGCGTAGTAAGACCATATTAAACTAGAACTAAAAACTCTTATTAGGGGCCGTTCAAGTATCACGTCAGCAAAATTTTAGATTTTCCTCACTTATTTAGTAAGCAAAGATAACTTGGCCGAAAACTGCATTTCGGTATTAAAAAGGTTAGTTCAAAAAAGTCGTTTGATATAAAAATCTTCCTCCTTCAAAAACAAATGTAAAGTATTTGGCTCGGAAATACTTTTTTTTTTATGACGGGGGAAATGCATTTACGCACTACCCTTACCTATTCTATTAGTGAGACCGAAGCCCCAATACAATAGGTAAGGGGGCACGGAGGGACGAACTCCGTGCCAGTGTAGGACTCACCCGGGTGTGAAGCGCCCGGAAATACCCACTAAAACCCCCCGGGGCCGTCCACTACATTTGGGATGGGGGCGACACGGGGTGGCTTTCGCAAGCACCGCGTCACCCTCTGCAGCGAACCCACCGGGCCTCGTCCGTGCAATGGCCCAGTGGGGATGGGGGAGAATATTTCTCCACCCCACCTCTTCGCCCGCCTCTCGAAAGAGGCATGACCAAGATTGGTCGTCCATCCAGGGGGCAGGACATACTTCCTGCCCCCCCATGAAATATGAAACATGAGACAGACAGTGACGGGCAAAGAGAAAGGTGAAGAAACCCGTCACTGTTGAAAAGGAAGAAGAATGGGTCCCTCTCCTTTACTCATCTTGCCAGACCGACAAGTCTCGGAAACCCTAATTTTACGGTGCACACTATATTTTCTGTACTTGGAGCTGTTGTTGAAGGTTGAACAGCATCTTAGTATAGTATTTTCTAATCAAAATAAAAAAAAAAATCTTTATTCAATTTAGGCCCTAAGAATTTTAAAAAATTTAGGCGCTTATGAACGTCTAAAAAACACTACCACCGGTTTCGGAAAACAACCCAGTCGAGAAGAGCCGGCAAGAAACTCGATCTGGTACTTTTATGTTTATAAATATAAAATATGTATCATTTTTTTTCATATATAACACTATACAAATCCTAATCTTAGCTAATGTTAGCGGGTGCGCACAGAGATGTGGGTTAATTCCAGACATCACTATAGTTCACGTAATGTTCCACCTTATGATAATATCCACGTAATGATAACCTTTTGAGATTAAGACTTGCTTGTTGCTTGATAGTTTTAAAAATCATAATATTTGAACTTATTGTCAGGTAAATCGGTAATGTTACTTGGGATCTTATTGTAAAACCAAATACTATTACATATATAGCTTTTATTACACTTACTTAACCTAAAGCGTGGGACAGCCAACTTCTTTATTTCTAATATTAAAATTATGATGATCATTCACGAGCTTGTCTAAATTAAAATAAAGCTTGTCTAAATTGTCTAATATAGCCCGAGTTAACGTCTTTACCATTCTGGACCACGCCGTCACTTACCGTCATTTGACATTATGGTCAAAGTAAAAATAAAAACAATACAAAGAATCGAATTTACCACTTAATTACAAGAATATGTTCAAGTATCTGGGTATCCGAGTGGGTATCCGATGACTTAAAAGGTAGCCTGGGCATTGAGCGTGAGCGCAAAGCGTTGGCTGTTCGCTGTAATATGTTGGCTCGCAGATTTGCTAAATACTTGATTGATGGCTTTCACGCCATCATGCACAAACATTGCGCCTTACTCATGCGCAGGGTACGCGCCATCCCCAACAGCGCCCTTAAAACTTTAGCAGACAGGTGGGACAGCCCCATAATGGAACGTTGGGTACGTCTATATATACCACTGTGGCGTTATAAAAATAATTAGTGAATGTAAATGTAGATGTCAGTATTAACACTAGTTTCTTAGTTGAATGTATACTAATCAAATGGGTTTGTATATAAAATAACAGATTTTATTATTATATACAGAATGATAGAAAACACAAAAATATTGCGATCAGAGTCACAAGTACGTATCAGTTTTATTATTATTTTGAGAATGTTATATATTTAATGTAATTCCAATCTATGGAGATTCTTATCAGGAGGCATAATTCCTATATCTAAATGATTGAATTAATATAAAGTGGAATAGTTTATAAGTGACAAATTTTGTGAGGGATTGATTGTGAGTGAGTTGACGTATACCAGTGCTTTTAGTGACAGTGAAGGATCTTATACTGGTAAATACTTTTTTTTCTTTCTAAGCTACAATATATTTAAGGAGCAGATAAAAAAATGATTAAATTTATTTGTCCGGGGATTATTTAATAAAAATTATTAAAATTATTTTAAATATTTTTGTTATGTTTCAACACACTTAAGACTGTGTATTTAAAAGTATTTTTTTTTGGATGTATATTATCTATTTTTAATTTATTACGTAATATGTAAATGTCAATCGACGCGGATTCGATCCCATTTATCCAACTCTAAAATTGGCCTGAGCTTTCGGTGAAGGAAAACTTCGTGAGGAAACCATAGCGTGGCGTTAGGGCATTTTCTAATAATACCCGCCTGGGTAGCTACTACCCTCAAGTTTGAAAACCTGCCGCCAAATAGCAATTGGTGTGTCCCGGCAGCATCACTTGAGAACCAGTACCTCTAGGCTTATTGTTTTTTACTATCCTGGACCACATCGTCACTTAAAAGCAGGTGAGATTATGGTCAAAGCAATGAGCCTATATCGTGTAAAAAACATAAAATAATTGATATTTACAATTTTAAGACAAAAATTATATTAATTAACCGTTTTTAAAAGTTTTTTTTTATATAACACTAATCATCATAATCGTTTTAACATAAAACGTTGACAAATACAGGAAAAGAATGCACTAAACTTATCTTTACTTATTATCTGATGGAATGTAATTATTTTTTTTTGGGTAAATAGTTGTTTTTTTTTAAGTTTTAGTTTTAAGAGGAAGTTTGAAAGTGGCGCCAATAACAGACAAGTTAAGAGGCGGTCGTTTATCCTGGTATGGACATGTGATGCGCAGGGAGAAAGAGAATGTTGTAAGAAAGGTATTGGATATGAATGTGGACGGTTACATGGGAAGGGGAAGACCAAAGAAAAGATGGATGGACTGTGTGAAAGATGATATGTTTAGAAAAGGAGTGAATGCGGAGATGACAACAAATAGAGAGGAATGGAAAAGGAAGACATGTTGCGCCGACCCCAAATAAAAATGGGAAAAGGGTAGGGAGATGATGATGATGATGAGTTGTTTTTTTTTAAATAATTATTTAATCGTGTATATTTAATATGTGTAAATTATTTTATAAAGTTATTTCATGCATCTTTTATTACTTATTCATAATCATATTATTCGATAGATAAAACTGTGATGAACAGAGTGATGGAAATTAAGTTTAATGCGTCGGTGTAAATAATAATTTTATTACAATTTGCTGTATAATACTAATAAATAAAGAAAATTGAAGTTTCTGTTTGTAATCTCAAAATATATTTTTTTAATAATTAACCCAACTCGGCTGGGCTGCATTCGGAAAGCTACCTAAAATCTTCTCGTCCGAAATACCGCGGTGTCTCAAAACAAAAGTCAACCGGTGTGTGTGGCCAGTGATAACATACGGCACTAAGACGTAGTCGCTTACAATGGGGCTAATAAGAAAGCTCAAATTTGCTCAAAGGGCAATGGAGAAATCTACGCTTGGAGTTTCACTGCGTGATTTAATCAGAAATGAGGACATCCGCAGAATAACCAAAGTAACCGACATTGCCCAAAGAATTGCTAAACTTAAGTGGCAGTGGGCTGGGAACATTGCTCACAGAACCAATGCTCGATAGGGCCAACGGGTTTCTAGAATCCACTAGGTTCCACGCACCGGAAGACGTAGAGTGGGTAGGCCCCTCACAAGGTGGACCGACGACCTGATGAAGGTCACGGGAATCCGCTGGATGCGGGTGGCGCAAGACCGGTTGTCGTAGAGATCTTTGAGGGAGACCTATGTCCAGAAGTAGACCTCTTTATGTTGAATGGATGGATGGATAGAAGAAATTAGACATGAATGTATATACGATACCTATACTAAAAATACAATAAAAAAAATTCTATGAATTCGGCTGGACCGATGTTGATAGGACTTTTCTTCATAGAAAGCAGAAGTTACTCTGCGTAACTTAGGGTACATTTAATTTTCGAAACTAATTAAGGTTCCTCGTAAAAAAATTAAAACTCTTAAAAAATGTAATAAAATCCGATTCAATGTACAATTTTACGGGTGAGTGCTTGAATTTATGAGAAATACTTTATTTTAAATATTACAGTAAAGAATATATAAAACTCAGGCGCAGCCGCGGGCACACAGCTAGTTCAATATAACAGATGTTCATCGGCAATATTACAGTATGTTTATTAATTAATTCGCATTAAACTCCATTATAAGGAAACGTCTTGAGATATCAAAACTAGAATATTTTGTTGGGAAAAACCTATCTTGGGTACATCCTGCTCACCGCAAAGGCCAAAAGATAGGTTAGAGTCCATTAAATTATTCTTTAAAGAAGTTTTTGTCATTTCCACGAAAGCATAGACTGGTCCCGTTGATGGTTACTTAATACATACTTAATATACTTAATGGTAGTACATTTTTTTATATACCACTAAAGTAGCAAACAGTCATACGATCCACCTGATGGTAAGCGGTCACCTTAGCTTTTGGACACCTGCAACATCAGAGGTATCAAGTGCGCGTTGCCTAAACGGGTAAATGCTTGAATTTAAGGGAAATATTTTTAATAGTACCGAAATAAAAATTAGCATAATAATTAGGGTTCCGTATAAAAAAATATAAACACATTGAATTGAATTGAACATATGAAACGCGGGCTTACCCGCGGGGACATATCTAGTAGAAAATATAACTGTATGAGAGACATTTCCCTGTAGTAAAATAAATCAGGTTGGTCTTAGAAAACTCATAATAACAAATAGGTAAAGATAAATCAGTTTATCAATCTATTTGCTTTATTTTATTTCTTATTCAGTAGGTACCAAACTATTAACGAGTATTGGAAACAGTTAATAATAAAAACAATTTTTATTTCTGCAATCGCCTTGCCTTTGTCTTTCGTATCTGAATAAGACTTAGTAATAGTCGACAATATTAGCTATATTGATAAGATAATGGACAATATGTTATTAGTGTAGACCATAAAGGTCCGTTCAAGTGTTACGCATAACCATTTTTAATGTCACCCTTCCTCGTTTACACGAGCATTGGTATAATTTTGAAGAAAAAAAAAACGTAACCACAATCCAAAGCCCCCCCCTTTTTACATATGGGAATGCATTTACGCACTACATTCCGTACAAGGTCGAAGAGGGGTGTGTGTGGGACTAACACGAGGGCGAATCCCCCGCGACTACCCACTAAACCCCTGTAAGTGACCGTCACTACTGCCATGTGGAAGTACAACAGGTTACTACAGAAGCATTCACCCGCGACTACCCCGAGCGGACGACTCAGCCAAAAAGGCCAGACTCCTAATCCGCGAAAGGACTAGTCCTGATCAGCCAAGACTAAGTCTCCCGCAGCGTTCCCAATGCAGTGGAAGGTAAGGGCCCCCACCCCTTCCCACCTTGGTTCAGCAAAATGATGAAGTCCCGATGCAATCAAAAATAATCAATATCAAAAATAAAAAAAATCTTTATTCAATTTAGGCCCTAAGAAAGCGCTTATGAACGTCTAAAACACTACCACCGGTTCGGAAAACAACCCAGTCGAGAAGAACCGGCATGAAACTCGATCTGGTTCTTATTTTTAATAAATTTATATATCATTTTTTTAATATGAAAACTATATAAATCATAGTCTTAACTATTGTTAAAGGAAGCACAGAGATGTGGGTTAATTCCAGACATCACTATCGTTCACGTAATGATCCACCCTGTAATAACCTTTTCAGATTAAGGTTTGCTTGACATAATACTTGAACTTATTGTCAGGTAAATCGGTAATATTACTTGGGTTCTTATTGTAAAACCGAATACTATTACCTATAAAGCTTTTATTAGACTTACTTCGACTAAAGCGTGGGACGGCCAACTTGTCTTTACTTCTAATATTAAAATTATGACGATCAATCACTCTATCGAGCTTGTCTAAGTTTTTACGAATATGCATTAAGTTATCGAAGATGTATTGGGAGGGCAAAGTTAAGATATTATATTCTTGAAACTTAATATTTAGAGATTCGCGAGGTCCCATATTGTATATTGCTCGAACTCTTTTGTAACGTAAAAGTGGTGTCTACCTCTGCTGCTGTACCCCACAACAAAATACCGTAAGTCATTAAGCTGTGAAAGTAAGCAAAGTAGACTAACCTAGCAGTAGCAATATCCGTCAAGTGGCGAATTTTTCGAACCGCAAAAGTAGCCGAACTAAGCCTTCCATCAAAGATTTTCAGTCAACGGATAAACCCACGGGGTTTGATTGCGTTATAATGGAGCGACCCCTAACATGCGAATCACATACCTATCTATACTTTAATAAATAAAATTGAAGAGCAGACTGTTTCTAAACATATATGTATAATGGAAGACAACACAAGCATAGCGTGATGTACAATCGTTCAAAGAAAATAAATTTCTATTGTTGTTAGTATATAAAATTAAAGTGACTGTTTTTTTTTTTTTTAAATTAAATACATATAAATGTATACACGATACATATATCAAAAATGCAATTTTTGTCTGTCTTTCTGTTTGTTTGCGGCTAATTTCCGGAACGGCTGGACCTATTAGGACGGGACTTTTTTCGATAAATAGCTAAGGTTACTCTGCGTTACACGTTAAGGTTACATAGGATACTTTTTTTTCCCAAATAATTAGGGTACCGCGTAATTAAATTAAAACTCATAAAATGAGAATAGAATCCGATTCAATGCACAGTTTTATTGGCAGGTATTTGAATTTGTGAGATATATCTGTGCTTAATGTTAATAGCTAAAAAATGGAAAATAATTAGGGCCCCGTATAAAAAATAAACAAAAACTGTATTACATAGAGAAAATATAAGAAATACGAGCGCAGCCGCGGGTATACATCTAGTACATAATATAAACGATAAATTCATATCCGTATTAATTACAATCGATTTCAATTACCATCAGATATAAGTACTGTAAATATATTTAAATATTTATAAAAGCATGCATTCATCGATATCAAATCTAGTATTGATTCAAAATTCGGTCTATAATATATCCATCCAGTCAACCGAAAGACGTCCTCTGCTGGACATAGGTTTCCCCAAAGATCTCCACGACGACCGGTCTTGCGCCACTCGCATCCAGGAGATTCCCGCGACCTTTACCTGGTCGTCAGTCCATGTTGTAGGGGGACCCACGCTAAGACTTCCGGTGCGTGCTAGCCATTCGAAAAACCTATTGTAATGAATAAATATTGTTTTGTTTGGCACCACTTAATTGAGTTGATGGCTGTCTTGATTTTCGTGTTTTACCCATATCGTTCGGTAATCAATGGTTAGATTTTTTTGAAGTGAAAAAAAAACTTCTTAAGCTCAAAAGTTTAAAGCGAAAAACTTATAGATTAGCGTTATCAATGATATGACGTCAGCCGTCAACATGCTACAGTATTTTAAATTTGTTATATTTTTGTCAATTTACTCTGTGCTTTGACCACAATCTCACCTGACGCTAAGTCTAGAGGTACCGGTTCTCAAGTGATGCTGCTGGAACATGTCTATAGGAATTTGGTGATAGGTTTTCAAACTTGAGGGTTTGTTCGTAATTTCGTGAGTTTTATTTCTTTTACACGGACCACTAAAACGTGATACCCTTAGTTTTCGAAAAAAAACCTAAATAATGCGTAGTAACTTTAGCTATCTACCCAAAAAGTCCTGTCAAAATCCGTCATGCCGTTCCGGAGATTACCCGGAACAAACACACAGACAGACAAGAATTTGAAAATTTGTGTTTCCGGTATAGGTACGAATCGTATAGACATTCAAATCTATTTAGGAAAAAAAACCAGGCCTCCATGGCCTTTCAACGTGAAAACATTGAAAAAGACTGTTTTTTATGGTAACTTTAGTAGTAATCATTTCGACTCAAAGATTTTTTCGTACATTTAGGGGAAAATATTTTAGATGTGGCAACACTTTCCTTGACGCTGACAGCAGATTGACAGGTAATGTCACATTCCGTTAGTAACGCGAATCTATAACTTTTCAAAAAAATATTTTGACATTACAAACAGACACTTCAATTTCATTTATTAGTATAGATTGGTTTAGGAGGTGATGGTCTGACTCCTCCACGGCTTGGAGGTTGAAAAATTTATAGCTAGAATATGATTTTACTAATTAACTTGCGCATTCAAAACAAAGCGGCCCGCTTTCTTCACTCCCCATTTCCCAACTCATTTTGCGACGTTATGTGACACAAAATACCCTTTTTTAATATGAAACCGAACGCAGTGTTAATTACGCGACGCAAAATACGCGTATCACAACTTAAAAACTTACGCCTGTTTGCCTTCAACCTTATCTGTTCCAAAAAGACCAAGGTTTTATTTGATATGTTAAAAATATGTAACTTCTAATTTTAAAAAATAGTACATTCTATGTCAATCTAAAATAAAAGAAGAAATAAAATATACAATTCAATAGTAAGAAGCTTTTAATTTTATAAAGTAAAATGACCGTAAATATTTAAAATAAATAAACGTTCCCAAAGCCCCACAACGTGGCGACCGTGGTAATAAAAGTTCCTGAAAATAACAAATATGGAAAAAACACAACGTGGCGACCGTGATAATTAAAAGTGCCTGAGAAATAAACATGGAAAAACACAGGTCAGTTTTAAGAGGTCAGTTTACAAAGAAAGCAAACATATTGGAGACATTATTAATCACTGAAAAGAATTCTGCAACTGAAATTGAATTGAAAGCAACATATAAAGGACTCATCAATATTAAAGAGAAAATTGATAAATTAGATGAGGAAATTAAAAACAAAATATTACTCGAAGAAGACGAGAGTTTAATTGAAAAAGAATTTGACGAAATTGAAAAATATGAGTGTAGATGGTTCCTCTTAGTTGAGAAATATAATTCCCTATTAAAAGAAAATATAAAAGATAAAAAGTGTTCAAAGAAGAAATATTTTCCGTTGTAGTAGATTTGACTATCAGAGTTATTAAAAATGGAAGGTAGAAAAACAGAGGACCGTATTGGTATGGCAAGTCTGACTTATATTATTAATATGATTCACAGGGATACTAACTGTAAACAGGCGTAGCTTGGTAGACCATATGTCAATTCTGTAAAATAGACTCAACACTTTGGTGTAGCAAAGCCAACAAGATGTCTCTTCTAGAAAATAGAGCGAATAAAGAAAAACGTGGTTTTTGCTACATATATTTAAGAAAAGGGCACATAAATATAGTTATATAATTCAGATATCCATGATAAGAATATAGTGGGATAATCTGAAATGAAATGTGTCCTCTGTGTCAGAATATATACTGCTACTTTGTTACAGACGCTGATTCTTAATGTCACCTACAAATATAAGATTAAGTAGGTAAATGAAAGTTTTTTTTTTAGACAGCGGGTTTTAAAGGTCGCAGTAAAAGCTGCACTCACCACGGTGTTGGGGGTTGCAGCAGAGTGGCACAGGAGAAAAAAAAAAAAAAAAGGTCATATATTTATATATATTATTTTGGAGGTGTAAAACAGTCTGATTTATGATGTTGGGCACCTACCAAAAGTTAAGAATGACTAGTTATTAAAGAAGTTGAGAGATTTGAATCTAAATAAATAAATAAATAATAAATCTCTCTGGTCTATGGAGTGTTGAGCTATTATAAAATAAAGATTGACAGGTACAGGTACATAAGACGCGTCTGAAACTAATAATGGTGAATATGATCCTAGCACAAATATTGTCAGACTATCCATAGCTGTCCTCTACTAGTATCAAATATGGTAGTCATAAAATTATGTAACAGATTTTTTGAACTGAATTACAAAATGAAAATAGGAAAATTAATAATAATGTATAATAACAGAATTGAAATCTATAAATATGAATGTTTTGTATTGGTTTATTGTTGTAGAAACTGTAATTTCTAATTATTTTATACATGTTTTTATATAAAGCAAACATCAGAGCAGAACGATAGACCTGAACAATTTACTTGCAGTGGCAGAAAGGTAAAAATGCTGAGTAAATACAATGTTTATATATAATTTATTTCATACGGCTTTATTTGGAAATATGGCAGAGAAATTGTCGCAAATAATTTTAATTTAATTTATGTGTATGTTTGTTGTTTCGTGTCTGGTTTGGAGGATGTTCCAAAAAGACCAAGGTTTTATTTGATATGTTAAAAATATGTAACTTCTAATTTTAAAAAATAGTACATTCTATGTCAATCTAAAATAAAAGAAGAAATAAAATATACAATTCAATAGTAAGAAGCTTTTAATTTTATAAAGTAAAATGACCGTAAATATTTAAAATAAATAAACGTTCCCAAAGCCCCACATTATCTTTAAGCAGTGGATTTTGTATTGTGATACCCGTGGTAGCTAAAATGCCGTGTTATACGATGAAACAATTTATTGCATACGAATAAAATACACTTTGTTATGACAGAGATAACAATATTATTCATAGTACACAGTGCACTTTACCTTTTTACAATGTTCTAGAAAGGTCGTAGAAGATCTAACGGCTCTGTTTAGATTGTTTCCTTAATGTTCTTATCGAGATATTTATTTCCCTGATAATGATATGTTTATTTCACCTACCTAGTCCTCGTAATTCGAGAAAATTCTTTACAACAATCAACTAGTTTTAGAAGATCAATCTTTTTATGTAGGTACACGAAATTAATTCGCTTTCAATTTTTTTTTTGTTTTTTTTTTTTTAGAACACATCTCTTCTAGGCTAATTAATCTTTGTTCTATTCAAGCAGTTATAATTATCGGAAGACATGATTCAACTACCTACAAGATATATCCGTATCTTAAGTGGATCCTTGACATCATGTTAGTCGATATAATATATATAAATGTTTCACATTACACATTTATTTTGTATGACTTTCTAAATTAAAGTCTTAATAGACGCGAATACCGGACCGCGTAGATGGTACGGCGGATGACCTAAGTGGCCGAATTTATCAGTCGCTTTGTGTACCTACAAGTTAAATATGGACGCCATTATCCAAAGGCGTCATCTATATGTCCCCAGGTCCGTACTTCCATCTGCCTTTGAGCAGTAATCACCCCTCTTCCCCCCGAATGTTTTGCTAAGAGGTGGGTGGGGAGAGACCCTGTGGGTCAGGCATCGGCATTCTCCCCCCCATGCTCATTGGGCTTAAGGATGGACGAGGCCCATTGGACTTGCCGCAGGGGGCGACGCGGAGCAATGCGAAAGCAATCCCGTATCGTCCTCATCCCAAATGCGGCGGGTGGCTCCGGGGGGTTTAGTGGGTATTTCCGGACGCTTTACGTCCGGGTAAGTCCCACACTGGTGCGAAGACGTCCCGCCGCACCCTCTTATCAATTGCATTGGGGGACTTCGGTCTCACTAATGCAATTGGTAAGGGTAGTGCGTAAATACATTCCCCTCGTCAAAAAAAAAAAAAAAGGTCCGTACTTCCACAATTTTTGAAGTAAAAATTTCTTTAACCGCGTTGAGCGATTTCTATCAGTAGGGGAAAAAACTTACGGGTTCGCGTCACGACATGCTATAGTGTGTCAAGTATAAAATGGCATTTAAGTGGTGGCGCTTCATATGCATTCGCATAATTGCCCGAATAAGAAATTCTCCTAAAAACGATTACTACTCGATTATTCCGTTGGTTGTATCAATGAGGTCATGAGAACTGTAGTCCATGTATTATTAATTTTAATTAAAAAGAATGTTTTTTTTTTATAAATATAAAGAAAACTTTATAGTTAGATATCAGAATAAGACAAACGTTAATAATTTACTTTATGAAATTATAATTATTCATACTATAACTTCTTTAGTTTCGGTGGTCCACCGCACCATGTACGATATTCGGTCCACCCGTCTGTTACGGTATTTATAAATTACACAATATTCCCGTGTTCTATTAGTTTAATAATAATAATTGAAAATACACTATTGACGCAATACGTAAATCAATCGATAGATTATGAATAATTAATTACATTTAAAAAACCAGAATTACAGTTTTGATCTCTTGATATGCAGATAAAGGAAATAATTCAAATTACTGCGAATTATGCAAACAACGTACATAACGTACGAATATTATGTGACAATAATTTAATATTGTATGTGACAATGATTAGATATTTAATACAGATAATATAATTATTTATTGTCAAAGTATATTTAGTAATTTCATTCTCGTTTCTTATTTGTAATTGTAGATAGCTTTTTGTTGAACATTTGGTAGGGCATTGTCTCAAAAAAGTACCTCAGATTTTCCGATGATTAAAAAAAATACTGTATAGGCTCATTGCTTTGACCAAAAATGTCACCAGATGTTAAGTCACGAAATGGTAAATGTACTACGTCTAGAGTTACTAGTTCTCAAGTAATGCTACCGGAACACACCTATTGCTCTTTAACGGCAGGTTTTTAAATTTGAGAGCGATAGCTACCCAGACGGGCAGTGTTAGAAAACACCCTATGCTATGGTTAAAATGATATGGTTTCCTTACGATGTTTTTCTTCACCGAAAGCTCGGGCTGATTTTAAAGTTGGATAGATGGGCTCGAACCCGCGTCTATTGACGCAGAATCCGGCCGCACTATCCACTGCGCCATCATCGCTTCTAATGCCTTTAAGCATCCCCCCTGCCATCTTTAATACGGGAGTAAAAGCATCCGGATTAGAGATGCCAGGAAAGTATGTGGGATACGCCCGGCGTGAAGCGCCAGGAATACCCACTTGACCTGCCGACCCCCTTCGTCTACCGCCCCGCGCTAACCTAACAGTTTGTAAGCCTGTAAGTAAAACAGGTCCCTTACAGAATCTATGTACATTGCGTGTAGTGTGCAAGTGTATGTATGCAGTATGATGCATATCAAATGCTATTGAATGCGGTGTTACTGTATCGCACTGACTGCGGATACAAAAACTTCCCCAGATGGGGATCGAAGTATGTCTTGTGCAACTGCCTGAACTGCCGGACGAGGACCCGTAGTGTGTGCGGGAGCATAGTTAGCCGCCCGTACAGAATACTGTTATGGATTGCGTGAATACTTTGTCTCCTTCTAAGGGTTCGTTGACATACTACTCTGTCAAAAAAGTACCGGGAAAAGGTCAATAATACATAAAATGTTAGTAAATCATCCAAATTGATTTTATCGCTTTCAAATGTATGAAAAAAATGAATTGGGAACCAGAAACAAATCATCTATTCTCGATAATTATATGACTGAATGTATATCTGCGTATATATGTATCACACGATACTCATGTATGTATAGCACATTATGTTTATTATTTAAAAAATAACCACTTTTACATCGACGACGTTTTATTTAAATCTAAACTTAAGAGGATATGCGGTCTTAATTTTGAAAAGTAAGTATTTCAGAAATCTATTGCTATCGCGTTGCGCCTTGAAGAAAGAGTATAACACACAAAAGGGACAAATGCAGCTCGGGCTGATTTTACCGTACGCAAAATAGACGAAAACATCACTTCGCCGTACCCTGTTTCTTCCTATCAAAACTGAACCGATTTTTAATTTTCTTTCAATTATAGAATAAGAAAGACTTTGGTTATGCCTCTTTGTTTTTATTTATCAAATTTGATTGACGAACGTCTAATAATAACGGTAAAAAAACCGTTCATTTTAGAGTTTCCTAGTTTCTACGATAACTTATCGATAGAAAAAATCAAAACGTCCCTCCCGTACATTGGCGTCGGTGGATATAAATTATTTGGGATAAAAATATTGTCCATAATGCTATGATCCAGGGAGGAATTAAATAAAGTATGGAATAAAGGCTGTTCGCATATCCTCTTAATCACTTTTAAATAAGGTATATCATAGTTAACTTTATAGAAATGTAATTTACGTATAATTTTAATTGCCTACTATATAATCGTATCCTTTTCAAATGCGTGATAAAGTCGAATGTTTTGATAAAAAATACTGATAATTATTTTATTACTACTTTATTATAATTATTTATTAGATATTTATCTAAGTAATGCAAATTCATGAAATTAAAACAGATTGCTATTGATAACTTGGATTTTGTTGGTCTTACGCTAAGTAAGAACATATTTAATTCATAATAATTACATGTAACAAATGAATGTTACGATTTCATAATCAACTAGATGTGTGCCCGCGGCTGCGCCTGCGTTTCATATATTCTTCACTTCGTAATATAGTTTTTAATTATTTTACACGGATTTCCAATTATTTTCAAAAAAACAATTTTTGATATTACCTAACAGAAAACAAGGATATTTCTCACAATTTCAAATACCTATCAATAAAGCAGTGCATTGAATCGAATTTTATTCACTATTTCATTAGTTTTAATTTTTTTAGGCGGATCCCTAATTATTTTTAAATAATAAAAGTATCCTAAGTTTACGGGGAGTAACTTCAGCTGCCTACCAAAAAACGTTCCGTCAAAATCAGCCTAGCCGTAGCTGAAATTATTCAGAACAAACAGAGAGTCAGACAAAAATTGCCTTATTTATCTAGATATATGTGTATATAAAATGTATGTATTCATAAGTATTTAGGAAAATTGTTATTTTGACATTACAAACAGACACTTTAATTTTATTTATTAGTATGGATATAGATAATTAAATTCACATAAATAAAAAAAAATAGATACCAATTTTCCAATGTATATATAATTTTTTTGTTAAAAGTATTCAAAGATTTATTACGCACTTTACACAATAGACACGCCAGTTGATTTGATCGAATTAGCAAAAAAGTACCCAAATTTTTGGTATATTTTTTGTTATAGGTATCGTATATACATTCATATTATATTATTTAGTAAAAAAATTACCATTTTTAACAATAGCATAAACTGCTATGGCAGCCGAGAAATAGCAAACTACACCACCCACATTTTGCCGATCTTAATTCCGTCCCGGATGTGACAGGGAGCGAACCTGTCGCCATATCGGGCATTAATTCCAGACTTCGAGATGATACTAAGTAGAAAACCCAATATTACTTGATTGAACCCGAGACCTCAGAACGACAGTCGTACCGTAATACAACTGCTCCACCGAGGCAGTTACACATCATATCACGTGAACGATTCACGCGGCAAATACGATCTGACCTTGTCTTTTGAAATGAAAACTTCTTTAGTGGCGTTGAGCGATTCTCAGTAGGGGAAACACGAATAGATTCAATGATATCATTGAATCATCATTGATATTCATGATGTCAGCCGTCAACATGCTACAGTATGTCAAGCATAAGATGACTCCTACATCAACAAGACAACAAGCAAAGTTTAAAAATATAACAAATTTAGAGCAACATTTTATTGTCACGTTATTCCAAAAATCTATCATCTATACCTATAATAAAAGGCTAGCAAGTCGAAATCCGCACACTACAGATATTAAACAAAAATAATACTATACAAGGCGGAACACATTTAGACAGTTTTCAAAACTTTCGTCTGTCTATTTATTCATTTATTCGGCAATCACGCAAAAACTACTGAACCGAATTCGATGAAAGTTGGTAATAACATACATTGCATCCAGGCCGAGAGCATAGGCAAATTGCTATTTGTCTGAATTCCAAGCGAGTAAAGCCGCGGGCACAGCTAGTTCTAAACACTTGTAAATTTTATTTTTTACTTCTTTATTAGATCCAGGGTAGAAGCGTTAATTTTTATTGCTCCTTTTCTATTTTATCGCGCGGTTTCCGTGTGCGATGAGTCATTATTGATTAAATTTTTTTAAGAAATCTATTGATACGTTAAGAATGATGACGTGTACAAAATTATGATTAAAAACAACTTTTACTAATTATCGTGATTGATTGAAGCGATGATAGCGTAGTGGGTAGTGCGGCCGGATTCCTCGTCAATCGATGCGAGTTCGATCCCAAAAAAAGTCACGAACGCGTGATAATGCACTAGTAAAATTCTTGATTTATCGGAAACATGTGTTAGATTTTTAGTGTAAAAATGAGCTGTAATCTAAAGTGATGTAACAGCTTTAACAGCTTGACAGGGCAGAGTAAAGAAAATTCCATTCTTTTTATTAAAAAAAAAATTATCCTAATTTTCATAAAGAATTTAATTCATACATTATATGGTAGCGCATTTCCGCGACCTTCGCCATCGACTCTACGAACAATGTGGCCAGCCAACTGCCCCTTAATTTGTCAATTGTCCGAAACAATGTCGGTTACTTTGGTTCTTCTTCGGATATCCTCATTCTTGATTCGATCACGCAGTAAAGGTAAACATGGCTATGCTTAGAGAAGAGGGCTCTCTTTGAGCAACTTTGAACTGTCTTCTTAGGCCCATAATTTATATAATATAATTATATTATAATATAATATATATTTATATATTATATTATAATATAATATATATTTATATATTATACTTATAAGTTTTATGCGTTTTTTAATTACCTACTGTAGCATATACATAAACATAAAAGAAGTTATGATGAACGAAATCTACACAAGATATACCGCTATTGGCTTTTTTTCCACACGTTAAAATATTACTAAAATATGTGAGCACAATCCCTGATACATCTAGTTACATATTTAGCAGTGGTTCTCAACCTGCGGTCCGCAAGTGTTTATATTAAGAATTTTAGGTTATTTCATATAAAGGTATAGCTTTAGTTTTGTATTGTTTGTGTATTAGATAAGTTTAGTTTAAATTTAGCATTTATGTATATATTTACGACAGAATAGTCAAAATATTGCACTCATTTTTCGCTAAAGGTACATAGCCATGTACTTCTAGTACATGGGGGTCGATAAAGTACCTTTAATGAATAATATCAGTTCCTGAATTACCGAACTTGTTATCCATATACCATAGACATCAAAATAAAAAACTCTTTAAAAGAAATCACTCAGTGCTTACAATAAAAAACAGTTCAATTTCGTAAGTAGAACTCATTATATAAGTGGGTCGTACCAATTACCTTATTTACTACTGATAATAAAAATAATATTGAAAGTAAAACTAGTCTAAAGTGTTAGTACTCAAACATTATATCTCTATGTACTAGTTTTTGAAGGACGGTTTTTTTTTTAATTCATGAAAGTACGAATGTGCCCTGTTCACTGCAACACAATTTTGGTAATTCTTCGGACAATGTCGGTTATTTTAGTTTATCTGCGGATCTTTTTATTTTTAAATGATCACGCAGTGAATCTTCGAGTATAATCATCTCCATTGGCTGTTGAATAACCTCGAGCACTATTATGATGTATTGTGAACGAACAAGTCTCAGTGCCCTATGTCATCACTGGCAACACACACTGATCCGAGGACTTTCGTCTGTTTGTTTCATCGTCTGGACTAAGTATAATGGCACTCAGAGATAAATAAAAAAAAATCGTACTTAAGCATCCTATCGTACGTTTTGGTTATGAATAAACTATATGAAAACGTACAAAATTATTACTTGGAGCGCCAATATATGCAAAAACTAAAATGCAAAAACTGGCACAAACTTTAGTTTAGGGGACGTCCATTAATTACGTGTTCTAAGGGAGAGAGGACCAAGCTAAATTTTTCCAAATCTCGCAAAGGGAGGAAGGGGCAGGATTTTAGTAAATATCACGTACTTGTTTTTTTTTTCTATCTGAAAACGGTGTAAAATTGCGTGAAAAACTATTTCTACAATAAAATATGGCCAAATCTGACACAATAGTGTTCTCCCCGCACACACTCCGGCATTCCCTCCGGTGGTGGCCCAGAACGTGCTTTGTTTCCCAAGTGGAGGAGCTCTTGACGCCGCTACCAGCGCGATACAGTAACTCTGACCATGCATCAAGCATTACACGCACAATACTGCATACACACTCCTGCACATAACACGCAGGTACATAGTTCCTGTAAGGAACCTTTTTTTATTATTATCAATAAATAAGAAATGTAGGGTTTAGCTAAGATTAAAGTCCGCGGAAATTTTAAAACACAAGTAGCGTCCAAGCCGAGGTTTGAACCCTTGTGCTAGTTACCTTTTGATACGGTGAAGCTGTTAAGGCCCTTCCGTTCACCAGCATTAGCTAGGTTAAAAAAAAATAGTGTTTGTTGTATTCGATATTGCTAGTTGCGTATTGCTGGTCTTCAATAAAAGTACAAGTTGACTTTTTGCTTTTCTCAATAATCCAACACGTTTACCAAATATACATTTTGAAGAATCTCGCATGAGATTAGGGGCGGGGAGGGGGTTGAGGAAAATGTTACGAAATCTCACCAAGGGGGGAGCGGGGTTCGAAAAATTATCAAAAATGTCTCACGTAATTAATGGACGCCCCCTTAGATAAACTTGTCTAGTTTTTATAGCTATTGGCGCTCCATTGTCATTTTCGTAGAGTTTTATTTATAAGCAAAACATACGATAGCCTGCGTAAGTATACATTTTATCATTTATCTCTGATCGCTAGCTCTTAAACGCCAATTTACACTTGACATACAGAAACATGTTAACGGCTGACGTCACATCATTGTCGGTAACGCGAATCTTCGTTTTCCCATACCGACAATCGACGCTAAAGAAATATTGACTAATAAAAAATTACGTGTAACAACTTCCCGCACAATTCCTGTAAAAGATAAAATTTACCAACTTCAACAACCGGAAATTTGTTTTTTTTTTTGCTTTACATTCTTTTCAGCAGACGCAATCGCGAAATGATATAGTTACAATGACTAATAATCATCATATATAATGATTATGAATAATCGAAATATTCTAAAGCCGGGCAAAGGTCTATTCTCCGTTGGCATTCTTACATCGATTGTTCGATTTTTGTGAATGGGGAGTGTCAGGAACCGTTTAGGAATTACGTGAACAACTAAGAAGGGGGGGGGGGGGGGGTTTCTATGGTGATTACATAATGTTAACAATATTTTCGCCATACTTCTGTCGGCGCCTTATAATAATATTCGCCTACTTCCGGTAGTTTTAAATATGTACTTCCGGTGGGACCTCGCTCGCCTGTCAAACGTCAGATCGCATAGAAGTACTAAATGAGTCTCCGTAGAGCCAACACACGGGTAGGGAGTTTTATCTGTGAAAAGGAACGTTCCTGGTATTCCAATATGGTAAAGTTACACGTTGTACTTAAGAGGATATGCTAGCGGCATTTATTCCATACAAATGTAGTCCCCAGTTTCCTCCCTGGATAATAGCATTATGTTCAATATTTTTATGTACCAAATAATATACATCCACCACCGCCATGCGCGTACGTTTAGATTTTTTCCATAAATTAGTTCTTGTTGAAAGAAACTAGGAGCTTTTGAAAATGAAAAAAAAAATGCACGATTTTTATTCATTTTCAGACGGACGTCAAACAAATTTGATGGATAAAATAAAAAAAATAAAAATAAAATAAAAAAAAATTTTTGGTCCCAAGAGGGTGTAAAAATTTTCTAATAGAATATAACGTAATCCTTTATTTATTTATTTATTACTGAAATCAACAGCACTTAATTATATACTCTCTTAAATAATTATTAACAAATTGGACTAGCCAAAGACGATTTCCAAATTTAATTTTTAACATAAATAGTAAAACCAAAACGAAATACCTATATTATAATAAATCACTTGAATATAAATACAATTGCTCACAATATGATCTTAACTATAAAAAATACATTTTACTATAAAACAAAACTATATCGCAAAACTACATGCTAACGGCCTGTTGCTTTATGTCATTTTTTATTATATACGTTTCCTCGCGATATCTATTTTAACCGTCAACAGATGGCGTCTCTTTATAAAAGTATCGATTTTTGGAATGACTAACGCTGTTGACCAGAATGGCCTATAGAGCTTTATCGGTCTTTGGGGCGAACACTCAACCACTCAACTCAACCAAAGCACTCAACCAAAAAGTTAACTAAAACAAAGGCACCAAATTGGTTCGAACCTCGTTTACCCGTTACATGAATAAATAATTCCGCTGAATTAGCCTTAGTGAAGCCCTACATTTTTATTAATTAAAAAATAGTTTTTAGTGCGTCTTTGACGAATTTGTTGTAATGATTATTTGTAAATTAGTCAAAAACTTTGTTTATATTATACAAAACATTTTTAAAAGTCAAATGAGTAATGCACGGTGTGCATTATGAATTATTTAGACAACCGTCGGATTAATTTAGTAGTAATCGTTCGTTTTAAAACGAAGATTTTTGAGAGAATGTTTTAGATGTGGCAACACAAAAGCTTATGAATCTGCCATCATAGCTCAAAAAGCTTATGACACTGTTTCTGACTTTGTCAATCATTGTCGCGAGAACAATAAAATTAAATTTCGATTAATAAATACAAACGAAATGAAAATATAAAAAATCATATTAAAATAATAAAGTAGATACAAGTTACATTACTCATATCTTATGTGAGCCAATAAATACACACATACAAACACATACAGTCACATATTCATTCATACGCGCGAACACACATACAAACACATATACTCTCATATACATTCACACGCAACAACACATGCACAAAGAAAAGTGCGCTAAATTAAGCATTTCTGTATTTATAAGAATAATAATTTATAGTAAGGAGTTATGTATATTGGGAAGACACTGATACCTGAGACTCAGGCTAAAAGTCTATTTCAGGTGACAGCGCCTAACCTTATGTTTTTGTAAAAATATTTTTGGGAAATAAATTATTATTATGATATAGCATATTTAAAACCTAAGGTTCTCTTTACACACCATAATTATATAAAATTAAACGAAGAAAACCCCTGCTCTTTTAATCGCGGAAAGATCCTTAAGGTTCTCCCTGGCCAGCATAGAAACCCGTCCTATATAGCACTGCAATGTTTTTTACCAGAATTTGTTGAACAGTACACCTGTACCGGTCATATTAATTATCCAATTGTCTATGATCTTCGCTTGCCTCATCCAAAAGTTTGAACGGTATACTGTTATAGTGTTGCCGGATCTTTTATTGTCCCTCAAATTACTGTGTTCAATAAATTACCCATAGTGTGTCTCATTACATTACTTTACATAGTAATCTAAAATACATCATATCGGATCGTCTAAATAGGTATTCTTATAGATACGTAATTATATGTAAACGAAACCGCACCGCATAATGTGGTAGTTCGCGCATATCAGTACTATATCAATTTAATTGTATTAAATTTACAAATTGCAACGATGATAAAAAAATATATTAATCGACAGAGATATAGCACTCACTAGAATGAGCTTACAGAATAATTGCTCCGTTCGCACCGCGTGTGGTTCCGGGACCACACTTAATTATTTAATTTTATGAAAACTCGAATGTTGCAATTTCTAGTACTAAATAATAGATTTTAGAAAATTTAATTGTTAATCAAATACTTACACGGCAGATGTGAAATGTTAATGTATGAATGTTTAAATAACTACCTAGCTGTGTGCTCGTGGATTCGCTCGCGTTTCATACATTCTTCACTACGTAATATAGTTTTTAAATTGATTAACCGAAAGACGTCCACTGCTGGCCATAGGTCTTTCCTAAAAAGGAATTCACCGCAACGCGTTGCGTCATAATAGTAACGCTTGATGGGCAGGTTGGTGCAGCAGGTGTTTACGGTGCTCAGAGGATGCTGGTGCCCATCCCCTGGTTTATCCCTTAGTCGCCTTTTACGACACCTATGGGAAGATATGGGGTGGTAATATTCTTAGCCGGCACCATACGGTTAGCTTTTAAATAATCATTGGAAAATAATGTTTTAGTGGTACTGACCATTGATTCTATTTTGGAAAATTTAATTTTATAACACGAACCCTATTTTCTTAAATTTTAAAAATTTTTGGTACTAAGTACAGCAAAGATTTTTCTCACAAATTCAAGCACTTGCCATTAAAAGTGACCAATATTTTTTTTTTTGTTTTAATTTTTTACGCAGAATCCTAATAATTGTCGAAAAATTAAAGTAGCCTAAGTTACGCGGCGTAACAAAAACAGGTCCCATCATAATCGCTCCAGCCGTTCCGGAGATTAGCCGGAACAAACAGACAGATACAAATTTTAAAAACTGTATTTTTGATATATTCAATAAAAAAGTGTTATTTTGATTTTACAAGCAGACACTTCAATTTTATTCATTAGTATAGACAAGGGTGAAGAGAAAGCCAAAAATGTCTAAGATTCTGATCACCCAATACTTGAAGAAACCTTTAGTAGTCGGTTTAATACCAAGGCGCGCCAATAGACATTTTACATCAAAAAAAAACTCTCCACACAATATAAAAATTGCCTGTCTCATCTTGACACGCGAATTTATTTCATATGTTAAAAAAACTGGCACGAAATACTTCTAGTTGGCTATTATTAGTAGTAGTGAGTAGGTTTAAATTAGTACCATAAAAAATAACAAATAAATTAAGTATAATGAGTCTTTTGTTTTTTTTATTAGCGCGGAAAAAAAATGTACATAAGAATAAAATTGAAAATAAAAATGAGAAAAGGTGGAAGAAAGGATAGAATCCAAAAATAAGTAGCCAAAAAAAATTCCGAAACGAAAAATTCCGCGTCGATTGGTACTAGTCCCATATCAATACGTTCAGTAGTTTTGAGGTGATGGTGCATCAAAGTTGCCCCATTTCCTTTATAAATATATATAGATAGACAGATTACAAACATAGCCTAATTTAATTCTTGAAATCGTTACCTGGCAACCCCTAAGTTGGTTAAATATCATTATTTCAATAATAAAATAAATAAACATGCTATCTCGCTGCATCCCCCGTCTCCCCTTGTGATGTTGCATGATTTTTCCTCTATCGAGCCTCACGTGATAAGTGGACAATCCCGAACGAAAATTTGTCTTCGAGTTAACAACAGCCGATGTTGCGATCAAACGTACAGTGCACAGAGTATAAAAATAGGGAACATTAAATAAAAAAAATACCGTGCATATATTTTGATGGCAAAATTACATAACTAAAGTATCTCGTGTTGCCAACAGAAATCGATTAGCATTCTAAAATATTTCTCTCTCATAGGTGATGCAAATAATTATGCACGACGGCATGGCATACCGATTGATATAACAGAATTTTCTAGACAAAATGAAACCGGTCGAGTGTTTTCGCCTTCCGTCGTACCTTGTACAACCTACGTAAGCAATTTCGACAAAAAAAATAATGAAAGAAATGTGCCCCGAAGTATATATACAAGGAAATGTTCGCACGCATTCACATAAGTTCAGTGCGTTGACCTTGAAACCGGTTCAATTGTCTCGGTCGTTCTTCACCCCCTTGTAGTCCGGGAGCTGGACAATGTTATATTTATTACGGTATCTTGTAAATTAAAATTATTTTATTTGTTCTTTTTTATTTAAATAAATGTAATTTAATTAACTTTAGTTTAAAAACTGTCATTGTTTAGTGTTTTCCTTTTAATTTTGTTGCTAAAAGTTGCCTGTTTGTGTGATAATAATAATTTTTGTTACAATTAAATTTCTATTAATTTTTTCGGTTCTCGCAGATGATAATGCTATTTAGTGTCATATTTGATTTATGATATACTAAGATAATAAAGTATGTACATGTAATGCGAAACGCCATTGACTGCGTCATTATATGCCTTTCCATGGATATAAAAAGAGATAACTAAGCAAGACAATGACCACTTAGTTGAAAAATATCCAGAAGGATAAAAAAACAGCTTTGCCCCGGACCTTTAAATCTACTATCCAACAGTGTAAATGATATCGTATGAAATTGCGATCCCGTATAACGAGAGACCCCTTCTCTAGACAAAAAGAATAATTTAATTCAGTCTGCAATCTCTTTCCGTCTGTAAGCTGACTTATAACTCAAGAATCATTGAACTTCTTTACATAATTATTTTTATAAGTAATTGATTCATTCTCCGGCCGGGTTTAAGTATATAATTTGTTTCATTTGATTATTTATGTAACAAACTATTACTATAATAGTGAATTAGGTCGTCAAAAAAAAAAAAATAATTCGACGAGCAATATTTTAACTAAATTCTTTAATACAATTTAAATTTAAATAGCGAAGCCGTGGGTACAGTTCAGACATACAAGTCATAAATCTATATTTATAGAGGGTTGTGTTAAGAACGCTTGTTCTTTTTACTTAATTAATAAATAATATTGTCCCAATGCCACTTGGATTTAATAACATCGTATTTTTGAGTCTTCATAGAACGTTTTAGAAAATTGTGACTATTTTGCAAATATTATCCAGGAAGACTTTATGAAATCATGTTCCTTGCTATTATTTCCCTAAACACTTCCCTTTTGAAGAATAATTAAACTATATCATTAAAAATGCAATCAAAATGACATGATACATATTAATTAATTATTACACGTCAGACAAAGATAAAATACAACATAATGTTAACAGCTCTAGGACTAATATTTTTTTGCAACTATGAGCCACTTCCGATACCCTTTGGGTCCTAGTCTACGGAGTTCGATATTATCCATCTTTGTATTCTTATCCTTATCATCGATGAGTTGTTCATTTCATGGTAAAAGGAAAGGTGTATTGCCTCAATGAAACAGTTTGTCTGCGGACGCGCAACTAGACGCACCTGCCGCACGTTAGAAATTCGAATCGACACGCGTTTATAACCAAAAATGTAAATACTTTTTGGAAGTACAATAAAATTTCGAACAGAAAATTATCTCTAAACGCCATTTTGAAATGTAATTACGAACTGGCCAGTGTAAATAATTCATGTAAATATTATATATTTAAAAAAAATAAGTGTTTTTTTTGTTTATTGTGGTTTAAAATATTTCTTTTTCATTTAAAATCCTGTGATATTAGAATTAAGAAGATCGGCGGATGTACGTCGGATAAGTAAGTATTTTTTTATTCGTCGCTTACAGTTATTTCTGGCAGTTTTTATGTAAGAACACTGCATAAAAAGTATATTAAAAATGTACATAGGTAACCTTATTAGCTGCATTATTAGCTTTGTTTAAAATGCATTTTTTAAATATTAATATGTTTAAATGTTGTTCTTGTAAAGAAATTAACTTTTTGTCAGAAGTTGTTACATTATGGACATTTCGTAACAGGTAGGTAGTTGGCAACAATGTTATAGTTACACAAAAATTACAATAATATATAAATAGTATTCATAGTTTGATAAATACGTGTAAAAAAATCTAAAATATTAACTACTGAAATATTTTATGTGACGATGGGTAATTGGTAATAAACGGTGCCGACTACCGCGGGTTCTGATCTTATGTTCATAATAGCGTTATGGGTAATACCTGCTTAAGAAATCGTGGCGGAATATTAATAATAATAAATAAAATTGAAGTGTCTGTTTGTAATGTCAAAATATTTTTTTACTAAATACATATGAATGTACATACTATATCTATACCAAAATTACATTTTTTTTAAATTGTTTTCTGTCTGTTTGTTCCGGATAAAATTCGGAACGACTGGACGGATTTTGACGGGACTTTTTTTTTCGTAGACAGCTGAAGTTACTACGGATAACTTAGTGTACTTTTAATTTTCGAAAATAATTAGTTTCGCGTAAAAAAATTAAAACTCATAAAAATTGAATAAAATCCGTTTCAATGCACAGTTTTACGGGCATGCAGTTGAATTTATGAGAAATATATTTAATCTATTTGAATACTAAAGAGTTTTTAGGAAAATTATAATATTAGGGTTCCGTATAAAATAATTAAAACGCAATGAAGATACATAAGAAACGCGGACGCAGCCGCGGGCACACAGCTAGTTACCTATAAACATTCTCGACTACTGTTCAAGCAAGCCGTATTGGTGTACGTATTACATAATAAAATAGTAAATATGTCACAAACTACGTATTAGTAATAAAAAGGAAATTGCTTAGTTTTATTTTTTTGTTTAATTTTGACCAAGTTTGTTTATACGTCGCGTCTAGGTAAGCATTTCATGGTAGGTAGTTAGGCGCACAACGTAATATGAAACTAATTTTAATAATCATTAGGAAATTATAGTATTATTTTTTGTATATTTGACATTTAACATATTCTCTATCTATATAATACATATACACTTAAATACGAATTAGAGGACGTTTGAAAGTGGCACCAGTAAAAGAGAAGGTATGGAGCAAGCGTCTGTCTTGGTATGGGCATGTGATGTGCAGGGAGAAAGAGGATGTTATAATAAGGGTATCGGATATCAATGTGGACGGGTATAGGGGAAGAGGAAGACAATGAATAGATGGATGGACTGTGTGAAAGATTATATGCTTAGAAAGAAAGTGAATGTAGGTATGATCTCAAATAGAGATGAATAGAAGAGGAAGACACATGTTCCACCGACCCCAAATCAAAATGGGATAAGGGCTGGGAGATATAAAGGATACACAAATTTAAATACGTAACCTTTTTTTCATTCTGACATATCTTTAAATCTACTGGGCCGACTTTGATCAGATTTGTTGTTGCTGTTGGTTACTATAATATGTTTTATTAAACTATTTCGTAGGACATGAGCTAATTCTTTCATTATGATTTTTCTTTACAAGTGTTATTAAAAAAGCAGATTTTAACGCAATGGATCCCATTTTGATTTCTTCGTTGATAGGGATAGACAAGAGAGAAACAAACCGAATCGATACAAAGAATTTTTTTTTTTACTAAAATCTTAACGGTAATTTTAATGAAAAATAGAATTTCTGTATCTCCTTCACGAGTTCGATAACCCTCGAAATGAATTGTCCAAAGCTACTCAACCGAGCACTTTATTGAATGCGCGACGATGCACCGTCCGTGTAAAATGATATCGTATGCGGACAGAATAATTGCCAAATAAACTAAATACATATTATCAATCCGTGATTTAATTAGGGTTACCTGTGTGCCTGCGGTTCCTTTCGTACATGTTAATGGACAGATAGACGTTGCCTTTTATTAACTGACTTAAAAAAAGTGTGAAGTTATCAATTCGTATGTATTTTTTTTTTGTATGTTTGTTAGGTACGCGATTTCAACGTAAATTGTAAACCGATTTGCAATTTTTTTTAATCGAAGGAGTACACTCCCGAGATGGTCCCATTTCCACTAAATCAAGATCTGATCAGTGGAACTCAGGGAAATTGAGAAAAACCCGCAAATATTATAGGCACATAAACGTGTTTCATATATTCGTTTCCAAAGCTATGAAGTAGGCTTCACAGATAAAACTACATACATAAACTAAAAAGTAGAAAAAAAAAACTTATTAATTATTAAAAACAAAACCGACTTTAAAATAATAAAATATGAAATACACTAAAAAGTCAATAAACAATTACTTTATTATCTGATTCGTTAATTTAGGAGTCGGTGCCAGCTAGAGTTAACCAATGTACTCATTTACAAATGGAAATAACTGCCTAAACTTTATCACAATTACATATAAGCTAAATAAAGGACTAGGGTGATTTTAAACATCAATTAATTCAAATTGAATATTATTAGCGACGTAAATTTACACCACTTTGTTATCTGTAAGCTGGCACTGATTTCAAAACTATTCATGATACGAAAACAAAGAATAATATAGAAGTAAATAAAAGCAGTTTAATAAAGTAAATATTTATTGACTTTTTAGTGCATTTTTATAGAGTATTCTTTGGAAGTCAGTTTTGTTTTTAATCAAAAAAGTATTTAATTAAAAAATATTTGTAATCTAAGTAAGAAATACGATAATAGTAATTCATCCATTCAATTAAAAGACGTCTACTGCTGAGCATAGGTCTCGCCCAAAGTTCTCCACAACGACTGGTATTTCACCACCCGGACCCAGCGGATTACCCGACCTTTCATCATGTCGTCGGTCCACCTTACTGCGATTTCCGGTACATGGTAGCAATCAAGAACGCGTTGGCTCCATCGGGCATCGGATTCTATTAGCAATGTGTCCAGTCCACTGCCAGTTAAATGTGGCAATTGTTCAGGCAATTTCGGTTACTTTGGTTCTTCGGCGGATTCCTAATTCGATAACGCAGTAAAACTCCAACTACAGCCTATTGTCTATTGTAATTTTTGTGAAGTTTTTTCTATTATTTTAATTTGTTAAATGTTCATTTATATTACTTCTATATATCTACGAATACGAAATAATACGTAATCGTATAAAACAGCTCAGTGGATCTCGAGTTAATTATGAGGCAACTTACGGACAGACAGACGTTGTTATTTATATAATGTAGTGTTTTTACTATATGTTTATACCTATTATTTAACGCAACAAATGTAGCATAGTAGTGCATGAATCTGCTTAGTAGTTATCATTTTCCGTCTGAACAATGCTCCGATGAAACTCTCATGGCTCTATATGTCAATAGCGTTAGTCAGTTTGAACAACAAAAAAAACCCCCTTCACAGCTATACTCATAACGAAGGTATCAGCATACGAGACAGTTTTATTTAAATGATAATTATCGGTCATCGATATGCAATTTATTCAAACGGTAAACAAAGAGAGAATATGATGAACACAATTCTCATTGTTGTTGATTTTTTTTTTTTTCAAAACAAATAACACCACAATAATTGTATTAACGAGTCTATCTATTTTTACATGTTATAAAATGGTATGTTTATTTATATGCTTGTGTGTCTATATGTCCGTTACTGTGTGATTATTTACTTGTAAACTATAGTAAGCATTTTCATGATCTTTTATCAAAATCATAGATATCACCAGTCGTCTTTTAATAAGTTGATCCGAAGCTAATTGTTATGGATGTAAAAATTGTTCTATGCTGTATACACCAGTTTGCACTATGAGGTTTGTTGATACTTCGATCGTCTCTGATCCGACTCCGGAAGTGTTAAGGAGTTTTAAGTTATTTTTTTTATTTATCCTTTTAATTTCTTAACAATGGTTATTTTTTACAATTGAAACACTCGGCATTATTGTCATTGAATGAGTGAAACTGGATGAATGGATAAAACTCGCAATCCTTCTTTTGTACTAAAACGTAAAAGTGTTATTTTTAGTTATGAAACCTTCTAGATTTGTTGCTTGCTTGCTTGTTTACAACAGCTTAATGTGCGTTAAATTATCAGGCCCTCTACGAATTAGTCTAATAAAAAACACATCGAAATATCTATGCCCGTATAAATTTAATTAAATGTTTATCTTGAAAATTTTATTTAGTTCGTTGCAATGTACCTGCCAAGTAATTGAGAAATAATATTTTTAATCGTGCAAAAAGTAGTAGTAGGTACTATATCCAATAATATATTTGCAGGTTTAAATAAATGTAGAAGATAGTCAATAGTATAGTTGAAAGGGTGAATAGTATAGATGTTCATATGATGCCAAAACACAAACGCGCGCGGGAAATGACGTCACCACGTCGCCTTGGTGGTATCTAGACTATATAACGTATATAAATTTTATTTAATTTAAAAAAAACATGGAACAAATAATTATGATAATAATTGTAGTGAAATATATACAACAGTAATTCTAGCATTTCTTTTGTGATATTTAAAACATATATTGAGAAAGGATAACGAAGAATATTAATATACGTATAACCGATACCGCATGAAAAACATAGTGTTAATAATTTGAAAAGAATCGACACACATATGTAAAGTGGAATAAAGGTTATTGTGTTAAATCAATATTGCGATTTCTTTAGGTTATTAATTTAAATGTTTACTTTTTTTAAATATGTGTAATTATAACGAAGCAAATATCATGGGCATCTGTATTATTGTGAATTATGGTAAGTAATTAACTGTGTTCTAGATTAGTTTTGGAATAAACGACACGTTAAAATACTAACACAAATAAAAGAAAATTTGACATTGTCCAAGCTTGAAATAATGATTGCAACACACAGCTGGCGGGTCGATACGACGGCGCGATTTTTCTACAGAAGACAACGCGTTGAAGTGAACCAAGCGCGGCCTCCAGATCCACCCACTGTGTGTCGAAACTATAAACTTTTTAATAAATAATATGAGATGATTTCAACGTATAGTACTACCTCAAATCTTCTCGTGGGTGACGTAAAGACGGCTAAGGGATAAACCAGGGAATGCACAGCAACATTCTCTGAGTATCACAAACACCTACTGCAGTGGCCGACCAGCCTGCCGAACGTGGCAATTATGCCCCCCCCCCCTCTTATGATATGAACGACATAAAGACGTGCCCGCTCACAATTGGCCTAATAACAAACTTCAAAGTTGCTTAAAGGCCAATGGAGAGGGTTATGCTTGGAGTGCTGCGTGATCCGCCAAAAGAACCAAATTAACCGAGATTGCCCGAAGAATTGCAAAACTTAAGTGGCAGTGGGTTGGGCACATTTCTCGCAGAATCGATGCCCGATGGGTTCAACGTGTTCTCGAATGGCTACCACGTACTGGGAGACGTAGCGTAGGTACAGACCCCACAAGGTGGACCGACGACCTGGTGAAGGTTGCGGGAGCGCGTTGAATAACGATGGCGCAAGACCGGTCGTCATGGAGATCTTTGGGGGAGACGTATGCCCAGCAGTGGACGTCTTTCGATTGAATAGATGGATGGATGGTTAATATTAAAATAGTTAAATTAACAGAGTTAATTTACACATTTTTTTAAAATCTTATCAATTTTTTTTACCGTTTACCGTGCCCAAAGAAATATCGATTTAAAAATATATTATATTAGAAACAAAACGTGATAATTATCGTGTTAACTTACCAGTAAAGTAGATTGCGAAATCGCTTGAGCGAAATATTTCCACATTGATTTCAGACAACGCCAACGATAAGATATATATTTCAAGAGGCAAGGCTTGTAATCGTCGATAATGACCGAGTTATAGCATTCATACTTGAGTGAGGGCTTTTGAATAAATGTAAAGTCGATAAGATTGCTCAAAATCATAAATATGTGTGATACGAATGGTTAAAATCATTTACAATTTACGAATATTCTTAATTTTAGAGTTTCTGAGTTTCTCATTTGATATAAGGTGAAATTGTATCAAAACACTCTGAGCCTTATACCATGTATAAAAAGGTTCAAAACAGTTATTGTTAATTATTGTCAACGAAATAAACATAGAAATAAAAATTATAGTATTGTTCGCCTTCCTAAAGTTCTTTCTAACTTGATGAGTTTCTAATATTTTGTAATCGACGAATTGGCAGCTGTTTTTTTAAAGTGCTCATACATCAAGCTGTTATGATCGTAACAAATTACTTAAATTGTTATTAGCGTAATATAATCTTTTATAATCTATAATAAAAAACCGAGTCATGCTGTATAAATAAACTGTATTATTGATAAGGGTGTTTAAGTGAAATATCACGTGTACAATCCACGCCTGGCAAATGATAAATTATTATGTCTATTTCGGTAAGGTTATGAAATTTTTTTTAGCGTTCATTTCGAAGTTTTCAAATGATACTTCTTTGCCTGCTATGAGAGTCAGAATTAGCTTCACGGCTGTGAATGATAAAGACGGATTGAAGTACGTGGGTAGTATGAGAGAAAGAGACAAAAATATTAATATTCCTTCTAGAGGAATCTTGCGCATCATGACTGTAATTTGTGTATGACTGTCTTTTCGTTACTGAATATCGTATATCGTAACTGTATTTTTACTGTGAAAGTGGGCATACATATTTTTATCTCTTTTTCACTCTCTATCCTTTACTAATAAGTTATCTTAGAGATTTTAAACTAAAGGTTGAAGAAGTTTCACTGCTGACACTTGTACCTTGTACACACGCACTTTTTTATGCGTACAATCTTTACTAATAAATAAAATTAAAGTGACTGTTTTTAATGCCAATTCTTTTCTTACCAAATAGATATGATATATACGATACCTATACCAAAAATACAACTAACTAACGGACTAGTCTGGCTAAGTCTATAAAGTATATTTTAAACCTTATAAATACATTGATGTAAAGTCAGTATCTCTAATAAAATCCCTTCTGTCTAAAATACTAATGATAGTTTAACATCGTGTTTTAAATATTAATATAAAAAATTAAGAAATATTTTGCAAGAAAACAGATATTTCGCATACCTAGCTGTTAATGCGTATCCTAAGGTTTCTTCGAATAACAACAAATAGAATATACAGATAGCATTAAACTTATTAATTAGTCAAGGTTTTCGCACATTGTCCTCGATCGAATTGTATATTATTATTTCCTAAGTATTTTTAATCTTCTTCGCCTAAATTTAATAGAATATTGATGACTGTAAAATATAGGTCGAGTTTCAGGAATTATCTATTGAATATATTGAGATGTGAATATCAAATAATTAATATATGTATTTAAAATAGTGTTTTGCAAAATGCGTAACGACTTGTATTGATACTTTTTTTTTTAAACGTAAGGAAATATAACATAATTCACATAGACTAATTGATAACCTCCTCCTTTTTGAAGTCAGTTACAAATATATCTATATAGAATATACTAGAAACTTTTTACATTATAGTGAATATCAACTGTTTGTTTGTTTAATTCGTGAGAAACGAGAAAGAAACTTTACAACAAAGAATAATGTGTTTCACTTATACAAACGCGTCCGTCTAATCTTTTTATACCGTTTGTCGTTGGCTTCATGGTTAGAAATAATGGCATATAACAATAACAACAAGCCGATTCGTTCCCATACTTCAAGAGATATGAAATCTTTGTTCTTTACTCTGGCTCTATACTTCCGATAAATTATATATAAGGGACCTTCCAAGTGTTACTTCAGCAAAATCTCAGACATTTCTGACCAAATAGTAAACATCAACAGCAATAGTAGACAACGCCCTCGCCTCTATAATTACGTAAATATTGGCATAGTATTTGCTTACGTAATCACTATTCAGACCACCGTCCCGTCTCCCATGTCATCAAAAATAGGCAAAGCATAAATTAAGGATGGCCATCTGAGATCGATTAATCGAAGAATCTTTAAGAAAAAAAAAAAAAAACGATTTCTTATAATCGATAACTAGCACTAAATCGATCCAGTGAATCGATCTTAGAAACTAGGAAATCGAGGTTTATTTTTTTCTGGTTCTATAAGAACCGTAAAATTATTTACAATTAAGAATGTTAATGTGTTGTATTTAAAGTTAACAATGTACCCAAAAGCAAGTAAATGTATGAAAGATTTAATTATAAACTCAACAGATGTCTTTATGATTAGTTTCATTCGCTTCTTTGTGAGATCCTAAATGTCTTTTTCTATATTATTAATCTGGCAGACAAATATCTGGCTTTATGGTAAGTACACATTTAGGGTGTTATTTGGACGCTTACTACATCAAGTATATTTCGAGTGTACTGCCAACCATAAAATATCTTCACTTTATATACCTTTAACGTTGATATGCTTGTAAAAACAATTCTAATTATTTTAAAATTATAAAAGGTTGATTATTATAGTGTCCTTTTTGTTTTGTTTGATATGTATTTACCTATAAATATGCAAAGATAGAGTTTAGTATCTTGTTCTCCTCAGACTGTTTGTCTTTTGTCGTTTAATTTATACTGACGAGATTTAGCTTTTTATTATTTCGGAAACACTTTTAACCTCAAAATTTCAATTAATGTAGATTATGGTCTTATTTCGTTAAAAAATTCAGTAAAAGAATACTAGTTACGAATGAGAAAACCAGTCGAAATAAGATTAATTTTCTAGAGATCGATCTTTTAGACCTCGATTTTTTTGTGAATCGATTCATAAATCATGATTTCCAATCGATTCAAAAATCGATCTTATTTGTAAAGAATCGCTATCCTAGCATAAATTCCTCTGGAAGCCATTGTAACTTATGGTTGTATAGCGTATGGCGATGTTTCTATAGAAGATATCGCGTCGACGCGAGCCGTGTGCCATTTTTCTATAGTTAAAGCCCGCTAGCGAACCGACCCGACCCGACCGCTGTGGGGCGAAACCATTACGCAATACTTGAACGAATCCAAATCACGGGGAAATTTAACCAATGGAAAAATAACTATTACTTTTACTGGTTAGGTACATTTGGCAATAATTTCCCTTACGTTTAAACTACGTAACGAGATTGAAGGAATCCCGTTGACCGCATGTCACTGTGATCGGGAGTCATAAATAATTTACGTCACTGAATAACATTATATGGTCGTGAAATACCCAAAATACATTTATTATGTAAAGAAAATATATTTTCTTTAATTTTATTCTAACATGTATAAAACGTTTTAAGTATATCTTTAAATTTTGCTGCTTAGGAGGGACGTCCTGGCTGCTATGACTCCGTGTGTCATGTCAAACCATTTTTTAAAAAAAAATAAATTAAAATCTCTTATATGAAGAAATAAATGTTATTTCTTTAATACATAACAACACAGTTTATTTTATTTGTCAATGAAGCTTGTCAACATTACTTGATTTTTTATACTAGGATTTGATGACATCAACTGACATTAAGTGAATGGTCTAAGATCAAAGGAGCGCTAAATCTAAAGGTACTTAAATGATGCTGCATGATCTAGTAATTAGGGAGGTGAGTAGTATAAGATGATCTGCCACTATGCTAGACTCGTAGTTTAATTATTTTTGAGTATAATTTTTAAAATTATAAAAAAAAAAAATTATAGCGTAAAAACAAATATATTATGTAAATATTAAAATTACGAGCTCTTAAATAATACAATTCGTTTAATAAAGAGTAACAGTAGTAGTAACACGCGAAACTAAAATTAAACATAAAAGATTTAAATCTAACGACTTGTTTATTTTTTTTAGTGTTTGTGTTTAAATTATGTTAAAAATTACATACGTATTTTTAACTTAACAACTTTATATTGTCAAAATGGTGAGGTAATAATCGTTTGAGAAACATTTAAATAAACATTTATGTTTGACTTTGTGTTCAGAGTAATAAAACTGAGCTGTAAAACAATTCAAAGGTATTAAATACGGGTAATATTTAAGAACTGTAATAATGTAACTAGTGTAATTCCGTTTTTAACTGACAACTTCTTTAGCGGAGTTGAACGATTCTCGTTAGGGGAAAAGCTTAGATTCGCGATGCCATGATAAGCGATGATAAAACCTAACATTACTACCCGATTAAAGTGATGATGGCGTAATGGATAGTGCAGCCGGATACCGCGTAAATGGACGCGGGTTCAAGCTCACCTATCCAACTCTAAAATCACCCTGAGCTTTCGGTGAAGGAAAACATCGTAACGAAACCATAGCACGGTGGTAGGGAATTTTCTAATAAAGCCCGCCTGGGTAGCTACCAACCTCAAGTTTGAAAACCTGCCGCTAACTACCAATAGGTTTGTTCTGTTTGGATCATTTGAGAACCATTACCTCTAGGCTTAGTGTGCTTACCATCTTGGAACACATCATCACTCAACATCAGGTGAGATTGTGGTCAAAGCATATAGGCAAAAAAAGACGTCGTGCGCAGCCATTTGTAACATACTACGCACCGGCTTAGTCAAAATACGCGTACCATATAAAATCTTCTAAATGTACATCGATAAATTATTGTATGTTTACTAATTAGTGGAATGTTTCTCAAAACAACACACAGATGAATGTTTTAAAACTGTTATCGGTTCTGTGGTTGGTTTTCTCGTGTGTTTCATTTTATAAACAATCTCGCAACCCGTGCAGTATATCTAGTACGTACTAATTTACTTTAACGATTTTATGAGTGCGTCAGACTCATTATTATAGCATTATCGTTAAATAATTATCCTAATATACACGTATATTAATTTATTTATTTATAGCCGATAGTTTAAATATCGATTATTAGATATCTGATTCCCATAACTTAATCCTTACTGTCAATTGTGTCAAAAACAAACGAATTTTTCTTTACAATCAATTTCTCAGAGTAACTTTGTTTTCAGTTTGAAAAAAAAAATACATGACTTTTTATTATTATAGACATGAAATTTTATAGTTCAAGGAAATTATCACAGTCTACATAGATTAATGATTAAATAAATAACTATATTACATTATATACAGGGCCGTTTGTTAAATTTAATTAAAAAAATGAAGTCTCTAATTCGGTTCATTAATGTGTCGAGTACCCATAAAAATGAAACAATAGAAAGACAATGGAAAGCTGTCGTAAACGCCGGGAAGGTGCTCAAGGGGTCAAACAGTTTGTATTTGTGAAAACTGAACATTACTATTATACTTTTATAGATTTTGTAATCATTTTTATTAAGTAATAATAGTAATTAGCGTAAATCGTATTCCGCATCCTTTCACGTTATAAGAAGTAACCGCTTTTTTGCTGTTCTGTTAGTCCGTTATTCTGTTATATGTAATTCATAAACGACTGGACTGATCCAGATGATTATTTTATTAAATTATGTTCCCCGGGCAAGTTTTATTAGATTAGTAAATTAGATTATACAATATCTAATACATTACTGGTATAATAATCACAGAAGTCGGGGTAATTATCCAATACCTTACTTAACCATTACTGCGTTGTATTAAAAAACATATTTTATGCTAGAAAAGTAGCGGCCAAAATGTGTTATGGGGTCGTTTGACCCACGTATCTCACTCAACTACAACTTTGTACTAAATAAATAATATTTATAATATTTAAATAAGATTTATAATAGGTCATAAAACTGGTAACACATTCGAGGAAATTATATTTTACATTTTTTTTTATATCGTTAGCGTATTTTATAAATTGCACTGATAACAAAGGTTTAAGTTGTTTATCGAAGCTGAAATTTTATTAGTCTTGTATTACAGAATCATTACTATATGTAATCAGTTTGATAGTGTTGTTATTAACTGTATAAAACATTGTAAATATTTATTTAAGTAACGTCTGAATTAAGTCTGAAGCAATGATAAATTAGTCGCAATGCGTTTAAGTATCGAATGATAATAAATAACTCTACAAATGATTCATAGGATTTGAACTTAATACATAAGAGTGCCGGTTAAAAAGAGTGGATTATTATAACCTATTTTGTTTTACCAGGATATACTAGCGGCATTTATTCCATACATACGTAGTCCCCTGTTTCCTCACTATATATCCTCCACTACCATGCCCGTCCGTTTTGGTTTCTTCTATAAATTAATTATTGTAGAAACTAGGAGCCTCAGAAAATGAAAAAAAAAATCTTGATTTTTACCGTCATTTTCAGACGTTCGTCAAACAAATTTGATGGATAAAGTAAAAAAATAGCAAAACGCAGAGGCTCTGCCAGTCTTTCTTATTATTAAATAGGAATGGAAATTAAAAATCGGTTCAATTTTGGAGGAAGAAATAGGGTATTAAGAAGTATGAAGTGATATTTTCGTTTATTGTGCATAGGTAAAATCAGCCCGAGCTGCAGTTGTCCCTTTCGTGTTTTATAACTCATTCTTTGTGACGCAATGCAATTACAATAGATTTCAGAAATACCTACTGTCCAATGCTGTCGCCGACAGCATGTCCTCTTAATACATAAGAATGCCGGAGACAAAGAGGAGATTATTATAACCTATTTTGTTTTAACCACTCTGCGCTTTTAGGCAATTTCCCTATTTTATCTTTTAATTAATACATTAATGTGCAAACGAGTATCGTAAAGTTGGAAATCCGTCGACGAGTAATGATTAATTAGGCAATATTTGGGAGCTATTTACTTATTTAACCACGCTATTTGTCGAATGATAAGCTTAGTGTTAGATTAGATTACAGAGTAAAAGGTCATAGATTATTGTTTATAATTTTTAGAATGTATTTGCGAATCCTCAAAAGCGACTATTTTTGTTTATGCTATTATATCGTTTGTGATAGGTAATATAAACGTAAATAATTACAGTCTTCTTTAGACTTTTGTTGATTATTATTATATATTAGATTGCCGTTTGATGACGGCTAAGAATAGTACCGCCCCATATCCCATCTTCCCGTGGGTATCTTGAAAGTCGACAAAAGGAAAAACCAGGGGGGATGGCCAGCATCATCCTCTGAGTACCACTAACACTAGACTGCGATCGCCAATCCGCCTGCCAAACGTGACGATGCCCCCTGTTTAGTCTTTCGGTTGAATGGATGAATGGATTAGAAGTAGCTGTGCACGCAGCTCCGCTCACGTGTATCGTAAAAAATTTGTCAGCGTTTTTTTTTTTTTTTGTTAAACGATGATGGCGCAGTGGATACTGCGGTCAGATTTCGCGTCAACGGACGCGGATTCAAAACCACCTATCCAACTCTAAAATCGGCCTGAGCTTTCAGTGAACGGAAACATCGTGAGGAAACCATAGCATGGTGGTAGGGCATTTGTTAATAATACCTGGGTAGCTACCACCGCCAAGTTTGAAAACCTGTTACCAAATACCAATAGGTGTGTTCCGGCAGCATCACTTGACAACAACTACCACATGTAGGAACACGATCATGAAGTTGTCTTTTTAAATATTAAGTTTCTTGAGTTAAAAGGTAACTGACAGGGAAATAAACAGACGTTGACTTATATATAATCTAAGGATAAGGATTATACACTGTGAACGTTATCATTTTTAATATTCTGACTCGGGCTGGTCATCTGGTCGTTGATATTCGGCCGTCTGTTTACCAAAAATATTTATGAACTAGCTGTGCCCGCGACTTCGCTTGCGTGGAATTCAGGCCTCCCGTCCCGCCCCGTCCGGTACTTTATAAAATTAATTTCAAATGTGTCGCCGTCAAATTTTATCAAAATAAATAACCTATACGACAATTTAATCAACAATTTACAAAGGAATTATTACTTACCTATTCAACATTACTAAATTTGCGTCTGCATTAAACGAATCATAAATCATTTAGACTTTTATGCAAACAATTCATCATCATATAAATAAAGTTGACACTTGATAAATAAAACACAAAATACGGTCTTATTCTATGAAATACATTCTGCATTTTTTAACTGATAAGATAGTATGATTTATTACCGTGGTTAATTAAATCCAGGATACAAATAAAATTTTTTGAAGTGAAACTTTTTAGGCGCGTTCAGCCATTTATGACGGGTAAAAATTTCAAGGTCGCGTTATCAACTTGCAAAGGCTATAGAATTCTGTAATAAATTTCCAGGCCAAATATATTCCAAAGAGCTCATCAGGGCATTCATTCAACGCAATGCTCAGTAGGAATCAGCTACGAGTATTAATAAGAGCATTAACTGGGCACTGTTGTTTGAGCAAACATATGCACAACATCGATGTCCAGAACACAAGAGAGTGCAGGTTCTGTGAAATTGCAGACGAAACACCAAAGCACATCTTGTGTGACTGAGATCCATTAATACCCATACGTAACTGAATTCTGGGTAAGAACGCTTTGCTCCCGGAGGAGGTACTGACACTCTCTACCAAAAAGATCCTACAGTTTATTCAGGCTAGAGAGTGAGCTTTAGCAATATAAGCGTAATCACAATGATACGACTAGGTCGCAGTGATACAGGACTGTTTTAGCCTCCATAGCCTCTTTTCGGATAATAATAACAATACCAACTTGCAAAGGCATAATTTTTGAACGAACACAGATAATGGTTTCGCCACATATCAGGCGGGACGGGACGGCGGCTGTGTGGGCGAAACCAAAAGCTAATGTGTTGGCTGCCGCCCGCAGAGATTCACGTTTCGCTTTAAGTAAGAGATCTTGCTTTGCAAACTTTTTCTCTTAATAAAATCTGGCCTGAATATTGTTAAAATTAATGATAATAATTTAATTTAAGTTCATTGCGAATATTCATATGCAAATGAATATGCAAATATAAACAATATATATGTATGTTTTGAGTAATAAATGAACTATGTAAAATGTATTTAATTATACCTCGCAGTGGTGTAAACCGTAAGTTAATCTTAACGATTGTAATTTACAAAGTTTAAAATTTGAATTTTTGACATTACAATTAATTTAAAACATACAAAAATAAAATCATTGCTATTTAATTTGCCACATCTATCGTTTTCTTTCTTAAAATACGATTTATTATTTATTTATTTACTTACTTTTTTTTTTCATTAAAACATTTGACAGTAATCTATTAACTACAATATAGTAATAACATTTCGTAAGAATATTATTACAATGGTCCCCGCTTTATTGTGTTGTGGTCAAGGTGTTTATTATTACAGAGTGGAGGTTGCGGCTTCGAATATAATTTAGAATTTAAATCGCTGGTACAAACCCACACTCTCGTCTAAGACTATCACAGTCCGATGGTCCAGTTGCCCGGTACGACCAGTGATAGGATGCAGTGAGTTGGCCGCCATCTACATATATAATCTCTTCGGCTATTTAATTGGGATTTCTTAGAATTTTATAACAGTGGGATTTACTTATTATTTTTTGTCACCCAAAGCGTGTATGAAAGCGCTCATGAAAGTGCGAAAGAGGTGTGTCAAGACAATAGCAAGTGGAAGGACGTAGACGTAATCAGTGCCATCTGGCTACCCCCACGGGAGAACGGCGTGATATTACTGTAATTACCATATATCTTCCCGCGAGTGTCGTAAAATGCGACTAAGGGATAAACCAGGGTATGGGCACTAGCGTCCTCTAAGTAACAAACACCTACTGCGATCGCCAACCCGCCTTCCAAACGTGGTGATTATGGCAATTACCCCCTTTTTGGGGGAGATCTATGTCCAGTGGACGTTAGTCCTTTCGGTGGAACCAATGAATAAATCACTGAAAGCAAAATTAAAATCTGATAAAAAATAACCAATCTATAATCATATGATCCATTTTCTTTTATAACGTCAGAAACTCATAATCGGATCGCAAAGATCAAATGAATGAATGAATGAACTGCAAACAAAATAATTATTATGTTTACATAATAGGCTAGAACTATTATTCGTAGAGCATAATCACAATTTGAGATTTGTTTTAGTCACTAGCAAATAATATAAACATTTCGGCACTTTTGCTAATGCGATCTAATCAATTGGCGAGTCACATTTGGTACGTTTGGCACAAAGATGAACTAAGTGTCTATTGTGTAGATTTATATAGACATTGAAGATTGGTACCTATTTTTTTTTAAATTTATGTGAGTTTAATTATCAATACTAATAAATAAAATAAAAGTGTATTTTTGTAATGACAAAATATTTTTTTTTTTATTAAATAGTACACCTATTATACGATACCCATACCAAAAAATGCAATCTTGAACATCTTTGTCTGTCTGTTTTTTTCTGGGTAATCTCTGGAGAGGCTGAACTGATTTGGACGAGACTTTATTTGACAGATAGCTGAATTTACTAAGCGTAACATAGAGCACTTTTGTTTTTCGAAAATAATTAGGGTCCTGTACAAAACAAATAAAAACTATATTACGCAGTGAAAAATATATGAAAAGCGGACGTAGCCGCGGGTGCACAGCTAGTCAAGTAATGAAGAGATCACGTGATCTGGCGTTGTATAAAGAATGATAAAATACCTGCTTAATTAAAATATGATATTAACTTAATTGAAATAGGTATATTGATTGATTCAACAGAACGACGTCCACTGCTGGACATAGGTCTCTTCGAAGAAATGGGGTAATTGCCATAATCGCTATGCCTGGCAGGCGGGTTGGCGATCGCAGTCAAGTGTTTGTGGTACTCAGAGGATGCTGCTGCCCATACCTTGGTTTATGCCTTAGTAGCCTTTTTCGGCACCCACGGGAACGATTTGCGTACTATTATTCTTACAAATTTGTATAAATTACTTGTCAGTTAAAGGTATGTTGCGTAGGTGCTAATGATTCATGCACCTATTTGAAAGTAATCCTGGCGGCACCTCTCAACCTACGATTTATTTTCGTACAAATAATATGAATATTATTCACCTAGGTACTCTAGAAAATCTTGTTTTTTCATATAACTATAATATACTAGGTACTCATTCGGTAGTATTTGCGTAATGTGTGCACAGACGGGTATAAAACATTGAGTGCGAGTTAACATGCGCTAGAAGTGAACCGTTCGTTTTAGTGACATCTAGTTTGTTTATTTTGTACTAACAAACAAACGTGTTGTAGCTATTAGGCACATTATTTTGTGACATCTAGTGGTTACTGATTGCACTGTTTAGAATAAACGAATAGTTATCAATCTCTTTTTCGTTACACATTTTCGTTTCATAAAATCTAATCCACACCGTCCCACAAAAAGTTTCACTTCCAAAAATTCTAGTAATCATAAATATGCGTTCCGTTATTTATTTTAAACTTGCTGTGTATCCGTGGATCCGGTCGCGTTTCATATGTTCAAATTATTATTATTTCTCGATTCAGTTTCGATTAGGTATCATCATATGTATATTATAATTATTCTAGTCATCGCTTCGGCATGCCACCCATTCTTACCAGTACATTATAAATCTTCAAACTTAGGTATTTGCAGGTAGGGCCGGTGACGATCTCGAGAAATATTTGTTTGTTTGCAATCAATCGCCTTGTTTGTAAAATATGTATGTCCTGCGACTTTGATTCCATGTTCATAATTTAATTATTTTGTTAAGTGACAATTTATTTCTCGACTTCATTCTCTAATATAGTCAAACGTTTCCCCATCTATTGCCTTATGTATCTAAACAGAATACAGAGTGTAGAAACTTCATTTAACGCTACTCGAATAAAGACAAACTCCCTAAAACGTTGAAGTTTCTTGGATTTGGTTGGTGGTTTACTTGGTTGTCCACTCTCTCTAAATAACGACAAAAACAGGTTTACCTTCATGGAGGTCGAGAATTCCAAACAATTGGAAACGTAAGACAAGTCAATATTGTTAGCATTTTTGAATGAATGAAAATGAACTATAGATACCTAATTTAATGAATCACTATCGAATTCCGATCACTGCTATCCAATATTATACTTTTAAACCCAGTCCATTTGTCAATGGTTAAAAATACTCGTACAAATCGATTCAAACTTCCTGGAGAGTTTACAGTTTTCGGCGGGATTTTGGATTTTTTTATCAGCTGTTTTATCAACTTGTATATACAGATAGCAAGAGCGTGAGACTGAGATACATTGCACTTGTTTATAATGTACCATGTGACATTGGGAGAATTTAATAATCACAGATTGCCATTAAAAAGTTTCCTAAGTTCATAAGGCAAGCCAATTAATTAATATACTGAGAAAGAAACATTAATTCTAAGGAATGATGTTTACCCTTCAAATAGGCATAAATAACCAACATGATTTTTTTGGAATAAAAACTTTTTTAGCGAGATTGAGCGATTCTTGGTAGGGGCAAAAATTCTAGATCTGCGTTACAAATGCTATGACGTCAGCCGTCAACATGCTAAAGTATGTCAAATATAAGATGGCGTTCAAGTGCTGGTGCTCATAGATAAATAATAAAGTTTATACTTACGCAGCTTATCGTATGTTTTGATTATCATTAAACTATGTGAAAATGTACACAATTATTGATCGAAGAGAAAAAAAATGGAAAAACCAGGCAAATGTTATAATAGGTAAACAAATTATTAAATTAAACACTCAAATAACAGTTTTTCCAAATTTTCGAATTTTCTCCTCTGTCGCCAGTCCTGATGTTTTTTTTTAAATTTCTAGTTTTTTTATTAATTTCAAATCTTCTTTCAACTCTAGTACAGCTCAACAAGCCAGACATTCTTCAGTCGCAGTTAAGCTTATATTTCATAATACACTTATCAACCACCGTATCTATATACCATAGACTTCTTATCATCATATCAATTTGCACCGGGGATAATCCAATAATCCACGAAAGTATTCAAGTAATAAAATAAAAAAAAACGTTCAGTTCTATTTACGATAAAAGATTAGATACGCTGCTAATAGTTCAGATATAATATAAAAAAAGAAATAAAACTATTTTCCCTATTTGACAGTAAAAACCAATGGTGGTTATCAAGAATATTGCGATAATCTAATTAAGGTTTTCAAACGAAAATTCTTACAACGAATTAAAGCCATAGTAAAAATGTAATATAACTTAGTTGATATCGTAACCCGCTGCGGTCTATTGCCCGCTTCTTTTGTAATAAAATCTGATGCAATAGCATTTTTTTTTTTGCGTTTATTTATCCGTTAGGGTGCTATGTACTATAATAATAATCGGTCAACAATTTCAATCGCACCTATAAATGTACCTATTACCAAAGATAAATTCAGATATCTAATCTTTACAATATTAATCGCTGTACTAACTTACGCCTGGTACTTCACTAGCTTTACAATCTGTCAACCAATTCATAGTTATAAAGAACTATTTTTTAGACCCTTCGTACCATGTATTTAAAACTACATTCATAATAAATTACATCCACAAATTTTCTATCCTTTTTAATTCTTAATAACAGAAGTTAGGAAAATCCGGATGGTGATTAAATAAGCAATGTCTTCTAAGTTACTATCATACTAATTTTCCTTTGGTTTCTATAATGTTTGAAGCAATGATGGCGCTGTGGATAGTGTAACCGGATTCCGCGTTAGTGGACGCGGGTTTAAATCCTTCTATCCAACTCTGAAAAAATCAGCCCGAGCTTTCGATGAAGGAATATATATTACGATGTTTTTAACTATCGAAATGTCTTATGTATTCGATTATGAAGCCCCGCGCAGTATTTTTTCTGAAATATCTTCAATGTACAGATTTCGGCTAGTTAGCCTTTTATTATAAGTATTAATTACTTTAAAAAAATGTCATGCATGCTTGTAATTTGCATAATTACAATGTACATTAGTCTATTCACGACACTATTTATGTATAACATATATAATTATTATGTTGGCATGATATAAAAATAAAATAAAAAAACATGTATTTTCTTTTTAACTTATTAATTTTTTATTTTCAAAATTATGACAAGTTTTACTAAAACATATCATATAGACACTATATCTATGATTTAAATAAATAATATGTTATAATGTCACCAAGTTATAAATGCATTTACGGACAAACATACATAGAGACGTTTGTTTTTATAATGCAAATATTTCAAGAATGGAAGTTTTTTAATTCGTATCAGTTCCATTTAAAACTACCGGATCTGATTATTTTTTACTGTCTGGTTTTTATTTGGTTTTAGGAATTACGTAAAAAAATAAATAAAACGATTGACAACAGGAAATGCTTCTGCGGTACGTAATAAATAAATAAATATAAAAAACCACAAACACACACACACACACACACAAGAATATTAATTAATTCAAATGAATATCCAATACATTATGCAAATTATTAAAAAAAATTCCGTTGTCGATAGAACTCGATTATAAAATAGACTTAGTCTTTGCACATCATTATTATAACTAATTCATCTATTATATATAGATTTATTTCATTTATTTGAAGTTACATTTTAAAATAAATCAGTATTTATCATTTTGTTAATTAATGTTCGAATTATAGTTTTTAATAAAAAAAAAAACGAAATATGAAGTCGAAGATATATATTTTTTATTAAATAGAATTCGTTTTATGATGTTTGTTATATCATTGGTTGATATTAATGGAAAAATGTGGAATCATTTTGAAATCAGAATAATAAAGTTATCAACAAAATAATTTAATTTGACAATAAAAAAATGTGGCATCAAATGTTATAAAAAATACCTATAGTACATTTGTAGCTATTAATGGGATTTACCATTATTTTTATTGAGATGTATACCATACCATATAAATACGAGTAATTTTTGTACGTAAATGTAGATTTTTTTATGACAACGACAGCGCCTCCTATTCGATCTTAGTATAATAATTACGAATCATCATCCCCAGACGCAGAAACCACTGTTTTAATATGATAATGTGTTCATTCGTTCAAAAGAACTAACAAATTGACGCAAAAACATTAGAAAAAAAAATACAATAACAGAAAGCGTTCATATATTTATAATCGATTACACGTGAAATGCTAATCGATTATTTCGTAATCCTTTTAGCATATTATTCCGATTGGATTTTTAATTGCGTTACAAATTTATCTTCTCTAAAAAGAGTAAATCAACGGAGTTCAGATAGTCTGTGAAATGGATTTATTCTGATAAGAGTTGCCTGGTGATATTTTCTGTACATTCAATAACTTCAACTACAATCTCAGTAACTGTTTCTTAATTAAGGCCCCTGTAAATATTATGTAAACATTCATGGGAGGAATTGGTTTATGCTTAAATTTTTTTTGACATCCAGATAGGGGTTTCTGATTATTAGGGCAATTAAGCAAGCAGCATTCACTTATTAATCCAACGTAATATTTGAACTATCACTTATGTTGATTATGCCCAGGATTTATCAATGTACTCCTGTTCTGAGTGTGTTTAATCTTGTCCACCAGTTTCTTTACAGCCATCAAAGATTTCTGTTTCCTCTGTATCGAGATATTCTGTATGGTCTTTTAAGGATGGGATGTAATTTCGAAACATTTTTCATTTAATATTGTGTATCTAGTTAAAATACGTTTACCTAGCTCTCGTTTCCTCGCAACCTAAGGAGGCCGGAAACTAAAATTCCACAGTATATCGTATTACCGTGGTTTTAACTCGGACTTCTTAATTAGATTAAAGACACCTTGTACGGGACGTTACAAATGTGTAATTTTCTGTGGCAGTTTGTTACCAACACTCAGATATTATTATCGATATTTTTTTTAAAACTCTGCCAATGCAATCTAATATTGTTTATATGAAAAATACACGTACATAACTATTGATTTTTTAGGTGATCCGTAAAATATTTCATATATTTTCTTTCTATTCGTGTATTTTTACTTATGCTTCGTTCGTTTGAACCCGAGGAATTTGATGTAATGATGATGTAATGAAAGATTGATAAATATATAGGTGCAAACAACCTCAAAATGGCCATAAAGAGGCGAGATGATAGTATGATAAACAGCATAAAATAAAAATTAAAGTCACACCCACGGTAGACCCGGGAATGTAAGTAGTGTTCGAAAAAAAAAAAAAAAACCAGAAAAGAGGTGGGGAAAATATAATATAGTAATATTTATTAGTTATTAGACTCACGTAGATGTAAATCGTAATGTATTTCTATATATAACAGCGATAATATAAGGACAATGATGGCGCAGCAAGTAGTGCGGTCGGATTCCGCATCAATCGACGCGGGTTCGATCCCCACCTATCCGACTCTAAAATCGGCCTGAGCTTTCAGTGAAGTAAAACATCGTAGAAAACCATACCATGCTGGTAGGGCATTTTCTAATGATGCCCGTCTGGGTAGCTATCACCCTCAAGTTTGAAAACCTGTCGCTAATTCCAATAGGTATGTTCCGCCAGCATCACTTGAGAACCAGTAGTTCTAGGCTTAGTGTGTTTGCCATCCTAGACCACAACATCACTTAACATCAGGTGAGACTGTGGTCAAAGTATTAAGCCTATTCTGTGTAATATATATATATATATACAAATATATAAATTGTATGCATTTGTATAGAATTCATTGTGAAAACATGTCAAATGGAGAGTGCAGAGCAAGAATATGCAGTGTATGAAAAGATATATTTAACCACTTGAGTTTAACCTGGCGTTTATGCCAGCTTTCCATTGTTTTCCTATTGTCTCATTTTTATGGATAACCGACATAATAAAAGTTACTTTTTATGGTAAAATAGAAAAAATACTGACTAAAGAGAAAGTCAAGACATTAGGCAGCCATGGGGATTGCTGACAGAAGTGAAAAATCAAACGTTGGAATAATCGTTTTTTTTAATGGTTAAATTAGCTTTGTGTCTTAAGAACGTGTCACCTTTCATGTTTTAACACGCTTTTATTTAGCAATAATAATCTATACCAATAAATAAAATTGAAATGTCTGTTTGTAATGTCAAAATATATTTTTTACTACATAGATATGAATGTATATACGATACCTATACCAAAAATATAATATTTAATTTTTTTGTCTTTGTCTATTTGTTCCCTCTAATCTTCGGAACGGCGGGACGGATTTTGACGGGATTTTTTTTAGTAGATAGCTGAAGTTACTCCGCGTAACTTAGGGTCCTTTTAATTTTCGAAAATAATTAGGGTACTGTATAAAAAATAAAACGCAGTGAAGAATATATGATACACGGGCTCAACGGCGGGTACACAGCTCGTTTAAAATATAACCCATTTGAATTATTTTTTTAAATATAATAAATTTAAAGTAAGCGTTTAAGTTTTAGATGTGGAAACACAAAAGTGAATCAAGTTACACACCATCTTCTACATTTCATACTGTAGCATGTTGACGTCATAGCATAAATACGCGAAACTTTTCACTTCTGCAAGCACTTATCATATATATCAAATACGAAGTAATATTAATTAAACTATATAAGGGGCCGTTTTAGTATTCCGTAAGGAGTTGGTATAATTTTGAAAAAAAAAAAAAGGACGAAAAGTAAATAACTCAACATTATTTACCTAACCCTAAATCGTCAATCAAAATTTTGAAGACATTTTTTACTCCTGGTTAAATGTCTCCATGTCCCATGGCATCAATAGGCTAAGCATAGGACCCCGCCTAGCATACGTGAATGAGCACTTTTTTGCATATCGTGATAGTAACGTGCCATGATGATTGATGTGTAATACATGTCGTTGATTAATAGTTATTTGTAAAGTAACTAAATTTCTCACCACTTTATATAATTTAAAAAAATGATCGAGAGAAAAAAAAAGAATAACTCGCCCATAGAATTAATAAACGGAACCATAATTTAGGAAGCGTCATTTGAGGTCAATGGATGGAGTCGAGACGATGTATGCATACGAAATATTGTTCACATTACGTCCAAATTGACAACAAACAATACGTGATCAGAGACCGGCCGGTTAAATAATTAATGCTTACTATGTTACAAATGGCGACTGTCGAAATGGGTGATTTATTTGTAATACATCAGTCAGAACTAAGCAACAATGTGAAGTTACAAAATAAACAGTATTAGAGTCGCTTTTTTTTTTCTCGAAAAGCCATACAGATAAATCGCTTTGCGAAGTCGCTCTGTTTTGCCACAACTAAAATGATTCATGCAAGCTATATGCAACTTTGTATCCGAAAACATTCCGTCTCCTATTGTTGAATAAGATGGATGATTATAAATATGTTGTTATATTATTTTATATATATATATATACCCCATATCTTCCAGTGGGTGTCGTGAAAGGGGACTAAGGAATAAAACAGAAGATGGACATCAACATCCCCTGAGCACCACAAACACCTACTGTGGTCGCCAACCAAGCCTGCCAAGCGTGGCGATTATAGCAATTTCTCCCCTTTTTGGGGGGGCCTATGTCTAGCAGTAAACGTCTTATGGTTTAATCAAGGAATCAAATTATTTTCACTATCTATATACATATAAATAATCAAAATATAAATAGTTTTTCTCCGCTTTCTTTAATAACAATCAAATTTATTTTTCCTTTGTTTAATGCCAATTGACGAGCTTTAGTATTATGATAAATATAACCGTTGCTAAGGGGTTCTCCATTAATCACGTGATGCATTTTAACATTTTTTTAAAGTCCTATTTTTCACTCTGGTAAGGATTATGACTAAGCCCCCACTCCAAATCATGTATATTTTTTGGTACAAACTATCTTAAACAATATTTCAGAATATTATCTTTAAATACGAGTATAATCTAACCAAACCCGTTCCTACATTTCGAGCCACGCGTGATTAATGGGCGATCAGTAATATTGTAGATTAAAAAAAAACTTAAACACATTCATTTAGGCATTAAAGTGGTGAAAAATTTTACACGCTTTAAAAACGGTTTTATATATACATATTTTATTATATACATAAATAAATAACTTCTTTGACCTTCACGGCGATTAATACGTGAATTCATATTATATAATAAAAATAAGGTAACTGGAATGTCGTTTGGATGTCCCGCGTTTCGCGTAACTAGACGTTCAAGTTATTTCCGAATATATTTGGAGTGAATGAAACAAACAAAAAATAAAAATAAATAGGAATAGGTTTTAGCAAACTATTATTACAGTTGTTTTTTCATCTTCGTCAAAATTTTAAGTCTTATAATAAATTTACAATCATGGCTCAGTGATGATATTGCGGTTATATTCAGCGTCGATGGACGTAGATTCGTAACCATCTATCCTATTGTTGTAACAAACTTTTAGTGAAAGAAACTATGATGGAATATATTTCTTAATGTCAGCCTACCTACCCTACTCTACCTATAAAATCAAAAATCTGTCGCCTAATACCTACAGGTGTATACGGGATAACATCGTCACTTAACATTACACGAGATTGAACGCTGAATCTGTTCCCTATTATTAAAAAAAAATCAAGCGATTAATATCGTCAAACAATGTAAGAGTACGCGTAACCATAGAAATAAAACACTCAGAACGGAAGTAGTGACACGCGGAATGGAGCCATTTCAAGTTGGCCATAAAATGTCACGTACGCCTCACGTTATGTGGGGGGGTCGCTTACTACACTTACAGGTTTTTTTTGTCTTCAATGTTAAACGAGTTTCGAGTATGAAAATATCACTCTTAGTGTTATTACTCTATGCTTGTAACTTTGTTGTAAAAAGCGAACAATAGCGGTTTTTTGTAGTGTAGTGATTACACGTCTTATCTTTGAAACAATAACAATAAGTTATATGTAAGCACAATAAAGAAGCAGTTTTAAAATTAGTTTACGTGTTTTCAGGGGCAATACTGAAGATAAAAAAAATTACATAAACTGTACGTTTGATACATAAATTATGAAACAATAGAGTTTTATGGGTACACATTTTATATTATATTTAAAAACAAAGATACCATTTTAAATATTCAACAATGTTTGAATTTTATTGCTTATCGTAACAATCGAGAATCGATCTGTAACAATATTTATACTGTAATAAAAAAAACACTCAAAACAAAAAAAATATTACGCATTTCGACTATTAAATAATATGAAAGAGATCTTATAATAAATTTAAATTTAAAATAATAGATGCTTAATTAAAAATGCCACAACAGTAAGTAAGTAGATGACCTTGTGAAATTTATTTATTATGTTTTATACACGGCTAGTTTTAGCAAATTTGAAAATAAAATTTCATAAGACATCCGCCTCGGTAATGCTATTTTTTATGCTACCATCATGAATACCTACCCATTTTTCATATCATTGTTTAGACATATTAACCAGAAAAATTTGTAATTAATTGAAAGATTTCGTAAATCGTCTATTTTTTAAGAGATTTCAATCAATTCGACGTGTACGATTCTGGGCGAAGACGGAGAGGTTATGACCCCTACGCCCACCCTGCGGGCCACCATTGCTTTTTAGTAAATAATGTCTAATAACGGTTTTAAGCAATCGGTTATATTATCACTTAAATTCAAATTGAAAGAATGATTATCATTTTTTTTTACAATATCACCACTTGTAAAATTCGTTTTATTTTACAAACGCATATAATACATTTATTGTGCAATTGACATAAAACTTGTGTAATTTCTTGATAACAAAAAAAACGTTTCAGCTAACACTACCTACTATCATCAATTATCGGAGTTTAATAAACTTCATCAATAAAAGTAAAAAGTAATTATCTATTAATTGATTATTTTTATTTATATATTATATCCGAAAAGTGTCGTTATTTTTTAATAAAGAATATTAATAATATATATTTATCTCAAAATCCCAAATCCAAATTTTCAGTTTCCGAGTGTGAGATTTTGCCGTCTCTATTTCATCCGATAATAAGGAGTTGTTTCTGGTCTAGAGCTAAGTTTTAAGTCTGTAGTCTGACCGAGGTTAGTTGTAGAATATAGACATCAGCTAAATACCAAATAAATAGATTTTTACATGCCTTTTTTACGGGGGAAATGCATTTACGCATCCCTCCTGCCAACATGAGAGTAGAATCCCGGATTACCCACTAAAGCTCCACAGTGCCGTCCGCCACGCGCAAGGAGCAATACGGGATCTCTACCGCATTCAACCGCGTACAAAATAGACTTCAATTCCACCTAGGATTTGAACCAACTACCAACGCGGTCCAACCTCACGAGCAGTCTTTTCACCCACCGGTGTAAACATGCTCAAGCCACTATTGACCTGAGGGATACTGAAGCTTCAAAGGGTTTTTTTAGTAACAAGCGCTTGTAGGGCTCAGGCAGGAGAGTAATAGCTAGGCCCAATGCCACCAAAATGGTTTCTCTTTTGTTGTACATAAATAAATAAAAATGAATTGAAATGTAGTAGTAATGTCAAAATAACAACTTTTTAACTAAATACGCTATCTATACCAAAAACACAATTTTTTAAAATTTTGTCTTGTTTCGGCTAATCTCCGGAACGGCTGGACCGATTTTAACGGGACGTTTTTTTGGGAGTTAGCTTAAGTTGAGGGTCGTAATTAAGGTTACGTTTATTTTTGTGAACATAATTAGGGCCCTGCGTAAATAACAAAAACATGAGATTTTGATCAAAATCTGATTCACAGTGGTTAGTGGGCATTAGTGCCGAAATAATTTTGGGCCTGTGTAAAAAAAAGAGGGCCCATTTTATAATCTAATCATTATCTATAAAGTCTATTACGTAATGCATAAATAAACTACTTATGTACATCAAGGTGTGTTTTCTAAACAGATTTTTGCATTTTTTTAAAATTCAGTTATGCAAGTTCATTCTCTGACAAGAGTTTCAACTAAATGAGATCAATTGAATAATTCATATTTAATGATACGATATATAACTAAGAAATAATCATTTCGCAAATAAAATTAACTAGTTCAGACCATCTGTTTTCTAAGAATGTGTAATAGCCTAATATTTGATGAAAGTCAGTCATATAGAGTGGATAATATCTGGCTCTAAAATGACAGAATGATAATCATGTTGTTTTCATGTTGTTTCCATTTAAGAAATTATACATTTTAATTGCTCGGTGTCTTTTAATACATTCTCAAATATGTAATTTATTATTTCGAAGAATTTAGCGTTCCTTACTAAAAGTGTTAAAATGCTTTTTGCTATGTGTACAGGTAAATAATACCTTTAAACCTTAATAGTTTTTTTTTGTCTTTATTATCTGTACGTTTATAATGCACACAGATGTATGTACATATATTGTTAAGTGTTTCTTAGTACCGCGGGTAATATTGACACTTATGCGTAATTTATTTGAAAGCATGTTTTCTTACATAAAAATATGTTTATTTATACCAATAAATAAAATAGACATTATCTATTTATAATGTTAAATTATTTTTTATACTAAATGGATATGGATGTACATATATATAACACCTATACCAAAAATACAATTTTGAAATTTTTGGCGGTCTGTTTGTATGTATCGGATAATTCCGGAACTGCTAGACCAATGTGACAGCTGAAATTACTTCGCGTAACTTAAGCTAATTTTATTTTTCGAAAATAATAGGGATTCCGCGTAAAAAAATTAAAACTCAAGAAATTGTGAACAAAAAAACGATTCAGTACGGTGTTCCGTATTGTGGTGTTCCATAAAAAACATGATTTTTCAATGGTTATTAAAAAAATAAGTAACGGAGTGAAGAATATATAAAACGAAAGAGGAGCCGCGGGCACACAGCATGTGTAAAAATAAACTGGTTACTAATATATTGAAAGTGGAACAAATAATTTTGTAAATTATTTATTTTTATAAGCTTAACTAAATATATGCTAAAACTATTCCATATAATATGTTAATGTCTCAAAAAGATTTTAATGTTCAGCGTCATATTTTACGATAGAAAATTTTACGAATTATACGTCAATAGGAAATCGGTCGGATTTAATTGTCCGAGAATAGGTTTTGAAACCTGTTTCCGTTTCCGTGACAAAATACATCCAGAGGCATGCACGTGCGAACAGAAAACCACAAATAACAACATGTTACATAATTAAGTTTTTTTTTAACCTTATATAATAGAAAGCCCTACTAAATTATTTATTGTAAATGGTTCAAATCAATTATAGTAACGTCGACTTTCACATTTGATAAGACCAATCGAAACGGTTAATGGAATGCGATGCGATGTACCTCTAACGTCAGATTTCAAACTTTTTATTACATCCAGTTAATCGGTGGGTGCGCGGTTATCTATACTAATAAATAAAATTGATGTGTCTGTTTGTAATGTGAAAATAACAATTTTCACTAAATACATATGAATCTATATACGAATACCTATACCAAATATACAATTTTTAAATTTGTTTCTGTGTCGGTCTGTCTGTTTGTTCCGGGTAATCTCCGGAACGGATGTACCGATTTGGACGGGACCTTTTTGGCTAATAGCTGAAGTTATTCTGCGTAACTTGGGGTACTTTTGATTATCGAAAATAATTAGGCTTCCGCGTAAAAAAATTAAAACTCGTAACAATTTGAACAAAATCTGTTTCAATGCACAGTTTTACGGGTAAGTGTTTGAATTTATGAGAAATATTCTTACTTCATTTTAGTGTAAAAAAATTTTTAGGGTACTAATTAGGGTTCCGTATTAAAAAAAAAAACTTTTAGGAGAGGCCTACGCCGCGGAAGTGACTAATACTACAATATAATACGTAATACTGTACCAGATTTCTTCTTGTATTAGAATTAAAGGCTTTTTTTTTATATTTTATTTTATTTTTATTAAAATGCAGTTACTAACACTGCAGTGACGAACCGAGGTTTGAAATCTGCGGGCGTGAGATGGATTTATTAAAACTGTTACACGTTTATTTAAAAGTGGTTTTGTTTAGACCAGAACACATGTTATCATTTCACTGCATTTTATGGTGCGATAGAATCTTACTCAAGTGGGTTTTTTGTGCACAATCATTTGTTTCCTTATCATGACATATCTATTACGATAGCGAATTCATTGATTCCTTGGCTATTTCCAAGAGTGACGATCTCTTTTATATTTTGACGTATATTCGAACTTCTTCTATTTCCGTCAAGTCTATAAATCGTCATCATCACCTTACCATTATCCCATTTTCATTTGGAGTCGGCGCAATATGTCGTCGCCTTCCATTCCTATCTACTTGAGGTCATCTTTGTATTCAGTTCCTTGCTAAACATATCATCTATAACACAATCTATCCATCTTTTCTTTGATCTTCCCCTTTCCTTGTAACAGTCTACATTCATATCGAATATCTTTCTTACAACATACTGTTCCTCCCTACGCATGCACATATCAGGACAGACCTTAACTTCTCTATTACTAACACCACTTTCATATTTCCTCTAATGTGCTCAAACTAAGGTAAATATTCTTGTTATCCCATTAATCCATATCAACATTTGCATGTCAGCTGCACGCAGTCTATTTTCGTTCGTCACCTTTACGGGTCAAACATTCTGATCAAAATTAAAACTTACTTTATTCAATTTAGGCCATGATAAGGCGCTTATGAACGTCAAAATTCTACCATCGGTTCGGAAAGCAATCCAGTCGTCGAGAAGAACCGGCAAAAAACTCGATCTGGTTATTTTTTACATGTTTTTTTGGAACTTTACAACTAACAATTACAAAGTTTATTAGTATTAGATGCACAGAGAAAGCTGTCACTTCCAGACATCACCATCGTTCACATAATGATCCATCTTATAATAACCCTTACAAATCAAAACCTGCTTGACATGATGCATGAATTTGTTGTCCGGTAAATCGGTAATGTGCTTTGGGATTTCATTGTAAAATCTAACACTTAACTAAAAAACTCTATTACCTAGATCTATACAAGACGATAGCCCGTATCAACAGTGTTCTTGTAAATCTTTTCCTTTAATTTAAGGGGGATTTGTGGATTACACGCTGTGATTTGCTGTCATTAGTGTAATTAATATAGAAAAAAAAAGTCTATAATTACATAAATTACACTATATTGAAGATGCAGACATACGATAGTGTAAAGATACGCGAGCATATGATTCCATGATATTTGGAATCATTTGAAAACCATTCGGTTTATTTAAGCCAGAAATTGGATTTCCAAAATCGTGTTAATCATCTATACTAATAAATAAAATTGAAATGCCTGTTTGTAATATCAAAATAAGAACTTTTTACTAAATACATATGGATATACGGTACCTGTCTGTCTATTTGTTCTGACTAATCTCGGTAACGGTTGAAACGATTTTGAAAGGACTTTTTCTGGCAGGTAGCTGAAGTTACCGGGCCATTGCACGCACGAGGCCTGGTGGGTTCGCTGCAGGGGGCGACGCGGTGCTTGCGAAAGCCACCCCGTGTCGCCCCCATCCCAAATGCAGTGGACGGCCCCGGGGGGTTTTAGTGGGTATTTCCGGGCGCTTCACGCCCGGGCGAGTCCCACACTGGCACGGAGTTCGTCCCTCCGTGCCCCCTTACCCATTGTATTGGGGGACTTCGGTCTCACTAATACAATGGGTAAGGGTAGTGCGTAAATGCATTACCCCTGTCAAAAAAAAAAAAAAAAAAGGGTAGCTGAAGTTACTCCTCGTAACTTAGGCTACTTTTATTGTTAGAAAATAAATCGGGTTCCGCATAAAAAAATTAAAACTCATAAAAATGTGAACTAAATATGAATCAATGGACAGCACCTTCAAAACATTATTCCAATAATTATTTAAAAACTACATTACGCAGAGAATAATATACGAAACGCGGGCAGAGCCGCGGACACACAGCTGGTACATAAAAAAAAATGTGTGTGTATTATACGTTTTTTATATAAATCATAATAAGTATTTATTACAATAGCAACATATTTCAAAACAATCGAAATCGCTTAGACTTTAAAAAATACTCCACGTGCTAAACAATTAGGTATATTTTTCAAAGGCATTGCGTCCTTCGTTTCGCTTTGAACAGCTGAATTTGTAATTTTTTCTAGTCCAGTCATATTATAATTTATTGATTCATCATATTATAATTTAGGTATGTTTTTAAGCTATATATACCCGCGGCTACACCCGTTATCTACTCTTTGCAATAATTTATAAACATAAATTATCTATACAATTAAACAAAATTGAATTGTCTGTTTGTGATGGCAAAATAACCTCTTTTTTAATTAATACATAAAGTTGATATTTAGAACTTAACAAAACAAAAACAAAAAAGCGTAAAATTAAAAAAAAACAACTTTTCAATTTTTTTATTGTCCGTCTGTCTGCTCCGGTTAATCTACTAAACGGCTGCAATGATGATTTGACTAGACTAGATGTATCTCTGGTAGATAGTTAAAGTCGTAATAAGGTACTTCTATTTTAGAAAAATAATTAAGGTTCCGCGTAAAAAATTAAGACATTTGAAATTGTAAACAAAAATCTGATTCAATATTCAGTTTTATTATTATTATTATTATTCACAAAGGGGCTATGCATACTAAGACAGTCCTGTATCACTGCGACGTAATTAGATCTATTGTGATCGCCCCTATGTTGCTAAATCTCACTGCCTAGACCTACAAACTGGATATACTGTAAGATCTTTTTGGCAGAGAGCGTCTGTACCTCCTCCGGGAGCAACACGTGCTTGCGCAGAATTCGGTTACGTATGGGTATTAATAGGTCACATTAATACAAGAAGTGCTTTTGTTTCGTCTGCAATCTCGCATAATCTGCACTCTCTAGTGTTCCGGTCACCGATCTTGTGCATATGCATGCCCAAACAACAGTGTCCAATTAGCGCTCTCATTAATACTCATTCCTGCTAAGCATCAGGGCTTCCTCAGCTTTGCGCTGTGTGAATGATCTGATGAGCTCTTTGGCAGTTTATTCCAGAATTCTATAGCCTTATAGATGTATTGGTCCCTATATTCAGTTTTACTGGAATGTGTTTGAAGTTGTGAGACATATCTTTTATTCTGTATACATATATAGGACAAGATAAAATAATTCACCATACGACAAGTGAGTTGGGAACAGGACATGAGAATAATGAATACTATGAGTTACAAATGAAGTCATTATATACGAAAGAAGACGCGCGTAGAGCTTGTATCATTAAAATAAACAGTTCAATGACTTGAATTGAATTATAAAATAAATATGTTGGTATAATAACACACTAAAGGATATAATCAATATATCGTTAAATCATATTATATTTATAGTTTTTCAATACAAAATTGAAACATTTGTCTATACAATACGAATTCATTAACAATACTTCGTTCATTAAAATACAATTATTAAGTTATTTTCAAAACACTATGTCGGAATTTGAGTCAATAGTAATTCTTATTTATTAACAGACAAAATGTTAAAATGCCGTAACTTAAATTAATTTTAAAAGTCGTCTGAGTAATTTTTCTCAACAAAAAAACCTATACGAAATGTACAAATTTTGGTTCTTAACAATATTATTACAAGTAGACATTACTTTCTGGTTTTTTGTTAATACAACATTATACCTAAACAGTAATTATATTGTTATCAGCTCCGTTGCCCACATTTTAAATATTAAAATAAAAAAAGGTATGGAGAAAATAGAAAAATATTAACTAACATATATTATAATAAACTAGACTAATAAAAATTAAACAATTATTAATTGGTTAATTCATTGGATCCACAAAGTAATAAATAATTAGAAATAATCGTCTCCTTTATAAAATCTCTTAAGCGAAGCCAATGAGGACGTAAATATTTCAATATTATTGAAGTGATTTAAGCATTTCATTGCTAATCTTATATCTAAGAGTATAAATAGTATTTGAAAATGACATGTATAATATAATGGAATTTCGTGACGTCATTGATTTTAAAGTTCCCCGAATGGTTTATTATAAAATATTCAATGTATATATTATGTTTATTTACATTTTCATTATAAGTTTAGATTATATCCACACGAAATCAAAATTTCGATGTCTCGACGGACACAAACGAATAAAAATGCACTTATATTAATACTTATATTAATATGAACAGACTTAACCTACGTCAATAAGTACATATATAATATACAAACACATGTACAAATAAAAACATTTCTACGGTAATGAAATTATTGTTCAGTTATATTTGTTCGTTTTTCATCGGATATACGGTGTGTATTCTTTCGTGATTACTCTATATATTTTTAGTAGCTCGATGGTGCCAGTGGAAGTTGACAAACAAGCACACAGCTGTGCCTACTATTGTGTTTTATTGCGCGTCGTGAAAACGAAATTCTACGTTGTATAATAAATTCGAATGTAGATTTGAACGTCGTATATTTAAGAGGACATGCGGTTGGAAAAGCAGGTATTTCAGAAATCTATTGCTATCACGTTGCGCACCAAAGACACAATTATAAAACACGAAAGGGGCAATTGCAGCGCGGGCTGATTTTACCGTATGCAAAATAGTCATAAACATCACTTCGTAGTACCCTGTTTCCTCTTCCAAAACTGAACCGATTTTTAATTTTCTTACAGTTTTAGAATAATAAAGGCTATGCGTGTACGTTTTGCTTAATTTTATCCATGAAATTTGTTCGACTAACGTCTGAAAATAACGATAAAAATCAAGCATTTTTTTCATTTTCAAATGCTTCTAGTTTCTACAATAACTAATTTATGAAAAAAAAAAAAACAAAATGTACGGGCTTGGCGGTAGTGGATATATATTATTTGGTATTAAAATATTTACCATAATGTTATTATCCAGGGAGGAAACAGAGGACTACGTTTGTATGGAATAAATGTCACTAGGATATCCTCATAATTTTGTATATAATTTGGCAGTAAGAGATCCTTCATGTTTTACTGCGCGGGAAAATGTTTAGACTTTTTTCATTCCCCCCTTTCTTTGTCAATAGTCGTAAGCAAAGTACTTTGAAGAAAAAAATCAACGAAAATGAACAAGTATACATTGCTTAATCAATCACCATTCGGACCTTTCATATCAGCAAAACAAGCCAAGGTCTCTTAATATATGTATTAACTCCTTTTTATATTGAAATTTCAGAAAAAGTTCTCTATTAAAAAAAATACACTTTTTACCAGAACCACACCAACTCCCTTCGGAACTCAATCATGAAGAAAGAAAATATTTTTATTCCAGCAAGCACACTAACACACAATTTACAAAACGTAACATTATAAAAAAATTTGACTTAAAAAATGCTTGAGTGTCGCTAGGAAACGGTACACAACTCAGCCAGCTTCATTTGTTCCGAAACATAATTTTCTCACATTGCCGGAAATCGCGCTTGAGCTACTTACAGACATAAATTAATAGAATGAATTACGAAGAAATCAATAATTATTACAAAAATACAATTTAAATATAATCATCTTTTATGACAGCTAGTTAATTAATTATTACTAACCGCGTGCCCGCGGCTGAGCTCGCGTTTCATATATTCTTCACTGCGTATTATTTTTTTTTTTAATAATATGAAACCTCAAATTATTGTTGAAAATCAAAAGTACCCTAAGATGCCCGGATTAACTTCAGCTATCTACCAAAAAAAGTCCCGTCAAAATCGGTCCCGGCCGTTCCGGAGAGAATCCCAAACAGACAGACAAAAAATTTAAAAGTTGTATTTTTTTTATAGGTATCATGTAACAACATTAATATTTGTTTAATAAAAAAAAATGAATTTTGACATTACAAATAGACACGTCCTTTTTATTTATTAAGTTCTGTTGCATTACCTATTGACAAAATAAACAGTAATGAAAATATCTGTGAAATGGTCATTATTCATCTGAAATGAGCGTAGGCATTTTAAGGAAGCCAACATACTCGTATGTGTATTGGTTTTAAATTCTCCCATCAACTCTGACGTTCACATGTAGTGAGTCCTGTGACGGTCAACTTTTAAATGTAAATCATGTTTTTTTATATATTTGCCTACAGATATGGTTGGAGCTCCAGACATTATCAAACCATCAGAGAAGGTAGAAGATCAGTCTCCTTACCTCGCCGGAAGCCCTGTCTATACAATTAGCGGTGAGTCAATTATTTTCATTTGCTAAAGATGTTTTTTTTTCTATGATCCTTATACTTTAGTGCTCAAATAATATATGTTTTATTTATTGTTATTTTTTTTTTTTGCTGTATTTATTTTGAGATTTTGTTAGCCCTGATCCACCAATACACTAGTTTCAACCTACCTAATGCGGTGTCGTGAATTGGCATCGATATTAATCAAAGATTTCCATAACAGGAGGAGGCCTCTGCTTAGCATTCGTTATATTAACAAAATTATTACTATCAGCGAGCAATTGAATATAAAATGACGCTGTGGTCGAGATTCAAGTTTTTTTTTAATAAATTTTGTCACAGTTTTTATACTCATCCACAGTCCGATGACTTTAAGAATTCCGCCGTCCGTGTCTTTGTCCTGGTCGACTTCTTTTTATCCGTTCATTTATACATATTTATCTCGACACAGTTGTTTTTTTTTTTCTTGTAATGCTGCTAAAATTGTTTCCCTCTAAAATACCGGTAAAAATCATTCGTTTGTTTACTCGCTGCAAAATGAATTAGATACGGATATAAAAGGATGTGATAATGAAAACTAGATAGGTATATATTTTAAAGCAAACACACATTTTTATCTATTCGAAAACTATATAAATGCGAACTAATATCACACCTGTCACTTGGAAAATCCAGTTATAATTCTTCGAATTCAGTGGATACATGAAACAGAGAGGACAGCTGGTTCACTTAATTTTTAAAAATTATTAATAAATCTATGTATATACTCATAATAAAAGGCTAACTAGAAAAAATCTGTACATTGAAGATATTAAACAAAAAATACTATGCGAGGCTTCAGAATAGACTGCACAACACCATTGGTTAGTTTAAAAAAAATTGTCTGTCTGTTTATTAACTTATGCGCTATTGATAAGTGATATTATTATCAGTAATAACAACCTTTTTTACACGGTATAAGCTCAGTACTTTGATGTTTAGTGACGATGTGGTCCAGGATGGTAAACGCACTAAGATACTTGTTCTCAAATGATGCTGCCGGAACACACCAATTGGAATTTGGCGACAGGTTTTCGAACTTGAGGGTGGTAGCTACCTAGGTGGGCATTGTTAGAAAATACCCTACCACCATGCTTTGGCTTCCTCACGATGTTTTTATTCACCGAAAGCTCAGGCTGATTTTAGAGTTGGATAGGTGGGTATAAACTCACGTTCATTGGCGCGAAATCCATCCGCACTATCTACTGCGCCATCATCGCTTCGAAACCTTACAGTAGCTAGACATGATTATAGTAATAGATATAAATTAGTTTATATAACTGCATACTTTGCACATAAAATACTGTTAGTCAAGCGCACAGATGATGGCTGACAGGTTGGTACCTCTCGAAAAAAATGAGTTGGTACCATCTAAAAGCCGCCAACTTTAGCACCGCGCGTGCTCAATGGTCGAAACAAATAGCGTGCTTCCCCGGCTTATTGTTACACACTTCCGTCCCTTTTCACGAAATCAGTTCCGGAATTGAAATAGATATTTTTCGCACATTAATTATATCATTTATTTTCGAATATCGATCATTAATCCAACACTAGGTTTGCTATTTTTACAAAAATTCCTTACCAGTCCGTTATAAACTCAACTCAGCCTATCTTAATTAAATGTTGTACACGGGCTAACTTGAAAGGCATTCTATCCTGATTAATGACCTTAATGTTTTTTTTATTGCAAATTAAATATATTTATAGAATAAAGTAATTCGGGTAACGCCAATTAGGACAGCTTGTTATAAAATTAGTTAGCTAAAATTTGTGAAATTTCATGCAAGGTAACTAAATAGCTAAACCGAGGTTCATACCATTATATTTCTATTAAGCTAATCACCATCTGCGCTTACTACACAGCCCGGAGAAGCCATCAAGGCCTTTCACACTCAGTATTGGTCAACGCTTGAGAAATATTCACATAGGACTGGCATTATAGTCTGAAGTGGTAAAAGACAGATCCGTTGAATTCTTGGCGTTAATTAATACGTCCATCATACCAAATACTAACTAACATTTGGTTAATAAATAAATACCAGGGTCCTCTTTATCACTACTGAATTTTTTCTACTTTTTATACATAAAAAACACACCTTTCCAAAGCCGGTTTGTAACGCCAACAATTATTCAGGGAGCTAATTATGACATTAAATTGCAAATGGCTACCGTGTCAATTTTTGTTCTAGGTTATTTGTGATATTTAAACATTTTATTTATCAAAAGTTGGGTGTTTTGTACATAATGTTTTATTTCGTAGATTTATTTCTACGTGCTTCCACTGTTATGGACTGTGTCAAAATAGTGCAAGTGAATATTAGACCCATTTATATTTTGACAAATATTTGTTAAGTGTGATAAAATAACAGTGGTTGATAATTGATATTAAATAGCTGCATTATTTACGATATCTATTTATTAAAAGAAATAAACAAATAACATTAACCTTTAAATACCTAAAATTAACGGTCAATTTCGTAGAACAAATTTAATAAAAAAAACTTTATATTATTTGAATAAAATGAGTTTGCTTTTCTACAGAACTTGGATGTGACCTTGTATACAATGAATATATAATACTCACGATAATGTCAATGAATTATAAATTGTGTTTTATCTAAGTTGTATAGATATGCAAGATTAAGCGAAATTGTAGGCGTGAAATCACGCAAATTGAAAGGGTGAAGTTTATTCAAATGTCGCTCGGTATTAAGGATTTTAAATATTGTATTGTTTAAATGGGTCAATTATCTTTTTCTGCCGTCATTCCAAAAAGTCATTGATTTTTTTTAGAAAGGACTCTCAAAATAAATTTATGAATTTTGATAGTTATACGATGGACACAAAATGATTATATTTTCATTCATCGATGAGCTACCAAAATTTAAAATAGAATTCTTTTAATGAAACTATTTTTGAATAAATCCTGAACTACTTTAACCCCTTGAGCACTTACCTGCCGTTTACGCTAGCTTTCCATTGTTTTCCTATTGTCTTATTTTTACGGGTACTCGACACATTAAGCACGTCTTTTAAAATATTAATTAATCAATAAACAATGAAATTTATCGAAGTTTTTAGACTAGATAAATGCAGGAAAATGTTAAAGGACCCATATTAAAAACAAGTGCGTTTTACAAAATAACATGAAGTTAGCACAAATCGCAGTTCCGAGATTGCGCATTGTTTGCGCAATGAAACTACCTGATGGTAGGTAAATCGACGTCATCTAAACGTAGTTTAATAAACTCAGTCGTCGCTGCAAGACATTTCTTTAAAGATATTATTAGATATAGTAACAATACTTCCGATAGTATTTAAACAAAATGCTTGCGGTAATTACCATTCTACTGGGTTATATTGAGGTTAATAATAAATTTAAATTGTCCTTTTTATCGTATATTAAAAAAGTGTCTCTCTGTCTGTCTGTATGCCAGTTATGTGGTTGATAATTTCAAAACCTTTAAATTTACATTATTTATGTAGAAGAATCCCGCTGATAGCGTGACCGCAGCCTTACCTTAAAACCTATATTACACAACGTGATATTTGCAAAATGTAGACAATGCGCACGCGCTCGTCATTTGAAACCTCATTTAGATACCGTCTAATTACTTCATTGTGATTATATATATGTCTTTAACAAAGATGATATCTATGATTATCAAATTAACAAAAACAATAATACTTAACCTCAAATGTTAAAATTGAACAAAACAAAACATTAGCACATTTTAAAATTAGCTCTATTATCAATTAAAAAATTAGCTCTTACCTGAACTAGTAATACTTCGCTCGCTTCTATTTCTATGTTTTACTACATTACATTATCTTTTAAATTGTATTTACTTTTTATTATCGCAAGATAGCGTACTGTTGGTATTTTTTTAATTCACTAATATCTTTATTACGTCTGCTACCAACTGCTTAATGAAGACCACACATTATAAAAAATATAAGGTCGAATTGAGAAACCTCCTCCTATTTTGAAGTTAGTTTAAAGGAAATATATTAAAACTAGCTCAGAAAATACATCTATAATTTAAAAATAGACTTATTTAAATCGGTTCATTATCTTTCGAATTATAACACTGTAGGCATTGGTATATAAAATATAAGGTTTTTTATATATCAATGACTGTAGTGAACAAGTATTGTACTTTTTTTATGACAGACTAGCTGTGCCCACAACTTCGTTCGCGTGGAGTTCAGACAAATATGTTCTATTAGAGAGACTATATTCTCCGTCTAAATGCAATCTATCTCATTAGCAATATATTCTCTATGTCCCATCCCGTCACACACAGTGGAGGTCAATCCGGCCAGACCAGTCCACTTCCCAGACAACTTTTCCAGTGCAATAGAAGGTCAGGGCGTCTCTTCCCCTCTTGATTTGGCAATGCGGCAGAGTCTGGACCCCACCGGTGTGGTGCCCGAACTGAGCCGCCATCTGCGCTTAGAACTCGCATGGCACCTGAACTGAAACTATGCACCCAGCCATTCTTGCCCAAATAGGCTTCAACACTATGCTAGGCCTGAATGAAAAGTTATGCGAAAATGCTGTATATTTTCCTTTATTTTATTCCTTCATACATTATATAAATACATAAATGTGTAAAAAGTATGCCAGATGTTACTATAGAATTCTAAATTTATTACTAAATTTCATCAAAACCGATTGAATAGTTTTTGCGTGATTGGCGAACAAGTTAGTAAGCGGACAGATGGGCAAAATATTTTAAAACTATCGAAATGTGTCCTGTAGTAGAATCTAAAGACCTACATAGTTTTGTCTCAAATATCTTCAATGTACATATTTCGTTCATTGTCCAGTATCTATGTACATATGTCCTTTTAATGTTTCAAAAAAGTCCAATTCAATAAATAACAAATAAAGCGCCATCTATGAATAATCGTCACAATTACACACATATATAGTTGTAAATCATTTATGTCCGTTTGATTCATGCCATGAATCGTGAGCTGGCAACGTGGCTATTATAATTTAGCTCGATAGGGAAATTGGGGATAAGCGCTATCTAATGATTGTTTGCGCATTATTGCGCATTATAGCCTTTGATAATATATAAGGAAGCAACTTTGAAAATAAATGTTATAATATATTAGTGCCAGTCTCGTATAATTTTGCACCTATTTTTCAACTTTGTCGACATGATAATTTGTTATTGACGTAAACTTTATTTAGAATTATTGGTGGTTTGAAACTCGATGAAACGGAAATGCTCAATAACAAAGAAGAACAAACACATACATAAATAGGATGTAGTCTACTTATTAGATTTTATGCTTATAATTTGACCAAAAATTTAGTTGCTGAAGCTAAGTTATAACGTGTAGGTACCACACGGGCTAAAGACGTCAGTTCAAAACCTAGCCATGGGGTTTTTTTTTGTTATTCCTTTTTTAAGAAGCATAGAGACATTAAATATTACTTAAATTTTTATCTAATTTGTTTTCTATAGCAGAAATAAAATTTCAACAAATACCCTCAAGAATTTAATTTACTACAAATTTTTGACTTTTGTCCCTTATGCTGGAGAACCCCTTGCGTTTTATGGGACATAAAATATCCTAGATGTTACTTGATAATGGTAGTTATCATTGTGTCAAGTTTCGTAAAAATTGGTTCAGTACTTTCAGTACATAGGCAAAGATAGACAGACAAAAATTCTAAACAAAATATTTTTGGCTTCTAGATCGATAACAAAGTCCACCCCGATTATAATTTTCAAAAAATATTTAATGTACAGATTTGGCCTAGTTACAGTTTTATTATACGTAGATAGAGATAGATATAGATAGATAGAGATAGATAAATTGCAGCAATTTGTCGAGCTTAAATAAAAAACTTTTCTTTTATAAAGATTTAAAGCGATGATGGCGTAGTGGGTAGTGCAGCCGGACTCCTCTTCAATGGACGCGGGCTTGAGCCTACGTATCCAACTCTCAAACCAGCCTTTTTTTTTTGACGGGGGGAAATGCATTACCCCCAATACAATAGGTAAGGGGGGCACGGAGTGAAGAGTTCCGTGCCAGTGTGCGACTCACCCAGACGTGAAGCGCCCGGAAATACCCACTAAAATCCCCCGGGGCCGTCCGCTGCATTTGGGATGGGGGCGACACGGGGTGGCTTTCGCAAGCACCGCGTCGCAACTCTCAAACCAGCCTGACCTTTCTGTGAAGGAAACATTTTAAGGAAACCATAGCATGTGAAATTATGCATTTTAGGTTTAAGTTTTCAAGAGTTTTGAAGTTATTTTTATCGACATAATATTTTACACGTCCAAGGAGATAAATAATTTACATTATATATGTACCGACGGTTGAACACATGTCTATTGTAAAAATATCAATAATCAATTATTTTGTTAAAGCAATAAATAAAGTACAAAAGAATAAAACAAGATTTAAATCTATGTAAAATATAGAAAAATATTAAAAACAGAAAAAATAACACTCAAGTAAAAAAACCTTAAGAACCAAGAACTTTTTTTTAAATTTCATTTTAACGAACTTGACACCATTTAAAGAGAGAGATATATTACGTTTGTAAATTATTATCTAAAATATAATAAGGAAAATTTTTCACAGGAAAATAATTAAATAAAAAAGATTACACTTACAAATTAAAAAGTACTTATAATGATAATATACAAGTGGCCTGATAATTGACAAGATTATTTAGGATAATCACCATCATAACAGGAAAGTGTTACTCCTCACGAGATACTTAAAAGGATATGCGGTCGGAAAAGTAGGTATTTCAGAAATCAGTTGCTATCGCGTTGTGCCCCAAAGAAGGAATTATAAAACACGAAACGGACTGATTTCACCGTATGCAAAATAGACGGAAACATCACTTCGTAGTACGCTGTTTCCTTCTCCAATACTGACCCGATTTTTAATTTTCTTTCAGTTTTAGAGTAATAAAGACTTTGGCTATGCTATGCTATTTTGTTTGACGAACATCTGAAAATGACTGTACAAATCAAGCATTTTTTTTTTCATTTTCAAAACCTATTTTCTACTAAAACTATTTTATGGAAAAAATCAAATATGTACGGACATGGCGGTGGTGGATATATAGTATTTGGAATATTTTTTTTACCATGATGCTATTATCCAGGGAAAAAACAGGAGACTAGGTTTGTAAGGAATAAATGACGCTAGGATATCCTTTAATGAAAGTTATTCTGATGACGCATAATTATAAGTGTCAACAATAAAGTGTAATGGATAATTATTATGTTCCGCGTACTTATTATTTCTTTCTTGTTTTTCTTTCTAGTCTTTCATCATTCTTATTTTAGCCATATAAGGAAAGCTATCGTGTTAGTAATGGAGAGACGTAATGTTATAAATTTTTTTTTACACGCTATAGTCATTTTTTGGTTTGACCATAATCTGACCTGATGTTAAGTGACAATGTGGTCCAGGATGGTAAGCACACTACGCCTAGAGGTACTTGTTCTCAAGTGATGCGTCCGGAACACACCTATGGGTATTTGGCGACAGGTTTTCAAACTTGAGGGTGGTTGCTACCCAGGCGGGCATTATTAGAAAATACCCTACCACCATGATATGGTTTCCTCGAGGTGTTTTCCTTCACAGAAAGCTCAAGCTGATTTTAAAGTTGGATAGTTGGGCTCACACCCGCGTTCATTAACGCAGAATCCGGCCGAAACATCCACTGCGCCATCATCGCTTTCTAAAATTTCCTGCCTACACCTGCCTCGGTGGCGCAATTGTGTTACGGTACGACAGTCGTTCTGAGGTCTCAGGTTCGATCCCCGGGTCGGGTCAAGTGATATTGGGTTTTTCTACTCAGTATCATCCCGGAGTCTGAAATTTGTGCCTGATATGGCGACAGGCCCTGTCACATCTAGGACGGAACTAAGCTCGGCGAAATGTGGGTGGTGTAGTTCGCTATTTCACCTCTGCCTAACCATTCGGGGATAACAGGCGTGAGGCTATGTTACACCGTTCAACTTATGTACGAACAAACAACCAAAATACATGTTGTTTTAAGACAAATTATAAATAAATAAATATTTCTTAATACCAAGTTAATTACTCGCTTACATTTAAGAATAATTTAATAATAAAAATATTAGATAAGCAAAAATTAACTCGGTAAGTAAATTCTCGATTATTTAAGCATTTAAATTAATTGGACGTCTGCGCCTCGTTAATTTTAAATCTTGACTACTCTTGCTTTGAAATTAAAAACTAGAATATTATGTATTATTACTTTTCTGATATTTTGCATTTTATTTCTTTGTATTATTATTATACAGTAAGTAATACCACATTATAACGAAGAGCGAAAAACTAATATTGTCTTTATTATATCCGGCAAACTTACAGGATTGGCTGGAAAACAACGCATTTCTGTGACTGGGACAGTTTTAATTAATTTTTTCCTGTAATTTTAATTTCTTATTTACGTAAAACTTAATAATAAACAATTTTTATTTATTTCTTAATCAAAATCGAATGAGCTATTTTGTCATTTAAGAGGAAATGTATTGCAAACTCATTGATTCCACTCACAAAGTTTTAAAAGCTACTTCCTTCCTGTTTTTTGTTTTAAGTAATATAGGGTTGTCATTCGTGTTAACTTTAATTATATAATTATTACGTTTCCGTAGATAATAAAATTTTTTTTTTTAAAAAGTCAACGAATAGTAACTTTATTAATCTGCTTCTGTTTAATTCAATATATGTTTTGTTTTAACATAATTAATAATTTTGAGGTCAGTGCCAACTTACGGATGACAAAATGATGTAAATATACGTAGCCTATTATAATCGATTTTTAATCATTGTTCTTTCAAATTATCATAGGCCTTTATTTAGCTTATATGTAATTGTGATAAAGTTTAGGCAGTTATTTCCATTTGTAAATGAGTACATTGGTTAATTCTAGTTGGCATCAACTACAAAATTAACGAAGCAGATTACTAAACTAATTATTTATTGACTTTTTAATGCATTTTTATAGTTTATTCTTTTGAAGTCGGTTTCGTTTTTTATTATTAAAGTTTTTTTTACTACTTTTTAGTTTAGGGATGTACTTTTAGAAATAGCTTTAACACGTTTAAGTGTCTATAATATTCCACGGATCATATCCTAATTTGGTGTCAATTTAACGACCTACTTCGATTAAAAATTAACGGGAAGCGAGTAACAAACATACAAAAAAAATATAAAAGACTTGATAACCGTTTTGAAGTCGGTTAAAAATGCATTATGTAGAGTCATTTTTATTTCTATAATAATGATAAATTGAGAATGAATGAATATCCAGGATAATTAAATAACTTATAGACAATTTCACTTAATTCAGAAGATGATATTTCAAAATAGTTTAAAAAAAAAAAACGCTTTCTTTGCTTGAATATATTTCATTCGAATAGAATTGAAGCTCTTTTTTATTAATAATGGTAATCGAACCTTCTGGAACATATTTAGTTAACTTTTACCGTTACTTAGATATATTTTTTGAAAAATAAGAAAGTATGACTGAATTTGCAGTTTTGATTGATGGAGAACGAGTGGAACAAGTGGAATAGTTTGTATACTTGGCTTACCAGAGATGATAAGTGTAACCGTGGTATTGAGCGAAGAGTTTTGTTAGGGAATTGAGTGAACGGGGCCCCGCGTAACTTTATCTGCAGCCAGAATGTGTCTAAATAGGCACGTTTAGATGTGCATCGGGGTGTGATAGTCCTTACACATATGGTAGTGAGTGCTGGGTCTGGCAAAAGAAACATGAAAGCAAGATTAATACAGTAGAGATGAGAAGTCTAAGAAATATAGCTGGCATGAGAATGAAGTAGGGAATAGTGTGATAAGGGAACGTTGTTGTGTGGTACAGGATGTAGTGACAAAGATAGAGAAAGGCATGCTTAATAGGTATGAACATGTAGAGAGGATGGATGAAGGAAGATTGATGAGACAAATTTACAAGGCGTATGTGACTGGGCAAGCTGTTAAGGGTCGTTCTTGGCGAACGTATCTTGACCAGATTGAGGACGTTCTGTAGAAAGGCCAGGTTAAAAGTATTCGTAACCGAAGAACATATATAAATGTGCTTATGAAATTAGAAGAAGCGAAAGACTTGTGTCAGGATCGTAGTAAGTGGAAGGATGTAGTCTCTATCCACCCTTGTGGGAGAGAGGCGTGACGTTATGTATGTTTGATATATGGTATTAAAAAAATATTTTAAATAATTCTTCTATTTATGAATGACAATGAATTAACTTAGATTTACTAAGAGATTAATGTATGTAATAATATTTACTTATCAAATGCTTTCCTTGAGTTTGTCAGAATTAATTATAATATTATAGTACTAGCTGTGTACCCGCGGCTGCGACCGCATATCATATATCCTTCACTGCGTTTTAATTCTTTTTTATACGAAACCCTAATTATTTTCGAAAATTAGAAGTACTCGTAAGTTACGCGGAGTAACTTCAGCTATCTAACAAAAAATGTATAGTCAAAATTGGTTCAACCGTTCCGGAGGTTACCTGGAGCAAACATACAGATAAAAGTTTTAAAAATTGTATTTTTGGTATTGATATTAAAAAAAAACATACATTCATATCTATTTAGTAAAAAAATTATATTTTGACATTACAAACAGACACTTTAATTTTATTTATTAGTATAGATGTATATTTAAATTTATCTTTTTTATTATATACATGGAATATGAACTATATCAAATTACATAAAACAATTGATTAAACTTTTTCGGACGGATAAACAGGGAATTTTATGAAAATATTTTTTAACCATTATGAATTGTGACAACCCTATATTGTACAGTAATTAAACTTGTGAGATTATGCAGGCGATGATACCGGTCTAATGTTTTATTGCTTTGTTGTGTTTACGCATTAAGAGAATATCCTAGCGGCATTTATAACATACAAATCTAGTCCCCTGTTTCCTCCCTAGACAATAGCATTATGGTATATATTTTAAACCAAATAATATATATCCACCACCACTATGTCCGTACGTTTTGATTTTTTCCATAAATTAGTTATTGTAGAAACTAGGAGTCTATGAAAATGAAAAATAGCTCGATTTTACCGTCATTTTCAGTCGTTTGTGAAACAAATTTGATAGATAAAATTAAAAATGTACAGGCAAAGTCAAAGTCTTTATTATTCTATAACTGAAAGAAAATTAAAAATCGATTCAGTTTTGGAAGAGGAAACATGGTACTATGAAATAATGTTGTCGTCGATTTTGCATACGGTACAATCAGTCCCTTTCGTGTTATATAATTCTTTCATTAGGGTGCAAAGGGATTGTAAAGGATTCGTGAAATACCTACTTTTCCGACCGCATATCCTCTTAACAATAATAATAATTATTATTATTCATATTCCTTATGTATATTTTTTCTTTCTTGCAATCGCTTTTGACATTAAAAGGAAAATTTATGTATCTACTTGTACATCATTAACACTCTTTAATTTATTGATTTATATTTATTTATACATAATTATTTGTAACGTGACACTGACATGTTTTTTAAAAATGTATCTTTAAAAATTATTTGAAGATTGACAAATCGTTCGTATCTTTTATAGAAGTACATGCGATAATCATAGAAGAAATTTAAAGGGGTATGTCGTCTGTTATTACGGGGTTTTGCGAGTTTCTGCCACGGGTTTGAAAACGCGAACATGGTATACTTGCGAAAGACACGATAAAGCGCGTTATGTTCCGGATTTTTTTACACGGTATAGGCTCAGTGCTTTGGCCATAATCTCGCCAGATGTTAAGTGCCGACGTGGTCCGGGATGGTAAACACACTAAGCTTAGAGGTGCATGCATTTAAGTGATGCTGACAGAATATATCTATTGTTTTTTTTTTTTTGGTGAGAACTTTTCAAACTTGAAGTTGGTAACTACCCAGGCAGACACTATAAGAAAATTCCCTGTCACCGTGCTGTGGTTTCCTCACGACGTTTTCCGTGATCGAAATCTTTAGGCTCATTACACAGTTGGACAGGTTGGTTCGAATCTTCGTCCATCGACATGGAATCCGGCCACACTACTAACAGCGCCGTCATCGTTTCGAATTACTCAAAAATTCATTATAATCCTGACAAGAGACGAAGAATAGTCGATATCATTAAAGTTACTAGGTGCGTAGCGTTACGCATAGTGCATGCAGTTAATGAATGATTGATTTTTTTTATTCTTATCGCCACAAGGCATTTTCTACCTATGAGACATAAGAAGTCTAAGAAGTGAACTGGCATGAGAATGATAGATAAAGATAGAGGAAGGAATGCTTAATTGTTATGGGATTGTAAAGCTGATGGATGAAATAAGATTGACGAAACAAATTTACATGGCGAGTATGACTGAGCAGAATGGTAATGGTCGTCCTACGCGAAAGTATCTCGACCAGATCAAGGACGTTCTGGGGAAAGACCAGGTAAAAAGTACCCGTAACCAAAGAGCATGTATGAAGGTGCTTATGAAAGACGTGTGTCCGGATCCCGTAGCAAGTGGAAGGGTGTGGTCTTTGCTCACCCTTATGGGAGAGAGGCGTGACATTATGTATGTATGTAATATGTAACCAGCGAGAATGCGCAAATATCATATTAAAGAAGGTAATGTTTTTTGCAAAATTCGAAATAAAGGAAAATTAACTTTGTGGTATCACTGTATCGTGCTGGCGGCGGCAATAAGAACATGATCCTCAGCTGGGAATCGGGGTACGTTTTGTTCCGCTGTCGGGTGAACCTGGGTTAGCATACGGACAAAGTTAGCTACCCGACCTTATTTTAATATCTTCGGTCTTATTGGTATTTAAGTCACGCATGATTGAGGTCATATACTAATTTCAATACAACAAAAGTAGAACATTCGTCAATAAGTGAGTTGTTCGGATAGTAAACTTAGTAGCTATGACTGCGGGTCCGCTTGCATTTTGATAACACTATCCGTTTTTACTTACAGCACCTCTTATAGGTTTACCTAAAATACAATATTTTACCAACTAAATCACATTATATCCAGCTAGCTTTACCCGCGACTTATATAAGTTTATGTTAATTAATTCATGGATGAAAAGTACCTTATGTATACCTGACAATGTTTATCTAAACTTTCATAAGGATTGATCGAGTAATTAAGGCGTGATAGCGTAACAAATAAACAAACTCACACAAGCGTTTGTTTACTTTATTTTAGTATATGTAATGTTGCGGAATGCACTGGGAGAGCGGCAGAGGTGCACGGTATGTGCCGAGGAAGGTAGGAAGGACTGGCGTTACATGGGGGTGTTTTCTGCCGACCCTCCTACTAAAAGACGGCGTCCTATAGGGGAATAAGAAGATGGCAGAAGGTGACAGGTAATGGCGGCAGAAGCCCATCAGAAAGACAGGAGGAGAACGGGAGGAGGTTTACCCTACCCCTTTTCTTGCTCTTCTTGCAGTGCCTCCCTCAGCTAGTGTGGGACCCTACTTCCCAAGGCCAGCTGGCACCAGGCTGATTATCGAATTATAATCTAACGAATCTACGGACAGAGAAATAGACTGGAAGATGTTACCGAAAGAAACCAAAAATTGTTTTCAGTGTATGTTTTATTATATGGGGAGTCTTTGGCGGAATCTTAGTCTATCATGTAGTCGTTTTTATTTGTAATTCATAAGTTAGCAGTATTTAGGAAGGAAAGATACTGAAACAAAAAAGTCTATGATAGTTCTTGGGCCATTTTGGTCTGTTATGGCTTTAGTCCTCATTTTTAATTTATTAACTTGGAGTATTTAACTCTTTAATATTTGGTTATGTTGGTGGCATTTTACGTGGTAACATATAACAATATTTTGCACAAGTGTACTTGTAAGTGTTATATACATATATATGTATCTACCAACGACTCCCTTGCAAAGGAAGCTTTAACAAAAGGTCGCCATTCTTTTAGACCCTTGTATGAAAAGTGTTCCTAACATCAAACTTGGCTGCATGGTTTAGTCCTTTGCCTTTTCCTTAAAATGTAATAAATTGAACAAAAAGTCTGGTGGTGCTTGGCGCGATTTTGGTTTGTCATGTAGTCGTCCTTATTGTTAATTCATTATCTTGCTGTAATTGACTATATATTATGTAAATTTGGTGGCATTTTACGTGGTATAGTGCAGTTATGATGCACAAGTGTAGTGAAATGAAAATAATTTCACGGAGCGTGAATTCTGAAATGTCCCAATCATTCCCGTTGTGGTTGTAACAGAAAGCCGCCATTTTGTTACCACCATTTATTGGTAGTGTTCCTAACGCCTGACTCGGCTGCAGGGTCTACTAGTATCTTTGCCTTTTCCTTAAAAAGGAATAAATGGAACCAAAAAAAAAGTCTACAAATTTGACAGTATCATAAAACCTCTGCTTATATTTCCTTGGGTTTAGGCAGTACCACGAACTCCTATAACCAATAGTGGAAATATTCTACCATTGATATCTAGTAAAAAGGTACTAACAACTCAGCACATAAATAATACAAGATATTGTGCAATAAATGTATAATGCAAACACATTATGGAGATAAAATCATTAAAGTTTATAAGTATATTAATTCATTACACATATTGTTGAAGATATACAAGTAGAGAGAAGTACCATAAATTGCATGGATTTATATATCATGACATGCTTTATCGTAAACATATAAATTTACTACAATATTACCTACAACTAGATAATTTAATATAACCGTGTAATCTGTGGGATGCACTCGATTTTTATTACATACTAGCGATGCCCGCTGCTCTGTCTGTGTTGAATTGAATATTCACAGCATCGATATGAAACTAACCATGCATAATACGATTTAACTTCATACAAATTTGTATCAATTTTTAACCCACTTTAGGGTGAACTTTCAAATTGTTTGCCAATCCCACATATTGCGCCGATATATTCTGTCATTGATTTTAAAATGAGTGTTGTTTTTTTTTTTTTTCAATTATGTTCCTTTACCGTTTTATTATAAGTACCTATAATCTAGATTTCGCACTAATTTTTTTACGCTTTTTTTAACCCTAAAATTGTGTAGTGATCTTAAAGAACCTAAGCAACAGCAAACTTTTTGTACACGGTAAAGTCTTAGTGTTTTGACCACAAATCTCACCTACTGCTAGTTAGCTACCCAGGCGGACATTATCTTAAAATGCCCAACCACCAAACTATGGTTTCCTCGCGATGTTTTCCTTCGCCGAAAGCTCAGGCTGATTTTAGAGCTGGATTTGGATTTGAACCCGCGTCCATTGATGCGAAATCCGACCGCAATACCAACTAAGCCATCATCGCTTCACGTTATTTATCGAAGGCTTTTATGGCAGTATTTGTTTGTCCGATCACATACATGTATACGATCTGCCTAACACTGGTATCACCATGTCTGCGATGCAGAAAAGTTTGAAAAGTTATCTCATTCCCATAAATCCCTTAAGAAAACAAGCGTTATTCCATAACGTTCACTGCAGAAAATTTATTTGGAAGCTCACTGTCCGTAGTCATTTAAATTCCAAGATATAAAGGCGAAATACAAACTCTTAAAGTGCAACACTTTGATTCTGTAAAATAACACGCTGAAGTGTTGATCATGAATTAATATCTATTCAATCCCACATTAGCCAAGCACAAAACTTTCTAGAAATAAAATATTAGCCAAATACTACGTTAATAGTATATTTTTAATTAGTTATTATTATTCATTTATTTTAATTATTATAAATTGATTCCAAATATTCCATTATTATTCTACGAATTATTCGATAGAAATAAATCTAAACCGCCAAAATGTATATTTCAGATATCATATAAAAAGTCGTAATAACTACAAGTAATGCAGGTTAATAAAAAAAGTTATAATGTTAAAATTTTACTGTTGTTTTAAAGTTAGCAAAAGTAGATGTAAAGTTAAATGAAACGTTATAGTGTAAAATTTGATTTTTTTTTTTTTGCTATATTGCTGATTGGATTTTATCTTGGACAATTTTGAAAGCAATAACTTGCAGTATTTGGCTCTGTAATATGTAATTTTGGTGGTATTTAACTTGATATAGTTTACGTTACTGTCTACAAGTGCATTGTATTAGCAATAATGACATAGAGCGTGAATCTGAGATCTCTCAATGTATTGGCTTGAAAGGAAAGCTTTAACAAAGGGCCGCTATTTCGTTAGAGCGTTGTATGAACAGTACTCCAAACGTCAGACTTGGCTGCATGGTTTAGTACCTTTGCCCTTTTCCCTACAAATAAATGTTATATTGCTACTTTAGTTTTCGATGTTTTATTATGATTAAATTATTTTTAGCACATATTTATCGCTACTATGAGAGTTCATTTATACAATTTTAGACAAACGGACATCCATTATGATTTAATTAATGAGTAAATATTCATTATCATGTACATAACATATAAATAACTTTACAAATAACTTCGTTATCACGTTTCTGTGGTCAATAGTCCAACGTGATCGTACCCTTATAATTTGCTCATTAACTAGACAGTATCCGTTCTGATATACACTGGAATTAATACGTTTATTATATTAACAATATTATCATAAAGTTATAATAAACATTTAAAATCTAATAATAGCGATTAAATACAATTAGTGTTTTGTGATAAATGATAAATGGCACGGCTCTATTGGACATAATCTGTGTACATAACTTTTGCATAAATATTGTATGTAACTCAGAATTAAAACATTTGTGTTAATAAAAAAAGTGTAATTCGATTGATAAAAAATTAACGAATACTGATAATCATATTTTACATGTTAACTTCTCTTTTTTAATTTTTGACGATTTTTATAACGGCGTAAAAAATAACAAAAGCAATAAAATAAATACCTACATTAAATAGAATCCTCTTCACATTATTATAGTTTTGCGTTCGTGTGCGTAAGTACAAAATAGATAACATAAAGTGTAAACGAATCAGATTGATCACAATTCATAATTGAAATATTCTGAATATCATCTTAACGTCCGAATCCGTTATCTTAAGAACTGAATAATTTCTTAACATTATAATAATATCTTAAGATCTAAATAGTATCTTTACATCGAAATAATAACTTAAAATCTAGATAGTATTTTAACATAGAAATAATATCTAAAATCCAAATGGCCTTTTAACACCCCGAATATCACCTCAGCATCTATGAATATATAGCAAATAACATACACTTTAAAATGACCTTGACAGTCGCACGCTTCGTACAAAACAATAGATTGAGACTTGACATTCGAAATTATCAACACTAATAATAAATATGTATACCCAAAAAAATTTGTACACAATTTTATTTTTTATGATATCAGGAGATTATTACCAACTGGAATTATATTTTATGTGAATAACGTGAGATGTTTTTTTTGAAAATTAAACGTTAAAATAATTTAGCATTGTTTGTTTTAAATACACTATCGGATAATATCATCAATACTCCTCACACTAATATATTGTACTTCAAGAGTAAATGAGATAGATATAACACTTTTATTTACAAAAGATAACTTTCTTGTTACATTCATGCTATTGAGGTTAGGACGATTATTTGTTGGTTACTGTGGTTACTGACCTCTGTTTCACATTGATTCAACTCGTACTGTAATATAGGTCAATAATTAAGGAGGTCATATGGACTAATTGATATCAAAATCAAAATCAAAATCAAAATTCATTTATTCAATTTAGGCCCTAAGAAGGCGCTTATGAACGTCTAAAACACTACCACCGGTTCGGAAAACAACCCAGTCGAGAAGAGCCGGCAAGAAACTCGATCTGGTTCTTTTTTTTTCATAAATATAATGTATATAATTTTTTTATGTCATATAAAAAACTATACAAATCGTAGTTTTTAGTGGAAGCACAGAGATGTGGGTTATTTCCAGACATCACTATCGTTCACGTAATGATCCACCCTGTAATAACCTTTTGAGATTAAAACTTGCTTGACATAATACTTGAACTTATTGTCAGGTAAATCGGTAATTTTACTTGGGATCTTATTGTAAAACCGAATACTATTACCTATAAAGCTTTTATTACACTTACTTAACCTAAAGCGTGGGACGGCCAACTTGTCTTTACTTCTAGTATTAAAATTATGACGATCATTCACTAGATCTAGCTTGTCTAAATTTTTACGAATATGCATTAAGTTATCGAAGATGTATTGGGAGGGCAAAGTTAAGATATCATATTCTTGAAACTTGTTCTTTAGAGATTCGCGAGGTCCCATATTATATATTGCTCGAACAGCTCTCTTTTGTAACGTAAAAATGGTGTCTACCTCTGCTGCTGTACCCCACAGCAAAATACCGTAAGACATTAAGCTGTGAAAGTAAGCAAAGTAGACTAACCTAGCAGTAGCAATATCCGTCAACTGGCGAATTTTCCGAACCGCAAAAGCAGCGGAACTAAGCCTTCCTGCCAAAGTTTTAATATGCGGACCCCATTGTAACTTATTATCAAGTGTGATACCTAAAAACAGAGTTTTGTCAACTAAGCCTACTAAATTCCCTTCTATCTCTAACTTACAATCAATATGTTGCACATTGGGCAACATAAATTTTATGCATTTCGTTTTCTTAGTGTTAAGAAGTAAATTATTTAAGGCAAACCATTTGGAAATGTTTGCTAGTGTATTATTTAAGTGCCTAATCTCTGAATTTTTTCTTTTTACTTTAAATATAAGTGAAGTATCGTCTGCAAATAGAACCATTAATAAATTAATTTGTCTCTACAGATTATAAACACAATGAACTGTAGGCTCGTATGAAGACTTTCTCTATCTAATAGACATCTCTGAAGTGAAATAGACAGATAGCATATCATACTTTTATTCCAATAGTATTTCTATTTCTTTAGGATTAATCACAAAGCTCTAGTATATTATTGTGATGAATCTCTTAAGATAGATGGTTTCATTGTAAATAGGTTGCCTACTAGCGCGACCTCTTCTATAGTACAATCACGGGGCGTCCTGACCCGCCCGCTGTGTGCTAAAACCATTAGCATACGTAGACATGAAAATTGATTTTTTTTACGACTTGGTTAGACAAAATATTGTTTTTTTCTATCTACACAAAAAACCTGCATTTAAATCTGTTACGTGGTTTAGAAGAAGTATAAATTGATAGTACCGATAAAATAGAAGCCGTCAAATAAATCCGCGTATTGAAATGGCTATCATGTTTGTAAATTTAACGGGACTAAAATAAACAACAAATAATCTTTCATTTTAAAACACAGTCCAAATCGCGAGCAAATGCCAGTATTGCGACATATGCATATACAAGAATATAGATAAAAAAGTACATTAATTCTTAATTGATTACGCAAAAATAAAAAATAAAACTTACAATCTTATCATAAGTATTATATTATCAAGAACGAATTTTTTTTTCATCGAGATAAAAATTGGTGAATTCGAGTGAATTGTGTCGTTTTGGATGTTGAAAAATTTCATCGTGGTTTTTTTTCTTGTTTAGCAGGAAGTAAAAAGTTTCCAAGTTGGTATTTTTAATGAATAGACAGTCGGTATTTGACTATTGAAGTGAATAGTGTCATTTAGGTGAAACATTTGTGTGTTTTCGAGTGATTTATTTGTGTTTTAAAATGGCTTTTAACACTTTAAGTGGTAAAATAGAGATGATCATCGATAAATATTGGAGAGGAATGCACGGATATACCATTATAGGTAAATACCCAATGTTATTTTGTATCACGCTATGATTTTTACGCGGTAGGTAAATAAATATTCATATGAATTTACCCACGGCTTGTAAAGTTCACTTTATGTTATTTATTATCAGGGATGTATTTATTATCTATGGTCAGGCACAGATAGATTACTGCTACCTTCGTAATTACAGTTTCTTGATATATACGAACCATATCATTGCCGAGTCACTAATGTTTTGATGGATATTTAGATAGCTTAATATTTTTTCGTATTAAAATTTGTCTGCATGCATTTTGATGCAATTAAAGCCATCAATCCATCCATTCAACCGAAACACGTCTACTGCTGGACATGGGTCTCCCCAAAAATCTCCACGACGACCGGTCTTGCACCACCCGCATCCAGTGGATTCCCGCAACCTTTACCAGGTCGTCGGTCCACCTTGTGGGGGTTTATCCACGCTATGTCTTCCGGTGCGTGGTAGCCATTCAAGAACCCGTTGGCCCATCGGGTATCGGTTCTGCGAGCAATGTGCCCAGCCCACTACTACTTAAGTTTAGCAATTCTTCGGGCAATGTCGGTTACTTTGGTTCTTCTGTGGATCTCCTCATTCCTTATTCGATCACGCAGTAAATTTTCGAGCATAGCCTCTCCTGCAATTAAATATTACGAAATTAATTGTAAAGTTGTATATGTATAATACATAATATTGATAGATTAATCTTTAATCAATTCGATTTTAAAACTATCTTCCAAAAAAGCTTTAAAAAATCGCCATCTTAAAAAATCCGCCATTATGAACTTGTATCTACGTCATATCAAACACTGGCGGATTGCATAATGTATTATTACTTTTCCACTTAAATAAATGAGTATATGTATTTATGTAAGTATATATTTGTTGATTGTGTACTAATAGAGATTTAGATAAGATTTTGGGATACGATGAATTTTCTAAATCGCATCGCACGAGTGCTTTAACGCACTAAATAAAATTAATCTATATTTTGATTAATAAATAAATGTATGAAACACACTTATTAATTATTAATTATTTACATAAAACTATAGATTCCAAATAAGTAATATGTATCATTTACCGGGCTTTTATATTTATTTTAGATTCAATTCTCTTTACAGGTCTGCTAGTTTAGATGTAACTAATACAACATTTAATATCATAATTGGCTAAAGGTTAATTATTATTAAACATATGAATATTAAAACAGTTGACTCGATTAAACTATAGTATTTATTTATTACGCCATATATTTACTACGGAAGAGTGGGATATCATTTTTTTTTTCTCTTTCTTTTACAAACTTCTTTCGAATTCATAAAAAATATTTCATGCATTACTTATACGATGATTGAATTTGCTTCGGCCGCCTTCGGATTCTGTTCTTTATTTATATATATATACTATATCTTACGTTTAATATGTTCAAAGCAAAAAGTAATTTTTTCTAGGAAACCCTTCTAAATCAACTATTTTTGCACTATTTAATTCCTAATAACAATGATCAATCGCAAAATCTCTAGTTAAATTTTGGGCAACGAGGCGAAATTATTTTGAGCTAGGAAGTTCATGTTCATTTAAATTATGGGATATATACTTCTGTGTCGAATTTTAAATAAATCATTTCAGTCAGTCAGAAAAGGAACCATTTGTTTTAATTCAAACTTACTAAAGAGTCGGTCAAGTATTACGTAGACCTTTGTTTTGCTTATTTTTGATTACACTGGGAAGGAAGGGATGGGCGAGGATCCGAATGGAGATGGAAGAGCTTTGCTTACTATTGCGCAATACCTGTACGAGCCTTAATGCTGTTGAGCTAAAGGACTTAACTCTGGCCACATTTATAATAATATAGGGATGAACGAAACAAAACGATCCGATACGGAAACGATACCCTTTCCGTTCAGTCAGTCTTCCGTCTAAACTAATACAAGTGCAACAAAGTAATCATCTAAAATACGTACACATTGCGAAGGTCGTTTTTGTAATGAAGAAAAAACAGTATTACATAGTGACCTTGCGATTTAGTCACGGTTGGCTTTCTCGTACGCTCCGGCATGGTAACTACTTATGCAATTAAATATTTCTCTTATAATGATAAAGAGAGACATCTGTTGAGAGAAAATTAAATTTTCACTGTGTACTGTAAGCAAATACATATTCGAAATACTAATTATAGTTTATATTGTTTATGCAATATATTTACACTGGTTTAACGCGAAATTTATAAAGGGTCATGTATGTAGATGTATGGTATTTCTATTAACACAGGAAGAAAATCGTAGCGATGATGGCTTAGTGCGGTCGGATTTCGCGTCAATGGACGCGGGTTCAATTCCACCTATCTAACTCTAGAAACAGCCTGAGCTTTCGGTGAAGGAAAGCATCGTGAGCAAACCGAAGCATGGACCACCATTTTAGAATAATGCCCGCCTGGGTAGCTGCCACCCTCAAGTTAGAAAACCTGTCGCCAAATACCAATAAGTGAGTGAGAACCAGTACCTCTAGGCTTAGTGTGTTTACCATCCTGAACCACATCGTCACTTTACATCGGGTGAGATTGTGGCCAAAGCACTATGCCGTAGCCTATGCCTTGTAAAAGAAGTCTAGAATAATAGTAAAGTATTTCCTTAAATTGTTTTCAAAGTCTTATGGGTTAGTTAATTTAGTACACGGAGTAGCGTATTGACGGGAGCTTGTGGACTATTATGTGTTTTTTTTTTCTGTTGCCGGTGTCGAATTTCAACGTCATTAAATAACATTATTGTACGCTTGACCGCAAAGAAAAAGGGTCCGTTAGATCTTGAATATCTTCAAAAGTACCTGCCCTAGCTCTATGAAATAGAGACTAAGTAAAATAATATATAAATCATTTTTTTTATAATTGTATAAAAACTGATAATGTAAAATAATCATCGTTTTTGAATTTAGTACTTACCAAAAAAATATAATCAATTATTTCACGTTTGTTTTAGTTTTGCAATAAAAAAAAGTTATAAATATGTTGTCTCTGCCTTATAAATTTTATCATTCTGAAGTAATCATGTCGTTAACCCCTAAAGAATGTACCAGAACCATGACAATGCCTGAATATCGGCTCAGTCAGCGAAATACAGCGAGAGTTGTTGGTGTTACGCTTTCTACAGTTCAGCGACTACTCCAGAGTTTCCATTAAACTGAACTTTTGAACATGATTTTTTTTTTAAATTTTTATTTAAGCAAATTAAAATATTCTTTAATTTAGTCTTTATTTCATAAAGCTAGGCCAGATACTTTTGAAGATATTGAAGATTTTCTAGCCAACCCTTTTTCTTTGCGGTCCATTGTATTATTAATTTTGATTATGTGACATCATATTAATCATCCCACCGGTGGTCCAAGTGTTGATTCAGCGGCTCTGCTTGCGATAAACTTCTTAGTTACATACTTGCTATTATGTGACCAATCTGGCCAATTGTCTGATCAGTCTTATTACTATATAAATTTATGTTTTACCAAAGAAGGGATGATAGCTGAGTCGATATTAGGCGGCAATTATGTTAAATGCATTTCTGTTATACTGCAAGATAACTATACTATAGTATATTGTTTTGTAAGTGCAAGTAAGGTGACGCAAGGTTTTTTAGCGTAATTAGTTTTTGCAAATGGAACATCAAAAAGTTGTTTTTGATGGAAACTTTGGAGCGAAATTTGGATGCTCTAAGCGATATTAGGGCTAGGAGTTCTGAACAATGAACCCACTTTTTTTTAGATCTATTTATATACTATTTTCATTCATTCTAATTTCTTTCCGCGTAAATTGTAAATACATATTATGATTAGTACATTGTTATATCAGTATATGTATAAGTGTTTACATAACTCGTGATAAGGTAATAAAAATAATAATTATTATTAGTACAAAAATCGCCCACGTGACTTTTGTCATGTATTAGAAATGTATATAATAATAACGTGGGTGTTTTATCGTTATTTTCTTTGTGGTTGCCTAGCAACCGAAGCGGAATTTTTCATACCGAGTGATATATGTATGTTAAAATTGACTTAAAATATCAAGTATGTACCTAATATAATTGCAAAACATGAATTTTAATTACTGCTGTACTAAATTAATGGTTAATTAAATTTTAAAGAAATATATCCTACGTGTAAGTAGAAATTACATGAATGAAACATAATGATCAGAACAGAAAATTCTGGTAATTTTACGTTCAATAAACAAACATCCCAACTCTCAAATTTTAATTTTTTATAATGTACTTAAGCATGATCTTAATTTATGACTTCTTCGAAAATAATTCACATGAGCCTGCCACTGCTAGAACCACCAATACAAATCCTGACGAAATTCATTACTTTGAGAATGGCATTAATGCCGAACATTCTAAAATATGTCTATACCTAGTTTAGGTAATTCCGCCATTTCTCTTTGTTTCTTTCTTCTTCTCCATCAGAAATTCAGTTAGTTTGCGTTTTTTTGGGAAGCCTGGTTAAAAATAACTATATATTACAGCAGCCTAATTGTAGATGGATTGCATTCATAGTTTCTTCTTGTTACTATAAAACAGGGGGTCACCGATTAGTTTTATTGGCGGTCCTTTTCAAATTTCCAACAAATTGTCGCCTTGCAGTACTTAAAATGTCAAGCTGCTCGACTGATTTTAGAGATAGCTGAAGTTACTCCGGGTAAATAGGGTACTTCTAAATTTCGAATATAATTAGGGTTCTACTTTTAAAAAAAAAAAAAAAAAACTCATAAAAAATTGAATACAATCCGATTCAATACACAGTTGTATGGGCAAGTGCTATAATTTATGAGAAATATTTTTACCTTATCTTAGTACTATTTTTTTAGGAAAACAATAACAATAATTAAAACGCAGTGAAGAATATATGAAACGCAGGCGCAGCCCCGGGCACACAGCTAGGCTAACAATCTTGATTGAATGATAGATAATGTAAGAAATAGTGTGATAAGGAAACGTTGTATTGTGGTAGAGGGTGTAGCGACAAAGATTTTTTTTAAATAATTTATTTGAATAGGGCTTTAACACATTAGCCCTATCGGAGTATACCCAATATCAGTTACAAAAATAACAACAATAATAAAAATAAAAAACAACTAAATAAAATTATGTCTTAACTTACTACTTGTAATAATAAAGTTTCATAGTATACTAGCATTGATAAAGGAAGGAATGCTTAATTGATTTGGACATGTAGAGAATATGGACAAAAGAAGATTGACGAAACAAATTTACAAGGTGAAAGTGACTGGGCAAGTAGGTAAGGGTTATCCTAGGCGAACCAGATAGAGGACGTTGCGAAAAAAGGACAGGTTAAAAGTACGTTACTAAAGAGCATGTAAAAAAGTAGAAAATGCAAAAGAGGTGTATCATGATCGTAGCAGGTGGAAGAATCTAGTCTCTGCCTACCCTAATGGGAGACAGGCATGATATTACGTATATATGTAATACAACTTTGAATTAATGTAACATTCGTTCTTATGAAAAAGCGGCTCTCTATAATTAAAAAGAAGAAAAAAAGATGCAGACCACTGACCCTAACCCTAAATATTTTTAACATCTCAAATCTTTGCTTTTTTTTAAATGTTACGTTGAAATGCGATAATAATGATATTGTATTAATATTACTTGAAGAATGTTAATTCACATTTTTTATCAATTTCTTTGACAGACCTAACAGTACGACGAGCAATATATAACAACCTTGGTTCTACCAACCTATTTAGTGAAACGTATCTATCTATGGTATCTTTGTCTTGTTTAATAACATGTATATAAAATTACAGTGTAGTTGAACTGTGGTCACGTTTCTTATCCCGTTTTACTTAACATGGCACTTATAGCAGATGACTTAATTTTACCTTATGGTTCACTTTTATCACTTTAATTGTTATTTTAATCGGCGTCGTGTTCTTTACTGCGTGTAGTTGTCATTGTCACTCTTAAGTTCACATGCCTCTCAGACTCTTATTTTATGAAATCATGTAATCATCATATCACAAAAACAGATAGGTTCTAAAGAATGTAACCGATTTGCCGGATAATAAATTGAAGGACCATGTTATGCGGATTGCCTTATCGTATTGTTTATTATATAGTGGATCTTTACGTAAATGATGGTGAGGTTTGGAACTACCTCTACATTACACCCTTCCTCTTTATGTGTACTTCCTTTACTTAACTCGTGGTTGTAATAAAAATTATCGAGTTTCTTGTCGAGTCTTCTCGATGACAGTCATATTTCCGGAACCAGTGGTAGAATTTAACATTGTTTTCTCAGCTTTAATTGAATATTAAATATAACATTTTGTTTAAGTTCAAATAGATTTGTAAAGCGTTAACTTTTATTATGCACTGTTTCTCTTTGTTGGTCTCTGCTTAGTTGGTCATTACATGGCTAAAAAAATCCTCGTGTTAAAAGTTAAAAAAACAAAATTAAATATTCACAGCTACCTTCATGAAAAATAATGCATAATTTTATTATTACAGATGAAACGGGCAACGGCGACAACACGTACAACATGGCATCGATAAACGGTGACCTGAAGAGTCCGGGGGATCCCCCGGATAAGAAGATTCCAGAGAGCGACGCTGAAAAACAACCGCTATCCGGGGTAAATATAATAAATCGTTAACTAAAAATAAAATAAACTTTGTTCCCATATATCCGGGTTTCATATCTCCTTGGTATTACTAATACATATTCTTATGTACCTAATTGACATTTAATTACTCGAAGAAACAGGATGCTAGAGTAATTTGTAGTTGACAGCATCGCTGGTAATAAAACAGATTTATCTTTTGGATATAGTCAATACATCGTAGGTCCATTTAGCAAAGTAGTCTTTCTTGTTACGGAGGATCTTATCTCGTTAATTTGCATATTAAATAGGTAGTGGTAAAAGAACAGATGCTATAAAATGTATCTTCTGTCTCCTCATTAGTTGAGTTTACAGCTCGAGAATGACTCGAGCCATTTACATGGCTTTGGGTATTCGGACACGGCTAAATGTATTCACTTCATTTTATGTAAAATAAAGAATAGTCCAAGAACATTGGGCGCATTATCGTGTACGATACAAGTGTACGATGGTTGTGATATAACTGGGTACAAAATCCAGTAGTACATGGAAAAAAATATGCGATTAATGGTGAATAAAGTCAACACAGAAATGACTATCATCACGAATCATGACAAGTAAACTAATGATTTCATGTTCTATATCTTTCCATGGGTGCCGTAAAAGCGACTCAAGGATAAACCAGGGAATGGGCACCAGCCAACCTGCCTGCCTAGTGTAGCGAATATGCCAATCCCCCCTTTCTATGTGTAAGACTTATGTCTAGACGTCTATGTCCACGTCTTTCGGCTGAATGGATGGATGGATTTAATGCATCAAAATAAATCTTTATAATAGTTTTTTTATATCGGCGTCGTAAGAATGAAACTGATCTAAAATCATCAAAAATCGAGATATTCTGTTAAGAGTCGTAAATGACTCTGAATATAACGTTGAAATTGCTATATTAACTTCTTGATTAATAGAGATCTATGATTAACATTCACAGTTCTGCCAGCGCCGTTCGATAAATTATGTTTTAAATATTGTTTCAACGTTTCTAAGCTCTAGCAACACGGGCTGCTTATCTTGCTAGAATTTATAGCACCTCAGAATAAACGTTTCGCGTTTTTGTTTCCTTCACCTATCCACAATAACCACACTGTACCATACAAACCGCCACCAAAATTACGTAATATAACGAGACGCAAGTTAATGGATTAAAGACAATAACTACTCCGTGACAGACTTAGATCCCACCAAAAACTCCTTGTACCTTAAATGTTTGAAAAAAAAAATTTGATTCTATAAGAAAATATTGACGACTGCTAAGCATAGAAAATTAATTAGGATACTCAACAATAAGTTGTATCCTAATTTAAAATGTGTACAGTAAAAATGTGCAATAACTAAGTCATATTCTATTGTGCAGTGTCTCTTGGAGATCAAGATACGCCGGAGCTGAGTACTGTTAACTAAAACACCTTGGGACACTCTGAATACGTTCGCCGTCTATTGAAATGTTGAATTCCACAACTAGGTCATCTACCCAGAAATATAACTAAAAGTGATCGTATCTAACTGCTAGATATCTACTTATTCTAATTTCTAATATTAAAAAGAGTAAAGTTATAGAGTATTTGTTAGCTCTTAACATTGACGTAAAATACCTTTAAAAACTATTGCCATTTTCTCAAAACTTATTTTTTTTAAGTTAGGTCACTTTCATTGTGTAGGCGCGCGATATACGTTAGCCACACGTCTTGCACTCGTTGGCAAATCCAGTACAATATACCTAAAATCCAATACACATATCGACGTATGAAATAAATAAATTTCAATTACATAAGTAAATAAAATATCTTATGTAAAGATAGATGATACCATGTAGACAATTAAAAAATCCTCATTACTTTCTTATCTTTTATAATTTGATATTAGCTTTACAGAATCGATTAATAAATGTGATTATTATAATGATTAAATTAATACTAAGAATATCTAGAATTAACGATTATTTTTTTAATAGGATCAATGATATCTTTTGGAAATTGACTGTCATATAAATATAGAATAAGTGTGTATATATATATAAGAAGGATTTTTAATCGAAATTCACACTAGTGTATCTTTTAAAAATTATATACATAAGTACACCGACAACATTCACAAGAAAACACTCGAATGTTTCCATGGTAACCCATATCGTCTGCAATAATTGAAATGAACGTCGGAGTTTTTGATCTTAGTCCATTATGTATGCAATTATTTTTTTTAATTCATTAAACTTGTGTATTTGACTCTATTCGTGTTGGTGGCTTTTTGTGTGATATAGTATAGTTATTGTGTACAAGTTTGTTATGAACAATAACGCGTTACATTTATTCTGAGGTGGCCAACAAAGTTCCATTGCAAGTTCGAGCAACCTGGGCCACCGTTTCCTGGAGCTACAAATTGTGTACCGTGGCACAAATTGTGTGTACACAGGTTGCCATTATCTAAGAAAAAGAAGAAATGCGATTAAAATTAATTAAATTAAATTCATATGTCAATTACCCATAAAAATGAGACAATAGGAAGACGATAGGAAAACAATGGAAAGTTAGCTCCAGCGCCCGGTGCTCAAGGGGTTAATACTGGTTTAAAATGTATCCCGTTTTATCCCAATTCTTGTGTTTGCAAATCCATAAGGTTCCCTGTAATCACTGTATGATTAAAGTTTGCCAAATTCCACTGAATTTATTTTTTACTAGCTGTGTAACAGCAGCTGCGCCCCCGTTTCATATATTCTTCACTGCGTTATAATTTTTTTTATACGGAACCCTAATTAATTTTCATGTTTTTTTTTTTTGCTACTAACATTAAGCAAAGATATTTCTCACAAACTCAAATACCTGCCAGTAAAACTGTGCATTGAATCGGATTTTAATCACAGTTTCAGGAGTTTTAATTTTTTACGCGGAACCCTGCTTATTTTCGTTAAATAAAAGTAAGTTTCGCGGAATAACTTCAGCTATTTACCAAAAGTCCCGTCCAAATTTTTTTCTCTGTCTGTTTGTTACGGCTAATATTCGGAACGGCAGAACCGATTTTGGCGACACTTTTTTTGTTAGGTAGCCGAAGTTACTCCGCGTTACTTAGGCTAGGTATTTATATTTTTCCGAAAATAATTTGGGGTTCCGCATAAAATTTAAATAACAAAAAACTGTGGAAAAAAACGATTCTGCGGTCAGTTTTACTGCCAAGTGCTTAAATTGACGAGAAATTATTTTGCATTCTTTTAGTTTCAATTTTTTTTTTAGGAAAACATTTAGAATATGTGAAACTCAGTGAAGAATATATGAAACATGTCGCGGGCACACAGCTAAGTACTATACAAAAAATTAATACCTAGTCTATTGTCAGTACCAACTACTGTGATTTTTGTATTAAAATTTGACACTCATAATAATAATTGCTTCATTAGTATTGAATCTAAGATGTAAAAAATCATTACGAGATAATACTATTTGCCTCGGTGGCGCAGTTGTATTACGGTGCGGGTCAAATGGTATTGGGTTTTTTTACGCAGTACCATCCCGGAGTTTGGAATTTGTGCCCGATATGGCGACAGGCTCGCCCCCTGTCACATCTGGGACGGAACTAAGCTCGACGAAATTTCGGTGGTGTAGTTCGCTATTTCACCTCTGCCTAACCCTTCGGGGATAAACAGGCGTCAGCTTATGTTATGTTATGCTATTTTAATTCTTGATAAGAGGCTTATTTTATTCCGTGTCATCATTGTTTGTAGTTTTTTTTGGAATCCTATATCACATGTTAATTGGTTAGTTGGTGCGTTCGCGTGCAATTAGAATACCGATTTATATTTATTGGAACAAATATATATTATAGATGTTATGAATTGAAATTGCTTTGCATGCGATAAGAATTTAATTTCAAGGTCGCATAAAGCGATGAGCGTCAAATAATCTGGCGCTTAGCGTGAAGATTTTGAATACCAAAGACCAAAATAAATAGAAGTGTCTAATGAGAAAGAGACGAGAATAAGCACGCTATAATTGTTGACTGCAGAATTATTATTCTCTCCTCTTTGTACATTCATATTCATTCTTAAGGAAGTGAGCGCATGTATTGTACTGTAATTTAGAATATCCATCCATCCAACCGAAAGACGTCCACTGCTGGACATAGGTCTCCCCCAAACATCTCTACGATGACCAGTCTTGCGCCACTTGCATCCACTTGCATCTCCTCTGGTACATGGCAGCCATTCGAAAACCCGTTGACTCCATTGGGTATCGTTTCCACGAGCCATCTGGCCAGCCAATTGTCACTTAAGTTTGGTAATTCTCCAGGCAATCTGGAAAACTCCGACCATAGCCCTCTCTATTGCTCTTTGAGTAACTTGGAGCTTTCCAACTAGGCCCATTGTAAGCGACTACGTCTCAGATCATAAGTCATCACTGGCAACACACACTTTTTTAGAATTTAGAATGTGGAAATACGTATTTTATATCTCTTTCTCAGTCACTGATATCTTTTGATAATAATATGTTTTATATAAATAAATTAATGATTGTCATAAAAGTTTCACTTCTGATACGTGTGACATCAACATGACTTTGTGTTCCATTCTATTTCATTTCTATTTAAAATCATCTCCGCATTCACTCCCATTTTAAACATATCACCTTTCACACAATCTGTCCATACTTTTTTAGTTTTCTCTTTCACCTATAACCATCCACTACGATAGCTTCCTTACAATATCCTCGTTCTTCCCTGCGCATCACATACCCATAGTGCTCCACATCTTCTCTGTTACTGGCGCCACTTTCAAACTTCCTCTGATGTGCTCATCATTTTTTAAACTCTATCTAAAGTCGAAATTGTTTATCTGAAACATTTCAACTGAAAATTAACAATAGGCAGTGCAATAACTGTATTTGTTTAGTAGTTAATAGAATTATTAGCTGAGAATTAAAATCGGCCTTAATTCTAAGACTTCTATTAAAACCATCGCGCTGTCGTCACGATCCGCCCGCTGTGTAGGGAAACCATAAGATCGATTCCCTTTTAAAAAGTATAGTACTAGGACAGGTTTTACATTAAAACAATTCGGAAATATTTTGAGAAGTTAGCAAAAATAAAACGTAACGGCCAAGCCGAGGTTCGAACCCTTGAGCTAGTTACCTTTTGCGGCTGAGTGACTTCAGCACTTGCCCACAAATTTCGGTTAAGCTGTAAATGCCCTTCCGGTCAACAGCATCAGATAGATTAGAAAAAAAAAATAGAAATCCCTAAGGACCTAGTTTGATGCACTTTATGCGCTTTCACCTATGCTGAGATTTTTTAGTGTAGTTGAGCTAGTAAACCGTTTTGTATCATTGTACGTACTTCCACTCCACGCTGGGGTGTGGGGATAAACTTTTACTGCCTGTACTTGTATTTATCACTCTCTCTCGTTAATAAAAATCCCTCAATTTCTTTCTCTTCTTCTCATCGTCACCTCTAAACTTCTTGCACTATAAGACTTCCACTTGGATCGAAACCCTCGTTTGTTTGCATCCATATTAATTACGCAACGATAAATGCGACAGAAACTTGAGAAACTGTACGTAAGTTATTTGCCCTCCAGTGAGCACTATGATATAATTTGTAGGTAAGGTTATGTCAGCATTACTACACGTATGGGCTAAAATAAATATTGGAGTCTTTACGAAAGGTCTTTGACGTGTGTAATGGTGAAAATACGTAGAACTGAATCATTTACATCTTATGTAATGGTTCGAACTTGATCTAGTAAACGACCAGCATAATTTTAATATAAAGGATATTTGCACACTACACGCAGAGTACATTGTATACTGTTAACACACACGTAAGGACCGGACCGCGGACATGGTCCGACGGGCAGCCGAGGTTATCAGTTGCCTAAGCAGGGATGGGAATCCATTACGAAAATTATCGATTTTTGCCTCGATTCGAATCTAAGCTTGATGAATCGATCCAGAAAACATCAAGGTTCAAAAGATCGATCCTTCAAACTAATCAAGTATTCTATTAGACTATTAGAGTATTCTTTTTATTTTCTGTAATACTATGGTTATCTATAAATAGGCAAAAATAAATCAGTCCAGTGTCATTTTTAGTAGGCAGGAGATGTTCTTCTTTTTTTGGTTTAGTTGACCTTTAGTGCTACTGAACCCTTTTTGCAATAAATGATGATTATAGCGTAATTTCAACCATTGGAAGAATGAAATTCCAAATAAAACAAGTAGAAAAAAGCTTGATCGCTTAGAACTCGATGTTTTGTGAATCGAATAAAAAAATCGATCGATCTGGAAAATCTTTAAATCCATCACTAGTTAGGCGATTGATGACCTCGGCCACTCGCCATATCATGTTCACGGTCCGGTCCGTACTAGTTTTAGCAGCAGCAGTAAGGGATCTTTTTCTAGTAGGTTTACTTACTAACTTTTAAGTTAGCAATTGGAACAACGTCAGCGGAATTTTTAACACGAGTAGAAGCTAAAGCCGAGGTTCGTACTATTTTGGTGCCCTTTCGCTGGTTACCATTTTTAGGTTGAGCGCCTTAGATTCTCACCCCAAAGACCGATACAGCTTAACGTCTACTCAGTAAAAAAAGTAATAAACATAAATTAACCGTTCCATGTTATATATCAGTAAAAAGTGATTAAAGTTTTTTTTACACGGTACAGGTTAGTGACGATGTTGTCCAGGATGGTAAACACGCTAAGCCTTAGGTACTGGTTATCGAGTGATGCTGCCAGAACACACCTATTGGTATTTGGCGACAGGTTTTTAAACTTGAAGGTGGCAGCTACCCATGCGGGCATTATTAAAAATACCCTACCACAATGTTATGGTTTCCTCACGACGTTTTCCTTCAACGAAAGCTCAGGCTGATTTTTAGACTTGGATAGGTGGGGATCGAACCTGCGTCAATTAACGCGGGATCCAGCCGCACTACCCACTGCGCCATCATCGCTTCAATCGCGTAATAGTGTTAGAATTTACAATAATCGATGGATAATAATTTACAAGGTGGATCTTTACATGAACGATGGTGATGTCTTGAAATAACACTCTTATCTATGCATCCACTTTGTTCATTCGTCCGATGCGTACGATTCGGGCATTAGCAATTATGACCTGTCAGATTGGTAAGTGTTTATTATATTATATTCACTTTTTTTTTGCACCCTTGTTTGCAACTTTAAATATTAATCGTTATTAAATTTAATTTATTCGATAGGTATTAAACGGAAGGGAATTTACAGAAGATATAGAACTTCACAGATTGGATGATGTCGACGAGAATGATGATTCGAGTTGTTCTGATGAAAGGGAGAACCTTCGCGTAGATGAGCAGTCTGAAGAACACGAGGGGTCAGCGCAACATGGTGATGCTATTTCGGAGGTACCATGCTATTTTATAACAAGCGGACTACAGAGTTAATGATGAAGATTTTTATATAATTTATGTTTTTTTTTTGTTATTGTTTATTTATTAAATATGTATTGTTATGTTTTATCATTTACAACAATAATAAAATTGTTACTTAAAACGTCACATATTTTATTTAAACTAAAAATAAATCCCAGTGAAAAACTAGTCGCGTTAATTATTTTTTAATGTTATTTACAATAGAAGATATTAAGCGATATTAAACCGAACGTTGTAATAATTTTGTTGAATTATAATTGGAGATGAAACGCGTGTTCAGTAACTATCCGGCTAAATACCGTATAATAAACGATTATTTTAGTATCACAATTTCAGATTTTTTTAAAATACGACATTTTAACTAGACAAGCCTCTAAAGTTTATCCACATAACAAATAAAATCATATTGTCTATTAAACAACAAAAAATAATAATACTGCTACCGCACTACGGGCAAATTATGATGAATGAATATCAATTTATATCTATTAAGAAGCAAATTACAGTTTAACTTGCCTTCGTACACAAGATTCAGAAAAACAGTGTTTCTCTGTATACGATGCAACAGGGTGCCACTTATGTAGGTTAGCTCGATTCATCAGCTGGCTATATTCGGCCGGATGTCCGGATATCCGGCTGCAAGGTCAACCGAAAATTCTGTATTCAGTATCCGGCAAAACAACTATCCGTTTCATCTATAATTAAGATGGTAGAGATCTTTGATCGGACATATTTTCTAGACACATTCCACTAGGCGCAATTCTGGGACTGCCCTTAATCTTATAATGAACGTATTAGTTTACACTTATCTTCCAATATTCAAAAATAATCTTTTTTTATTTTAGCTGTTGTTAATCTGTGAGTTATATTACAAACATGTGTCATATGGATAACGTTAGTTTTCGAATCTTGTATTACTATTTCTAGCTTCAACGTTCAACCAAAATGAAGTCTTTATTGCTAGAACTTTCCAAGAAGTTTTTCTGGCACCTCAGAATAAACCTTCTACATTATTATTTCTAATACATTTCACTCGAGCATAATAACCAAACTATATCACGCTAAAATGCTGCCATTGTTACGTACATACCTAATTACTTCTAACTTTATGAATACCAAATCAAAACTGGCATACCGAAATAATATAAAAACGACGTTAAATTTAATATGATTTTCACTTTTAACAATAATTATGTATTATAATTTTATTGTATTAATAATGTTCACCTATCGGTAATCATTTTATTGACAATCTGAAGCAGAAAAAACTATCTAATTTGATTTTATTACAAAAATAATAATACTAAAAAAATCGATTCGATAACAGAAGAAAAAAATGTTTTGAACTATTCTTATCTTTGTCTATTTTTTATTACGGGGCGGATGTAATTAAAGATAATATTATTTAATGAAAAGTGTTAAGATAATGAAAAATAAAGTATTTTCAATTTTTTTTACGTCTCCTAAAATGTTTTCTACTTTATAAGTATATGATTTTTAAATTATGTAATTATAATTTGTTTTCATTGGTGATTATGTTTTATTAAGTTATTATAATTTTTTCTTCGTCCATTTTATAGTCAATAGAATATATATATATATATATATATTTTTTTTTTTTTTTTTTCTATTGGCTTAATGATAACAACACATCATTTTTTTTAACAGTGTATTGTATAGACTAGCTTGACCGTCTCCTTACTTAACCGTCTGACGTTTACAACCCGCATAAATATGGTTAAAAAACCGCTACAGCCATTTACTGCAATGTGTCGTTTTTCTAGACAATGAAGACGTAGTAAATTTTAGCCTGGTTGTCTGAATGTCTAGACAGTACATATCATTCATTATATAGGTAACAATTGTCTATTGGCAAAGAAACCGCGCGCAACGTCACCATAACTAGCAAGCGTTCTAAACTAGACATAATTTTACTTTAAAAAAAAGATATCCTATTTCGTTTTAGTACTGGATCAAATCAGCTCAAAAGTGAACTATCCAGTGACTAATATCCGAGTTTGTCATATTTATTGTCAAAATTTTATAATTCTTTAACATTTTATTATTATAGGTATTATTTAGTATATCTATATCCTTGTAATGTTTCAAAAAAGGGTAAATCATTAAAACACAAGTATAGCGATAAATATGAATCGTCAGAAATACATAGAAATAAAGATTTATTTTTAATGTAAATAAATAGTGATTATTTAATTCACTATTATTTCTGCTCATTTCACTATTCATTTTTAATACTATTAGGCCAACACATATTTATTATGATGTTTATATGAATATAGATAAACGCAAGATTTACGCATTATATAAATGTATAAAATGTTACTTCAGAGTATGTGCTACAATCATACCAAAATTTCATCCAATTTGGTCCAGTAGTTTTTGCGTGATTGACGAACAAATTAATAAACAGACAGACCGGCAGACAGACGATTTTTTTTTTTACCATCGAAATGTGTTCTGTTGTCGATTTTGAACCCCTCATGGTATTTTTTTTAATATACATGTACAGGTGTCGTCCCTCTAGCCTTATTATAAGTATAGATTTAGCCAAAAAATATGACTAAAATTTTAGTCATGTAAAATCGGTACAGTGTTTCTCGAATTATAAGCCAATATAAATTATAAACTGACAGAGACGATGATAAATATTTTAACATTGTTGCCTACACGATATTGACATTCCTTTGGCTTACTTATTATTAATGTTATATTTACCGCTGGTTGATGATTAGTTTTTTTATAACTACTATTTATTACCTATTTTGAAATGTAACTAGTATTTTGGTTTGACCAGAATCTTACCTAATGCTTCATGCATCGTTTTGGTCAAAGATGCTAAACAAGCTAAGCCAAAATACGCACACTCAGATTTTCAGACTTCAAAGCAGTAGTTAGTTACCAAGTCAAGTACCAATATCTACGCTTTTTTCATGATATGGAAGTCGCAATATTTATTTTTGATTAGCTAGGTACTTAAATAGATTTTAAATTCAAATGCTTACGTTACCATGGGGAGGACGTAATAAGCTCGTAGATTTTTTTGAATACTGTATAGGCTGAGTGCTTTGACCATAAACTCACCTGATGTTAAGTGACGACGTGATCCAGGATGGTAAACACACTAAGCCAAAAGGTACTGATTCTCAAGTGATGCTGCCGGAACACATCTATTGGTATTTGACGACAGGTTTTCAAACTTGAGGGTGGTAGGTACCCAGGTGGGCATTATTAGGAAATGTCCTACCACCATCCTATGGTTTCCTCACGATGTTTTCCTTCACCGAAAGTTCATGCTGACTTTTTAAGTTTGATAGTTTGGCTCGAACCCGCGCCTATCGAAGGCACTAGAACTGAGCCATCACCATTGAGTGAATTTATTTTGATTCTTTCAGAAGAAGGAAGAGAAATGGTGGACGACGTTGATGCAAGTTGCCGTACCGTTCTTTATAGCAGATGTGGCACAATTGGCGCCGGCCTCGTACTTGGCACTGTTAGGGTGAGTTTGTTTTATCTGTACTAATATTAAAACAGATGTCGGTGAGGCCGTTAAGGCAATAAGGAATTACCTTCTAACATCTTTATCATAATTATGCTTTATTTATTAATAAGAGGACTGGACATATTGCTCGCAGAACCGACGCCCTGTGGGGCAAACGGTTTCTTGTATGGCTACCATGCCGTGGAAGATACAGCGAGGTTAGTCCCTCCATAAGGTGGACCGACGATCAATTGAAGGTCGCGGGAAGCTCTGAAAAAATCAAGTTTTTTCTTTTATTTCTTTTTTTTAATAATTACTCTGCTTTTCGAGACGGAAACAAATGCAACAAATCAACCATCATATAAATCGGTTCTTGAGTTACAAATTTATAGGTATAGACTTAGTGCTTTGACCATAAACTCACCTGATGTTATTGATAGTATTGTGATTAGTCCACCGGGCTAACCGCGCTCTCAAAAATGTAATTAACAAATCCGACCTCCATCAGAAACGTACTGTCGATTTTTCGTTTCATCGATTTTCAAATCACAACGATGCTAAAGAAGTTTGCACTTTAAAAAATGTACCTATTTCATAATAAATATCATTATTGTTTCAGGATTGGGATGTCTTTGTGAATATTTCTGCGATATTTGTGTTGGTGCCTTCACTCTCAGGATTAAAAGGTATGATTAGATATAAATTAATCATAGTTATAGAAAACACACGAAAAAAATTGAAACGAACCCTTGCCGTGTCACTTCGAATCTTTGTTACATATTGGGATGTATTTTCGGTTGTGTGTCAACAACTGTCAGATTAGAGTGTTTTTTTGTACTATTTAATTGCAATTTACATTATAACCGTAAAGTTGATTGCTTCGGAGATGACAGAAAAAAACGAGAATTTTGCGTGAAAATTAGTTATTCAGTGACCTGTACCACCAAGTCGCCAGTATAGGCTATATTTTTTATCGCGTATTTTGTAGATTTGTAATTCTGAGTTAATTGCCACTAAGGACGATGTGATAGTATAAAATGCGGCTGAGTTATAGAATTAAAAAAATCTTATTTACACTTATATTTTACATGGAAAAAAATCTTTTCACGCAAAGGGAAAGTACTTTATTTTTTTATTTTTTTATCCTCAGTTACGACCCGAGATCTTATTTACTTTCTCTTAAATCTAGCTTTATTCAAAACTTGATCTAAGTTGTAGCTGTTATAAAATTTCCTTTATCTAGTTTAAACTGCCAGGACTTATCAGTCTTATTATTATTATTACGAAATTTCTTATTGTAAAAAGATTATATTACCCCCTTGAGCACTAAACTGGCATTTACACCAGCTTTCTATTGTTTTCCCATTGCCTTCATATTGTCTCATTTTTATGGGTAATCGACATATTAAGGAAGATATTAAGGGGTGTAACTTTCAGGGATATTTCGAAATATCCGACAAAATTTCAGCTAGACTAAGAAAAATAGACCCATAATATCAGATGATATTTAATATACACTAGCTGCGTGCCCGCGGTTGCACCCGTGTTTCATATATTCTTTACTGCATTTTATATGTTTTTTTTATAATTATCCATTTTTTTTTTGCTGTTAACAAAAGCAAAAATATTTCTCACAAATCCAAATACCTGCCAGTAAAACTGTGAATTTAATCGGTTTTATTCCAATGTTGAAGTTTTTTTTTAAGCGGAACCCTAATTATTTTTGAAAATTAAAAGTTACGCGGAGTAAATTTAGCTATCTGCCAAAAAAGCCCTGTCAAAATCTGCCCAGCCGTTCCGGAGATTACCCGTTACAAACAGACAGACAAAAAATTTAATAATTGTATTTTCTGTATAGGCATCGTATATACATTCATATCTATTTGGTAAACAAGAAATAATTTTGGCGTTACAAACAGACACTTCAATTTTATTTGTTAGTATAAAAAATGTATTCCCTCTTTACGTGTCAATGAAACGTCTTTCTGTTACTTTCTGTTAGTCTGTCAGTACAGTTATATTTAGAGAACCACTGAACCAATTTACACTATTCTTCTTTTGTCGATTGTCTAGCCAGATAACTTATTAAGTCGCTAAAAAGTAATTTTTTATCAAGATAATTTTTTTAAACTCGAACGGTCACAAAAATCATTTTGCTACAAATGATCACATGCATTAATCGATTACAATAAAACTCTAATGCACTAAAACATTCAAAATGTATTGATTAACATGATATATCATGTCAATGAATATATTAATTTATATAAGGTAATTATATAAATTATTAAATATTACAAATGGACGTCATTACCACAATCGATATATATTTACTATACTTACTTATATTACTTTAGATATATATATTATGTGATATTAATATGTCGATTACCCATAAAAATAATACAATAAGGAAACAATGGAAAGCTCGCGTAAACGCCAGGTTAGCGCTCAAGGGATTAATTACATTTGAAGTCACATATAAACAAATATATAATTAGTTTCAAGTCTTGTAAATATTTTCTATTCATAATAGTGTGATTATGAAAATCGCAAGAGTGACTCAGCCGGAACTGAATGTTTTAAAGTAAAAATAACATAATTAATGAATGTTTAAAAATCGTTTAAAAATTATGCTTTATCTGATAAGATAATTCATACGAATTAGAAAATGCAAGGAAAATTATTATTATACATATAACGTTTTTGTACCCTTGGAATTACTGAATTCTCAACCTAATCATGTTGACTGTCTTGAAACAATTAATTAATATTTTTCTAATATTGGGCGTACCTTAGCTGAAAAAATTCTGCGTAATAACACCTTATCAGGTAGCATAATTAACAACAGTAACTCCCCATCCAAATCTTTTGTTATATTTCCTATAGATATGAATGAAATCAAAAGTATCATCAACTCTTTAAAACCTGATTCGGCTATAGGTTGGGATAACATCTCTTTCAAATTTTTGATTAAGGCCTGTAACTCTCTTGTGGCCTTATTTAACTCCTGTTTTGAACAAGTTAAATTTCCTTCTGTTTTAAAAAAATCCATCATTCAGCCTATCTATAAAGGTGGAGATAGAAATCTTGTTGGTAACTATAGACCTATATCTGTTCTACCAGCTTTTTCGAAAGTATTTGAGAAGTTATTAAATACTAGACTACGTAAATATTTGAATGACCATGATCTTCTTGCAAATGAACAGTATGGTTTTAGAACCTGTAGATCAACGGAAGATACGGTGGCGGAGTTGTGCCGAGAAGTTGTTACAACACTTGATGCGAAGCGTAAATGTATTGGAATATTTTTAGATCTAGCAAAAGCCTTCGACACGCTTTCGGTGCCCATTCTGATTAAGAAATTAGAATGGATAGGTATTCGTGGAGTAACTCTGCAACTTTTCTCCGATTTTGTGTCGAATCGAACTCAACGAATTATGTTCAATAATTCAAGTTCTGAAGTACTAATTAATTTCGGAGTCCCTCAAGGTAGTATCCTTGGGCCTACACTCTTTCTCATATATATTAATGAGTTGTGTCGTATGAAGTTAGTAGATGCCAAAATCTCTACCTACGCTGATGATCCGGCAATAATTTTTCAAGGACACATCTGGACTGACACATATTTGGTCAAAAATCAAAAAAATAAATCAATCTTCTGGCATCCATCCTCTCCACATGTCTGAACCAACTAAACATGCCTTTCTCTATATTTCTCACCAGCTGCTCTTCGCGGTTTTACCCGCGTATTTCTCGTTCCCGTCATATTTACAGAATAAATGTCTATGTCACTCCTTGGACTTCAAACTATCTCCATAGTAAATTTCATCCAAATCGGTCTAGTAGCTTTTGTAAGTTTATTTGTTACGTACAAAAATACAAATCCTCTTTATAATATTAGTATAGACTACATCCCCTACCACATCACAGCGTTCCCTTATCACGCTTTTTTTTATTTTGCCCATCATTTTCATTTTAGCAATATTTTCTCATACTTGTCATCCAGTATTAATCTTACTTTCATGATTCTTCAACCAAATCCAGCATCATGAAAACATCACATTTAGAATTGAATCGTCTGTTTATAAAGAAAACCATTGTCATGCATTTCCGTTACATAAATAAGTGTGCATCGTTCGAAGCGATATAAATCTGTCATTTACTTCAATGGTACGAGATTATCTCGTAATTATTTGACGCGTTATTGTAAAACTTATGTGCATGCTGTTGACGAAGTGAATTAAAGAAAAAAACAAACAAAGAAACCATTGTTCTAATTCGAAATTATCCTATTCCGTAACTCTATAAACTCCATAGTATGTAATCGTACGTATTTTAAAAAGATCTATTACTGAACGAAAAATTTATTACACTGTATTATTTGCTGTACACTAAACTGTAAATTAAACACACTTTTAATTTTTGTTATTGCATTGTTTTAAAGCGATGATGGTGCAGTTGTTTGTGCGCTTGGATTCCGCTTCAATGAACGCGGGTTCGAACCCACCTATGCAACTCTAAAAACAGTCTGAAAAAAAAAAACAAAATCGGGCGACAGCAGATAGTCTATCCTAATAAACAGCTGGACCGGTTTTGACGGAATAGCTGAAGTTACTCCGCGTAACTTATGGTACTTTTAATTTACGAAAATAATTGGGGCTCCGCGTTAAAAAATTTAAAATCATAAAAATTTGAATAAAATCCGATTAAATGCAGTTTTACTGGAAAATGCTAAAAATTGAAACCAAAAAAAATGTAATGAAAAAAAATTAGGGTTCCGAATAAAAAATAAAATGAAAACGCATTGAAGAACATATGAAACGTGGGCGCAGCCGTGGGCACACAGCTAGCTGTATAATAAAATAAACTTTAATTGACGTGAATAGAAACACGTATACAAGGATTAAAACAACTAGATACGTAGTTGGTAACATTTTACCGACGCTGCGCTGTGTATAATTGCGTGCGTGAACGTTGAGTGGTAGTGCTGTCATTTCTTTTACACGCATGCCAATCTACTGGACACGCCAATGTCTAGTGCGTAAGGAAAATTTTAAATATTTTTGAGGCAAGGTGGCTGCTCCGTTCTTATTATCACACAAATGTGTGTAAATTTGCGAGCGTGTATTTCTGTGTATAGATATACGTTTAGGTTCGATGTGACATCGGGTTGCCGCTGTGTTGTTACGTTTTGGTTTAGTAATTATGCCGAGACTGGGTCGGGTCTATTGTTTCATAGGTAAATAGTTTAATCTAATTTTAGTGTTTTTCTTCTTTCTTCTTAACCCCCCCCCCCCCCCCTCCCTGTGCAATGATAACATAAATAAGTAAACGTTGCTTACGTCATCACCATTCAAACGTTCCGTTCCTATACATCATCAAATATAAACAAACCCCTCCAGCAAACGAAATACTCGATCCACCCCTAAGTGCGTATCTAATTCTAATTCTAATCTATGTAAATAGAAACACGTGATTGTCGCATCATTTGCGTCATTAAGATAAAATGTTCGGTAATTAATACCCTACCGTTCACCTGACTACCTAAACATTTAAAATATATAAAATTATTTGTAAACATTCGCTGATGTCTATTTCCGATAGGAATCATACGAATTATCATTACGATATCGTATGTTATCAGGATAATTTTATTCTATGAATTAATTAATTAATTATTATTAATGTCATATTTACAACCAGCTGTGTGCCCGTGGCTCCGCTCGCGTTTCACATATTCGTCACTGCGTAATATAGTTTCTAAATAATCATTGGAAAATAAAAATTTTATAGTGCTGTCCATTAAATAATATTTTGTTCACAAAATCATGAGTTTTAATTTTTTTACACGGAACCCTAGTTATATTTCCTAAACACTTTGAGGTAAAAGTATCATTCTCACATATTCAAACACCTGCCAGTAAAACTATGCATTGGATCTGATTTTATTTACAATTTCACGAGTTTTATTTTTTTTACGTGCAACCCTAATTGTTTTCGAAGAATAATTATAGCCGCTATCTGTCAGAAAAAGCTATCACGTCAAAATCGATCCACCATCCCGGAGAGTAGCCGGAACAAGCAGAAAGACAGACAAAAGTTTTAATTCAACTTGGTTCTTTGATTTTTCTATGAAGGTGTTGTTGTGTGTTGTGTAGAGACTTCTACGCAAAAATTTTACGGCTTTAGTGATCCGAACTACCTCACGGGTGTATGTCATGATTACGGCGCAATGGGCCACAAACGCTAAATTGTGAAAATCTCGACCTTCTGCTAGATGAGACCATAAAATGCCACTGAGCTATAGAAAAAATAAAAAAATATATCTAACTTTACTACATACACGTTGTGTGCGAGTACTTAGAATTAATATTAAGGGCTCAAATTTTATGGGAATTTTTGCTTGGTATTTTCAACAAAATATCAGACTGGGAGCGTAAAAAAAAATAGTCCCCAATATAGTTTCTTTCTTTATTCGTTTTCAAATGTAACATCACGAAACTCCTTCCATCCTTTGTTACACAATGGCACACTTGTCTCTCCCTAGCCCTTAACCTTGGTCGTAATTTATGGACAGCCCCAGTATTTCTTCGGAAAAATGCGCTTTCGAACTTTAATGAATTATTAATTTCTTGGGTCACCTACGAGTATGCGACGACCCTGTAGACCTCACACCATAGAATAAATGTTATTTTGTAACTAGCTAAAGCTGTTGACCGGAAGGGACTTTAAAGCTTCACCGTGACTTGGGCGCGAGTGCTGAAGGCACTCGCCGCAATAAGGTAACTAGCACGAGGGTTACCAAAGTGGTAGTGACTTGGCCATTACTTGAGTGTAAAACATTCCGCAGAATTTTGAACCTTTTTTTTTTTTGACGAGGGCAAATGAATTTACGCACTACCCTTACCGATTGCATTAGTGAAACCGAAGTCTCCCAATGCAATGGGTAAAGGGGCGCGGAGGGACGTCTCCGCACCAGTGTGGGACTCATCCGGACGTGAAGCGTCCGGAAATACCCACAAAACCCCCCGGAGCCGCCCGCCGCATTCGAGATCGGGTCGATACGGGATCGCCATGGCATGCACCGCGTCGCTCCCTGCGGCAAGCCCAATGGGTCTCGTCCATTCTTAAGCCCGGGAGAGAATACCGATGCCTGACCCACAGGCTCTCTCCTCACCCACCTCTTAGCCCGCCTCTCAAAGAGAAGCAATTAACATCCGGGAGGGGAGAGGAGCGATTACTGCTCAAGGCTGTAACCACCTATCCCCACCCCAGAATTTTGAACTTAGGTTCAGAATTTTGAACCTAAGCCTTTAATTTAATAACAAAGATTCCTTACACGACCTATGTACCTGCGTGTTATGCAGAAATGTGTGTGCAGTGTTGTGCGTGTAATGCTAAGTGTCATTGTTTATCGCTGGCAGCGTAGAATAAGTGACCGCAACGACTTTGTTACTCTATGCCTTACACAGAAAATGATCCCTAGGGTTACCACTTAGTATCAATATATTATACAGACTATTTGTGGCTCGAATCGTTTCGCCACGGCATATTGAAGATTTCAATGTGTGATAAAGTAAAATAAATTTATTAATAATAAATTATATATTATTGTAATTCCACAAATAAAGTAATATATTCGTATTGTTTTTATTTATGGTCAAAATTTCGAGTTTAATTGGCCTTCGATGTCCTTAAAAATTGAGGTCAAGATTATTTGTCACATAAAAATATTATTAGCCTCGCATACTTTAAAATACATAAATCTTTCTGTTCGTTCGTTGGCTTATGACTAACGAAACACTAAAATGTTTTATATTTTTTTTCTATCGTAAATGTATTTTTCGGTTGTATTTAATTTTGTTGAATTCTTTTTTTACACGGTATAGGGTCAGTGTTTTGACAAAAATCTCACCTGATGTTAAGTGACGATGTGGTCCAGGTTGGTAAACATACTAAGTCTAGAGGTACTGGTTCTCAAATGATGGTACCGGAACACACCTATTTATATTTGGCTACAGGTTTTCAAACTTGAGGGTGGTAGCTACCCAGGTGGGCATTATTAGAAAAATATACCACCCTACCACCATGCTATGGTTTCCTCACGATATTTCCTTCACAGAAAGCTCAGGCTAATCTAGCGTTGTATATGTGGATTCGAACCTACGTTCGACTTGGAATCCAACCGAGTGGTCGGACCAACTAAGCCATCAAAGAGGAAATTTAAAAAAAGTTGTGAAGCTACGAAAAAAATGAAAATTTTATAAAACTGTATATCTATTTGAGGTAGGACTATATACATCTGTTTACCAGAGACATGTCAAAGGGGAGGTTATAGGGGTCATGACCCCCGTCCCCACAAAAGCGGACACTTCGAATTGACAAAACTCTTAAAAATAAACAATTTACGAAAGCATGAAATAATTTAATTATCTTCAATATTAAAACATCATCTAAACAATGAAATTAAAAATATGTACGTAGTTAGTTATGCGGTCGCTAGGACGAATAATCATTACCGGTTTCCCCAACTGGGAAGGCTCTTGACGCAGCCGCCAGCGCGATACAGTGACACTGAACATGCATTAAGCATTGCACGCACAACACTGCACACACACACTCTTGCACATGACACGCATATACATAGGTCCTGTAAGAAATCTTTTTTTAAATTATTATTATTATTAAATGAAAAATGTAGGGCTTAGCTAGGTTAAAAATTCCGCGGAATTTTTCACACTCAAGAAACGGCCAAGACGAGATCTGTACCACTTTGGTGTAACCCTTGTGCTAGTTACCTTTTTCCGGTTAAATGCCTTCAGCACTCGGCCCCAAAGGCACGGTGAAGGTGTAAAGGCTCTTCCGGCTAACAGCGTTAGCTAGTTAGCAAAAAAAACATTACCGGTTCACACTAAAACGCTGTGTAAGCACAGCGTTTGTCTTTAATGATGTATAAGTCATGAGAACGAACAAATAAGGTTTTACGTAATAAGTTCAATTGAATAGGGCAGTCGTGAACATGTACATAACTCTGACCAAAATTAGTCTAGTCATTTTTAATGTACTTTTTAATGAATAAAGTTTTTTTTAATTATACAAACGCTTCCAAAAACTTGTAAAAATACAGTTGATTAATTCATGAAACACTACATTCCCCTAAATAAATATTAAATATCCCCTAAAACCTTTGCCTGCAGCCGTGCCTGCTTCTTATGACGTTTATTTCATTCTGAATAGAATGAATAGAATGAATAGAATAGTTGTGAATAAAAATTAGAATCATGAGTTTAACGGTAGTGGAGATTATATTAGGCGATTTAGTATTTATAAATCCTTGTATTATTGTTGCCAGGTAATCTAGACATGTGCCTAGCGTCGCGGCTTTCGACACAGGCGAACTTAGGCAATATGGAATCCACCAAAGAAGTCATATCGATGGTCGTCGGAAACATATCATTAGTTCAGGTAAGTGGCTCACTCTCCCCTCCATATTCACATATAAATTGACTAGCTCTACCCCGTGACTTCACTTGCATTTAGCTATTTTTAATCTTTACTTTTCCATTTCTTATTATTTGTCTTTTAAACAAGGAGAGGGCTATGCTCGGAGTTTTATTACGGGATTAAATAGGAAATAAAGAGAAGAACCAAAGTAACAGACATTGCCTGGAGAATTGCCAAACTTAAGTGGCAATGGGTTGCCCACATTGCTCGTAGAACCGATGCCCGATGGGGGTCAACGAATTCACGAAAGGCTCTCACGTACTGCAAAACGTAGTGTGGGTTAGCCTCCATAAGGCGGACCGACGACCTGGTGAAGGTCGCGAGAGTCCATTGGATGCGGATGGGGCAAGTCTGTTCGCTGTGGAGATCTTTGGGGAGATCTATGTCCAACAGTGGACGTCTTTCGGTTGAATACATCGATCAATTTTTAATTTTTTTCTATATATCGAATGAAATATCAGTAGATTAAATATCGTGTAGATTCGCTATATCGAAAATATTTATCGATATTTTATTTAATATCGATCACTTCTAACTCATGTTAATGCTTACCTGATTTTAAGGAGTCAGGTGGTCACTTTTGCTGACAATAAAGGTGAAGGGAGGATTCGAAAATTACTAAAATTCAACTTACATAATACTTGTTTAACCCCTTATAACATTTAGAGAAAACTTTGAATTGAAATATTTATAATTTCAAAATTCTACTATATATGAGTTCATTATTAAGTGGTAACTGCATTTCTTTTTTGTTATTCGTTATTAATAAATACCTAACGATCTTCGAACACCTTCAGTGTCCTTAACTGATACTAAAATAAAAACATCTGTCATAACATTTATATTATATGATTATTGAATTAAATTACAAGTTAAATTATATGTTCTCAATTTATTTACACAATTGCAGTTAATGTTGTACGGGATAATTAATTTATGTTTACATTTGTATACATTGTTTATAGATTGTGTTCGATTGTCAACATTAATGTTTTTCGTGATCGTAGTTCGCCTTTATGGTTGCTCATATTGATTATATGCCTATTATATCTGAGCCAAAAATTGACCACTAAAATTATCCGCGCATGCGGCCTATTTAGACGCTCGCCAAGCTATTTACTATTTTATGGTCTTTCAAGCCAGACTTTTGTAATCTGTTATAATATTATACGATTTCCCGATTTTTCTAATAATCCGCATTTAAACGTCTTTTAGTATTTTTTTGTCTAATTTTATACCTAAAATCTAAATCTATACAAATTAATAACACTGAAGTGTCTGCTTGTAATATCAAAGTAGTATTTTTTGTACTTAATACATATGAATGTGTAAAAGGTATACAATTTTTCTAATTTTTGTCTTCCATTCTGTCTGTTTGCTACGATTAACCCCTTGAACACCTTCCCGGCGTTTACGCCAGCTTTCCATTGTTTTCCTATTGTCTTTCTATTGTTTCATTTTTATGTGTACTCGACACATTAACCTCCAGAACCTGGCGCGGCGTAACTTAGGCTACTTTTATTGTTCGAAAATAATTAGGGTTCAGTGTAAGACGGGCAGAGCCGCAGGCACACAACTAGTCTAGTCTACTATTATAAAGACGAAAGATATGTTTGGTTGTAATCGATACACTCTGAAAGTAATGGATCATCTTTCATAATTATTGCACCATTATAAAGTAACGTGGGTTATTTTTTATTTTAAATTAGATATTTCTGTAGACCCACGAGAAGCCGGGGCAGGTTGCTAGTAACGAATATAATTGAAACGTAGCTAAAATACTAACTGAAAACTAAAAAAAACGATGATGGCGCAGTTGGTAGTGCGGCCGGATTTCGCGTCAATCTACGCGGGTTCGATCCCCACCTATCCGACTTTAAAATCGGTCTGAACTTTCGTTGAAGGAAAACACCGTGAGGAAACCATAGAATGGTGGTAGGGCATTTTCTAATGATCCCCGCCTGGGAAGCTACCACCCTCTATTCTGAAAACCTGTCGACAAATACCAATAGGTGTGTTCCGGCAGCATCACTTGAGAAACAGTACCTCCAGGCTTAGTGTGTATACCATCCTGGACCACATCGTAATTTAATATCAGGTGAGATTGTGGTCAAAGCATTGAGCCTATTCCGTGTAAAAAAAAACATGATGTGCATTTTTAGAATGTGTAAACATAATCAATTTACGACCAATTGGAGTTCTTGGAGCGATAAGTGTTGGTTATTGCGCACAATTGTGTTGACAATGACAATAAGAATGAATTTTGAGATCTCACAATAACTTCCTTGGAACGCCTTAACTCGTACAGCCATTTTATTGGAGCACTGAAGATTGGTAAAATAATATCAAGTTGAACCTAAATTCCTTATATTTTTTTTTTATTAGTCCCCTTACATCTCAGACATAATCCGAGTTTTGTTTACTTTTTTTTGTGGCTTTATTGTTTTCTTCTTATTTCTATTTTACAATCTTATTCTATTTCTTATCTATGTGTTCCTATTGCATTGTGGTTACGAATCCTTATATTTACTTAAATCCTATTTCTAATTTACAGTCCTTAGCATTTGACTCACACAACATATAATACACCTTCATTATTCATAATTTTTATCAATTGTTATAATTCTAAAGTTAAATATTTACTATATTATATATAATACCATTTTAATTTAATAAATTATTTGTAATTAATTATTTTATAATATTTGTCAATCTTTCTATCCCTCTTCGACATGTTACTCCAGTTCTGTTTCTTCTTTCTATCGTTTTCCTTGCTTCCTTTCTAGTTTACTTGTTTCTGGCGCATGCAACCTTGACCACCTTCTGAATAAAGTCGAAAAGGGGGCTCGAAACTCCTCGTTAATTCCTTATATTCAAAGCTGTAATAAATTATATTTATAATTGCGAGCAATAAAATTAATAACAATTATTGGCAATATTATTGACAATGCATCGATAAACTTAAATGACGATCATTACCAGCTACATTGTCATTAACCGCAAATTGTAGCTGGCAATATTCAAACAATAGACTATAATAATAAAGTTTTTTTATGTTTTTTTATAAGCTATTCATATCTTTTACCTTAGATCTTGGAATGTATAAAAAGGCAACGTCTGTCTGTCTATTAGTTGATTTACAAGCTGAGAAACACTGAATCAATTCACATTATTATTATTATTATTTTATTTAGTTTTTTTTAGTCGTAGATATATCGCCCGATCAGGTTGAGATAAGGTAGGAGGAGGTTCGAAAAACACCATCAAACATCAAATTATTATTATTGATTACACCTGTATTTAAAGATATTATTTTAAATTTTTTTAATGATATTTTTTACCAAAAAAAGTGGGGCGGTAGGGTGGGGGGTAGGTCATATAGTAGTTAAAACATTACAGGATTAATGGATGACCCCAAGAATCATGTCACGTAAATCGTTCAGTTCTGATATACTTGGTGTTAAAGTTAATGATTTCTTGTGACAGGTCCAAGCAATTGTCGCGGCTACAGTTGTGTCAATATTCGCCATAGTCGTGAACGCCATCACGGACCGTGCTGTCTACTGGCCTTATGTTCTACTTCTTGTAGCGTCAGCAGTCTTCACAGCCACTACCACGTGCTTTGTCTTAGGTAATTATAATTATTGCATTATCACTCGATACCCCCAAACTCTATAAATAAATCTGAGGTGGAAACGAAACATCGGGAGGAAACTACAGCATGTTGGTAGTGCATTTTACAACAAAACCTATCGTCAAGCATCAATAGGTGTGTTCCGGGAGCATCACTTGAGAACAAGTACCTCTAGGCTTAGTGTATTTATCATCGTCACTTAACATCAGGTGATATTGTGGTTACAGGATTCAGTTCTATACAGTGTAAAAAAAGATTCATGTAAAGATATTTTTTATGTGTTAGTTTCTACAATAAGTCCTAAAGCGCAGTATCTGAAAATAACAACTTTCACTCTCTCTCTGTTTCCATTAAAACGATTACAACTATGATTTGTATAGTTTTATTATATGTATTTAAAAAACCAGATCGAATTTCTGTGTCAGCTAAGTTACAAAGTTAATTAAAATATTTTTAATTATAATGTAATTAAATAAACTGGGGAAATTTCAAATGAGTTATATAGAAACGTGCTTCACGCCACTTTCCTATATGTATTACACGTAACAATTCTGGTCTATTGTCACGTATTTCTAAATATTATTATTTTAATAATTCCGTTTCGTAATTTCACGCCGCGTCACGTCACGCATTGTACGTATATTTTGTACTATAATTCACGAGCAATTGTAACCATGAGAGATAATGTTATAATAGATAGATTTTAGCATATTTTGAATACATGTTTATTAGGTATTTGTTAAAAAAAAAGATAACCATGCCAGTGGTGAAGTTCGCAATTGCAATTTTAAATTGAAACTGTTTTCATCAATTTCTTTTGGGTATGATTTCGTAGTAGCAAAATCCCAAGAGTATAGATAATACGTTTTTTTAACTTATTTTTCTGTTATTGTCCTTTAATTTGTTAAAAATATAACAATAATACCTATATACATCATAAAACATAGCTAGAGATTTCGTAAAATATAAAGAAAAATCTTTGAAAAACTAGCGTTATTGTTCTAAAAGACTTGACTCGCCGCTGAAATAAAGGTAAATTGTATAACGGTATCAACTTTAGCTTGAGCTGTTAGCGCAAAATTCACACTAACTAAATCTGTTTTGGACAACCTAGAATATACCTTACAGTATGTAGTGAACATGAATGCAATATATTTAGGCCCAGCTTTGTATTATTGTAATTATTTACAATTGTCCAACAAAGTCTCTCCCCTTTGTTAGAGCTCTTCCAGGGGAGTTGTTCAGAACAACTCAGAATTTACGCTCTGTGTCATTATATTCAATATTAGCTGGTGCCTGGGGCTACGCCCGCGTTTCATATGTTTTTTAGGTGTGAGTGAAGAAGTGCATATAATATTTCATTTATACTTAACCTAAAAAAAACAAATGTATAAGGAAAAATAAGATTTAAGATAAATCTTTTGTATTTAAAAAATGTGCATAAGAGTAAATCGAAAAAAAAATTAAAATGGTATTTATATTATAGAAATTATTTAACATTAGAATTATCTAATTAAATTAAATAAATATAAAGATTCGACATAACCACAATGCAATAGGAACATATATATAAGACATCGAATAAAATTGTAAAATAGAAATAAGATGAAAACAATAAAGCCACAAAAAAGTAAACAAAACTCGGATTATGTCTGAGATGTAAGGGGATTAAATAATAATAAAAGAAAAAAATAGTCTAATAGACCAATATCTTACAAGTTCATCGCCACCATAATTTAAAAGATTCCCTAGACGAGGGTTGTAGGATCACGTCTTGTGCCACTGCGAGAGAGGTTTCGAGAAATGAATAGGGGCACAATTAGCCGCCTGCTCCTGTGATGGGAACACTCCTGAAACCTTTAAAGGTTTCAAATCTTTCATAAAGGAATTCTCTTACAGATTTCGTGATGGTGATGGTGATATACGGTTCTCACAAGTTCAAAGTGAACCCTGACAACGTGGCGACACCACTGGCGGCCTCTATCGGCGACATCGTCAGCAACACAGTGCTAGCAGTCACGGCGCAGTACATGTACGAACAAATACGTAAGTTAAATACATTACTTAAATAGTAAATAATCGTCGAATCCAACTCGGCTGAGCCGCGTTTGGGAAGCCACGCAGAATCTTCTCGTCTGAAATACCGCAGTGTCTTAAGACCAAAGTCTTCGACCAGTGTGTGTTGCCAGTGATGACTTACGTCACTGAAACGTGGTCGCTCACAATGAGCCTAATAAAAAAAAGCTCAAAGTTGCTCAAAAGGCAATGGAGAGAGCTATGCTTGGAGTCTCACTGCCGGGATCGAATCAGGAATGAGAAGATCCGGAGAAGAACCAAAGTAACCGACATTGCCCGAATAATTGCTAAACTTAAGTGGCAGTGGGCTGGGCACTGGCGACTGCGGCTGCAAATCGCAACTTTGATTTTTCTTAATAACCACCATACATATTTTATTACTATTTTACGGTTCAAAACGCGCACTTAGTCCACGAGACGACAAAGAGGCCTTTGTAACCAGGCCGAAACGTCGAGATATTAAAAAAGAAACTGTACGTTCTAGACCCGAAAATATTACTATAATAGATAGATAAATAGATATATAATAACCTTTATTGTACATAAAATTTTGTACATAGGCGAGCTTAGTGCCATTTAGCATTTTCTTCCAGTTAACCTGTGGTAGTGTTGTCAATACAATGAAGCAGGCGTATGTAATCATATCTATTTTGTAGGTACTAAAAAAGTCCAAACTTAATAATGTTATAATATAAATGAACATAAATAAAATACACACAAATTTTATCTATAATTTTTATGTAGGAAAATACATAAATATATTATATAAATAGCTATAGATAAAATGTACGAATTTTGGTGAGACGCTTATACGGTTTCTAGTTCCTGTTAATTAAAGTAAAATTGATGGAGTTTGGATTTAAAATGAGTAAAATTGAAAATATGAGTAAAACACGAGAAAATTTACAAAGTGTAACAGTTATGAAAAACCCGTTCTAATAACAGGTTAATTAATGCGTGTCGTGTGCGATCCTCAAATGTCTATCCACAATTACCTAGAAGCTTTACCCATGTGAAAGTAGTCTGGCATAATGACCCGGACTATCAATAAACTATTAGGCAGAGCCATAAACCTTTAATTAAAATAAAACGCAATAATTGAGAGGTTATGCTAGGGCCATTTTTTCCATGCAAACGTAGTCCCCTGTTTCCTCACTGGATAATAGCATTATGGTAAATATTTTTATACCAAATGATATATTATCCACCACCGCCATGCCCGTACGTTTTGATTTTTTCCATAAATTAGTTATTGTAGAAACTAGGCATCTTTGAAAATTAAAACAACATACTCAATTTTTACTATAATAATCAACCGTTTATCAAATTTGATGAAATTAAAAAAATGTAAAACGTAGAGGCACTGCCACCGTCTTTCTTATTCTATGACTGAAAAAATAAATAAAAATCAGTTCAGTTTTGGAGGAGGAAACAGGGTACTATGAAGTTATGTTTTCGTCTATTTTGTATACGGTAAAATCAGGCCGAGCTGCAATTGTCCCTTTCGTGTTTTATAACTCTTTCTTTGGGGCGCAACGCGATGGCAATAGATTTCTCAAATACCTACTTTTCAAATCTATCGCCGCCGCATATTCTCTGAGATAGATTTACTAGTTTCAGTAATCAGGTCCTTGGCCACTAAAAGACGCAAAAGCCAATGTGCTGCGCCAAACCTTATCAATATAAAAACTAAATGTGTTAGTAAAATTTAAAAATAAATTTAATTTATCAAAATAAATCACTGTTTAATTTATTAACAGATAATAATATGTGAATCCAACAAAGAAACGCATCAATCAGGATTATTGAAATAATCCCGTTATCAAATTTATTTCGATGGTGATACGATGTTACCAACTTCGTTTTGTTGCATCTTTTAAAATGTAATTTATTCGATAATATGCCCATCGCACGATGTCTGATTTACTCGTGATAAGCAGATAAAACGATTATCATGATTACGAAACTAATGTTAAAAAAAAAACAAAATAACTATTTATAAATAATGCCGCACCTGAGCAATGTAAAAAAATGTCGCTCCATTATCGAAATCCTTAAAAAAATAGACAAAGTTTCGATATACAGTGATTAACTTGAATGACTCATTTATTGCAAAAAAAAAAATTATATTATGTAATTAAGTTTGGATTTGGATTTTTCAAGCCTATTTATAAGAAAGCGCACATAAATGTGACTCTTATAAAATCAAAATGAGAGATGGTAACAATGAAAAATATCTATCCATTCAACCATAAGGCGTCCACTGTTGGGCATAGGCCTCCCCCAATAAGAGGGAGATTGCCATAATCGCCACGCTTGACAGGCGGGTTGGTGATCTTTTTTTTTTTTTTAACCTAGCCAATGCTGTTGACCGGAAAGGCTTTTACAACTTCACCGAACTTTGGGGGCGAGTGCTGAAGGCACTCAGCCGCAATAAGGTAGCTAGCTCTAGAGTTCGAACCTCGGCTTGGCCGCTACCTGAGTATGAAACTCCCGCGGGTTGGTGATCGCAGTAGGTGTTTGTACTTGTACTCAGAGAATGCTGCTGCCCATCCTCTGGTTTTTCCCTTAGACGCCCTTTTACGAAAACAACGGGAAGATATGGGGTGATACTATACTTGGCAAACACCACACGGCACTATATAGCAATATAAAAAAATCACAAATTCTTTATTCAATTTAGGCCCTGATATGGTGCTTATGAAAGTCAAAACACTACCACCCACCGCAACAAATGGACTGTGAACAGAATTCGTTAGAATGTTATGTGTGGTGGGAACGTGTTAAAGAGAAAGCGTTTAAATTTTTTTTTAATCAAAATAATAATTGTACGGGTGCTCAGAGGAGCTATCTATAGTAATACCTCTAAATGGTTCGAATACCAGATAATCTATACTAATAAAATAACATTGATACGTAACCTATACCAAAAATACAATTTTTCAAATTTTTGTCTGTCCGTTATATCCGGAACACCTGGACCGATTTTGACTCGGGACTTTTTTTTTGTAGACAGCTGAAGTTTCTCTGCTTAACTTAATCTTTGATTTTTGAAAATAGGGGTATGCATGAAAAAATTAAAACTAATAAAAATTTAATAAAATCCGTTTCAATGCTCAGTTTTACTGGCAAGTGTCTGAATTTATGAGAAATGTTTTTACTTTATTTTAGTAGGCACTAAAAAAATCTAGGAAAATAATTGGAAATCCGTATAATAAAAAATTATAACGCAGTGAAGAATATATGAAACCCGAGTGCAGTCGATATATTAAATTTCATGAAAATATACTTACCAGTTCGCAACCAACCCATAACTTGGTATGCTGCCACATCAAGCTAAGTCCCTTACTTGTTTAGTGTTCCCAGCGTTTTCAGTAATTACCAGTAAGCATTTGGCGGGATCAAACCATTTAACTGGCCTAGCTAATGTCATCCAACCAAAGACTTCTAAATCCTAATAATAACAAAACATAATAAATGTCTGTAGATACAATTTCAATTGATTCTTTTTTTTCGCTTGCCAAATTATATGCCAAACCTACTTTACAGCTTTTTGTTTTATACGACTTATATATCAAATCGTTACTATTAAGTAAATAGATATAAACAATTCTACAAGTTTATGCTTATTGTGTATTTTAATAACGAAATTATAAAATATTTCACAGAGGTGTCCCTGTGGCAACCAATCGCACTGATCTGCGTTTACTACAGCCTCTTACCTCTCTGGGTTTTCATCGTTTGGAGGAACAAATATACGAAGACGGTGCTCACTAGTGGTTGGACCCCAGTCATTTCAGCGCTCTTCATCAGCGGGTATGTTTGTAATTACCAATTCAATGATGATTTCCATGAATCCTTATATTTTGACAGATTCTTTTTTATTGGCTCTATAAAAAACAGACCATAAAAATTAGAGCTGATCATTGAACGCAAAATTAAAATCTGATCAAAAATAAGGAACTCCAAGCATTTAAATTTTGATGTTAGAGTCATTTTGCGGGAAAAGGATAGATAGAGCATCCCCTCTCGCACCAACTCTAAATACTGAATCTAAGAATTTGAATGTTCGAATGAAACAATTATTTCTGTTAATACTTTCATATGAAGTGATAAAATTGATTAATTTTTGTTATGGATAAAGTCAAAAACTACTTTTACTGATTTTTAAAATTCTTTTACCTGTAGAGTTTCTACAGTACCTTTCACTAGTGTTTCAAGCTACACTAGTCACATAGGTATTGTTTTTTTTTTTTTAGAGATTTCCCATTTCCTCCCGTGTGTGTCGTCAAATCCGACTAAGAGATAACCAAGGAGATGGGCAGTAGCATCCTTTGAGTACCATAAATACCTAACTGCGATTGCCAGCCAGTCTGCAAAGCTTGACGATTATGGTAGTCCCCTTCTCTTTGGAGGAAACCTATGTGCAGCAGTGGACATTTTTCGGTTTAATGGTGGTGGATATACCTGTGCGAAGCAGGGGTGGCTGGCTAGTTTTAAATAAATTAAAGACCAGACCAACCATATTATGAAATTTAAAAAGAGTCTGTTTTATTTCTTCTTCATTTTATTTATACTCAAAATATCATTTAGTTTGTAACTGATTGTATTGTCTTAATTCTGCAATTATGTCTGCAGTATCGGAGGTATTGTTTTGGATCAAGCTGTGGACCACTACAGAGGCTACGAAGTCTTCCAACCGATTGTTAACGGTATTGGAGGAAACCTTGTCTGCGTGCAGTCATCGCGCATGGCAACTCATCTCCACCAGACTGCCATACCCGGAGTGCTTCCAGAAAATACAAAGCTTATCGAGTGGCCATGGAAGACTTTATTCTTTGGAAGTAAGTTTCGATTTAAATATGAATGAAAATTTAGTTAAAACTCTCGCGTATTATATTCTCTATTCCGCACAATTACTCATTTATAAACAATAATCGGAAAATAATGTTGTTTTTAGTACAGACCCAAAATCGATAACTCGCCACTAAAACTGTCTGTTGAATCGGATTTTGTTCACAACTTCAAGAATTTTATTGTTTTTACGTGGCAATCTAATTATTTTATATAATTACTAGTAGCTTAAGTTACACCTTATAAATTCTCTAATCTGTCGAAATGAGTCCTGTCAAAAACAGTTCAACCTATCCGGAGTATAACCGGAATAAATAGACAGAAAATGTAAAATTCTCTTTTTGGTATGATGTTTTGATATTACAAATAGACACTTCAATTTTATTTATTTGTATTGATGTTACGAACTTTTGAAGCCTTTTTTAAAACTTTATTTTTGTTATCTTTAGCGTCTGCAGCGAAAGTGGCTCGTATGCTGCTAATACTGGCCGTATCTGGGCAGATCATTTTCATGGTGGTTGCAGACTTCGTATATCAAGGAGTAGTCACGATACAACTTCCTTTCGGAATCACTTATCTGATGTGCTCTGTGCTCCAGGTAAATAATTCAAATCAGTGTATTTTATTAATTGTTTATGCTTTTCTTACAAAATTATTCATTTATTTTATTTTATTGAACAAACGTTTTCAAATATTACGTAGCAAAATTTTGAAATTTTTGACCCTTCTCCCTCTTGTCAGTTGTAGTAAACAAAGCTCTTACCTCCCCGATGATTACGTAAGCGATGACATAATTAACACCTTGAGCACTAACCTGGGGTTTACGCCAGCTTTCCATTGTTTTCCTATTGTCTCATTTTTATGAGTAATCATATTAAAGAAAAACTACGAAAACTGATAAGTACATCTTGCTTATGGTATCACCATTTAGACCACTATGTCCCCCATATCATTAAAAATGAACATAAACCTTGATGGGTGTTTATGTAACTCTTGAAAAAACCCTGTTATGAAAATGTTGTCGTTAAAAAAGTACTACATACTATCACACACACTGTTTATTAAACGTAAATTATTATTTCTTTTTAAAGGTAATGGTTTTACTTTACTTGGCGTATATATTGATCCACTTCATGTGGAAGAGGAAGAAGGACCCTGACAATGCTGCCATCCCATATCTCACAGCTCTAGGAGACCTCCTAGGTTCAGTCTTCCTAGGTCTCGCATTCGTCATTCTATCTATATTTGGCATGGAATATGGCAACAACGTCCAGTGAATATACTCTACTTAAACGCTCGGTCATAGATATACTCTAGCGGGCCTCGTAATCATGAAAGACATTCAGGTCTCGTTTATAACACAAGTTGGCTTAGTACAAGCAAATAAAAATATTACCAAAGGTTGATTAGTATGGAAATCGCTAATGGATATCATCTAATATATAGAACGTTTACAGCTACCCTTATAAAATAGCCTTGATAGTTTTTGAAATTTTTTTTATAATAAATGCTTAGATATGTTAAGTTAACCATAAAAACTTGGTTGAAGTTTGAAATGGACCTGAATCCTATAAATCTATTTAGTGCCAATGCGTATCTAGATGATATCATCATAGCAAGAAATTCACTAGAGATACATGATTTTGGTGAGAGAAATTTCGAAAGAGTAAAGAGGACGACAAGTGTAGCTCTCTCGTTTATTTTAGATCGACTAGATGTGCGTAAAACTGTGATATGTACTGAAATGTGATTTAAAGCAATTAATATCTTTAATACTTTAACTCCATTAACGACAATAAATTTGATGTTTGATCATGCTGATGAATTTTTTGGCATTATTTAATGTGTTACTATAAAAATAATATTTTTTATTTTCTTTATACAAATCAATATTGATTTCAATTGTAATGCAATCGATTTGAAAGCTATTATCTAATTATTTTTTAATATTGTTTTTTTCTAACTTTTTGATATTAATTGGAACATACATCGACGTACAGCACCCAGTTTAGCGTCGTCTCTGATTAATGTTAATTAAATCGCCTTATGTAGAATTTGCCAATTAAAAAAAATCTTATGTCATAGATATTATACGAATGGTAAGTTATTAGGTAACTAAAATGTAGTTAAATTAAAAACCCTACTGTATAAAATCCTGAAGGCCTTTCGTAATAAATATGACTTACTCATGCGCAAGGAACATTATGTGCAAACTTTTGGTCAAATTTATGGTATTTGTTTCACTTTGTTTTATAAACTTTCATTCCTTCATTTAAATTTCAAAGTTTAGGAACTGAGTAATCTTAGATAGTAAATATAGCGTTTAGCTTAGAATAGAAATGAGTACAATAAAGTAATTATTATAGAAAGTCGTCTACAGTGAAGAGGCCTACAGTTATTTATTAAGATTTATCCATCAATGAGTATTAGAAAAAAGCATTTTATGAAAATCATGTATAATTATTAGGATGGAAATGTTTTATTAAATGTATTATTATAGAACTGTTTGATTAGATCTTAAAGGGATTTTTATTAGCTCACAAAAAATTAACCTGCTCGTTAGCAACTACCTTCATCAGATATAATAAAAAACAAACATTTAAAAAATATTCACCTAAATCTATATTTTTCTATGTATTAAAAAGTACAATCATACTACAGACGAACTGGAATTTATATGCAGTTTTCTGTTGTAATAAAAGACTTTATATTTACATTCTAAACCAAAGTTAAATTTGGGCAAAATTTAAGAAATCCATTTGGATTTATGGAGATATTTTTAATTTTCAGTATTGACTGCGCAACATTTAAAACATTATTTACTTTTTTGTAGTTTGAGACGTTATTTTAAGAAAAGTATACAAAGACATAATAATAGTTTAAGTGTATGCGAGTGTGTAATTGTACTAAACACAGGATGTAAACAGTCACAAACTGTAAACAGACTATATACCTAATTACATATAAAATAAGATATACTTTTGAATGAATGATGTGATATGATATGAAATGAGATTTTTAAACTTGTATATACTGCGTTGTTATATAGTACGTACGTAATCAAATATATATAGTTATGGTATATACACATTTACATACATATTAGTTACGCCTACTTTGCTCACGCTTTTGTTACGTTATAAAAAAAAAAAAGAAGAAAAATATATGTTCTCCGAATTTGGTTTTTTAAACAATCGGGTTGACATTCTCGATTATTCTAACGTCGTTGAACGACTGAAAACTGTTTGTTGTTAAAACAAAAATAGAATAAAAAATATTATTGACTCATCTATAGTTTAGTGTGTCTATCTGTTGGTTGAAATTGAACCGTAATGGTAATTTAAAATTTAATTTTAAATGGTTTCCTTTATCTCTTGATAAACTCAAGCTCGTCAGTAAGTAAGAAGGTTGATTTCAATAGTACGAACGCCTGAGATTAGTTTGTCGTGTAGTAAATCCTTATTTTTAATTTATTAACTTGCACTACTTTACCTTACATTGTATATGGGGTGTGCTAGTTACCTTTTTGCGGCTGAGTGCCTTTAGCACTCGCTCCCAAAGTCACGGTGAAGCTATGAAGGCCCTTCCGGTCAACAGCATTAGCTATTTAGAAAAAAGTAATAATTTGATGGCATTGTACAATATAAAGTGCACAAGTGAAGTAGTGTATTGAAAATACTGACTATAAGCGTGAGTTCTAGGATGTCCCAACAACTATATTCTAAGCAAAAATTTAAAAAAAACAAAAGGCTTCACCATTTTCTTAGAGCGTTTTATGAAAAGTGTTCCTCCTAACATCAGAGTTGGCTGCATGGTGGTCTACCTTTGCTATTTCTTATAAAAAAACAAATGTAAACCTTACTAATTTTGTATTGTATTCATATAAGTAAGACAGCTCTTTTAGTATGAAAGTTAAGATATTGTTATATATTCAGTTTTATATTTATTTTGTAATATTAAATGAATTACGAAATAACGCATTATCAAGATCTAACCAAAGATAATAAATATTCGCCGAGTTACCCCTTAAGGGCTTTATTATAGACAACTAAATCATGTTTCTAAAATGTATCATTTTTTAACAAATCCTCGTTCATTCGACCTATAACCTAAAGAGATTGTATACTTAATTGTTTTTTAAGTTGTATATATCGTAATTATGTGAAATTTCAACAACAATAGCGTAGCGGACTGGTATTTGATTTGCTAAAAACAAAACTGGCTTAGTTATTTATATAATTAAATATAGCAGGGATACCGTATAATAAAAGTCTGAGATATCTACAAGCGTTGAAAGTTTTTCTGTGGGGATCTATAAAGGACGCTCCATCTGTTTTAGGATAAACGAATGTTAAGGGTGTTTGTAAGAACTGTAATATGTAACGCTACCTTTGTTAAAATATTTTTTTATAATTCCTTATATTTTTTTCAGTGGTCAATCTTTAATTAAGATTTGTTTTATGGCAAGAAAAAAAACACCAGTCAACACTCCTATTATTTGTTACATTAAATGTTAATGTTAACTATGTCAACTTTATGCAAAAAAAAAAAAAATGTTTTAAGTGTTTGTGAAATTTTCAATTATTCGAAGAGTAGATTATAACACTACACAATAAATTAATACCTTAAATACAAAAAAAAAGTGTTTGTACTTTAATAATGAACATATGTATGAGTTTTTCTACGATAATAAATTATTTATATGTACTGGATAACTCAAATTTTAATAATCAAATATATGAAGTTTTTTTAAGATATAAATATCGATATTTAATGTATTAATGTGACATATTCAAACCCAATTTTTATAAGAAAAAAAAACAATAGTTAACAAAACCCAAATAGAAATATATATATCAATAATGTATCTATGCATTAATTATAATATAGGATCCAAAATTCTAATTGCCCGTTTTTCAAAAATGTAATAATGTTTCTCGATTGCGCAAGTCATTTCAGATAATGATCGAAAATTATTTATTGTTGTTAATAAATTTATTGGTACAATTGATTAAATGCCTTCTACAGATAGATTAATCATAATAATGTTATTTTAAGTTTAAGATATATCTTAAATAATTGTAATTCCTAAAGTTGTGATGTCTGAACTTACATAATTTTAATTTTATTTATAAAATAAAAGACATTTATGATTTTTTTTTTTTAGTGTTTTCATTTCATTCATCTGTATTTATTATCAATAAAAATTAAATTGTTCGGTCGGAGGACCCCCGTCAGGAACAATCATTTTATTTTAATATGTACATTTCTTTGATTTTATTATTTTATTTTATTTTATTAAAATTGTAAACAGCGACATCTATCAACTAAATAATAACACTCGTGCAAAATAATTTAGTGGTATGTTACAACATAGTGCATATATTTCTTTACCTTTATGATAGACGGCAGTTTTTTTAATTTTAAATATGGCAGAAAAAATTCTTATAACACTTTTTTCCGTCTCGTTCCCATCCGCTCAGAGCGTGTAATGCGCGATAAGGAACTTCGCCCCAATAAATCTGAAGTTTTGTCATTATATTTCTGAAATTTTGTTACATGTCTTTTTAGCATAACCTCGAATCCGACATTTAATTTTTTCTCCTGTCTGTTCTTATTAGAACAAATTCTTTTAAATCTCTGTACCTTACCATATGGTTTTAATATGTTTTTTTTATGAAACAATTAAAACATCGAAAAAATTACGACGATAAAAGTGTTATTGTTTTAATAATAAAATAAAAACATACTTTATTCACATAACACTTGCATTATTTAACACACAGATTCCCCTTAAATAAAGTGAAGAACAAGAGTAGAGTATAAGAGAAATTATCATCAGTAATTTATAATTTATACATAGTATCACGCCTTTCTCCCGTAGGGGTAGGCGGAGACTACGTCCTTCCACTTGCTGCGATCTTGACACATCTCTCTTTTCCTTCCTCTACGTTCATGAGCAGTTTCATACATGCTCGCCGGTTATGGGTACTTTTCACCACAGCCTTTATTGAAGACGTCGAGATACGTTCGCCTAGGTCGACTCTTACCAACATGCCCAGGCACCTTCGCCTTATTAATTCGTTTCGTAAATCTTCTCTCATCCATCCTCTCTACATGCCCAAACCAACTAAGCATACCTTTCTCTATCTTGGTTAATACATCCTCTACCACACCTCAGCGTTCTCTTATCACAATATTCCTGACTTTGTCAAAAGAAAGAAAGATATTTATAATTCTAAGGAATCACAGATACAAGCGAAACCTCAGGCATAGGTTACCACTTACAAGAAAATATGGCTCATTCACTATGGCGATGCGGATTTATTTATTATCTAAACTACCACTTCATTCAAAAAGATGTAATACTTATAACAGAAAAATTAAAAATAAACAAGGAACGAAAATAATAAATAAACATATATCATGCAAAATAATAATAAAAACAACCATGCAGCAATGGGGGACTAAATGCCAAGAAAAAATATAACTCGAAACTTTGAAAAATTGTTTTTTTAATGTTTCATTTATAGTATGAGAATTTAAAATTTCATAATTTTTTAAATGAAATTATTAACATAACCCAATATTTAACACATATAACATTTGTCAGGTTTTAACATCTTTTGGCGTTCCGAGCAATTCTTATGTACATTTGCACATAGTTTATTCGTAATCAAAACATATACGATATGCTGAGTAAACATACACTTTATTATTTATCTCTTAGCCCCAGTACTTAAACCCTGACATATTGTATCATGTTGATGGCTGGCGTCATATTATTGATAACACGAATCTATCAGCTTTTCGCCTAGAGAGAATCGCTCAATGTTTTCACTTCAAAAATAGCTTAAGTTCTTCGTAATATTATATCATAAGAGACATAAAGGAAAGGAAATCTAGAACAAAAAGAAGATTTTAAATATTTCCAAAAAAAAAAAAATAAAAAAAAAAAATATGTAACGAAAATTAAAAATGCTATAAGGAAAATGTTAGGGGCAATATATATAATAGATGAGATAGGCTGAACAAAAAAATGGTTGTGAACGGGCAAGAATTAGCTACGATCACCGGATAATTCGGCTGACATTATAATCAGGGCCCACAAGCAACTGATCGAGAGGAAGACCATAGAAACTGTTAGTAAACTATGAAACGAAAAGCTATGTGTGATTTCTGGAGGAGACCTTTGACCTTAATTGGAAAGAAAAATGTCCTTAGTTAATTATTAATCAGCTGTTCGTATTGTAAATGTTCTATTCCGTACAATAACCGTGTGGTGCCTGGTAAGAACAAAACCAGCCCATATCTTCCAGTGGGTGTAATAAAAGGCGACTAAGGTACAAACCAGGGGATTGCGGCTGAGTGCCTTCAGCACTCGCCCCCAAAGTCACGGTGAAGTTGTAAAGGCCCTTCGGGACAACAGCGTTAGCTAGGTTCGAAAAAAAATATACCAGGGGATGACAAATACGCCTACCAAGCGATTATAGCAATCCCCCCAATATGAACAATAAAATTATTCCGCTGGATGCGAGTGGCGCAAAACCGGTTGTTGTGGAGATCTTTGAGGAGACCTATGTCCAACAGTTGACGTCTTTCGGTTGAATGGGTATATGGGTGGGTATTATTCACTACGTAATATTAGTTAACATTCAATGGAAAATGATATTTTATAGTCATTATTTTTAATTTAATTTACCTATAAAAAGAAAATCGATATGTACGAGTAATCCGCGGGCTTGCCTTCAAATAATCACGAGTCGTGTCAATAAGGGGTTAAGATCAAAGATAATTAGCATTTTAACATATTAGCGTGTAATATTAATACTATTTGCAACGACATCTACTAAACCTAAATGAAAAAAAAAAATGATGAAAATTAACGTTAGTTCTGAAAAATAGTAAAAGATGGCACTGCTACCTAATATACACAACTTTTTCCAATTTTCCGTGAAATTATAAAAGATGGAGCGTGGTGCTTTATTTTTCATTATCCGCAAGAACAAAATCCGCATAACCATTTTCTCTTAATTTCAGTGACACAATTCATTAAAACCGTTTTGTGGTTGAAACTCTTATAGAATTCACATTAAAATACTTTTAAATAGCTCTATTACGAAAAATAAATCAAACAGATATAAGAATAATTAATGGACAATTGATTGCTTAAAAAAACAAATAATTATTGTTGTTAAAGTAACCAATAGTTATTTCCACTAGTTACAAATGTCAACGAACTACGAAACGAACAAAGAGTACCTATACTCGGAATATGAGCTTTCAAATAGTTTGCGTTTCCACCACTCGCAGCGCAACACTCACATAAACCTAGCAAAGTATTAAAATGATAAATCGTCCAGAGGCCGACATCAACGAAAACACTATTTATTTCACGAATACGAATTAAAATACGTCATATAAATCATATTTACGGAACAAATTGTAGGTTTTTTATAAAACATTATTATAGTTTTTTCAATGTCATGACATAAAAATATTACGTAAGTTTTACTTGTTTTTTTTTTTTTTAATTGGTTTTTTTTATTTTACTAACTTAATAATATCAATTTTGGTTTCATAGCGAACATTTTCACTGCTATCAGAATAGCTTTTCTGTTACTATATGATATTTGGATAATACATAATATAAGTTCTACGAATGGTATATAAAAATAAAGATGTAAGTTCGTATGACTTGGGAATTAAATATTACGAGTAAATTTACGTAAGAATCTTAAAGTTAGAGTCGAGAATGGTTGTTCTGAATAGGATTGGAATGAATTTTCGTATGGTGAACAGGTGTTCTTCGGGCGTAGCGTACTCCAGCCGAAGATGTGAAGTAGTGTGGATCGTTACGACGGGCGGCAGCAAAGCGCTTGCGCCCAAACTACCACCCGAGCGCCGTCAGTCGTTCGCGAGCTCTGCCCCACGGCATACCTTGCCCGAACAAACCGTCGCCCGAGGTACCCACCACACCCGTACTATTTTAAAACCATCTCGAGACAACGCGCATGCGATTATCGATCCGGCGCACACGGAATGGCACCCGAATCTAGGTTAACCGGCTAAAATTAAAGGTGCGTTCCAAATTCAAGGTTGTAACCGCCGGCGCAGCTCCGAAATAGAGCCCGGCATCCATGGGAAATGGAAATAATGTACTTAACGTTCGTAGTTCTTAAGGGCGAGATTCGCACGCGCCACGAGGTAATAATGGCGGACGGGGATAATTATGTAATGTACTTTGTTGTTTAAATGAAAATCTTCATTTTTTTCTCGCTCGTGTGATATTATTGGGTATTAGTTCGATATAATATCGATTGGCTGTCGCGTGTGTGTCGTGTTATAGAGAATTGTTACCGATAGCAACTGGAATACGGATTTGTAAGTACGTAAAGATGAGTGAAAGATAAAAATAAAGATCGAGCTAGTATCTCTATCAAGACCCAACGATGTGTCGGGACGACGCCTAAGAAAAAAAAACTATTAATATTCTATTTAAAACATTTACTAAATAATAAATCTAAATTATATATCGCTTTTATTTACTTAAAATATACCTAACATAAATTTTATTGCCATTGTTAAAATTAGGAAAAATAATTAAACAACATAATATAATAGATTTTTTCCTTTCATTTAATAAATTAAGAGCTACCGAATATATTTTTCAGGAACACACCTAGGTATTTGAAAAATCAATACAAATAACATTTAAGATCTTTCGCAAACAATGCGCCCAATAAAACTTAATTCATAATTATAATTCATATTTCAATGGTGGCCAGACATCACTAATATTTGGACGGATACTATTTATTACCAATTTTATTTTGTAGCATTACATTTAGAAGAACGGAGTTATAATTTTTTTTAATTATCTTCGTACCAATATTGCCTTTGATTCGCAACAAGGCCACTTACACTACAATACTTCTCCAATATTAATTTTATTTTATTAAATCAACTTCTATTGTAAAATATTTACACCTAAACCATTGCTATCGATTCAAAAATTTCGTCCTACAGTATATCCTGACAACATTTATCTAAATTTCCACGAATACATGACATTAATATATACCACTTATTAGGTGTACAGGTAACCTTTACATGTCTTTTTTCACTATTAGCCGAATATCGTTCAAAGCCTTGCCAATGCATGCGATAACTTTCGGAACGTACTATAAATTAATACGATTACCAGCACAATTACTTAATGTGACATAAGATCATTGTATTTTATTTCAATGTACATAAATAGGAAACAAGTAGTTAGCGCCTATTAAAAAAAAATCTAATGAAAAAACTGGGAAGCCATAGCCGACAGAAGAAAAAAACTCGAACTATGCAAAAAAAAAAAAATTTTTATGCTAATATTTAACATATAATATTTGACTAGTTTTTAAATTTCTATATGGTTCATTTATAATCAAAACATATGACAGGCTGCGTAAGTATACATTTTATTATTATCTCTGAGCGACAGCTTATATTTGATATACTGTAGCATGTTGACGGCTGATGTCATTGGTAATGCGAATCTATAATTATTTCCCCTACCGAGAAACGCTCAACGACGCTAAAGAATGTTTCACTTCAGAAATACTCCGATATAAGAAACAATAAAATAAAATATCTATGACAAAATCGGTCCTGTTGATTTAAAGATTTGCTGCCCGGATACAAAAAAATAGTTGCGTCTTTACAACTAAATCTAAAAGTCTAAAAAATCTTTACAACAAACATTTCTTAAGGGCAAATTTTAATTATAATTGTTTTCCATTTAAATTTTTCAAACTATAAATTATATATGAACAACGTTTAACTATTGAACTAATTAATATTGTATGAATAAATAATAACGAAACGAAGATTAAATATGGGTTTTCAATATTTTGTGTAATATAAAAAGCTCACGAACTAACTTCAAAACTTGTGACGTAACAAATATGGAGACCAATTGGTTGTTATCAATACGATTATACATCAAGCTTTTGCAGATCTCTATAAGTTGTTTCTCAACGTTATTACAGATATCAAAATCGATCATCAAAAACCGAGAACAATGATGTGTAACTGTAGGGGGGGGGTTTCACCATGTGTATGGTAGTCGTAATCCAAGCGGTCAAGAAATCCATAATAATTATATCGTCATTCTCAAGTAACGCTTAGAAAATTAACCTAAGTTTCAATTGCCTTTAAGATTAATAGATAACGAATGAAAAAATCTGGTTTGCAAAAAAACATTGCTTTAAAAACGAAGTGAGTTCGACAGAAAAAACAACAATGTTCTCTACAATCCATAGTTAAACTTTACGGTTTATTTTTTAGTTTAAGTACATATAACTTTGATTAGTTTATTACATAATCAATAAAAATAAAAAAATAAAATAATAATAAGTAACTTTAATACGTTCTCTCATTAACTTTAACAAGTCGTTACGCGTCCGCATCGCTTAATTTAAATAAGATTTCGTTGTAATCGGTGGAGCTATTTAGAGCTATATCTCTCATTCACAAAATGAATCTATATGCAGTCTTTCTTAAGAAACTATATCGCCATCTAGTAGCGAGTCACGACAGATAACGGAGTGATAGAGCTCTACCTAAGTACAAGTTTTAAAAATCCCGGAAGCCCCATCCGGCAGGGGCCAGTATGTGATCCGATCCCCAGAAGGGCAGGATTCTATTTCCGGTACCTGCATGATAAAAAAAAACAAGCACACGCTTAGTCTCCATCTCGCATGATGGTAAATGAGATGAAGCCAAAGTTGTCTCGTGCTTACCCAAAAGATGTCTATTCACCATTTCTTAAAGACTGCCATGTTATAAGTAGGTGGGAAGACAGGTGCCGGGAGAGCAGTATGAAACAAACTAACATAATGTAATAATAGTAATAACATAATGTAGTAATAGAAATAAATATATAAAACTGTGATAATAATTATGAATAAATAAAGATCCGACAAAACAAAATGTAATAGAACAAGAGATAAGAAATAAAATAAGGATTGTAAATTAAAAATAGGATTTAAGTAAATATAAAGATTCGACATAACCACAATGCAATATGAACACATAGATAAAAATAGAATAAGATTGTAAAATAGAAGTAAGATGAAAACAATAAAGGTACAAAAAAAAGAAAAAAAAAAAAATAGGGCAAAGCCACAAAAAAAGTAAACAAATCTCGGATTATGTCTGTTATGTAAGGGGACTAAATAAAAAAAATACTTGGAAGTTTGCATAATAAAAGAGCATGCAAATCATTTCGTGCGAATCGGAGGAATGTACACGTAAACCCTGCCGACGTCTAGTTGTCCTATGATGGAATGGGGCGGGTGGAATCAAATTATACAACTCCTATGCATACTCTCCAAAGTGCATCGGTCATCCTATAAAACATTGCGAGGCTTGCCACACTGTGTTTATTCGAACCCTTGAGCTAGCTACCTTTTGCGGCTGAGTGCCTTCAGCACTCGCCCTCAAAGTTCGGTGAAGCTGTAAAGGCCCTTCCGATCAACAGCATTAGCTAGGTTAAAAAAAAAACACACTGTGTTGAAGCTCTAGATAGTGCATTCTTGCCATCATCAGTGCTTAAATTCAGTTAATTTTAACGGGTTTTCACGCGTTACCTTTGCTTTTTTCTATCCCGACGTTTCGGCTGGGTTTCACCAAACGTGGTCACGGGCTGACTGGCGGTGCGCGGCTTCGCCTGCAGCGTTGAGGGGTATTTTGATGAACTACCCCCGTTTGGTCTTTATATTTATTATAGTCACAACACACAAACACTAACAGTGTCCATCGACGATGCCTGTGACGATAAATTTATCGAAAAAAAAAAGCAAAGGTAACGCGTGAAAACCCGTTATAATTAACTGAATTTAAATATGGAACGCGAAAACTTAAAAAATTACATCATCAGTGCTTGATCCTCAATAAGCTTATGGGCTCGGCGTTCGATTACTAAGTAATACATTGAGACTTTTATGCACTAGAATTACAGGCATTACGCTGCATCCCTATTATACTCCCGCACATAGCATGTACATAGATTCTTTAAGGGACCGTATCGCGGAATTTACGTATAAGCCCACGCCAAAGTCCGTACCGCTTTAGTGCCATTGCGCCAGCTACCATTTACTCGGGCCCTAAGCGTTCGCTGGAAAAGTTCAGTGAAGCTGTCATTAGCCTATCCTATCATCAGCATTTTTTTTCAATTGGATAAAAAATCCATCGTAGCGATACGCTAAATTACGTCTCATTCCAGAATCAGTAAGTGGAGGCTTTATTTACCGCGTGGTAAATTCTCATCTATTGGTGGTTGTCATCCTCTTTGGAGTATAACTTAAGTGCAGTCATTAGCGGAGCTTAAATAAAAAAGAATACATAAGAGTTTTCTCCATGAAAAAATATATTTACATGTAAATTTTCGCGTAGTTATCGGACGAATTGTTTTGGAGTTTAGCGATCTCACATGTTCATACGAAAATTCATTTTTATATAATATATACACATAATATTTCCGAGTGCGTGATTTCTTCATCGAACGGTCCGACTGAATTTGATTTGATATTTTTTTTATTATTATTGTATATTGTATTATCTGTTTGCCCGCGTATCATATTTTATTTTGCACAGAATTCTTCATCGCGTCATACAGTTAGAACTAATTATTCTGTTTTGATGGTCACTATTTTTGACATACTTACAGAAGCAATTACATTTCTTACAAATTCAAACACTTGCGAATAAAGTCCATTGAATCGAATTTCATGTTTAAATTTTTTTGTTACAAGAAACCCTTCCTATTTTCGAAATATACAAGTAGTCTAAGTTACGCCTCTTAACTTCATTTACATGTCAGAATATCGTTCCAGTCAAAATCAGTCCAGCCGTTACAGAGATTAGCCATAACAAATAGACAGACGAAAAATTGTGTTTTTGATTATGTACTTTATATACTAGCTGTGTGGTTTTATTGCTATTTTGACATTATAAATAGACACTTCAATTTTATTTATTAGTATAGATAACATAAAATTTGATCTAATTTTTTAAGGACCACCGATTGCTGACCTCTGACCTCTGTAAATGCCAGAGGTCACTAAGCGTAACCCATGTTATATAGTTGCTAGTAAAGAAATCTTATCATTCTTGTAGCGTATACCTTTTAGTTATTTGATTCTGGGAGTACTTGAAACTATACTAGCTGCTACACGCGGCGTTATTGTAGATTTTCTACATACAATCAATAATATAGTACTACCGGACGACTGAACGTCTGTGCGAAGTATCTACCGCAAGGTGATGCTGCAACAAATGACTGAATAGGGGGCTGTTGTTGGATTCATTCGTAAATATTTATAATGTGTGTTTTTGTATTTTTAATCTATATATTTATTATCCAACAATATTTTTTTTTTCTCTATTTACCTTATTATGTCCTTTTTTCTGTACTCCCGAAAAGAAATTCTTGATTATCGGCTGAGTAGTTACGGTGTGAAACAAATTCATATTCACGTATATAATAATATTACTAGCTGTCTACCCGCGACTCCGTCCGCATTCCATATATTCTTCACTGCGTAATATAGTGTTTTAAAAAAATCATTGGAAAATAATGTTTTGATGTGGCTGTCGATTGAATCGTATTTCGTTCACAATATCATGAGTTTTAAGTTTTCTACACGTAACTCTAATAATTTCCCAAAAAAAAATTGTTATTATACACACACATATTTCTCATAAATTCAAACACTTTCCTGTAAAATCGGTTTTTTTTTTTACAATTTCAAGAGCTTTTATTTTTTTTTTACGCAAATACCTAATAATTATTTTCCAAAAATTAAAATAACATAAGTGACGACGCCTCATAACTTTACCTATCCGGCAGACAAAGTCCCGTGATAATCGGTGTAGCCCTTTCGCCGATTAGCCGGAACAAACATACAGAGCGTATATTTACCGTATGAATGTTTATACGGTGTATATATTTAGGAAAAAGCTGTTATTTGGTTGTTACAAACAGACACTTCAATGTTCTTTCTTTCTATAGATAATTTAAGATTAAGATTTTAAATAAAACAATAATATCAACGTTAGGAAATAAACATCGTCGTGAAATTTTCTTGTGGTTTTTGTAGAACTCCAGTTCTCTAGAATGTCATTCTGATACGTACCTCTTAAGATTTAGCATACTATAGCTAGGAACATTTTTTTACGTTGTTTTTTTGCTACGTACACAAAACCTTAATTTAAAAATAGTATATATTTATTTATCCAATTTCCGTGGAAAAAACATCTCACTGGGTTTGAAAATAGCATCAAAATCCGATGCTTAGTTTATAAGAAGTTAGCGGATAAACAAACAGAAACGGAAAGCGATTTTGTTTTTATACTATCAGATCATTATCATCCTCATGCCCTGTTTTAAATTCACTTGGAATTGGTGCAGTATGTTTTCTTCTTCCATAGATCTCTACCAGCCGTCATCTCTTCATATATCATTCATTCCATTTTCTTTCATATTATTCCTCAAATACTCCATCCAGTCTTTCTTTGCCACTCTTCTACTTTTCCGTCCTTTCACATTCATATTAATTACTATTTTACCCAAATGCGCTTCCTCCCTTCTCATAACATGTCCATAACACGATAGACGATTCCCTTTCAACTTGTTTACCACTGCTACCAACACATTCAATCTCCTTCTAATATATGAATTCCTAAATATATGAATCACATCCCACATCTCTACTTTCACATCTTAGCCACATGGAATCAAATGAATTTTTTTTTGCAATTTTTTGCAATTCATGCAAAATTTTTGACGTATTGACTATTAAACTAGGAAGATCGTACACTAGAAACTAGTGCTTTAATTATCCAGACATTCATGATTCACTTTTTGGACTAGTTCAGAATTAAAAAAAAACAGTTTAGTACACGAATAGCAAGTTAAATAAGGGTGAAGCTTATGCAAGATTAGATTATAGAGACGCTATCGCCATCTATATAATAAATGTAATTTTAATGAAGTTTCCTTATCAGAAAGGTATGATTGACAATTTAGACTTATACGAGTACACAAGACGTTCGAAATCGGTAAACAAAGTTTTACGACCTCAAAATGACTGACTGTCCTTATACTTGATCAAGACAGTCATTAACTCCAGTAAATACTAAGCACCAAGCGGAGACTCCAAAACTGTTTGCCACAAACTTTTCAAAGCCTAACGAAGTTTCTAGTAAGTCGTACTGTAGAATTTTATGAAGTTCTTGAATTTTTAACTTTTCATTCTCAGAAATAATTAATAGGTTGGCCATTAAAACGCCCTTATGAAGTTGAAAGAGTCATAAGGAATTGTGGACTTACCGATATAGCGCCCAACTTTGTTAGGTAATTGAGTCTAACGTTAAGCGTATATCCAAGACCAAGTTTAGGTTATGGCCATGTTAGATATAGACCGGCATGGTGAAACAGACTATTTATATATTCATCTCTCAGGGGTTCTCATCAATAATTGACCTTTACACATTATTTAACGTCACATAAAATGCAGCCATTTGCCGAGCTCGAATAAATAGAATATGACAGCTAGTTTAAAAGAAATTCACCCAGTTTCACTAGCAATTACACGATTTAGGTTTACATTCACCTGAAAATTACTTTTAAATACATTTTTTTTAACTGGTATGCGATAAATACGGGAAATTTAAGGTTATATATAATATAAGGTTTAAGGTTACGAGGTGTGCTTTTCCATGGCTTTTCCTTCGATCGAATAGTGTTGAAATTTAGCGATCTCATATGAATGCCTAGATATTTTTCGCATCTGTTAATCAACCGAATTTCATTATATTTCTTTTTCGACGAGTTTTAGTGTTCTCAATAAAAAAAATAGAAAGTATTTTTCTACAACTCTTTAAAGGCGTAGCAGCAATTTAGTAGCAGCAAGGCGTATTACGTAACAAAATTTTAGACATCCATCTCCTCCTTGTCAACAACAGTCAGCAAAGCTGTTATAATCACCCTAATGATACCGAAAGCAATGGCTATGAAAAAATAAATAGGCAGCCACGGGACTCCAGACAGAAGTGAAAACGGGAAACAATGGAAAAAAAACTGTTATTTTAATTATTAAATTAGCTTAAAAAAGTAGAGCTTAAAAAAACAAATTTAAAAAGCATTTATGGGGAAATATTTTAGATGTGGCAACACAAAATTGCTACCACTTCAATCTTGACATACTGTAACACGTTGACGGCTGACGTTATAGCACTGTAACGCGGATCTATAATTTTTTACCCCTACCGAGAACCGCTAAACGCCTTTAATTTCACTTCAAAAAACATGTAAGCTAGCTAGAGTAATTACAATTCAGACCTCCAATACAAGAACAGTCGGAAAAATAAGCAAATTAAAGATTCTCCAACGATAAACCCCCCCCCCCCCCCCCGCCTATTGATGCTTACATAACATTTCTATACAGATATAGATTACAGAAATATACAGTTAATGAATCCTCTTTATTAGTTTCAATAATAAAATTCTGTTCCCAGTTTCCAAGTGCCGCGATATAGGGTGAATGACGCCCCTTAACCTCGTTAAATGTCAGGGGTTACAAACTCGTTCGACTTTTTATTGTACTATTATCTTCAACCCCTTTGTTTGAAGTAGCCCTTACTGTTTAACCATAAAGCAATATGATTTAAATACCCCTATGCGATGACGGCGCAGTTAGCGGTACGGTCAGATTACGCGTCGATGGACGTAAGGACGATCCCACTTATCCATCTCTATAATGAGCTTTATCTTTCTGTGAATAATTATTTAATTTATTTATTATTATTTCGCTTATAATAGTTTCATAAGTTCGAAAACTTGTTCCTGAGTACCAATAGGTATGTTAGTACAGTATTGATTCACCTCTAGGCTTAGTGTGTTTCCTGAACCACATCGTCACTTAACATCTGGTGAGATTGTGGCAAAAGCGTTAACCTTATACATTATAAAGAAATAATAGAAGCGGCGAGTCGTATTTGTTAATTGTACGCTTTAGGCTAAGTAAGTCTAATAAAAGCATTGTAGGTAATAGTATTCGGTTTTACAATAAGATCCCAAGTAACATTACCGATTTACCGGACAATAAATTCAAGTATTATGTTAAGCAAGTTTTCATCTCAAAAGGTTATTACAGGGTGGATCATTACGTGAACGATAGTGATGTCTGGAATTAACACACATCTCTGTGTCTCTCTTCCGCTAACATTAGCTAAGACTATGATTTGTATAGTTTTTTACATGAAAAAAAAAAAAAAAAAAAAAAAATATATATATATTATATTTATATAAAAAAAAAGAACCAGATCGAGTTTCTTGCCGGCTCTTCTCGACTGGGTCGATTTCCGAACCGGTGGTAGTGTTTTTAAACGTTCATAAGCGCTTTCTTAAGGCCTAAATTGAATAAAGATTTTTGTATTTGATTTTGGTTTTGTTCCATTTAAAAAAATAGACCAATAAAGAGGGCTGATCATTGAAACGTCATATTTCTTAACTTACAAGCATTTTAATTTTACCCTGGAAGGAAGCATAGATATGAGATCACACTCCTCATATGTCGTACCAGTACTATACAAACATTATTTTGCGTTAAAGATATGTGGGAGCATACCTCTCAACCTCTAGCAAAAAAATTATAACCCTTCTATCTCAGAATTTTGTAAGCCAACTGCAATAATTATTAATTATAATTATTCATTTAGTTTCTGTATTCAATAAATTAAGCAACAATAATCTAGAAAAAAAAATTTACATATTGTCATATAAAAATTTACATATTTACATTATGTCTAAGGTATTAAGTTCGCTTTAGTACTAAGGTGTGTAAAATATGAAAAAAATAATTAAATAAAAATATATCATTATCTATAAAAAGTAGGAAGAATTATTAAAATGTATTTTATGAAGTAATCACTTCATCCGCTGCCTCCGTATTAAATTTGAATAACAAAAAAACAGTATCTTTAATGAAAATATTCTGATCGCGATTTCTTCTGGCGCCCGCTTGCCGACCCCTGACCTCGGTAAATGTCAAACATCGAGTCGCACTCCGCGTAACCTATTTCCCGATTGTTCTGTGCATCCACTAGTAACCGAACAATACAGAGTATTTAATAACATGGAAAAAAACTATCAAAGATTAAGATACCTATCAAAGATACATTTAAAAATTTTGCAACTGTTTATCCAGACCTAAACAGGGATTTTAGCCGTGGTAGATATTGACCGGCACGACTGATAGATAGAAAAACAATAAACGTCAAAACCATTTTCAACTATCTACAAATAGAATGCTGTAAATAATTATAAAGAATCGAAATTGTTGTAATAGGTGAAATAAATCGACGATAACACGTCGGATGATCACAACAATATTTTATTAAAAATTTATGATACGATGTATTGGTTGTTTTAAATAATGACAGTTTCAACTATAGCGTATACTCTATATGAAGTAAACATTCCGCCCACACACACGTTCAGGATATTCGAAGACTGTTACGAAATCGAATAAAATAAAAAATAACGTATATCCGAACTAAACCTATCAGCCCAGCCGACGCATTCACACAATAAATGTACCGTAACTGCGTGAAATAACAAATAAAACATCAATTAAATAATCGTATCGGCCGATTAATCGATGGGCCTAAAGAAAACCAGAAGACAAATTGCACTAACGGATAAAATCACAAATAACACCGAACCCTGGATAACAGATGGCGCTACTAGTTGCATCATGCCGCCCGTATTTATTTGTACAGACCGAATTAACCTATTCCATTAGGGTTATCAACGATATTATACTATAATAAATAATAAAAACTATATCAAATCTTATACGTACTATTTATTTTAATTTTCACATGAAAAATAATAAATAAAATTGAAGTGTTATATAAATAATAAATTTTGAAATTTTACCTATGTCTGAATGCTCAGGCTAATCTCCGGAGCGGCTGGACCAATTTAGACGGTTATAAGCAGAGCTGGAGATACTACGCGTAACTAGTCTACTTTTATATTTCGAAAATAATTAAGGTACCGCGTAAAAAAATTAAAACTCATGAACCAATTACGATTCAATGGATAGCACCATCAAAACATTATTTTCCACAATGATTATTTAAAAGTTTTATTACGCAGTGAAGAATATATGAAACGCGGGCGGAGCCGCGGGTAAACAGCTAGTATTGTATATATTTGATTCTAACGAATTATCTAGGTAAGTTATGTATTTTAATATTCAGCATAATATTACATTTTGTAGCTTTAAATATCGTAGGAAAATCAACCGCCTATTTACATTGTTCTCCTAAGATCTTACCATAAGACCTACTAATATTTATTCAAATATTAGCTATGTGCCCGCGGCTGCGCCCACGTTTTTTTTATGTTCTTCACTGTGTTTAATTTTTTTAATTGGAACCCTAATTATTTTCCTACAAAAATGTTATTACTAAGATAAACAAAAATTGTTTCTCATAAATTCAAACACTTGCCCGTAAAGCTGTGGATTCAATCGAATATTATTAATGTTTTTGTGGGTTTTAATTTATTTTACGCATAACCCTATTTATCTCGAAAATTAAAAGTGCCCTAAGTTACCCGGAGTAACTTTAGCTATCTACCAAAAAAAGTCCCGTCAAAATCGGTCCAGCCGTTTCGGAGATTACCAGGAACAAACTGACAGACAGACAGACAAAAAATTTAATAATTTTATTTTTGGTATAGGCATCGTATATACATTTATATCAATTTAGTAAAAAAAAAATCTTTTACATTACAAACAGACACTTCAATTTTATTTATTATTATATATAGTATGTGCCAGTAGTCACATGCAGCGATGAGTTTATGGTCACTCACAATGAGCCTCGTAAGAAGACTCAACGTTATCCAAAGAGCAATTAAGAATGCTATGCTCGAAGTGTCACTGCGTAATCAAATAAGTAACAAGCAGATCACCAAACGAGATAAAATAACCGACATTGCCTGAAAAATTATCAAACTTAGAGGTAGAGGGTGAGGTAAATTATGCGTAGATCCGATACATAATAGAGCCAACGGGTTCTCAAATGATGCACACGAAACTCACAGCGTGGGCAAACCACAAACACAGTGAACCAACGACCTGTTAAAGATCGTGGAACGCTTGGAAGACCGGAAGGGCCTTAACAGCTTCACCGAAGTTTGAGGCGAGCGCTCAGCCTAGGAATGGTAGCCAGCGCCAAAATGGTACGAACCTCTGCTTGAGGTGATAAAAATTCCGCTGAACTTACCCCGCGCTAACCGAGCTGTTAGTAAACCTGTAAATTAAAAAAGGTCCCTTACAGAACCTATGTACCTTTTTTTTTTTTTTTGACGGGGGGAAATGCATTTACGCACTACCCTTATCTATTGTATTTAGGGGGATCAAAGTCCCCCAATACAACAGATAAGGGGGCACGGAGTGACGAGTTCCGTGCCAGTGTGGGACTTACCCGGGCGAGAGTCGCCCGGAAATACCCACTAAAACCCCCCGGAGCCGTACGCTGCATTTGGGATGGGGGCGACACGGGGTGGCTTTCGCAAGCACCGCGTCGCCCCCTGCAGCGAACCCACCGGGCCTCGTCGTGCAATGGCCCAGCGGGGATGGGGGAGTGTACACACTACTCAACCCCACCTCTTCGCCCGCCTCTCGTAGGAAGCATGACCAAGGAAGGTCGGTCAGCCGGGGAGGCAGAAAAACTGTCCCCCCATAAAGAAAGGAAAAACAGTTCAGTGGCGGGCAAAGAGAAAGGGGGGAAGAAGCCCGCCACTGAGAAGAAATTCTGAGTCCCTCTCCCTCACTCATCTTGTCACCAACGACAAGACGTAGAGAGGAGAGGGATGCCCAGGAAGAAGAGAAAGGGGGACAGACCAGAAGACACAAACACAAAACACACACAATACGGACACGCGTCCACCACAAATACGGACACGCGTCCATCAGCCACCCAGGGGGTCCTACAACCGCAGGAACCCCCTAACATAACGGGCCCACCGCCCTCTCGGCCTCCTCCTACGGCGAGGATCCGCCCTCGAGTCGTCCTCCCTTACCCTCTCGTCCGCCTCCTTCTGCATCAACACATTCTCGCAGAAGGAGGCGACGACCCTCCAGACCTCCTCGCTGCCGACCATGGCTCTAACAACGGTTGGCAGCGAGAGGTCCGGCCCCACCGCCGCCACCACTGCACGACGCGGCTCCTCCCACGCGGCGCACTCCGCGAGGGTATGGTGCGCCGTGTCCTCCGCCGCGTCGCAGTGGTGGCACCTTGGCAACTGCTCCCTCCTGGCTATCTTGTGCAGGTACCATCCAAAACAGCCATGTCCGGACAGTACCTGCACCAGCCTAAAACTGAGGGAGCCGTGCCTCCTCCCAATCCACTCCCAAAGGACCGGACGGATGGCGTCTATGGTTGGTCGCCCATAGCGCGCATCCGCCAGGTCCTCCTCCCACCTCGCTATCTGTTCCTCCCTCCTTTCTCTCCTCTCTTTCCTCACTTCCGCCGGATGCAAGCGGAGCCCTCCACGAACCTATGTACCTTGCGTTTATTGCGCATATTGTGTGTGCCTCGGTGGCGCAGTTGTTTTACGATGCGACTGTTGTTCTGAGGTCTCGGGTTCGATCCCCGGGTCGGGTCAGTGACATTAGGTTTTTCTATTCAGTATCATCCCGGTGTCTGAAATTTGTGCCCGATAAGGCGACAGGCTTGCCGCAGACAGGCCCCTGTCACATCTGGTACGGAACTAAGCTCGGCAAATCGTGGGTGTTGTAGTTCGCTACTTCACCTCTGCCTTAATCCTTTGGGGATAACAGGCGTGAGCTTATGTTTGTGTATGCAATATGATGTGTATATGTATAAATATGATGTGATGTTAGCATCCCATAAATGCGAAATGTGCAAGATCGTTCGTTATGAAGATCCTTGGAAAGTCTTTCGATTGAGATGATGTCGATGAACATACATCAGCTATGGACTAATAGAAGAAATGTGTAACATTATTAGTAATAGAATATCACTCAGTACAATACATTGTTTGAAAATATATTAGAACATATTTGAGTTTTTTTTATCAACCCTAGTTGTTTTATGTTTTAGATTCGTATTCGTTGTAACGCGTAATTAAAAGTATTTTGTTACTCGAAATACGGTCAAATATACATACAATAAATAATAAAACTGATTTGTTAAGAAAAGTTATTGTTGAAAAAAATACTGTAATAATAATTATTATTGTTATAACATCGATACTAATAAATAGAATTCAAGTGTCTGTTTGTTCAATTTTTTTCGCTAAATATTTATGAATGTAAATACGATACCTATACCAAATTAACAATTTTTCAAATTTTTGTCTGTTTGCTTGTTTCGGGTAATCTCTGGAACGACTGGACCGATTTTGTCGGAACTGAACTTCTTTTGTTAGATACCTGAAGTTACTCCGCGTGAATTAGGCCACTTTAATTTTGCGATAATTCCGGGATCCGGGTTAAAAAAAATTAAAACTCATATAATTATGAATAAAATCCGATTCAATGGTTAGTTTTACGGGCAAGTGCTTGAATTCATGAGAAATATTTTTACTTTATCCTAGTATCAAAAAGAAATTTAGGACATTAATTAGAGTTCGGTATAACATGTTAAAACGCAGTGAATAATATAAGAAAAGCAGGCGCAGCCTCGGGCACACAGCTAGTTGTGAATAATATTCGATTCAATGCACAGTTTTACTGGCAGGTACTTGAATTTGTGAGAAAACAAATTAGGGTTCCGTATATAAAAATTAAAATCCAAGAAATTGTAAAACACCGTTTTATCGTCGGTTTTACTGACAAGTGCTTGAATTCATGAGAAATATGTTTGATTTCACTTTGCAAAAAAAAACTTTAAGACTATAATTAGGACTCCGTGTAAAAAAATTAAAACATATTACGCAATGAAGAATTTATGAAACGCGAGCGCAGCCGCGCTACCTTAGATATATATTAAGTTGCTTAGTTTGTGAAAAGTACAAAGAAAATACGATAGTAACACATAAATTGAATCTATACAAATAAATAAAACTGAGGTGTCTGTTTGTAGTGTCAAAATTATTTTTTTTACTAAATATATATGAATGTATATATGATAACTATACGAAAATGCAATTTTTAAAATTTTTGTGTCTCTCTGTCTGCCTATTTGTTCCGGGTAATCTCTGGAACGGCTGTACGGATTTTGACGGGACTTTTTTTATTAGATAGCTGAAGTTACTCCGGGTAACTTAGGATACTTTTAATTTTCAAAAACTATTCAGGTACTGCTTAAAAAAAATAAAACTCATAAAAAATTGAATTAAATCCGATTCAATTGACAGTTTTACTGGCAAAGAAAGAAAGAAAGAAAACCTTTATTCACTAATGAGACACAAAACAAAACTGAAAAAAATTAGAAAAATAACAATAATGCTAATGCTAACAATGAAAAAAAAAGAGCTTTAATTTATGAGAAATATATTTACTTTATCTTAGTACTAAAGATTACTTAGGAAAATAATTAGCGTTCCGTATAAAAAAATTAAAACGCAGTGAAGAACATATAAAACGCGGGCGCACAGCTAGTTAATATCTGTAACAGGGGAGAATAAATATTTTACCGTAAAATTGATGTTAAATGATTTATTTATTCATACTATTGTGTAGTGCCGACCAAAGAAACAGAACTTTCTGCACAAAACTGTGATTACAAAACTGCACAATACAATTATTGCAATTTTGAACGTACGGTAAATGATCATTTTTTTAACCTTGTAACAGCGGTCACTGAATTAGATAAAGTGAGATAGGCAAGAAAACAACCCATGTTAACTGGGCTTACACTGATGGACTCACACCCAATACCAGAGAATGAAAAAATCTCACTCATCTAATGTTGGAGTTACGAAACTCATGCCAAGCAATTTAACGCAGTGCCATCCACAATAATTTTATAACTAAAAAAAAACTGAACGTTGTTATCTGCTATTTTATTAATCCATGTATATACAATTTTGTAGTCATGAGTTTTTTATTACAATTACAAATAGTGCGCGATCGGGAGTCTGATAGAGATACGATAATCATGATATAGAGTCAGATCTCCAGATCCTGATTCTCTTAATTAACATCACAGTTACTGACAATCGAGCGTTAACCTAGCCACCGTTACTTACCAGTCACTTAAGCAGTTTCTATTCTACAAAGAGTTGAACAAAAGGACACCGTCGGGTTTAGTCTGTAATTTTTTTTTTTTACTATATACACTACAAGACCACAATCACGCCTGATATCAAGTGGTGATGTGGTGCAGGATGGTAAACACACTAAGACTAGAGGAAGAAGCTTTCAAGTTTTGCTGCCGGAACATCCCTATTATTGTTTGGTAACATATTTTCAAACTTGATGTTGGTAGCTACTCAGGCGGGTTGTATTAGATGCTATGGTTGTTATTGCTATGGTTGTATACTATGTTTTCCTTTACCGAACGGTCAGGCATTAACAGAGTTGAGGTGAGTTTGATTCAACGTACATCAACGAGTAATCCGACCGCACTACGTTAGTAGTAAACCATCATAACGTCTTGTAAGACAAATAACAAACACGATTGTTTTAACGCAGCTGAAACATCGGGTAAAAAAAAATATCTCGTTAAGACCCGTTTAAAAGTTACACAACCTCATACATAAATAATTTACTTAACACAGGGACCTCCAAATACTAGGGTTTTGTAGCTTTAGCTAACTGCAGCTATAAATTGGTTAATCCGGTTCTTCTTAACGTAATGATTTATTTTTTGGCCAGCATTATAAACAATATTGTTTAATATGAATAATCTCCTAAAAATAATGATAATCAGAAATATACTAAAGTATAGACATAGGAAGAAATGTCGTGAAATTTAATTTTTCCTGTCTATAGTAACTAGAGCTCGTCTGTGATCGAAATTCGACCATAATTCATAACTCATAAAAACGCTAACAATTTTGTTTGCTTCTCATTGTCAATTGCTTAAAGTAAAACCTTCTCAAAAGTCAATATCCTGTCTACACAGTAAATAAATGTCAAGTCTAACATTGACATGTGGTTGATAATGTATTGGTAATCGTAAGGGATAATAACAGATGTGTGTCTGTGTTAAACTAATAGTAGTGTATGAATTTGTATTGTTTTATTAATTAATGTATTTTTAAGCATAATTAATATATATATATATATATATATATATATATATATATATATATATATATATATACATTCTACACTCCTCTATATAAGCTATAAGTGTGCGAAATTTCATACTCCTCCGTCCGCGTAATTTTCGTAAAAAGGGGTACAGAGTTTTTGCTTCACAAATTTTTTGCAAAATAAGTGTCTGTTTGTAATCTCAATATATTTTTTTACTAAATAGATATGAATATATATACAATATACTTAAAACAAAGATACTATTTTTAAAATTGTTCTTTCTCTTTCCGTCTGTCAGTTTGTTTCAGGTAATCTCCGGAACGGCTGAACCAATATTGACGTATTTTTAATTGTTAGATAGCTGAAGTTGTTTTTCGAAAATCATTAGGGTTCTGCTTATAAAAAATCAAAACTCATGAAATTTCGAATAACAATCCGATTCAACGCACTGTTTCACTGGCAAGTGTGAGAAATAGTTTTACTTTATCTTAATACCGAAAATAATTAGGGATCCGTTTAATATCCGTATAAAAATATTAAAAACTGTATTACGCAGAGAATGTACGCAACGCGGGTGCAGTCGCGGACACACAGCTAGTTTAACTATATATAAAACAAAATCTTTTCCGTATCTATCTGTACTGCTTAATCGCTAACTCTCTCGTAACAACTTTTAATTCAATTTTCACTGTTAGTTATTGTTTCACCATAATGAAGTTTTTATGTAAATAATATTTGCTGAATACCAGCTCGAGCCAACTGACTCGATTCAAAGACGTGCTGCGAGAATCGCTGACGATTCCAATCACGCAAGCGGTTTAGAACGTTTAAGTCTAAGGAGGGAGTTTGCCTTCTTATGTGTGTTCTACCGTTTGTGTTCTGATGAATTGTTCGAGATATTGCCGACTCCTAATTTCTTCCACTCACCGTTACATCTTGGAGCCAAAATGGTTTCGGACAGTGCGGTTCCAGAGGAGTTTCCTCCCGCGCACTAACCGAATGTGGAATGAGCTCCCAGCGGCCGTGTTTCTCGACGAATACAGTACGGGGTTCTTCAAAAAGGGTGTGCGAAAGTTTTTTTTAAGGCAACGCACACTTCATTCACTTCACCTCTGATGTAGCAAACGTCCATAGGCTACGGTAACCGCTTACCATCAAGCGTATCGTATAGCTGGTTGCCACTTTAGTGATAAAAACACAGTTGTATCAGATAACATTACAATAAAAAGTGTAAAAAGACATCGCACATATTTGAATCAAGACAAGACACGTGAAAAAATACTGCATTTGTTATGGTCCTGTTAGAAACATATTTCCATGGCAATTTAATATAATATAGCGTTTACGACTAATAATTTCTTTATATAGGTGTGATGAAATTATTTCATTTAAGACTTGTTTTAAAATAACTTATATTAATAACTCACTAATAATTAATTTTTCGTTTCAGGTAAGATAATATTGGCAGTTCATTAAACATACTTGGAGGTAAAAAATATAAAGATTCTCTTGCCGAACATTTTTCTGACTTACAAACTAGCAAATGATTTTGTTAATTTTGGTCCCGCACACTCTGAGGGCTCCCTTCAGTGGTGGCCCAAGACGTGCCTCGTTCCCCAACTGGGGAGGCTCTTGACGCCGCTGCCAGCGCGATACAGTGACACTGCCCATGCATTAAGTATTACACGCATAACACTGCATACACACTGCACACACACCCCCTACATACAACACGCAGGTACTGTAAGGAACCTTTAAAAAAGATGTTTCTGTTAAAAATAAATAAAAAATGCCGCATTTCATATGTTCTTCACTGTGTTTTTATTCTTGTATACGGAACCCAAATTATTTTCCTTAATTTTTTTGGTATTACGATAAAACAAAAATATTTCTCATAAATTCAAACACTCGTAAAACTGTTTTAATATTTTTACGCAGAACTCTAATTATTTAAGGAGATCAAAAGTACCCTAAGTTACGCGGAGTAACTTCAGCTATTTACCAGAAAAAGTCCGTCAAAATCGGTCCAGCCGTTTCGAAGATTACCCGGAACAAACAGACGGACAAAAATTTTAAAAACTGTATTAGTGTATTAACCCTTGAGCACTAACCTGGCGTTTACGCTAACTTTCCATTGTTGTCCCATTGTCTCATTTTTATGGGTAAGATTACATATTAAATATCGTGTATACATTCATATATATTTTGCAAAAAAAAATATTTTGCCAGTACAAGACACTTAATTTTATTTATTAGAATAGGATGGCAAAAATAAATTTGACGATATGTTTTTTGTTTCCTCTGCGCATTAGCAGCAAAAAAGAAATTTGGAAATTAATTAGAATTCCGTTTAAACAAATTAAAAACTCAATACACAGAGAATATATGAAACGAGGGCAGAGCCGCGGGCGCCGAGCTAGTTGTAAATAAATTCAATAAAGATAGATGAAAGATACTATTTATTCAAATCAAAAAGTACATTAATTTATGTAATAATTTATAATTAAATTAAAAAAAAAACTATAAATAATGAATGCCGTCCAGCTCGCCGCCAGACGGGAAGGTTCCCAGAAGGTTGGCCATATTGCCACGTTGAATGGCAATGCTAATTCGCTGTGGCAAATATTGGCCGGCCCTCTGGTCGCGAGACGTGTCGACTTTAATTAAAGATTATTAAATAATAAATTTCAGACAGGCAAAACCGACGACTTTAGCTACCTAATAGTTGATAAAACTCAAATGTATAGGTAATTAAAACACATATGTTCAGTCGCCGCTACAGTTATTCTTGTATCATCGGCTTTGGACGGTCGCCAGGGTTCGCTACACACGGACAGACACGTCGGCTCGTCTTCTCTCTGTCTCACTATGATCATTTACACGAATTGACATAAAGTCCACAAGCCTCGATATATTTTCTCTTATTTAGAACAATGAAACAGTTGCTACAAAGATACGATGTCGCTTCATGTACTGTGCACTACACTGCACACTACACACAGGTAGGAGGCCCTCCAATTTTTTTATTATTACCCGGTATAGGCTCAGTGCTTTGACCACAATCTTACTTGATGTTAAGTGACGATGTGGTCCAGGATGGTAAATACACTAACCCTAGAGGTACTGTTTCTCAAGTGGTGCTGCCGGAACACACCTATTGGTATTTGGCGACAGGTTTCCAAACTTGAGGGTGGTAGCTACCCAGGCGTTAGCACCATGCTATGGTTTTCTCACGATGTTTTCCTTTACCGAAAGCTCAGGCCGATTTTAGAGTCGGATAGGTGGGCTTGAGTCCGTGTCCATAGACGTGGATTCCGGCCGCAAAATCCATTGCGCCATCATTACATAAGGGTATGCATGTTTATTACGTAAGCAATATTTTCTTATTAATTGCCAATACTTTTTTGTTTCAAAATCATCATCAAAGTAAAATACGAAAGGGACAACTGCAGCTCGGGCTGATTTTACCCTATGCAAAATAGACGAAAACATCACTTCGTAGTACGCTGTTTCCTCCTCCAAAACTGGAACCGATTTTTAATTTTCTTACGGTTATAAAATATGAAAGACTTTGGCTACGCCTGTGCGTTTTGCTTTTTAGTACTTTTATCCATCAAATTTGTTTAACGAACGTCTGAAAATGAAGGTAAAAATCGAGCATTTTTTTTCATTTTCAAAGGCTCCTAGTTTCTACAATTATTATTACTTTAAGGAAAAAATAAAAATATACGGGCATGGCGTTGGTGGATATATATTGTTTTCTTAAACAATATTTACCATAAGTATCCAGTAATTATTCAGGAAGGAAAGTAGGCCCCCCTTTGTTATGGAATAAATGCCGCTCGCATATCCTCTTAAAGCCTTGCCGGTCAAAACATTTAGTAAAAAAAGGGCTGCTACAAAGGTAGTCTTTGAATGGAGGCTTAATTTCAAGCGCATTTGCCACAATACACCAGTTTTAAACTAGTTTCATATTGTCTGTTGTGATAACGTTATCATTTTTATACCGGTTAAAGAAACTATTTAAATTGGTTAAAATTAAGAAACTAAATCCCTACTTTACGTAAATGGCAACGCCCTCTATCGGTCTGTTTGTTAGTTAGGTTATAAATCGTGAACCACTGAATCGATTTATATGATTATTTTTTTAATTCGTAGCTATTTGATCTGGGCTAGTTCAGTATGTGTATCATTAAATTAGGTAGGATGTAGGAAAAGTTATGCGGATAATAGTAAATGATGTCGACATAAAATCGTCAAACATTGTATTCGTTAATATTTAGTTCGTTGTGTATATGATCGTCATTTTCCAAATACGGAATCACACGCGGACGTAATTCCGGTCACAACTAGATTTTTTTTTACATAAATAAATCGGATCGGTTTATTGTAGGTTCTTAGGGTAGTGTTTGGAGGAATCATGGTCTCTCATGTTACATGTTTTTATTTTTTACACATTCATTTACCCATTTTACTTTCAAATTATGTAATTTTGGTTTCATTTTACGCTATTTACATTACGTTCATACTTTTACATTATTGTAAAAAAATGAAGTTTATTACAAATAATACCACATAATATGAATTGACTACTATCAAATTACTGCCCTTTTTGCTAAATAGAAATAATTTGTACAAAAGGAGACAAAGCATTTAGATACACTCTTATATTATTTTAAACATTTAATTGTTTATCTTTTTTTTTAATTATCATAAACTTCATCAAAATGACGTTACTTTATATTTGAGACAAATTTTATTACCAAGGTTACGTCAGGGAGTATATCATAAAGTCTTTGTTTTTTTTTTTTTTTCGTCTAGTATCATAATTGAGAGTGAGTTATAAATACAGCAGTAAAATTGCATTAAAATTTATAATTTATAGTGCTTTCATTATAGGCAACGTGTAAAAAAATTATCATAAAACTAAGATGACTCGTATATATAATATCATAGATACACTTTTGTATTATAGTGGATTAATAGTTCACATCGAAATACGGGCTAAAAAGAATATTTTATAGTCTGGCTTTGTTTTGAGATGTCCATATCAAAAGAAAACAACATCCGCACACTCCGGTGCGGGGGCTCCGGTGGCGGCCCAAGGCGTGCTCCGTTGCCCAACTGGAGAGGCTCTTGACGCCACTACCAGCGCGATACAGTGACACTGACCATGCACAACGCTGTTGGAACACTGGAATTGTTACACACAGGTAACGGCCAAGCCGAGGTTCGTACCGCTTTGGTGCCCTTGTGCTAATTACCTTTTGCGGCGAATGCCTTCAGCACTCGCCCCTAATGTTACGGTGAAGCTGTAAAGGCCCTTCCGGTCAACAGAATTAGTTAGGTTAGAAAAAAAACACCAACGAAGCATAGTTGTAGAATATAAACCGTAACAATGTGTAAGTTACTTTATTTATACTAACTAAGAGGCGAAATGGAGAAAAGACAGCCGGAAATCGACATCCAGGGTGGATGTATCTCATCGGACTCATGAATTTTACAACAAAGTATCTTCATTATTTAAGTACTCTAATTTAATTGAGAAAGTTTTGGAAATCGTTACTTGGCAAAGGGTCAAGGTCACACAAGGCCACTTTTCGATTTACACATCGCAAAGAAAACATAAATACACGTGATATCTCATTGTACAACCCAAAATTGCGATATTTCGGTAGGTACCCCCTTCCGAGTCTCACGTAATAAATAGACGATTCCTTAGGTAATTTTTATTGTGTTCTCATTTTTCCCCCTTACAATTTTAGCGTACAATGTAATGTAACAAGAAAAATCGCATATTCTGTAACGAGCCACAACTGACATTGAATAACTTTATAGACTAAACAATCAGTTAAAATATCGCCGTAATCTGTTAACGTGTGCTCATCACAGGCAGCCTGCCTGCATGCACTGCCTGTTCTGCCTGTTATTTTATTATCTATACATATCAGGCGGTACACATCCGTGTATTATTATTTATTAGAACGCGTTGTAAATTAAAATCAGCTATCAGCTCAAGAAGCTACACACAATATTCTCATTCGAAATGCCGCAGTGTCTAAAGACGACTAATGTGTTGTCACAGTAATGACAAACTGAGACGTGATCACTCACAAAGCGCCTCATACGAACGCTCAAGGTTACTCAAAGGGCAGTGCAAAAGGCTACGCTGCTTGATCCAGAATCAAGAATGAGGAGATCCGTAAAAGAAGTAAGCTGATATTGCCGGAAGAATTGCTAAAAAAAAGTGCCAGTACGCTGAGCACATTACTCGTAGAAACCGATGCTCGATCTGGTCGACGGGATTTCGAATGGCGATCACGTACGAAAAAAAGTGAAGACGGGCCTAGTGAATGTCGTAGGAATCCGATGGAAGCGATTACCACAAAGCTTATCGATGTGAATTTCTATGGAGGCAGTAGCAGTAGACGTTTTTCGGCTAAAAGAATGATGATGGGTTTTCCAGTGTATTTTTTTAAATCCTTTCTTATGTGAAACATCTATTGATGCCCATCAGTAGTAAAACCAATTCATATAACATGATTACAAACGCCATGACGAGCTTTTATGCCATCGTGGCTTCTTTAGACCTTACATGAGTTTGTGTTTTTTTACTGCTCTGTGTGAGTGTGTATGCTGCGCGTGTCTTCAATAAGGCATACATTACACATTAGGTATTTCATCAATCAAATTACATCAACGAATGCTTAATAGAAAAAAGTGTACTGGAAATATTATACGCTTATTTAGACTAATTATCAGTAACGAGCAAAATTTTGTAGAGAAAAGACGTTTTCGCTATTTTTCTATATCTATACTAATATTATGAAGAAGAAATATTTGTATTTTTGCAGTTTTATATGTAACGAATAAACTTAAAAACTACTGAAACGATTTGGATGAAATTTAATATGGAGATTGTTTGAAATCCAGAGGATGATATAGGATAGTTTTTATTCCGAAAATCCCACAGGAACGGGAACTACGCGGGTAAAACCGCGAAAAGCAGCTAGTTTTAAATAAAAATAGAATTCTCTAAAATTAACTCTCTCTAATTTTTTGGAATTTCTAACCAAACGCCAATAATTTGAGATCAAAGTGACCAGTTCGACAAAACGCCATTTTCATATGTAAGGACCAAATATTTATTTATTAACATGGCTACAATATTACAAGCGTACGCGCTATAAACAACAACTCTCGATACGCGATACTTTAAATTTCTCTCCGAATATCACTTGTTGAATGTTTTTTTCATTGTAAACGCATCTATAGATTAGCAAACAAACGTGCCAACCCACGATTATACGATATTACATTATGTAAAACACAAATAACCCCCGGATCGACGACTGACAAACATCGGATGCAAGACTCCAACAGTCTGATTGATGCTACGATCGAATATATATGGACGGAAACACATGTTTCGATGCATAATTAATTTCCAAATGCATTTGCACGTTTAACAAAATTAACTTTCCTGAATTATTCTTAGATCTATTATCATGTTTGTAGCGAGTTGTGTGTGTGTGTTTTTTTTTAATTGTACGATATTTGTTCAATTTATTTTTCTAACGAGGTTTACTAAAATTTGTAAATTGAATACAGTTCAGTGCGAATTAGATCGAAACTATTTTGTGGTATTCCTAAAAGCCTAGTTAACTAGGCCATAAATGAGGAATAATGTAAAACTATAAAATTGCAGCCGGAATAAATAAGATAAATTGATTACATTAATTCCTAATACGCATTATAATGATAACACTGAACCGGGAACCTTGACAATGAAGCCATAAATACAACGTTGTATTTCTTCCTTGATTCCTAACGTATATACATATAAAAATAATCATAGATACAAAACAATTTGTCACTGCTTGGCTTGATTTCCGTCACGTGCTCTCGTTGGCACCTTCAACGTTTTAATACGGTTTTTTATAATAAATTTTCAAACGATAATGGACTTTAAAACAATTAGTAGAAAGTTGGCAACCGTCTTAATGGAAATAGTATTCTCGTAAAACATTTAGTAAAACTTAAGGGCTTTACTAGATTATATTTGGTTAGAGGTTATAATTGGTTTGTTTTACGTATACAAAATAATGAAATGTATTAAGAGGAAACGCGGTTAGTAACAAATTTTAGGACTATATAATTCAAAAATCTATATCTATCGCGTTGCCCCAAATTTTTATATAAATTCTGAAAGGAACAATAGCAGCTCGGGTTATTTCAACTATGCAATTTAGAGGAAATCATCACTTCTTATTCCCCTTTTTCCTCATACAAAACTGCACCGATTTTCATTTTAATTCTTTAATATGAAAATATTTGCCTATGCCTCTAAATTTTGTTTTTCGACGAACGTCTGAAAACGGCGGTAAAACAAAGCAAGTTTTTTTTTATTGGAACCTAATTTCTAAAATAATATATAAAATATAAAATAAAATATAAATATAAAAAAAAAATATGGAAAGAAAACAAAATGCAAGCGCATGGGCGTGGCATATAGTATTATTATATGTTACAAAAATATTTACTATAATCATTATCCAGGTATGCAACAGGAGAATACATTTTTGTATGGAAACGCCGTCCTTTTAATTAAATATATAAACTTTTATGTTTGACAATTATTTATAATTTTACTACTAATCAAACCAAAGGATGAAGGATATTCTAAATAAATTGTCTCGTATAAAAAGGTCACAATATTTAACTATGAAACTAAAAATTAGAACTATTAATTTTTATTATTTATGTTTACAATATTTACTTAGATTATTCCTTGAAAATGTTAATATTTCTGATTGAAAACTAAATTGATGATTAGAACAACAATGCAAAGAAATTCAAACTTAATGAACTTATACGGAACTCTAATTGCTTTCCTTAATTTTTTTTAGTACTAAGACAAAGTAAATATATTTCTAAAAAAATTCAAGCACTTGCCCGTAAAACTGTGCATTGAATAGGATTTTATTATATTTTTTATAATTTAAAATTATAATTTTTAAGTTAAAATCCGTCCAGCCGTTTCGGAGATTACCCGGAACAAACAGAGTGACAAAAATTTTAAAAATTGCATTTTTGGTATAGGCTTCATATACATTTATATCTATTTAGAAAATAAAAATAATTTTGACATTACAAACAGACTTTTATTTATTTATTAGTATAGATATAGATTATTATTACTTTTTATCCGCCGTATAATTACTCGCATGTTATAGTGGCCAGCATTAGAAAAATAAATAGTATTCTACCTAGTAATTACAATAAATTAAAGTACTTAAAATTTGTATTCAAATTTCAATTCAATTCAAAATTCAATGTCAAATTTATTTCGTCACGAAGGGGAAATTTAACATGACTGGTCATAACCGAACCCTGTCAGCTGCGACCGTTTATGATCGTAAAATAATGGTCAAATACTGTAATGTATTTACATGCTCTTAACAAAACTTACTTTACAAATTAGTCAAATTTTAAATTTCTAACTTAATTAACTAAAATATAAAAGACAAATTGTAAAGACAAATAAGTGTGCTTTTTTTTAACTGCATCTGAATCGAAATGCTGTTGATCGGACGGGTATTGATAACTTCACGAATGTTCTGAAGCAGGCGCTCCGCTGGGAAAGTGAAATACAAATAAGATTTACCAATTCTTTATTTTTAAAATTGAATGACATCCATAATTTAAGATATCATACGAGCTAAAAAAATAAGTAAATAAAAAAGGAATAAATTTACACATAACGTTACTAAATAACTATTATAATAAGACGCACGTAAAACAATTAGCAGACAATTCATACAACCCTTTATAACGTAGAAAAGTTCATATGTAATATATATGAAAACAAGTTACAAACTAGTCACACGATTGAACTAAAACTAAAAATCAGTGAGGCACAACAAAAAACTTCGAATTCAACTAAGTTGCTAATTAACTATTTGACAGCGGAAGGAAAACTAAAACTAAACGCGGAAAGCTCTTACAGAACTGATGAATTCCATTTTGCACTAAAATAAAATTCGCTTCTCACCCCTGACATTTGTACGTGGGCTAGAGATGTGCCACGCCGAACGTGATTAATACGACGATGAAAGTTATATAACGTGTTATCGATGATAGGGTTACAGCCGGACATGAAACGAAGGCAAGCGATTTTTTAAACATGACAAATTTCATGATCAGCTTAGAATAATATAAATTTGTCATTAGGGATATTACAAATATATTTTAGATGCCAACTGTCTATTGGTGTGCATTGGCAGTTAAAAACGAATTACGTTTAATTTTTACATCCGTGAGAGTCAATTTTTCTTTGTATTAAGAAGCGATTTTTTTTCATACATTTTAAATCCAAAAGTGGGAAAGTAATGAACAATAGATACGTTACAATTGAAAACGAAGTGGACTAATTTCGCCTTATATGAATTATAAAAAGCAATAACTTGAAATAGCAATAATAAAAGAAATAAAAATATAGTAATTCTTCTTGTTTGGTGGTAATAGTTGTGGCATGTAGATTATAAATAATTGCTATTAAAATAGTAAGCTATTTTTGGATGGCTTCGGGTGGGACTGCGTTCCCTTGTGTAATTAGTTAAAATACTGATAAATGCAATGACCACATAACTCATCACGTCAGGAGAATAATTCAATTATATCATGTTTCCTACTTATACTCTTGGTGATAAGTAATAAAATAATAGGCTGTTCTCTCTAAACTAAGATCATACGGTATCCCTGAGAGCTGTTGCAAGTGGGTTTTAAGTTTTCTCTCCGAAAGGAGCATTAGAGTTATAATTGAAGGTTTCACTTCTGATGTTATGACAATAAATGCTGGAGGCCCACAAGGCTGAGTGTTCTCTCTTATGCTGCTTATCTTGCACATTAACGATTTTTTGGATATGTCCAACATTGTTACGCGGATGACAGCACTTGGCCATATACTTGGGCCGTGCATATAGTCTTCAAGCGAATGTAAGGCAAAGCCGGACTAAACTTGTGTCGGAGGTTGAAGGATGTTTGGATTGTGCCTCTTATTTAGGAAATCCAAACCTCGTCCAATTTAATCCCTCAAAGACACAAGACTGCACTTTTTCAACAAAAAAGATCGCACTTATAGTATACCAGGGCAATTCCAGGGCATGCCTCTCAAGGCATGTTATTAGGTTTGTTGATGCTCCTGAATTAGCGTGCGGTTTAGATTTTTTGGATCTTCGCAGAGACTCCGGGTCTCTATGTGTCTTTTACCATATGTACAATGGGGAGTGCTCAGAGAAACTTTTCGATATGGTATTCTCGTCGTCATTCCAAGCCCGTACACTCTGTCGTTAGCTGGACGCTCATTCCCACATCCTTACACCTAGCCATAATGTCACTACCCTAAGGTACTCCAGGACCACTAGCACTTTAAAATGCGCTACCCAGCAGTCTTCCCCCAAGGCTACGACATGCGACTCTTCAAAAAGAGTCTTAAAAATCCTCTCCAAGGTCGGCAATGCATCTGTAGTACATACTCCTGGTGTTGCAGTTGGCCATAGGTTACGGTAACCATTTATTATCAGATGGGCCGTTTGCCAATTCACCGTCCACTGATATAAATTCGAAACAAAACTACAAACAGGCTTTTTTAGAAAAAAATCCATTTTTTTCTCTTATACATTCTCTTCTTAATTTTTATATTTATTAATTATTTTCTACTTTTTTAGTTGGATTTTCTATAAAAGTGTGTTTGTAGTTTTTTTTTTAACTATTATTTATGATTCATTTTTAAGTTAAAAACGTGTTGATATATTTACTTTATATTTGAAGGTAGCGCCACATTCCAGTACATCAGTTGCCATACTAATACAGTTATCGCTCAGCTAGGACACTTTGGAAAATGTTCGAAGTTGTATGAATAGATGTCGCTAAAATACATTACGTATACAAAACAATAAAAATCAATAATCCTGAAAATCCTGATAAGGATAACTATTAGGGCTAACTGTTTAAAATATTGAATTGTCATCGGTCCTTGATAAGTATGCCAAATTTCCATTCAATGCGACATTTTGAAGGGGCTTAAAATCACGTTCAAAGTTTCCGTTTCATAGGCACATACGTATGAAGCTAACATAAAAATGTTTTAAATTTTTTAACAAACTTTTTCAATAAATAAATTATTCGGACAATAGACTTATTTCATTCGATAGTGTCGTTAAATTCAAGAAAATTTTTCATTCACCTCGACCTGTTTGCATTTTACTGCCCAATCAAATCCTCTTGTTCAAAATACGTGTTTTTTTAATTTATTAGTAGCTCAACACCACTCGGACATAATTTGAGAATTTTTCTATACTTATTTATTCTTTTTTATTCCGATTACATATATGAACATACATATTATTATTACTATTATACACATTGTACAATTACATTTGACATATCGTGTAATTGTCATGTGTTATTATCGGTTTATATTTGTTCCTAAATCCTATTATTCTATCCGCCTCTTCCACAAAGTAAAGCAGAGCCGGACGACGGTCCTGATCTCAACGAAATGTATAGACTATCATGTATGTAAAGACTGTCATGTCTAAATTTATACCTAGCTCTAGAGGTACAAAATACACGTTGCAACATACAACTAGGCATTAGTATTAAAAAAGAGGGCGCATGGCAATTTTGAAACATCATTTGCCGTCACGCCATGCAAGTCGATTTATGTTTTCGACACACAGCGAGCGGATCGGGACACCAACGCGATTTTACTAAAGAATATGTCTCGCTTGCTTTGCTTTGGTGTTATATCTTATATAGAAACGTAGCGCTGGCGTCCGAACCCGTCCGCTGTGAGTGGCAAACATTAAATACCCAGGCGCACGAATAGATGTTTCATACCAAAAATATTCAAACGGATTTTTAGTTTATACATAAATCAATACTATTTAAGAAATGTATTGTAAAATGAGTGAATAAGATGTCGATAGTCGAAGTCGATAAATGAACTTATCGACAAAGTTACACTCTAACATAGATTACTAGAAGCACAACATAGTCTCGACTGCCACTCACGCAATATACGAACACGCTATTCCGTAAGTAGAGAACAGTTTACGTCCATTGAACTTTATTACTCATGTAATGTAATAAATGATGAATGTCAACATAAAGCAAACGGTATTATTAAATCTATGTAAATATTCATCTCTTTCTTAATTATTGGCAATTTTACGTACACACATTTATGTCAATGTCATTCTGATAGAATTTTATTATATATACGCTTGACATGTAATCTATGTATGTAGTGATGGAATCTTCGAACTCATTTTTCAGCAACTTCAAAATGTCGTATGCAATTAAACTTTGCACACTTATCGAGGACTGATGACAATATAACAATTTAATACATCAATGATGATGCAAATTCGCGTCTCCTATGCTATTAAAAATAAACAAATCACATATACCACACCCTGTCGGTGACGGAAAATAAAAAAGTTATAACTAATACCCTACTTCCCTGTTATTGGCGTACTATTATTTAAAAAATATTACAAATCGGAGGAAAAACAAATGTTTAAAAAAAATCAAACTGCCAACACCATAATTAAACAAACAAGAAAACCGATTGACAAACAGTGGATAAAAAATCTGTTTATATGTTATATAGGTTAGTTTCCTATGCCCCTAATTATTATTACTATTTTTATTATTTGAAATTGCTTACACTATTCGTAATTTATTTAATAATAATTTACTTATTTTTAATTAATTAAGTACAATTATTATCATTTATGACTTGGAAATCCAAAATATAGCACTTTGACGTTCCGTACTAATAGCTATGAGACTGTATCAAGGGACAACCTGTAGGATTAATAAGATTTATTTATATCAGGCTAAGCTCATTACGTAGTGACTAGTATGTGACTCATGCAACACGCAATGCGAGTCGCGCCTCCAGGAAACAAACAATTGTGCTATTACCACACACACCTACTAACATATACGAACTAATAAATAAAATTGATGTGTGTCTGTTTGTAATGCCAATTTTTTTTTACTTAATAGGTATGAATGTATATAAATGATACCTATACCAAAAATACAATTTTTTAAATTTATAACGGGTAATCTCCGGAATGGCCGGACCGATTTTGATGGAACTGTTTTGGTAAATAGCTGAAATTATTCCGCGTAACTTAGCGTACTTTTAATTTTCGAAAATAATTAGGGGTTCCACGTAAAGAAAACTTACGAACAAGTGCTATAATTTATGAGAAATATTTTTACTTTGTCTTAATACTAAATATTTTTAGGAAAGTTGTTAGGGTTTCCTATAAAAAAATACAACGCAGTGAAGAATATATGAAACGCGGGCACAGCCGCCGGCACACATCTGGTATATTTATATATTAAAGTATCTGTTTTTAATGTCAAAATATTTGCTATTACTAAATAAGTAGTATTTACGATACTTATACCAAAAAAAACAATTTTTTAAAAATTTTGTCTGTCTGTTTTTTTCCCGGAACGGGTAGACCTATTTTGACGGGAATTTATTTTGCTAGATAGCAGAAGTTACTCCACGTAATTTTGGGGTACTTTAATTTTTCGAAAATAATTAAAGTTCCAAAAAATTTAAACTCAAAATTGTGAACAAAATCCGATTCAATGCACAGTTTTGCTCGCAGGAATTTGTGAGAAATTTCTTTGCTTAATGTTAGCAGCAAATAGTTCTGACGGTGCCGTCTATTGACATGTATTTCGAACACAATTTTATAAGTTTAAATTGTTTAAACACAAAAAAATTGCAATTATTATTAACAAAATAAGATTTATAAAAAAAGGTAGGTATTTCGTTTACTCAAAATCTGTTAATATTTAAAGAATTGTCTGGACTAGATCTCGCCTATATACCACGAGGAGGTTACCTGATATTATTTCCCAATTCATTAGACAGGGTTATTGACCCCAAACAGAAGTTTATGAAGTAAAATACATAGTAAATAATTAAACCCGTTATCCATAAAATTACTAGAACTACGTACGTAAAACTTATTAATAATATTGGATAAAACGTTATCGATAGATATTGTACGAGCGAAGAGATATTTGTAACAATAAGCACGCGTCATTGCCCGCAGGTCAAACGGCCAATAGACTAACAACACAAAATAACAAATTCAACGAACATTATTACTGTTTATTACCTATATACATCTAGTCTAGTTACTTTATATTATAGTTCGACTTGTTATTTTGATAGGTCATTTGTTGCCTTTAATCAATAATTCTAATCAACACTTTTGGTGTCATCACACTTCCTTATTATTTCTAAACTAAACGTTTTCGCGGCTCCGCCTGCAATTTTACTATTCTGTATAATTTAGCGTAATATAGTTTTTTTATTTATCACAGAAAAATATTATAATGTACCTCATTTTTTGTACAAAGCCTAAATTATTTTTGATATTAACATAAAACAAATATATTTTACATAAATTCAAACATTTGCAAGTAAAACTGTGCATTGAATTGGATTGTGTTTAAAGTTTCGTGAGTTTTATTTTTTCCCAGGGAATACTAATTATATACCAAAAATAAAAGTAGTCTAACTTAACACTAACTTTAACTACCTGCCAAAAAAAGTCCCGTTAAAATTGATCCAGCCGTTAAGTAAATTAGCCGAAACAAAATGACAAGCATACAAAAAATATGTGTTTTTGGTATAGTTACAGCATATTCATTCAAAAGTATTAAATAAAAAAAGACTATATTTTGATATTCCAAATAGTCACTCCAATTTTATCTATTTGTATAAATTTGTGCATCCTTATACCAAAATGTTATAATTGGTAATATTTCTCAGTCTACCTCTTCGTCAGTGCGTATATAGGTAACCCTTTTTATTTATTTCTTGCGAAAATATAAGGGCCATTTCTTCCTCCAGGATTGGCATGCTAACAAAGTTATATTGTAATGAAGGGCTAAATGTACATTGTTTTTGAATATCATTGCTCACTGAACTCACCATATCATGCAGATGAAATTGGGAGGACTTTACAAATATTAACATAAGCATCAATGGGGCGGATCTATGGTTTGCTTATTTTTGATGACATGTGGGCTCTGAATGCTAATTATGTTAGCAATATTTACTTATTAATTTTCTTTATTTTTCATTTTTATTCTAATGCTTACGTAACCAAGAGGGCGTGGCGTAAGAGCTTTGCTTTGAGGTTATAACTGTTCAAAATCTTACTTAAACGGCCCCATACTTGTATCGAATGACATCATAATAAACAGATCCTAGACGAAGTTTATTTAAAAATTCCGCCTAATAGTTCTTTCTCATATATTTCTGAAAATTGTCAGATTATCTAGATTTTTTTTAAGCGATAGCTTCTTTAGCGGCGCTGAGCAATTCTCGGTAGGAGAAAATCTTATAGATTCGCGTTACTAATGGAATGTGACATTGGTTTTCAACCTGCTATCAACAACATGGAATGTTCCATGGAAAGTTTGATTTAATTTTTTTTCTTTTCTAAGCGTCGCAGAAACATTTACCGGAGTTTTATTATTTATCTCTAATGGAAAGCAATGTTATGTATGATGGCAGATTCCTAAGCACTTATGTTGCCACAACTAAAATATTTTCCCCTAAATGCCCGAATACATAAAGTAACAAAGAGTATGTCTTAATTCTATGCATATTAACTTTAATAAATATATAAAAACCAGACAAATGTTAATAATTTCAATGAAAAAAACTATGACATTTTAATTATTCGTGCAATCATTTAAACACCAAAAAAAACAAGTCTTTTTCAAAGTTTTCACTTCTGTCGGGAGGCCCCATGACTGCCTAGCTTTTTAAATTATTTAGATAGTCAATAATAGAAAACGGCAAATTGATGGCTCAGTGTTAATGTTGTCACATACCACGTCGAAGAGTTGGTTGTCCATTAATGTGAAAAATCTGACTCCAAATATATGTATGTCTGTGCCGACATCACCCCTTGAAAGCGACACTACCCCTAGGTTTAGTGTGTTTACCATCTTAAACTACGTCGTCAATTAATATAAGGTGAGTTTGTGGTCGAATTGCCTACCTATACAGTATAATAAATTGTTTTTTTTTTTTTAGCAAATAGAAGCTAAATTATGACATACAAATATTATCAGTGTTAAATTACTTACTTATATGTTTTATTTACGGCAAACCCATATTTAAAAAAATATTACAGCTATGAAAACAAGTTCTTTAAGCACAAATTTCTATTAAATAATTTTTTTATCGTCCTTCTTAAAAAAAAAACTTGGCAACCATGGAAACTTCCGACAGAAGTGAAAACGCGAAACTTTGGAAAAACTGTTATTTAAATTATTACCATAACCTAACTTATCCATCCTTCTCATGCGCTGTTCCCAACTCACTTGGGGTCGGCGCAGTATGCCTGCTTCTTTCCACGTCCCTATCAGCTGTCATCTTTTCATTTACTCCTTTTTCTTTCATATAATTTCTTACACACTTCACCTACACTTTCTTTGACCTTCTTCTACTTTTCCATCCTTCCACATTCATATTCATTACTATTTTACCCACATGCTCATTTTCCTACAGTTTATTCATAATCAAAACACACGATAGGCTGCGTAAGTATACATTTTATTATTTATCTCTGAGCGCCAGCACTTGAACGTCATCTTATACTTGTCACCTGTAGCATGTTGACGGATGACGTCATAGCATTGGTAACGTGAATGTTTTTAAGTTTTTCCTCTACCGAAAATCGCTCAACACCTTTAAAGAAGTGTTTGCTTCAAAAATGATGGCCCTGTGTTAAAACTTTTGAAAATAGTTTTTGTGAGATATCAGACTTCATGCTCGGTGTCATTATTTTTAATATATTTTAATTTTTTTTAATTGTGCACATAATTCAAATTATATAACGTAAAATTGCATGATGTATATAGTCAAATACAGCCAATTAATGAATTATAAACAAAGAAAATAAAACATGGCATGCCAAAATCGCGTCATAAACTTTACAACATATATGTGTCTGATGAAAATTGCCAGCCCGCTTATGGCTTATGGGATAAATAAAATATTAATTCAAATAATAACAAATTCAAAGGCGAGAGGTCTGTTTTATGACCTATATCAGAGTTTATTTAGGATAATTGCCATGACTTTATGACGCGGAAGTGTCATTCGCTAACGTCAGAGTGTAATAAAGTTCTTGTTACGGACATGAGTTATTAATTTATTATTGATCTGCATTATGATTTCGGTATTGTATTACAGAGACGAATTTATTACAAGCGGTTGGTTATATTATAGTCTTTGGTTATATTCAGTGAGGATTTTAGAGACTATGAAATATATTTTTTTTTGTCTGACTTATCTGTTATATTTGCTGTGTGTGTGTGTGTTACAAAATTTAACTCAATGAATTTGATAATACTAAGATAGTAGAATTTTGTTACATCATCTGCTATTATTTATTTATCGGTATTCACAATGTCTTATGTGCATATCTGTATAATTTTAAAGTAATATAATTCTATCTAGTGATAATGATGGAAAATATTTAGATTTATTAAATATTTTACCATAAATTTGTTAATTTGACAAGAGTAAAAATTGCGTAAAACTAGTAACACTGCTCTTTATTTAGAGTGCTATAAAAGTGTTTCATTTTTAAAATTAGGTAAGTCTAAGGAGCCTTTCCAATATTACGTAAGCTTAACTTATTTCTGATGATATGAGAAGAGAGTCTGAATGGTAATTACATAATTACTTATTCAGAGAATATGCGAGCGGCGTTTATTCCATAAAAACGTAGTCCCCTGTTTCCTCTCCGGATAATAGCATTATGGTAAATATTTTTATACGAAATAATATATATCCACTACCGCCATGCTCGTACGTATTATTTTTTTTTTTATAAATTAGTGTTTGTAGAAACTAGGAGCCTTTGAAAATGAAAAGTTACTCGACTTTTACTGTCATTGTTAGTAGCTCGTCAAACAAATTTGATAAATAAAAAAAAAAATCTTTCTTATTCTATAACTAAAAGAAAATTAAAAATCGATTAGGTTTTGGAGGAGGAAACAAGGTGATGTTTTCGTCTATTTCGCATAGGGAAAATCAACCCGAGCTGAAGTTGTCCCTTTCGTGTTTTATAACTATTTTTCTTTGGGGCGCAACGCGATAGCAATAGATTTCTGAAACACCTACTTTTCAAATTTGTTACCGATTGGATATCCCCTTCAACTTCGTTTTTTGTTATGCATACGTAATCATGGGGAGGGATAGCGTTGCTTATTATTCCTGATAAAGGAGGTCATACATTTAGAATATGACCAACATTTTGCTTATGTCATATATGTAGCCACTTAATAGGACTAGTTTAACATACATGGTTACAACATTCAGCTTGCTATAATTCCAAGGTACTAGTTAATTTGAATGCGATATGGATTATATGTGTATATTTCGCAGCCCCATTGTGCTAAGTTCCTGATGTGTCACACAAAGTACGTTTAAGCGGTAAATGCAACTCAACGTAATGCTTCTCTCGGTATACTCTGTACTGCTGTAAAACTTCGAGTTTTTATTACGTACTTACGAGGTAAAAGCATTCATTCTTCAATCTCTTCTAACTGGTGCACTTTGACAATTGAATGGTCGCTTTTTCTTTTCAGGATTCCTGCTCCAAGACTGTTCAACTTTTTTCCAAAGGGATGATACAGATATTTTTCGCGAGTCACGGACGGTTACTAGTTTAGTTACAGTTTTAAGACTTGTACAATAAAAAAAACCAATATCACGAACTACTACTCTGTCAAAAAAATATCGGGAACAGATCAATAATACAACACTAAATGTTAGTTATTGATCCAAATTTATTTTATCGCCTTCAAAGTATGCTCTTTCAGAAACGATACACGTACGTCAACGAATAATGCAATCATCAAGACGTTGATGGCCTACCAAGGCGAGGCAAATCTTTCAACATATCTCGACCACTTTTGAACGCTTTTTACCACACACTAGCACGTGTTTTTGATAAATTCAAAATTGTTTGACGATCGTCTAAAAATGAATAAAAAAATCGAGCATTTCTTTTTTCAATGGCTCTTAGTTTCTACAATAACTAATTATGGAAAAAATCAAAACGTACGGGTATGGCGGTGGTGGGTATATATTATTTGGTATAAAAATATTTACCACAATGCTATTATCCAGGGAGGAAACAGAGGACTACATTTGTATGGAATAAATGCCGCTAGCATATCCTCTTAACGACCACGTACGCAACTATCTCAACTTGGCGGGAATATGCCGAATTGTCTGTGCAGGCCATTTAAAAATCGTAAGCGGATCACGTTATGGCCCGAGGGCATAAGTTCAAACAGCCATACGGTAAAATTAACTATTGAGAAATTTAATCTAATAAAAATCCGCAATCTGACGTTTATATTATTTTATAATAGTTCTGTAAAAATGACATAGGAAAATTTAGTCAGAGGTCAGTATAAGACCTACATGTTGTAGGCTTCACGTAACGCCATGAGATGTAATTCGCTTTATGTTTCTTTTTCAAATGTATTAACACTGACAACTTTTTTTACGCAATGTAGGTTAGTCGTGTGGTGCCGACTAAGAATAGTACCTCCCCATATCTTTCTGTGGGTGTCGTAAAAGGCGACTAAAGTATAAACCTGGGGAGGGGCAGCAGCATTTTCAGAGTACCATAAACACTTAATGCGATCGCCAAGTCGCCTGCCAAGCGTGGCGATTATGACAATCACTCGCCTCATGAACAACACACTGAGTGGGCACTCATAAGGTGGATTGACGACCTGGTAAAGGTTGCGGGATTCCGCTGGATGAGGGCTGTGGAAAACCGGTCGTCGTGGAGATCTTTGGGGGTATTTTGACCACAATATCACCTGATGTTAAGTGACAATGTAAACCAGGATGGTAGGTACACTAAGTCTACGGGACTGGCTCTAAAGTTATGCTGCCGGAACACACATTTTTGACGACAGGTTTTCAAACTTGAGGTTGGTAGCTACCAGTGGATAGCGCTCCAATAACTGGATTCCTTATAGACTTACTAAAAAACAAAACACTCACTGCGCACACATCAAATCATGCATCAAACATACTATAACAACCACACAGTCGTAAACGTAAAACACGCACAATAAAAACTTGCTCATATAAGCCGGTAGCAAAATGTCGGAATTGAGTTCACATATCCATGCACATTTCAATTTAATTATCACTCACGCGTTGAAAGTATTAGTCTATCTATTATGTAAACGAAGCGCAAATTTAGGCTAAATATAAGCCGTTTCGTTTCGGGATATTCAATTAATTTTATTTCATTAATCTGATTTAGTTACGGTTTATCAATAAATATATGAAGTAACGCCATCTATTGATTTACTAGAAAAATGTCTTCTAAGCAACTTCATCTAAAAAGGATAATATGCTAACAAATTCCCATAGATGTCACTTTTTAAAATTGACTATTGCGCTACACCGAAATGATGGATTTACGTCCTATTTTAGAATGATCGATTATAGTCATGTTTAAATTCTGTAGGCGAAAAAGTAAAGACGTATTAAAGTATGAAGGAAAAATAAATCAATCAGTATTCAGTATATGTATCATATAACTAATCGTTATTTTTCGTTTCGCGAAAGTCGCCATCTCGCGGCGTCTTGTTAATATTAAATAGTTAAAATCCACGATAACGAAAGGTAACCAATTTTACAATTTATTAGATTATCATTGGTTGTCATAATTATGGGAACATTTATCATAAGTTAAATGAATTTGACATTTCGTATTTAGCGTGCTAAATAATTTTCATCTTTAATCTCAAAACAACTTACCATACTCGACATGCACTGTTTATGTAACTCCAGTGAAGTCAAGTATGGTTAAGGTGGTAACACTAACTGCAACTGGATATCTTCGCTCAGGAGCACAAGCATCCAACATAAATTACTGTACTAATTTTCAAGAGGAATAAGTATGACGACCAGGTAAAATTTTTATGCTTCAGCTTTACTGACAATTTTTTTCACGCCACGCCACTGGTAGCTACCCAAGCGAGCAATGTTAGAAAATGCCGTAAGACTACGCTTTGTTTTCCTTTACTGGAAGCTTTGAGCGAATGCTTAGCGTCTTTTTTAATCTTTTATTTTATTTTTTTCCACATATTTTTGTTTTTTCGTAATAAACAGTATTGAATTACAGAACAGGATAAGGGGCCGTTCAAGTTTTAAAAAGACATTAATTAACGACAGCGGTTTATTGCTTATTTTTGATGACATTTGTGTTTACGTAAACAATATTTAACACTTTTGTTTTTTATTTCAAAGCTATGCCAATGCTTTTTACATTTATTGTCGAGCTTAATATAAATTAAAAATCAAACTACAAAAATCCTGACAGTTTTAGAAATCACGTCATCTTCTAAATTACTAATATTACATAATCCATCTACTTTAACATATAATAGTTTATATAAAATTTTAAAAATGTACAATAAACAAATACTCACAAAAACATAGTATTTCGTATACTAAGTAATGTAAAGTATATGAAGCCATATCTACTTAATAACTGTACTTGATGGATATATAAAATCGAGTGTATCGACAAAGGCTTGCCTCGTGTGACCTATCTCAGAGCTTTAAGAGCCGCCATCGGGGCGTCAGTATGGCCTTCATTAGGGATACCAGCGTTTAGTAATAATTCCACCTAAATAAATTTTTATATATTAAAGTTAAATAACTAATGGAATATATCCAAATATTTGCTATAATATAACTGTTAATTATACTTAAGTAATAATTTTCATTCCTTTATTTTAAGAGGAAATTCAATAAGGGTTCGTCACGTTATTAATTGGTTCTTTTATCACTATTTTAATAAAACATTTCATCAAATTTAGATAAAATAATCACTTAAGGTAAATTTATAAAATATATTTCACTATAAATACTAGCATTTCAAACTTCAAGTTATGTTACATTTTTACAACGATAATGTAATTTAAAATGCTAGACTAGATTTCCAATAATTAGCGGCTTTTTACAATTAATAATAGCAAACATACATTTAAATGTTAAAATAACATAACATATCATAAGCTCACGCCTGTTATCCCTGAAGGGTTATTATTATTATTATTATTCGAAAAGGGATTATGCAGGCTTTAACAGTCCTGTATAACTGCGACCTAGTCAGATCTATTGTGATCGCCCCTATTTTGCTAAAGCTCACTGCCTAGACCTTTTTTTTTTTTTTTTTTTTTTTTTTTTTTTAACGGGGGGAAATGCATTTACGCACTACCCTTACCTATTGTACTAGTGAGACCGTAGTCCCCCCATACAATAGGTAAGGGGGCACGGAGGGACGAGCTCCGTGCCAGTGTGGGACTCGCCCGGGCGTGGAGCGCCCGGGAATACCCACTAAAACCCCCCGGGGCCGTCCACTGCATTTGGGATGGGGGCGACACGGGGTGGCTTTCGCAAGCACCGCGTCGCCCCCTGCAGCGAACCCACCAGGCCTCGTCCGTGCAATGGCCCGGTAGGGATGAAGGAGAATAGTTCCCCTCCACCACTTAGCCCGCCTCGGAAGGAGGCACGACCGTCAGGTCGACAGTCCGGGGGCAGGATGTACTTCCTGCCCCCATAAAGGGAAGAACGAAGAAGGGACAGAGCAGTGACGGGCAAAGAAAAAGGGGAAGTAGCCCGCCACTACTTTCAAAGGGAGCTTAGGTCCCTCTCCTTCACTCATCTTGTCTCAGTCGACAAGACGTAGGAAGGAGAGGGATACCTTGAAGAGAGAAAGAAGGAAAGCAGAAGAAGAAGACTCAACAACACGACGACACACACAAAACAACAAAAAGACATCACAACACAAACACCCCCCCCCCCCGGGCACGCCTACATGCGGAAGAAGCTCCGCACGTAGCGTGCCCCCCTCCCCCTGAGCCTTCTCCGCCTCCGAGGATCCGCCCTCGGATCCTCTTCACGGGCCCTCTCCGCTGCCTCCTTCTGCAACATAACTTGTTCGCAGAAGGAGGCAACCACCCCCCAGACCTCTTCGCTGCTGACCATGGCCTTGACGACCGCCGGCAGCGAGAGGTCCGCCCCCACCACCGCCACCACTGCTCGACGCGGCTCCTCCCACGCGGCGCACTCCGCGAGGGTGTGGTGCGCCGTGTCTTCCGCCGCGTCGCAGTGGTGGCACCTCGGCAACGGCTCCCTCCTGGCTATTTTATGCAGGTACCATCCGAAACACCCATGTCCGGACAGTACCTGCACAAGTCTAAACCTGAGGGAGCCGTGCCTCCTCCCCACCCACTCCCGGAGGACCGGGCGGATGGCGGCTATAGTAGGCCGTCCATAGCGCGCATCCGCCAGGTCCTCCTCCCACTTCACCATTTCCTCTTCCCGCCTCTCTAACCGCTCTTCTCTAACTTCCGCCGGGTGGAAGCGGAGCCCACCACCATCCCTCCTCGCTGCCGAGTGCCGGTACACGGCAGCGAGCACCTCCGCTTCCCGCTCCCACGGCATGGAGCCGGCGAGCACGCAGGCCGCCGCTACAGACACCGTGCGGTATCCACGTATCGCCCTCAGCTCCACCGTGCGCTGCACAGATTGCAGCACACGGATGTTGTGGAAGCTGAGGGCGTCCGCCCACACGGGTGCCCCGTAGATGGCCATGCTCCGCACGACCCCTGCGTGGAGCCGGCGGCACCTCTGGCCAGGCCCCCCCACATTCGGGAGGAGCCGCCCCAGTGCCGCCGCGGCACCGGCGATGCGCGGTCCAAGTCCCTTAAAATGGGCCTCGAACCGCCATCTACCGTCCAGGGTGAGGCCCAGGTACTTCATCTGGGCCTTCACCCGGATCCGGTGCCCCCCCCCTACCGAGATGCTCGCCCCCGGCGGCGGCCCATGCCGAGGCCCGTGGAACAGCAGGGCCTCGGTCTTTCCGACCGCCACCCTAAGTCCGAGCATCTCGATGCGCTTGACCACCAGGGCTACTCCCATCGTGGCCAAGCGCTCCACCTCCTCCCACCTCCCCCCCCGGGCTACGACAAGGGTGTCGTCCGCGTAACAGATCAGGCGCACCCCACTCGGAAGTGCGCCCCGGACGACCCAGTCGTAGCCCACGTTCCACAGAAGCGGTCCGAGCACCGACCCCTGTGGAACCCCGCAGCCCGCCGGACGCTCGACCCTGACGCCTTGACTGTCCACGTAGGACACCTCCCTCCCTCGGAGATAGTCCTCCAGCAGCCTCCTAAGATAGTGGGGCACTCCGAAGAACCGGAGCGCCTCCACTATCACAGAGTGCGGGAGGCTGTTGAAGGCGTTGGCGATGTCGAGTGACACCGCCGCCAACAACCTATCTCCCTGAGAGGTGGCCTCCATCGACCACCTCTTCAGCCTCATCAAGGCGTCCACCGTCGAGCGTCCCGCCCGGAACCCGAACTGCGCGTCCGCTAACTCCGGCCCCACGTCTCTCATGTGCTGGATGACGCGGAAAGATATTATCCTCTCGAACATCTTTCCGGCGTCATCCAGCATGACGAGGGGCCGATACGCAGACGGGCAGTCCGGGGGGCGGCCCTCCTTCCCTATGAGGCAGAGGCGGCCCTGTTTCCAGGGCCTGGGGAACTGTCCGACCGTTATTCACTGCCTAGACCTACAACCTGAATATACTGTAGGATCTTTTTGGCAGAGAGCGTCTGTACCTTCTCCGGGAGCAACACATGCTTACTCAGAATTCGATTACGTATGGGTATTAATGGGTCACATTCACACAAGATGCACTTTGGTGTTTCGTCTGCTATGTTGTGTATATGCTTGCCCAAACAACAGTGCCCAGTTAGTGCTCTCACTAATACCCGTAGCTGATTCCTACTGTGCATCAGGGCTTCTTCATCTTTGCGCTGACTGAATCCTCAAATGAGCTCTTTGGAATGAATTTGTCTTAGCAGTTTATTCCAGAATTATAGATGTATTGGTCCCTATATTCAGTTTTACTGGCATGTGTTTGAATTTGTGAGAAAAATCTTTTATTGCTGTATACATATACATAGGACAAGATAAAATAATTCATTATATGACAAATGAGTTGGGAACAGGGGCATGACAATAAGAATACTATAAGTTTACAAATGAAGTCATTATATACTATGAAGCCACGCGTAGAGCTTGTATCATTAAAATAAACAGTTCGAAGACTTGCAGTAAATTATAAAATAAATATGTTGGTAACAACACACTAAAGGATATTTTTAACATATCATTAAATCATATTACATTTATAGTTTTTCAATCAAAAAATGAAGCAATTGTCTATACAAAACGAATTCATTAACAATAAATTTAATTAAAATAAAATTATTAAGTTATTTTCAAAACACTGTGTCGGAATTTGATTAAATAGTAATTCATTTATTAACACAGTTAGGCGCGATGGGTTAGGCAGAAGTGAAATACCGAACTACACCAACCACATTTCGCCGAGCTTAGTTGCGTCCCAGATGTGACAGGGGGCAAGCCTGACGCCATATCGGGCACATATTCCAAACTCCGAGATGATACTGAGTAGAAAAACCCAATACCACTTGACCCGTCCCGGGGATCGAACCCGAGATCTCAGAACGGCAGTCGCACCGTAATACAACTACGCCACCGAGGCAGTTATTAAGTTAAAATAACTTTATATAAAATAACAAATATTAACCCAAAGTAATAAATCCTGAAATATGCAAATAATCTTTTTCTCATTTCAATCATAATATAAATCGAATCGACATTCAAGTATTTTTTTCTCGATTTTGCGAGATCTTCATTCACTGCATCTTCATCTGTCCGCTTTGCATGAGCGCTTTCATCCCCTAATATACATAATAAATAGCTCTCAAGACCGATAAGCTAGAATACCGCTTCATTTTCCACTTTTTCGATTTGGATGTATATTTTTATACGCTACAATAAATTCACTCGTGCGACTTACTATTTTATTTTGGACTTACGACTTTCGATACATTTTAGGCAGTTCTCCACAACGACCGGTCTTGCGCCACCTTCACCAGGTCGTCGGTTTACCTTGTGGAAGACCTACCTACGCTGTATCTTCCAGTGCGTATAGGCCATTTGAGAACCCATGGACTCCGTAGGATATTGGTTTTGAGAGCAATGTGCCCAACCCACTGCCACTTAAGTTTAGCAATTCTTCGGGCAATACCGGTTACTTTGGTTCTTCTGCGGATCTCCTCATTCCTGATTCGATCACAAAGTGAAACTCCAAGCATAGCCCTATCCATTGACCTTTGAGATTTCTTATTAGACCCATTCAGGGCAACTACGTCTCATTTCCTTATGTCAATATTTGATTACAATGAAGAAAAACACCTAATTACGTAAATTAGAAAATAAAACTTTACCATTTAATTTAATGTATATAATAATTTCCTCATTTTAACACTACTTAGAGATTTATTTACCAGATTAAACAGATATTTACCTATGAACCAGAATTTATCCATAGAAACAAATGCTTTAGAAGTTTAACACAGATAATACACGATAAATACCATTAAAACTGGAAATTATTTACCATTTCTTTAATAATATAAACCTCAAAGCGTACGTGAACGACCACACACTCTGACTCCAGCGCCGCCACAATTCTTTATTAGTCAAAACAACTTCTTTTACCCCCCCAGTAATCAATAGATCTCCTATTTCTCGATATCAATAATATAAAATATCACTATTATATAATTACATAATAAACTTATAAATTATTTAAACCATATTTACGAAATAGTTAACATACAAAATGGATACATTATCTATTTTCTAAGTATAATTTAGATTTATCTTCACAGATACAGAAAAAGAATAAAAACGTAACCTGAACTAAAAGAATCAACAATTAACTAATTCACAAAGAAACACATATCAAGTGTATTGACAGAAGCTCGAATCACGCGCTACAGCCTACAGCCATTAAGTGGCGGCGGCGTAGAGGCGAGAGGCACAGCGCGTCCTTGATCTGTGTTGCCAATATAAGATTAATAGTAAACAACGGTTTATAGTATTACAAGCAAACATATATTTATTAATTTTTGTGTATATAAAACGCTTCGTAGATGTTAGCCATCTTTGAATGGTGATAACGTAAGCAATATACACGTATTAAATTTCGTTCCTTTTTATCAAAATTATCCCAATGTTCACCTAATCATGCTGTAATCAGCCTGAGCTTTCAGTGAAGAAAAATGTCGTGAGCAAACCATTGCATGATGGTAGTGCATTTTTTAATAATCTCGCCTAAGTAGCTACCAACCACATATGATGAAATCTGTCGTCAAGCACCAACAAGTGCGTTCCGGCAGCATCACTTTAGAGCCAGTCCCGTAGACTTAGTGTGCCTACCATTCTGACTTACATCATCACTTACCATCAGGTGAGATTGTGGTCAAAGCGCTGAGACTATACCCAATTAAAAAAGTATTTTATTTACATTGTAATTCGAAAGTTAGATGAATAAAGGTTTTCCGTAAATTCTTTGATATGTTTATGACATATGACATGAATTGTGTTCTTTTTTATAAGTCGTCATAATTACTTCGAATTTATAAGAATTGTTATGGTTATTATAAATATCAATGAGAGCAAACATTTCTTTATACTTTTATATCATATAATGGAGAGTGGCAACACCGTCTTTGGCCCGTTATGAGTGCCCTTTACAACAAAATCCATAATCTGTGACCAAGATTTCCGTGATCTGAATTCATGACTTGACTTTATTCATAGCCATATCACTTGTTATTAATTATCTTATACAAATAATACGCCGATAATAATAAAAGGAAGGGCACTAAAATACAAGGTTACAGAAAAAAAAATTATTGGTTAAATTATAAACGATTATAATTTTTTTTATATAGATTTTTCTTTTTCATATTCCCTAGTTCCATCCATTCATCCATTCAACCAAAAGACGTCCACTGCTGGGCATAGTTCTCTCCTAAAAATCTCCACGGCGACCCGTCTTGCGCCACCCACGTCCAGCGGACTCTCGCGACCTTCACCAGGTCGTCGGTCGACCTTGTTAGTTATTATTTTTTACCTTTATTTCCTAATTAATTGTATATTATTATATTCTGCCTATTGTACAACTTCAGTTGTGTTATTGACAATGACGAATAAATGACAAATACCACTTTGATGTTTGGGTTACATATTACCAAATATTCCTTAGATTTCTCTTTATTCCTTAGATATCGGGCACAATGTTATTTAGATATGACAATCAAACTAAATAATATATTTATAAAAAATATCTTTATTTATAGTACCTAGTAGTGTAATTATTCGTTCAACAGGACAGGCTAAAAGACCATTTGTCCATATTGCTGTTTCTGAAGTTCAAACTTGTATCAACATTTGCTGTATGACGATTGTAATCCCTTTAGAATGTTCGATAGGATTTTCGTGGCAACTCAAAATAAACGTTCCGTACCAGTATTTTTAGTACACTTCACTTGTATATAACAAAACTATATTATGTAAAACGCAACAAAATCACAAAATATATATAACACAAGTTATTTAATTAAAGATATTCCTATTAAAAATAATCAAATTATATCATTTTAAATGCCATCAGTATTATGGGGCGTTCAAGTGCGTTAGCGATGATGGTGCAGTTGTTAGTGCAGCTGTTTTGCACTTCAATGTACGCGGGTTCGAGCCCACCTATCCAAATCTAAAATCAGCCAGTATCAGTAATCAGTAGGTAGTCAAAGGACTGAGCCTATACAGTATTAAAAAATTTTTGCTAATTAATTGTCAGCAGTATCAAGCACCCGCAACCAGCGGATTCCCGCGACCTTCGCCAGGTCGGCGGTCCACCTTGTGGGGGGGCCTGCCCACGCTACGTCTTCCGGTGCGTGATAGCCATTCGAGATATCGTTGCCCCCATCGGGCATCTGTTCTGCAAGCAATGTGCCCAGCCCACTACCTCTTAAGTTTAGCAATGTCGGTTAGTTTGGTTCTTCTGCGGATCTTCTCATTCCTGATTCGATCACGCAGTGAAACTCTAAACATAGTCAAGCAAAACCTGTCGTCTTGCAGATCTTTGGGTGAACTTATGTCCAGCAGTGGAAATCGTTCGGTTGAATGGATGGATGGATGGTTACACCCATACCCCTCATGCTAATTAAAAAAGACGAACAAACCCCAGGCCTCTATTAATGCTTACGTTAAACCTAAACATACCCTAAGCGCAAAGCAGGTATCATGACATCAAATCACAATATAAGAACCTAACAAATACCTACATACCGCGATAACTTAAAAATGCTGCATGACATAACGTTCAAACCGTTGCATACGTACGCACAAGTAATGAAGAATCATAGTTTCTTTTGAATCGTACAAAGATTTGGCCGATATTCAATAACGTACGTTGTTATATACGTCTAGATAATAATGAACGTTACCGGCAATACATATCGATCTGTTAAAGAGATGTATGTAAATTAGACGGGTAATAGATCCGAGGGTTAACAACTCGTGAGTTTCCAATAATAATAAAAAAAAAAACAGAATGTTTTTATATACCCATTCGTGTAACGTTTTCATTGTTTGAAAATATATTATTTGCTATGATTTAACAACGATCGGTTATAGGAAATTGTGTTCGGTTAGATCAATGAAAGTTGTAAAATGTGCTGAAGCACTAAGATATCAATAGATGGCGTTTATACGATCAATAAAAATTGTTGAACAAAATAAATCTATTTTTCTTTTAACCAATTTCCACTAAATATAAAAAGATTTTTATATTATTACAATTTTATAAGAACAATAGATTTCTCTATTTTGGGAGTTAATGAGAAATAATTAATTTTGATGTTTCGTAGGAGTAATTTTGAAACGTTTTATTTCTTGTAAAATGTAATAGATGACGCTAGTGGTGTGACATTGAATACGTGTGATACATTATTATTTATTATTACTTTATAAATAATAAGTTTCATTTATTAAAGTTAATACGCAAAAAATATATTGAATTAGTAACCTAAATTATAGTCGATTGTTATTAAACATCATTCTAAATTAAATTAATTATGAGACAGATGTAAATCGCGCTATAAGTTTTCTTTTATTTTTTTATTATGTATTAATATGTTAAGGTTAGTTTAACGGGTGGTCCATTTCTACACAGGGAACCAGTCCATCGGGGGGCTGGTTTAATACCCCGACACCTATGCTTACACCACAACACTTTCTTTCTTTACGTGTTCATAATAACCTGAAATTGAAAAAAAAAACCTGGCTCTTTGACCGTTTAGAGATTTCTCAACACCACTGTGTAGAAACGTTGATCACTTTTTTAAATCCTTGATCCCACCCTCTCCCCTCTCTGCACCCCTTAATTTAATTTCTAAAGAGTATTGTGTCCTGTTTTAGAAGGTTTTTTTTTCTAAATTTCAATTTTTTTTATTACCAAATGTTTATGAATGTATATACGATACCTGTACCAAAGAAAATTTTAAAATTTTTCTCTGTCTGCCAATTTGTAATGGGTAATCTCCGGAAACGGCTGGACCGTTATTGACTGGACTTTTTTTGATAAATAGCTGAAGTTACTATTATTATTATTCTGGTAGGGGCTATGCAGGCTAGAACAGACCTGTATCACTGCGACCTAATAAGATCTATTGTGATCGCCCCCACATAATTAAAGCTCACTGCCCAGACCTACCGTCTGAATATACTGTAGGATCTTTTTGCAGAGAGCGTCTGTGCCTCCTTCGAGAGCAATGCGTGCTTACGCAGAATTCGGTTGCGTATAAGAATTAGTGGATCACATTCACACAAGATGTGCTTTGGGGTTTCGTCTGTAATTTCAAAGAACCTGCACTCTCTTGTGCTCCGGACACCAATGTTGTGCATAAGTTTGCTCAAACAACAGTGTCCAGTTAGTGCTCTCACTAATACTCTTAGTTGATTCCTACTGAGCATCAAGGATTCTTCAGCTTTGCGCTTCATAAGCTCTTTGGAATGATTTTGTCCTGGCAATTTCTTCCAGAACTCTATAGCTTTACAGGTCTATTGGTGCCTTATGTTCAATCGAACTAGGCTTTTTGGAATGCCACCACAAAAAGGTTCTGGTCCAATTTATGTTCCCATAGCTCCTATTCTTGCAAGTTCACCCGCAGCTTCATTTTCGGGAATGCCCTGGAACCCATCTCAAAATCAGTCTGTTAATCTTACCCAGATTGTTCAACATTGCCACACAATTGGCGACTAGCTTCGACTCAATTATGTCCGAAGCCAACGCCAAGAGAGCAACTTGACTATCCGAAAGGATATATATGGTATGGTTAATGTAGGCTTTCTGCAGATTTGTACAGGAGCATTCTAGAATGCCTTATACCTCTGCCAGGAAAATGGAGGCGAAACTACCAAAATTAGTTGTTTTATTAAACTTAGGTCGCTCTCCATATATTCCACAGCCTACGTTGAGTCCTATTTTGAACCCGACAGTAAACCATTATAAGCTGCCTTCCTTCCACGTTATCTCACTGTTTAACCAGATGTCCCGTAGAGGGATTTCGACATCATAATTTTTTTTAAGATTGGTTTCATGAGTCATCATATCCGATATCATCCCTAAAACTGGCGTTTCTGTCACTGAGTCTAAGAGAGATCTCATAGACAGGGATATCCATTGTGTCCTCCCAAGGGCGTGCTATCTGTGCATCGTTAACTTCGCTACCTTCTCTACGTGTAGATGAAGGGGCGTTAAATTTAACAGAGCATCCAGAGCCGCGCCAGGGGCGGTCGACATGGCTCCCATCACTAAAATAGAAGCCATTCTTTGTACTGTATCTAATCGGGTACGAACCGACTGTTGTTGAATGGATGAAATGGGAGGTAGAGGGAGGGAGGTAAGAGCTTTTGTAAGCAAAGGTAATTTCTCACCAAAATTTTGGCTATGTAATAATGTCATACTTGAGTGGCCCATAGCTACGCCCCTGAATACAACACATACAGTATCCGACAATGATGAATAAAACAATGTAACATAGGTAACAATAGTTTTTTTTTTTTTTTTCTAAGATACAGCAGTAATGAATCACTGCGCGCACGCGCACGCCCACGGACCGAATTAAATTTATCCGCTAGTGATGGACCGCCTTCACTGCGGTTTTATTGTTTACAATAAAATCTACGGAAAGTAACAACACTTTCCGTACGCAATGACGACATCCTTTTATTTAGTTTTATTCCGTATATCGTTTGATAAAAATAATAAAACAATTTTCGTTTTAGTTCATTTATCATTCGATAAACACACAAACTGATTTACATAATTCGTTTTTAATTTCAGAATAAATGTTACAATAAAACTTTTTTTAACTAATTAACAAGATAGTCTTTTTTCCAGTAAGAATCGATTGACGCTAGAACTTTATGCAAGATCGACTGCAACTTTATACATTTTTTTATACGACATAGTTTTGAATGTAACTATAGAACATTATGTTGTTCTCATTTTTTATGCATAAAAGGACACTACTTCCTCATCTTAGATAATGGTAACTGTGTACACAATATTTTTGCCAGTGTCATGTGGGTAAGATGTATTTTCAATCTTTCAACGCTGATAGAGTTACCAAGCTTCAGCGAAACGGTGGCCCATCCTCCTCGAGCTTTCTATGGAGCTTTATCGGCACCTCAGAATAAATGTTACGCGTTGTTTTCTATAATAAACTTAATTGTACATAAAAAACCAAACTACATCACACAAAACGCCACCCAGATTACACGATATTGAGTCAAATACACAAGTTTATATGAATTAAAGAAAGTAACTGCTATATGACAAACTAACATGCCGCCAAAAACTCAAAAACGGACACACGTTCCAAGTATTTTTACTAAAGACACCGCAATGAGTTCATACAGCTCAGTAGTAAATAATTACCAGACATCGTAAGGCAACTCTCTTAATTTACAAGTGTAGCTTGTAAAACTCACCGACTAGGCTAATCAGACTCTCTTTTGTTCCAGGTTAATGTGCCAGCTGAGTGAGAGGGACCGGCAATCCCTAAATTTCCTATAAAACGCCTTATATGGAGCGAGACGGGTATACAACGCGGGCCATGTCGCGTATTAAAACACACCAAAATCGTGGATGTAGATAATAATAGCACAGAACATATAACTAAAAAGTTTAAATTTCGAACGCCTAATCCGAGTTCAAAGACATTAATCGCCTAAAGTACATATTAGACTTGGTGCTTTAAAATGAACTTGCCTTAACTATTTGTTTTTTTTTTTCAAAATGGCTAAGGTTGTATAATAATATAGTGCACGAATCGAATCGTGACTGTGGATTTTAGTCGTAGTTTTTAAAATAAAAGTAATTAAACGCGGTGGGTACGGCGTGCGGGTGTTTTGTAAGAGTACGGTAGACGTGTGTGATGCAGCGGCAGCCGCGGAGGCACTACAAACGGCTGACACGGGACCCTTGCACGTTCGTCTGACGAATCTGTAAAGGTAAGGATATGTTCGAAAAACAATAATTTCGTTCTTTTCTCTATAATATATAAGCCATCTACGTCATCGTTCTTCTTGGACTATATTTATCGGATGTAAGTGCAGTTTAAATTCAAAGAGCTCTAATAAAAAGATGCCTCTTGTCCGCTAATTAATATAGTTTTAAATAACTATTGGAAAATAATTTTTTGATGTTACTGTCCATAGAATTGTATTTTGTTAACAATTTCATGACTTTTAATTATTTGACGCGGAGCCATTATTATTTTCGAAAAATAAAACTTAAACATTAGTTAGAAGTAACTAAGTTAGCTATCTGCTAAAACGGCTGATCCGATATTTATGGGACTTTTTTTGTTACTATCGAACAAAAAAGTTACTCCGCGTAACTTAAGGTAATTTTGTTTTTCGAAAATAATTAGGGTTCTGCGTAAAAATATTAAAAGTCATGAAATTGTGAATAAAATCCGATTCAATGCGCAGTTTTTAAATGTCAGTAGCAAAAAAACTTTTGGAAAATAATTAGGGTTCCATATTAAAAAAAAATGAAGGTAAATAACATATGCACTACACGCTAGTTCAGCCGCGGGCACTCAGCTAGTAATAAATACAATTTGAATTTTATCATAGCCTGTAGTAAGCTTTTATAATTGAATTTTTATTTAATACTAGTTGTGTGACCGTGGCTGCGCACACGTTTTATTTATTCTTCACTGCTTTTTTTTTATAATATAAAGTAATTTTTTTTTTCATAAATTCAAGCACTTTCCGGAAAACTGTGTATTGAATCGAATTTTATTAATTTTTTTATTAATTTTAATTTTTTAACGCGGAAACCTAATTATCTTCGAAGATTAAAAGTACTTTAAGTTACCTGGAGTAACTTCAGCTACCTACCAAAAAAGTCCCGTCAAAATCTGTCCTGCCGTTCCGGAGATAACCTATTACAAACAAACAGACAAACAAAAAATTTAAAAATCGTAGTTTTGGTATAGGTGTCGTATATACATTCATATATATTTAGTAAAAAAAAATATTTTGTCATTACAAACAGACACTTCAATTTTTTATTTATCAGTATATATAACTTTATATTTTTGATTAAGTTACAGATTGACTCCTACACTGAAAAGCGCAACATACCGTCTTCAATATTTATTTCGATTCATCTGCAAGTAGGTACTACGTACAAAATACGATACAATTGATTTTATGTCAAAATCAACACAATTCTGTCAAAACGCCCTGAGGCAGGGCACATATTCATTCCTAAAAGTATCGTTCAAAATTGTTTAGTAATACGTCATATTAAAGAAATGCATTTTTAGAAATTGTTGCCAATTCCTTATTAAATTAAAGAAAAACTTCTAATGTACCTAACCCGAACCAAAGAAGTTTTGAAATAAAAATAGAGCCTACGGTAGAAGCAATTACTTGAATATAATATGATAATAAAAATTACATTCATAATTTCTGTTACGATTAAATTAAAATATTTGACATTCTTAACATTCGGTTGTACGAAAACTAACGCCGGTCATTTACCGCGCACAGATTCTTTAAAAAGTGACAATACAGCGCTTTAAACCGTCTAGCGATAGGTTTCCTAGGCAGGCATGGAGATATTACGCTGCAGCGCTTAGAGATGGCAGTGCCGATCGATGCGGCGCGGCAGTGCGCGCGCCGAAAAAAAAAAGTCACGAACCGCACCGAACGACCCGAACAAATAATTTTAAAGCTTTACCAAATACCCTGTGATCATAATACATAATAACTAAATATAAGTCTATAAGAAAATACATTATTTGTTCTTTATCCTTAATTAAATAATTACGTAACTTTGTTTCCGTTAAATATTAAAATCAACGATATTATTTTGACGTTAAATTAAAGATGGTGCTAAAAGGTTAGACTGTCTTCAAATTTGTTTTATCGATATTACCAAAATCATCTGATCAATAGTTATTAAGTAAAATATATTAATATAGATTTTTTTGTTGTTATAAAGAATGTTTTATTCTATTTATAAAAATTTGGCAGTGATTTGTAACAGGTAAATGAACAAACATCGGTAACTGGCTGTAAGAATTCATAAAAATTTGTTAGTTTGAAGTTATATTTTTTTATTGCTACCTAGGCACAGTATCTGTACAACACTTGTCTGTATGTGCCAGAAACAACGGCGACCATCGGTGACAGACTGCACTTACATCCGTCCTTATGCCAGCCTGCTAATGTCCCTTTTCAATCCGATTTTTGAAGAAACCGATATAGGACGAAAAATTTGGTAACTGTGATTTCGTAAATGTGGTGGTCCAAACAAAACCAAAGTAGGTCAACTAAATTGAATTTTATTTGATCTCCGTTGGTCCAGTCTCTACTCATCAATGATTACGTAATTTAATATATAATATCATAACGAAATTACTTATCATAACATAAATGCGACAATTGTTATCACTATCAGGTAAACAATTAAAAGTCTGTGCGTCAAAACGTAAAGTGCGTCAGAAGATATCGCATTGCTTTAGTATTATCAGTAAGGCGATCCTTTATATCCAGGATTATTAGATTCTTAATATAGATAAAATATCCGATTGTACCGCTTGAATATATTTTACGGAATTTACAATAGTTACATTAGGTACTGATTTAGCTTATATAACGTTAAGACGAAATATTCTTTATTAGCAGTGCCCGCGGCTTCACTCGCATGGAAAACGGACAATTTGCAGCCTATACTGTTATAATTAATAAACAGACAGACAACAAAATTTAAAACTATCGAAATGTATTCTACAATTTATGCTGAAGCTCGCATATTATTTTTTTTCAAATGTCTTCAACGTAAAAATTTAGTGCTTTTAGCCTTTTATTACAAGTATATATTATAAGCGCAAATTTTAATATGAAATTAGTTATACCCCCTGGTTTCGCTTGCATACAATAATTCTTCAATACGTGTTACTTGTCTTAAGAGGACATGCGGTCGGCAACGGATTTGAATAGTAGGTACTTTTCAGAACCTCTTGCTATCGCCCCAAAATAAAATGACAAAACACGAAAGGGATAACTTCAGCTCGGGCTGATTTTACCTACCTATGCAAAATAGCAGCACAGTGTAGGAAACAGCATATCCTTTTAAACTCGCACGTTATTTTTCTAATATTAACCTTTTAATATTAGGAGCCAAGTATCAGTATTAATATATGTTTTCATGTTTGAGAAATTAGAAATATAACAAAACCGAGACACTGAGAAATTAACCCCACCCTAATCTTCCAATGCTATATTAACGCTGTCTGATAGAAATTCACATACAACTGTCATCTTCCTGCCCTTAACCCATTTTTTGTTATTGTATGCCGTTGATTTAATAGGGTATGTCGACGCAACGTGACTTTCTCCGCCATTCATCTCTATTTGAGATCAGACCCACATTCACTCTCTTGCTAAGCGTATCATCATTTACACAGTCCTACCCTATTAAGTCAACTGCATACAGTAACAAAAAAATATAAATAAATAAAGTGTGTAAATATGTAATTATGTACTATAAGCAGATTTGTTGCATAAACACCTATTTTATACCAAATTAATATGTAAATATTACATATTATTTCATTAAAGTTATCTTGTACTAAGAATAAAGAAGAAAATGAAGAAAGAAAGTATTTATTTGTACCACACAACACAACACAGTCAACACAGCATAATAAATTATATAATATCACTACATAATCTTTTAAAAGAAATACAGAATGTTGTGCGGGAACAAACAGCCTCAGACTCAGCATTATTGCTGCACTTAACCGTTGGTTTACAGCGCAGCGCTGGTATTCTGGCTGTACCTTCGGGTTCGGTTACCTTCGGACAAAATAAAAATAATAAACATTCCAACTATATATTCCTATATATCTAACCATATGTCTACATACTTATAAGTACACATATATTTACATCCACCTAGACACATACATATAATATTTGTTACAAAAGTAATGTATAGTTTGCGGGGGTAATAAACACATTAAAAATACATGGAAATGTCGGTGATACAACATTTAAGGACGAAAAGGAAGAAACTGCGAAGAAGAGAAACCAAGACTTGCATTGAAAAATCTGGATATCTAAAAACCCCAGGATAACAAATAACAACTTAATAACTGTCAACTTCTGAGGTACCTAGAGGCTCACCAACTTATCAGTTACCGCCAGTACGGTTTCCGTCGGTGTCGATCTGCTGGTGATCTTTTAGCCTATCTAACTCATCGTTTGGCAGAGGCAGTCAAGAGCAAGGGGAGGCATTAGCATTTAGTTTGGACATAGCAAAGGCCTTTAATCGGGTCTGGCACAAGGCGCTTTTCTCGAAGCTCTGTTCCTACTGGCTTCTCGGAAAAGTGTGCAAATGGGTAACCAGTTTTTTTACGGAGCGGAGCATTAATGTCGTTGTCGACGGTTCATGCTCAGACCCCAAGCCCGTGAATGGTGGTGTCCCACAAGGCTGTGTATCTCCAACCCTGTTTCTTCTGCATATCAATAACATGCTGCAAACTATTAACAGTATTCATTGCTATACAGATAACAGCACCGGGGAAGCCAACTTTTCATGAGAAAACGTCAACGTGTGCCGAATTAAACTTGTGTCTGAAGTCGGGAATTTATTGGACCAAGTCTCGGAATGGGGCAGACTAAACTAAGTCCAATTCAACCCTAAGAAGATACAAGTTTGCGCCTTTACCGCTAAAAAGAATCTCTTTATCGCGTCTCGTCGGTTCGAAAACGCTCTCCTAAGAATTTGCCCAGTATCAGAATTCTTGGAGTTGACATTTCGAGTGACAGTCAGTTCTGTGGTCATCTGTAAGGTAAGGATCTGTCATCTGTAAGATCTGTGGTCTGTAAGGCAAGGCCAAATTGGCCTCCAAAAAACTCGGCTTGCTAAGTAGATCGATACAGTATTTCACGTCGGACCATTGTTTTAAACTCTACAAAGCTCAGGTCCGACCTTATATGGAATACTCTTTTCATCTCTGGCCAGGAGCATGCCATTTGGCCACATCCAACGCAGAGTGTCTCGAATTGTCGATAACCAAGTTATTTCTGATTGACTTGATCCACTGGCACTGCGAAGAGACGTGGGGTCTCTATGCATTCTATATACAATTTACCATTAGGAGTGTTCCGAGTAATTATTCGGGTTAATACTGGCTACTGGATTCCACCACCGTACAACGCGCTTTAAACTTAAATCCACCCTCACCATCTAGATGAATGGCAATCCATGAAGGTGCGTTTCGCGCGGAATTTTTTGCCTCGCACAAGTATATTGTGGAACCAATTGGCGTCAGCGATATTTCCGGACCGATACGACTTGGGAAGCTTTAAGAAGAGAACCTACTCATACCTTAAAGGCCGGCAACGCACCTGCGATTCCTCTGATGTTGTGGGTGTCCATGGGTGGCGGTGATTTCTTTCCATGAGGTGACCCGCTTGTTCATTTGCCCCCTACTCCAGGAAAAGTCATTTTCGCACAGATTTTCAATGAAAATACGGGACATGGCTAAGTAAAACCGAGTAACAAGCATTGAAAATCATTGCTTCGAGCCACTAGATCAGCGAGTAGTGGTCTTTTACATCAAGCTATTTTACTTCACCGAAAGCTACAAAGGATAGGTCGATTCGAGCCTACTTCCGTCGCGCGTTGATCCGATCATACCGATAGCCATCATCATTTGAAATGTTCATATTATTCCTGTTGTAACAATAACTTTCATACTATGTGAAGCCTATAGCTAGCGTGTTTTATTAAATTTGACGAGGGTTTTCATTTTATCTTGAGATAAATAAATCATATTGTATTATTTAGACAAGTGTCTAGATCGACTACAAATTGTTTTTGTAGTCTATATATTTCAAACTAAAGCTTCATAATATATTTAGATAAAGCAAATTGGATAAATACGTATATGTAATTATATAATGTATTTGTTTAGCTGTTTTATCATAATATTTTTCTATAATTTTGTATCATAAATTACGAAATGTTAATATCGATCATTGACCGTAAGTACACTTATATAAAAGAACATAAATATAAAAGAAACAATTTTTATATTTATATACTAGCTATGTGCCCGCGTGCCATATATTCTTCACTGCGTTTTATTTTTTTTCATACGGAACTCTAATTATTTTCGTTAAAAAATTTTTGGATCTTAGATAAAGTAACAAATATTTCTCACAAATTCAAGCACTTTCCCGTAAAACTGTGCATTGAATAGAATATGATTCAATTTTTTATGAGTTTTAAATTTTTTTACGCGGAACCCCTAATTATTTTCGAAAATTAAAAGTACCATAAATTACGCGAAGTATCTTAAGATATCTACCACAAAAAGTCCCCGTCAAAATCTGTCCAGGTGTTCCGGAACAAACAGACAGGCAGAAAGACTATTTTTGGTAAACGTTTCGTATATACATTCATATCTATTTAGTAAAAAAAAATGTATTTTGACATTACAAACAGACACTTCAATTTTATTAATTAGCATAGATAATATTGGTTTCACGGAAATGTCCCCATCGATTTAGATTTTGAATTTAGATGATATATATTTTACTCGTTAACAAAACTTTTACTTTATGATACCATAAATTTATGCTCGATTTATTTTTAAGATCGAAAGTGATACTAAAGGCAGGAACAAGTGATATAACGAAAATTTTCATTTGCATTCGGGATTATAAATGTATTGTTCATAGATAATAGCCGCGTGTGACTTACAAGAATGCTACTTAAATCACATCGATAAACTAGATTTTTAATTTTATATAAAATGTCCCAACGCTTTAACTAAATGACAGTGATTTTGACACTTGAAGTGAAGTGACACTTTAAGTGATTCTTTTGTGCCACGCGAGTTATTATTTTCAAAAGACTTGATTTGCGCACAATAACTAAACTATATCACGCAAAATTATACAAAATAGAGTAACAAACATCACTCCAAAGTGATATTTGTACGCACTGACCGACTGTTTGACCTGACCTTGACAACTTCACCGGTCCTATGGACTGAACGTCTGACTATTCATTTCGTAAAATTCTCGCCTCTGTCAGGTGGTGTATGTTTAAACCGTTATAATCCTTATTTTAAATAATCTTAAAAACAGTATTTACAACAAAAGCTTACAATCTAAACTTAACACTAATCTAACTTAACGAGGGACTAATGGAGAGACATCTTCAGAGCTATTCTGCATGATGGTGGTCTCTGCTTTGTCCGCGCCTAATGAGAAGTCTATTGGGTGAGACGCAAAGGTGCGTCCCTCAGAGTATTCTCTGAGTCACCTTAGAAGCTAATCCTGTTTGTATTCAACTGACTGACTAATCTTCTCGCTGTCACTTCCTTTTCTTGGTTTTCGAGTGTTGATATTACTGTTACTAATCTTATTCTCTTTTTTTTAATGAATCCTGCTTTAGCGGCATTGAGCGATTCTCGGTAGGGTGAAACCTTAAAGATTCGTGTCACCACATATATCAAGTAATTGACGGTGTTTTAGTACTGGCTCAGAGATAAATAATAAAATGTATTTACCTAGCCTGTCGATTTTAATTCTGATTATTACACTAAATAAAAATATGCAAAATTATTGCTCGGAGCGGTAATAGATGCAAAAACCAAACAAATGTTAAATGTTAGGTTATAATAATATATTCAATAAATAAATTATGAAATTTCAACATTAATGTGTCGAGTACCCATAAAAATGAAACAATAGAAAGACAATAGGAAAACAATGGAAAGCTGGCGTAAAGGCCGGGAAGGTGCTAAAGAGGTTAAACAAAGAGTTTTTCCATAGTTATGAGTTTTTACTTCAGTAGGCAGTCTGCATGGCTGATTAGTTGTTTTTTAATTCAATATTCATCGCAATATTAGCTACTCAACAACAGATGGCACCACAAGATGTTAATACTTCAAGGCATCGAGAATCGCCAAGTACCTACAGTAAAATATTTTTATTAAATAAAGTAAACAATTCCGAGGTTTTTGTGTTAACAATAGACAATAAATTTTAATTAAGTATTTAATATAACCAGTGTCTGGTAAATATGAAATTGTAGTTTACAGTTTGTGAATTAAAAGCATCCGCGGCGGCGAGGCGCGGCGAATCTAATAAATTTATTTTTTTACGTCTCATCATAAAACTTTACGCGAGTTTTGGTTATTGAAATATTTATTGTTTAATCTATTCGATGAGAAACAATCCGGTTGTGTATAAAGTTGCCAGTTTTGGTATTTGCGAGCAACAGAAAAAAAAAATCAAAACAGGCTTATGTAATAGTACCGGCTAATCTATTATATTAAAAAAAAATCAAATTTTAATATAAAAAGAATAATATAGTGGAAATTTTTAAATCTCTTTTATTGTTATAGCACGACAAAGTGATATTCTGTGTTGAATGCTGAGCAAAACAAAAAAAAAAAAATCATGTGTACAGAGTACACGTGTCAGAAGTGAATCTTCTTTGGCAGTCTTTAGTTTAAATCTGTAAGAAACATTATTAGTTAAGTAAGAAAGGGATAAGAAGTATGTATGGCCACATTTGCACGCTTTCTAAATAATAAATATAGCACAAAGAAGATAAAATAATAACTCTACAGTCAAATTGCATAGCGTGGTTATTATTTTTGTCTCTTTCTCTCCCATTAAAATATTATTCCTTGTAATACTTTTAACTAAACTAACTAATATTTTAAAGATATAACACAGTTTGCGATCGAAGTCACTAAAACACGTCTAGTATGTATGTAAAATTACACAGACACACAATGTAATCAGCAGGGCTGAATTTAAACATAGTTGTTACCAGGTCGCGTGACCGGCCCACGGCCCACGGCTGTTGATTCAGAAATCAGACAATGAAATAATCATCTGTCTTTGTTCCGCGTATTTTCGGATACATTAAGCGCATTGGTTGTTTTTTTTATATCTAACCAACCGTTCACCTTGGGCCACATGCCTTTCCCATCAACATACTATCTATATAAATCACTAATCAGTAAATCAGTTTAGTAAACTATTATAATTATCGTGCACGTGATAAATCATTTCATGGATTAGTAATATCGGCTGATATCTTTCAATGTTGATTACATATATATTTTTTATACGATTGAATCGATTCTAATTTTGATATTTCAAATGATCGTAATTACACGGTTAATCTAATTTTTCATTATTTCCTGAATATATTTTTTATTCCCCCCTTTCCTCAGACATAATCCGAGACATTTGAAAGAAAATAAATTTATTTGTTACACACATAATATACAATCAAAAACGGGACAAAGAATATCACAAAAAAAAGTAGTAGTTTTGTAATTTTTTAAGTTTTCGCGTTCCATATTTAAAATCAGTTAATTTTAACGGGTTTTTACGGGTTGGTGAAACCCAGCCGAAACGTCGGGATAGGAAGAAAAAAAAACCAAAGGTAACGCGTAAAAACCCGTTAAAATTAACTGATTTTAGTAGTTTTGTGTAAAATTCTTTTTTATATTGAAAGTCCAGAAAGCGTTCTCTACTCAAAGACTTCACTTTTTACTATAACCACACCACCAACTCCCTTCGGAGCTCTAGGTACACCTCGAGTGTTTCAAAACATAATTGTCACACATTGGCGGAAATCGAACTTAAGCTACTTACGAAACTTTTTATAAAAAAAATAACTTAAAACTGATCATATTTTATGACAAGTTGTAAATAATTTGCCTCGGTATTATTGTGACTGCCTTGGTGGCGCAGTTGTATTACGGTACGACTTTCGTTCTGAGATCTCGGGTTCGATCCCCGGTTCGGATCAAATGATTTAGGGTTTTTCTACTCAGTATCATCCTGGAATCTGGAATTTGTGCCCGATATGGTGACAGGCTCGCCCCTGTCACATCTGAGACGGAACTAAGCTCGGCAAAATGCGAGTGGTGTAGTTCGCTAATCCACCTCTGCCCTAATATACGATACCTATACCAAAAATATAATTTATAATTTTTTTTCTCTGTCTGTCTGTTTGATTTCGGTAATCTCCAGAACGGCGCACCGATTTTGACGGGACTTTTTTTGTTAGCTAGCTGAAGTTACTTAACTAAGGGTACTTAAGTAACTTAGGGCACTTTTGTTTTTCGAAAATAATTAGGGTTCCGCGCAAAAATATTAAAAGTCATAAATAATTAAATAAAATCCGATTCAATTCACAATTTTACGGGCAAGTGTTTGATTTTATGAGAAATAATTTTACTTTACTGTACACATATACATTTTGGGAAAATAATTTGGCATAAAATAAAAAAATAGACAAGACCCAATTGTACTTATACGGAATTTACCAAACCATAACTTATAGTACATAACGAAATAAATACTTGTTACTAAGCTGAGTCATACACAATAAAAAAAAATAAGAAACATAAATCTACATGTATATTTACGTACACAAATGTGTTTTTTATGAATTATTTAATTAAGATAATAATTTTGACGCATAAATAGTACGTTCCGCGCACGTATCTCTACGTGGCAGAATGGCAATGGAACAGAAGATAGCAATGTTTGATAATTGTTAATCACTCCAAGGTTTGCTTGGGGAGATCTGAACTGTTAGGATTCCTTGAAGTATAAATATAAAATTGAATTTAGATTTAAAGTTTGCATTTTAATTATAAAGAAGTTACATTTTATAAATAAAGAAGAATTACATTATATTAGAGATACTTCTTGTTAGCTTATATATTTACTATTTAGGTTAATTTATTGCATAATCGCCATACAGTTTATGTATTACTAGCTGTGTACCGCAACTTCGTTCGCGTAAAACTGTCCATTAAATCGTATTTTGTTCACAGTTTTAAGAGATTTAATTTTTTTAAACATTAATTATTTTCTAAAGATAAAAGTTGCCTAAATTACGCGGAGAAAGTTCGGCTATCTGCCACAAAAGTCCCGCCAAGATCGGTCCCGCCGTTTCGGAGATTAAGCGGAGCAGAGAGACAGACAAAAATTATGGATTTTTTTTGCATTGGTATCGTATCGTATGATATGTATTCAGTAAAAAGTTGTTAATTTGAAGTTACAAACAAACACTTCAATTTTATTATACGTGATAAGCAGTAGCGTAGTTTTTAAATGGCTAGGCGGTGTCGTGTACCTTGGCTCTAAAGCTATGGGAGGCCTTGGACCCTAAACACCAAAGTAGCGCCGCACCTGCGATAATTTTTCGTAGTTTTAAGATATAAATTTAACATTGGAAATTGTAGGGAAATTCACTAAATACTTTGTTTTTTTTAACAGTATGTCTACCGAACGTTGATATAAGACTGGGCAATACTCAACCCACGAGACGCTGGCAAAATTTTGTACGTAATTTACAAGTTGCCACTAATAAGATATTACTGTTACCTCTTTACTCTATAAATATCAAGAAGCTTACAAGTAAATAATGAGGACGATAAAACATTAATTGTTAATATCATCAATACGACTTTAAACTTCGTAACCGAAATTAAATAATTATGACACTGGCGAGTTTTTGACGGGATCTCAGTCTGTCATGTAGCGGTTGTTTTCTTTAATTTGTGTATTTGACTCTATATCATGTAATATTGGTGGCGTTTTATGTGATATAGTTCGGTTATTGTGTACAAGTGTAGTTTATTATACAAGATAACGCGTAACATTTGTTCTGAGGTGCCGACAAAGCTCCATGGAAAGTTCTACCAAGATGAGCCACAGTTTTGCTGAAGCTTGTTAACGCTGATACCAGATTGAAAATACATCTTACCTACATGACATTGGCACTAATTGTTTGAACACAAATTGCCATAATCGAAGTAAAAGAAATATGACACTGGCAAGAAGAGAATTGTCAAAGTAAATACAAGTACCTACGAATGCGTATTATACTCTATCCATTTATAATTAACTAACTGTCTTACTTAGTTACAATTAAATATTAAAAACGACTTAAAGATTTTTAACAAAAACTGTTAAATCAATATTATATATTGATTATATAATATGGACATAAATATTAATTAATATATGCATATATAAAGATGGAAAAAATATTGTCAAAAGGAAGATATTATTCAAGTGTGGTGATTAAATTAGCATCGAATTAAACGCTACACATACGCAACTTCACACAACAATACAACCAATGAGCGAACGAAAGGAGTATTATTTGAATATTCGCATGTTTCTAGTAAATTAACAAACGGCAGGTGTGTTTCTATTGTTAATTGTAATTCCCCATTCTCCCCTTGAAAGATTATGCGACATTTCCACATTATTTATAAATGTATTTATTATGTTTGTCCAAAAAGTATTTAAAATTATCTACTTTAGTTTAGATTTGCCTTGTACAAACATCGTTTTATTAGATTTCATTTATTTATACATAATTTAGATTAATAGTGATGTCATGTCTTCAGTAAATGAGTTATATAAATGCAATAAATCTACATAATATTACTAAACTGATTAACGTGTATGACGAAGCTATTGCAAGGAAATTTTTTATTGGATGTTGATTTACAATAATAATTACAGCTATACTAATAAATAAAATTGAAGTGTTTGTTTGTGTAATGTCAAAATTATTATTTTTTTACTAAATAGATATGAATGTATATACGATACCTATACCAAAAATACAAGTTTAACATTTTTTATATATCTGTTTGTAATGGGTAATCTTCGGAACGGCTTTACCAATTTTGATGGGACTTTTTTGGTAAATAACTGAAGTTACTCCAGGTAACTTAGGGTACTTTTAATTTTCGAAAATAGTTAGGGATCCCCGTAAAAAAATTGAATAAAACCCGATTCAATGCACAGCTTTACGGGCAAGTGTTTGAACATATGAGAAATATTTTAACTTTATACTAAATACTAATACTAAGAAAAATATTAGGGTTCCGTATAAAAAAAAATTAAAACTCAGTGAAGAATATATGAAACGCGAGTGCAGCCGCGGGCTCACAGCTAGTTCAAAATAAGGCCCTAACGACTTAGACGTAATATGAAATGAAGTATTTTAATGGGGCAGGGCTTTACTTCTTTTTGATGACGGTCGGTATGGGAGGTTTGAATGATGATTACGTATTATTTATCTGCTTATAAATTCTTTTTTTTAATTATGGCAACTTTTACTACTTCATCTTTGGAGTTTTGACCTGTGCCTTCTCCGTGTAAGAGGCATTTAGCTAAATGTGGACCGGACCATTAATGAACTAGGGTATAAAAATTAGCAAATTCTGCAAAAAAAGTTATGCGTTCAAATTTTTACATCTCTATGTAAATTACATTATTTCCCAATAACATAAACACGCATATCTTTGATTTTTATACCTAATTAAAAAAATAACATTTTTCTTTTTATTTATAGTACCAAAATAATGTATATATTTTGATAAATAATACTATTTAAATATACGAAACAGTTTGAAAATGTTGACCTTTTTACAACCAGCCCTATTTTATGGTATATGCTATAATTAAGGTTACCTACAACACCTTTATCACAATGATGAGAACTTTATTTATAACTAGCAGTGCGCCTGCGGCCGCGTCTGCATTTTATACATTCTTCACTGCGTTCTAATTTCTTTATACAGAACCGTAATTATTTTTGTAAAAAATCTTAGTACTAAGACAATGTAAAATATTTTTTATAAATTATAACTGTAACCGTAAAACTGTGTATTAAATCGGATTTTATTAATTTTTCTACGAGTTTTTTTTTTATGCGGAACACTATTTTTTGTCGAAAATTAAAAATACACTAAGTTAAGCCGGAGTAACTTCAGCTATCTACCAAAAAAAGTCCCGTCAAAATCGATTCAGTCGTTCCGTAGATAACCTATTACAAACAGGCAGACAAAAAAAATTAAGTTGTATTTTTGGTAAAGATGTCGTAAATACATTCATATCTATTTAATAAAAACAAAATAATTTTGACATTACAAACAGATACTTCAATTTTTTATTTATTAGTATATTAGTATAGATTTACTTACAAAAATTTGCGGTATAAAAAACCTAGGAAAAATAACCAACTTTGATAAACTACGTTTGATGGTTGTTAGTAGTTTAGGTACAAAAAATGTAATATGTACCTAACATTTTCATTATAAATGTTCTAAATTTAAAAGTGGCTTTATAGTAGTAACTTGCTTTAAGATACCGAAATTCTTTTGAAATCGATCGCTTATTACAAGCGCAGGGCTTGTCATTCACTGACGTCGGATCCGCTCGGCGCGGCGCGGTGGTTTCTGACGCATGCGCGTCTGTCTAACGTCTATCTCATGCGAATAAAGATGAGTGTTTATTTGTATATATTCTCATAGTTCGTCGAGATCTTTTCTTTCTGGCCACATTGCTTAAATTTACGTTTGAATAGTTATCTCATTTTTGTCGCAGAGTGATATAGATAACGTTGACGTTGGTATAATGTTTTGTCAATTGGGAGATAATACTACCGCTACTACTATAATATAAATGAAAATTAAACTGCGACAGAGCTGTGTCGTTGCGATTAGCGGAAAGTCGCGTAGTGCATGGTTCGCATGAATATCGTAAAGTAGGTATTGCGTGTGTTGCCAGTGCTGCCACCGTCACTCACTTTAGTCAGTAAACCGGACTCAGTTCACGCGGTCGTGCAGCGCGTAGGTGCTTGTAGTTTTTAGTTTGACAGTTGGCGCGTTTACGGTTATTTGTATAAGTAATTATTATATTTTGTGAAAATCATAGATTTTTAAGTTAGTGTAATCTGTGTTTTTTCTGTTGAAATCTCAAGTGTACGATTAGTGTATAATAATCTTTTTTTTTCGCAACCGCTGTGAGTTGAGAGTGCTTGAACGCCTGTGTACTATCTCCGTGCAGTGCACATTTTTTGTGATTTCTCCATCAGAAATTCTTTTTGGACGTATTCTGCCTTTATAAGAAAGTACTGAGGTACGTAAAGATATTTTATTTAAAGAATTCTATAATTGTTCACGTAACGGTACTTCAGTATTGCAATTTGGGGCGGACAATTTCTCTACTTGACTCGATAAACGGGTTCCAAATATAGCGGACCCGGGTTTAATGTCTGTATAGTAAGTTAACACTTAGCAAGTTTTATTTTAGAGTTATTTAATGATTTTTCCTTGCTGGCCGGGCCGAGGTAGAACAGACAGCTGTGAATGCGTAATGTGTAAAAATAAATACAGTGGCATTATCGGTCGGTAGACACACCGGTTTTACTGAGGACAAACGTTATTATTAGTCTATATTATACAATAAATACTTATGCAGCATCTTTGAGGTTATTGCAAAAATGTGCAAAAAAAAATGATACTATAGCCACCTGGTTTATAATAAAAAACAAATTTTGCCATATGGCTCAATACTCACCTATATGCATGTAAGTTTATAAGGTCTGGCTTTTAAATAATTTATTTATATAAGTATTTAACATTCTAGAAAAACTTATGGTGTTCTTAAATATTTATAGTTATAATTTAAGAATGTTAAAAATAAATGCGAAAACTTTATTTTTGGCATGTGCACTTTTATCAGTACATGTGTACTTGAAGAAGTGTATTGAAGTATATCATAATGATAAATGTGAGATATGGGTTAAATATAAAAAAAGATATAGGGATAATTTAACTGTTTCTTATTAATTAAGTATAATAAACTACCAAGTACAAATATTAAAAAGAAAATAATTTTGAAATTGCAGGTTTTTAAATAAGTCTATTTTACAAGATATCAATCTGTTTAAATAAAAAAGCTTAAAATAGGACTGTTGTGCCAAGTTTTATGTAACTTGATTTCATAAGGATGTTTTTTTATTACTTAGTCAAATAAATAATTTAATTAATTAAGTATATAGTTACATACCAGAACCTACCTTAATATATATGTTTATTAAATTCACTTGCAGACAAAACAGCCCAGCCTCTAGACAGGATCAAGTCAATATAGCTAAACTCTGCCAGGAATATATAAATATATATATATTTGCCTAAGATCTAGTCATATCTTGTCTAGTCTAGTCTTATACTTGAAATAGATGTGTTCGTGGTAGCCAGTAGAATGAGTAAAATTATATTTGTTAATATTGCAAATTAGTTACTTAGTTTCTACACAAAATATTCTAAATTTTGGATTTATTACAAAATATAATTAACAATGTCATTCTCTTTGCCTATCATCTACTAATAAACTTTGTAACTGTTCCTTGTAAAGTTCCAAAAAATAAGATTGAGTTTCTTACCGGTTCTTCTCGATAACTGGACTATTTTCCAAAAAGGTGGTAATATTTTGGCGTACATAAGTGCCTTATGAGGGCCTAATTTGAACAATGTATTTTTGACTGTGAATGTTCAAAAGAAATTCAAGTTTTTTCTAAATAAAAAATATACAAACTATGAAATTCTTAAAATGTTTATTTTTTATGAGTTTATATAAAAATATATTAACATTAATATTATAAAAGGCTTGGAAAGTAAGGCCAGTTGATAACCTCCAATGTTTATTACAAGTATCTGCAAACATAAATTGTAGAATAAACAGTTGAGCAAGATTCTTGTGATGAGATACTAAACTTGCATTTTGTTGATGATATAAGAAGGAATAAAGTAAATGTGTTATAATAACAGAGATAAAAAATTTGTCTACTAGCTGTGTGCCCATGGCTGTCTCAGTGTTTCAGATATTCTTCACTGTGTTTTAGTTTTTATATGCGGAACACTAATTATTTTAAAAATTAAAAGTACCCTAAGTTATGTGGAGTAACTTCAGCTATCTATTATATACAATGTTTGGCCTAATAAGAAATCTCAAAGCAATGAATGGAGGAATGGACGGACTATGATTGTAGTTTCACTGAGTAATCAATTCAGGAATGAGATCCACAGGATACTAAAGTTACGACATTGCGCAAAGAATTACTAAATTTAAGTGGCAGAGGATTCACTGTGTAATCGATTCAGGAATGAGATCCACAGGATACTAAAGTTACGACATTGCGCAAAGAATTACTAAATTTAAGTGGCAGAGGATTAGGCACATTACAAAATCAAAGCCTGATGGGACCAATAGGTTCTCGAATGGCTACCATGTACCGGAAGATGCAGCGTGAGTAGGCCTCTGTCCGTCAATATGTCTGTCAATCTGGAATCATGACTTAATAAAAATCACGGGAATCTACTGGATGTGGGTGACACAAAAGGAGTCGTTGTGGAGATCTTTGGGGGAGACCTATGTCCAGCAGTTTTTTCGGTTGAATAAATAGATGAATGGACAATGTGAGAGGACAACAAAGTTATAAAACAAATAAATTATACCTACTTTCTAACCTTTCAACCTAATTAGTGAGAAAGATAAAAAAAACATTCTGATCAAATATAAGATATAGGTAGTTCTGTTTTCAGACATAAGTAATTCAAGTTTATTCTGTATTGTGAGTGACTTGAAGTTCTATATTGGATTCAAATCAGTTCGACACATGACTCTCGCGTTTCGTCTAGATTTATTTTTTATACCCATATGTAATTGTATTGATATTATGTTTGGCCATCTGCCAACATGTTATATGGAATGTTTGAATTAAGTATTCATTCATTGCTATAAATCTCTTCTATCTTATTCATAAACGAACCGGGTACCATTTGCCTAGTTTGTCCTCGTTTCTCTTGGAACATAAAGCACTACAACATCGACCGGCTAGGGTCACCATGCGTTCCCATTTCGACGGACATCGCTCTCTTTATTTACTACGTCTGTTATTGTTACTTGCAAGATTACGGTGCTCCATATGAACAACCATACAATAAACTTTGTATCATACATTCATTTCGTACTGCAGATTTTTCTAAAACGAAATGAGTATAGAGAAATTTGTTTTCATGTCGCGAGCACAACTTCTGGTTTAACCTTACCGTTTGGAAGCGCTCATAAATTATTTACGTTCTATCCAGGCAGTTAATGAATTATGGCGACTCTAGCATAAGTTTCAATACCCTTTCGTAATAATATTCCTGTAGAGCAATTTGGCAATGCACCCCGCTGCATATAGCCAGACGGGAAACGGAGGTGTGGCTGTAGTGAGGGGGGGGGGGTGTGACAGGCTGGTAAGGGAAGGGGGAGTCTGGAAATGCGACGGTGATTTCGACTAAAATGTGGTGGCTAGACGGTCGTTACCCCGCTGGTGACTACGTGTTCTAGATGCGTTTAATTATGCGACCCAATGCTGTTGTATGGGAATGGTGGTGAGGGGGAGGAGGAGGGGCTATAGATTGTTTGTCGGCGCGGTGTAGGGATGGCGATTCTTTCCAAAATAGATCGATTTTTGAATCGATTCTAATCGAAGCTTTATGAATCGATTCACAAAAAAATAGAGTTCTATTAGACCGATCTCTAGAAAATCGATCTTTATTTGACTTTTTTTATGCGTAACTAGTATTCTTCTATTGGTCGAGATTAGACCATAATCATCATTTATTGAAAATTTTAGGTAAAAACTGTTTTATTGATAAATCTCGTCAATAGAAATGTAAAAAAACAAAAGACTGGCTGAGGACAAAAGATACTAAACTATTTTATAATTGCATATTTATAGGTATATCCATTTCAGACAAAACAAAAGGGACACTATAATAATCAATCTTTTAACATTTTAAAATAATTACAGTTGTGTTAAATACTCTCGCTATATATTTATTAAACACTCTCACTATGTATTATTTCCACGTCACCACTTTATTAAATCAAGAACATTCACTTTAGCAGATAGAACTCAATTGTCCCTGTGTTGGCTCTACACGAGCTTTTTATAGTCATTCCATGCAATGTGACATGTGGTAGGTGAGAGCCGGTCCTGCCGGATGTAGGCGGATAATATCGTAAGGCGCCGCCGGATGTGTGGCGAAAATATTGTTAACAGTTGTTTTGCAAATCAAAGTTAAAGGTAAGTGAAGTGAGTTTATGGTTGGCAGTACACTATTAATTTTTTTGATGTAGTAAGCGTCACACTAACACTGTAAGTGGACCATCAGGCAAGATATTTGTCTGCAATCTTAATTGTATACAAAATTTACAAATTTGTATTTTTAATACCACAAAGAAGCGAAAGAAACTGACCATAAAATCTCTTGAGTTTTTAATTCATTAAGTGAAAATCTTTCATACATTTACTTGTTTGGGTACTTCTTAATCTATACTAATAAATAAAATTGGAGTGCCTGTTTGTAATGTCAAAATTATTTTTTTTACTAAATAGATATCAATGTATACCACTACCAAAAAGGCAATTTTTACAATTTTTGTTTGTCTGTCTGTTTGTAATGGGTAATCTCCGGAGCGGCTGGACCGATTTTGACGGAACTTTTTTGGTAGATAGATGAAGTTACTCCGGGTAACTTAGGGTACTTTTAATTTTCGAAAATAATTAGGGCTCCGCTTAAAAAAAATCTAATTAAAATTTGAATAAAACCCGTTTCAATCCACAGTTTTATGGGCAAGTGCTTGCCCAATTTATGAGAAATGTTTTGACTTTTATCTTATAACTAAAAAAATAATTGGGGTTCCGCAAATAAAAAATATTGAAATGCATTGAATATATGCAACGAGGGCGCAACCGCGGGCACACAGCTAGTTGTAAATAATTGTATGATTCAATAAGAACCATTCTGGCTCATTCTGGGATTCATTTCTGTCTCAATAGCCAGAATAAATTGAACCACGATTTCCTAGGTTCTAATTTAGATCCACCGGATCGATTCAGTGCTAGATATCAATTATAAAAAAATCGATTTTTTTGGTCTAAAAGATCGATTCTCCGATTAATCGACCTCAGATCGCCATCCCTAGCGCGGTGTATTTAAAGGCGGTCGCGGGAAACGTTCGCGCCGCCGGCCGGCGTCATCGACTCGTGCGTCACGCGACAACGCGAATAGAAAACTGGTGACCCTCGGTTTGTATGACGCCACCGCCGCTATGCGTGACGGTACGTCTCACGTTACCAGATTTGTAGTCATTGCTTATGGTACAGGTTTAACTTTTTCCAAATATCCTTCTTTTTTTTCATCAGAAATATTTTGCCCTAGCAAAATCATATTGCCTAATATAAAAATTCGTGTTATATTAGTTGAATTCAATGATGATTTATCTAGTTTTCGATTTGATGTATATTTATTACTAGCTGTGTGTCCGCGGCTGCGCCCGCGTTTCATATATTCTTCACTGCGTTTTAATTTTTTAAAAGGAATCCTAATTATTTTCCTAAAAAAAATTGTACTAAGATAAAGTAATTATAAAATATAAAAATAATGGTTTATTCTAGTAAATTATAGCACTTGCCCGCAAAACAATGCATTTTCAATTTATTCCATTTTTTAAGTTTAATTTTTTACGCGAAACCTTTATTATTCTCGAAAATTTACCCTAAGTTATCCGGAGTAACTTCAGCAATCAAAAGTAACTTCAGTAAAAAAAAAATTGAAATTATAAACAGACACTTCAATTTTATATATAAGTAAGTATACATATTATAGGTAATTTAATAGAAAATTAATTCGACTGAGTGATGTAATATTACTTACTATATAACTTTTTTACATTATAAAAATGCTGCATACTAAGGATATATTACTAGATATACATCCAAATTTAGTTTCAAAGTTTTGAAAGCAGATTCTAAAGTTATTTTAAAGTTGCAACGTCACCAAGTTAGTTGTGCGTTCTGCAAGCACACTACTTTCTTTCATATTCTTATGAAATATGATGGAACTTGTTAAAAGACGGGGCGGCTTGCGACGTTCAAACTCTATATTTTAGCATTTGAACAGTTTGGTAGAAGTTATTTATGCGGACAGATGCATTAATGATGTGAATGTAGGGCGACTGTATGCAATCCGTATTTCAATAAATTTTCGATCGTTTCAAATCGTTATTTTGCGCCGCTCAAACGTAAACGTTTTTTTACACTAGCTCTGTCTGAAACGGCTTTGTTAACATTAATCAGTTTTGTTAACGGTTAACATGATAATTTACCCTTCTGATTCACAGGGTGCTTCCTGAAGAAACATACAACATTTAGTCTTTAGATTTAGTTACTTTACAAAATTTAATTTGAATGCAGGGTAGGATAAAATAAAAAAAGTAAAAAGTACAGGCATAATCAAAGTCTTTGTTATTCTAAAACTGAAAGAAAATTAAAAATCGGTTCAGTTTTGAAGGAGGAAACAGGGTACTACGAAGTGATGTTTTCGTCTATTTTGCATAGTTAAATCAGCCTGTTCTCCAGTTGTCCCTGTCGTGTTTAATAATTATTTCTTTGGAATAAATCTTTGTAATACCTACTTTTCCGACCTCAAGCCCTCTTCTGTTATTCGATTTAAATTACATACTAGTTCAGTTGTTTGCTATCTTATACAAATGTATGTATGTATATTGATATTCAAAATTGCAATTACATGTTGCTATGATAGGGTTTTCCACCATGCGCATGTTAGTCGTAACCCAGTTGAGCACTGAAAGAGGAGGGCCAAAAAACTTGTTAAAAAAATAAATTAAAAAAAATAGTTGAAAATATACTTTATTTTCTATTATAACATATACGGGGCTAACAACGGGCTTCAATTGAAACGATGTTATAGTTATTTTACATAAATTACAGGGTAAACTAAGGATTATGCTATATTTGGAAAGAGTGTTAGCTGTTATTTTTTACTTAATGTTTTACCACCGGCCATTTATTAGCATAGTATTTTATAATAGTTTAAACATTTTTGATCAAAGTGACTCAGCCGTGAGGTTAGAGGTGACCGATGACATCATCGCATCATCAAGGAGGTCGGGGATCGTTTCGACCTCTATAATTAAAATGTCAATGACCCTGAGAAAGGTGGCAGTTATGTGTGTCACTCTCTTGACCTTCATGGTAAACGGTCACGAATACTAAAGGTGGACTCTGTCTGATGTAATTCAGAATATCATAAGTCACCTTGGTGGCCCTTTTATATGAGTGAAATTTGATTTTAATCAGTCGGTAAGATTGATTGCTCCATGAAAATGCGTCCACTTTTATGTTGTTTATGCAAGTCGAAAAATTATCGTTGTACATTTTTCGATATTTTTTAAAGCGTCGATGATCTTAAGAGGTTTTGCGAGCGTCGTTTATTACATACAAACGTGTTCCTCTGTTACCTTCCTGGATAATAGCATTGTGGTAAAAAATACCACATAATATTATATTCAGCACCGCCATGCTTGTTTTTTTTCTATAGTTTAATTGTTATAAAAAATAGCCTTTGAAAATGAGAAAAAATACTAATATTTTACCGTCGCTTTCAGTTGTCCGTCACATATTTTTGATGAATAAAAACAAATAAAGCAAAACGTAGAGGCATAGCCAAAGTCTTTCTTGTTCTATAATTGAAAGAAAAGTTGAAGTCGGTCCAGTTTAGGAGGAGAAACACAAGGGAATATAATTTGATGTTTTCATCTATTTTGCATTGGTAAAATCAGTTCGAACTGCAGTTACCCCTTTTGAGTGTTATAACTCTTTCTTTTGGGCGCAACGCGATAACAATAGATTTCTGAAATACTTAAATATTTTTCAAATTTGTTGCCAATCGTATATCCTCTTGCGGGTACTTTGTATGGATCAGGTTTAAATCCTTAGTTTGGTTTTAAACCCTATAGGGCTTTTTGTCAACAATCTCATCTAATATTAAGTGGCGACGTGGTTGAAGGTAAAGCCTAAGTGCTTTAAGTGCTTGTTGATTGATCTTTAATTGGAGGCTAAACTCGCTACCAGCCATCGTGTTGTTTCATCAAAATTTTCCCATTCATCGTCGAAGACTGTGGTGTTCGAGCGAAATGCCATTAAGACAAATGTCACCAGTAAAAAAAAGGTATTATAAGCTTATAATTATAAAGTATTATAAGCTTGGTAAAATCAGAACAAACTTTTACACAGTTACATGGTGTACGTCAAGAAACGAGGTCGCTTGTCATAGTAATCTACTAGTTATCTACTAGTAATTTGGTTTTTCGCTACTTTTGGACAACGTGATCCCTATACTATATACACGAAATCGGTAAGTGACTCCACTTATCAGGGTTATATGAAAGTATTTCATAACATTTAAGGGTAATATACCATTAATACATTCAAAACAAAATTCGAAATTACTAATCGATCAAGAAAACCTTTACCTCGGGTATATTTAGAATATCGATTGATTCTAAATTATACCGTTAATGTACCGCGAAATACATCGATGCATGTTCAAGTTACACCCACTGTGCACTTTAATGAAAAGGAGAACCATAGCAAAACTGGCCCCCGTGCGAAAAAGAGAACACATAGCTGACATATTTGTTAACGTGTTAACCCTGCCAAATTACAGAGACGGCTCTTGTAGATGTTTGTGTGTAGGAAATTTGATGTACTGTTTAAAATTTTTTAACTGGTCGTTGTCTGGCAACTTCGGTGCGCGTAGGAGTCGATTGCACGGTGACTCATTTACAAAGATGGCGGCCCAACAATAAGTAATTATCTGGAATATACACATATAAACGCCGGTTTATGTTACACAGCCATACATAGTTTATCTGTTCCGTAAAAAAAACACAATATTGATAAATTTACCGCTTTATTTGTAGTTTTAAATCGTTTTACTGCTTCCTCTGTATGTTTTATAAAACCATTGAAATATTGATATTAATAACAGTATTAATATGAGAGAAACTTACTTGCGTTTATCACAATTAAACAAAAAATTCTTAACTGGAAATAGTGCTGACTCTCATCAGTAATATTTTTAAAATGCTTTTTTTGTTTCATTTATTATTTTCTAGATAAAAGGCTAAGATCATACAGCAAAGTCTTATATTATTATATATCTAGCTTCTATTGTATCATTCAATTCGTCATTGACGATTTCGTGATGCATTTGATAAATAAATTAAAATATTTCATAAAACATACGCTAATCTAGTTAAAGTATTTGCTAACTGTTAGTGACTTCCATAAAAGAAACAAGGACAGAGAGACTGTTATAAAGATGACGACGTCGCAACGGTTTTAATAAATTAGCAGCTTAGCGTTATAAGCAAATATATATTTTTTTAGTTCTGTTCACTGTGACATAATTTGTTCACAATTCTATGAAATTTTATTAACATATTGAAGTCCTCGACACATATATATATATATATATATATATATATAAAACAAAACTAAAATACTGAGGCATATTGGTGAATCTGTGGACCGGACCACACACGGATTCTTAAAAATGTATACCTAATATCTGAATATTAACTACCCACGTGGTAATAAGAGGCCCGTCGCGGTGGCGAGGTCGTCAACCATGTATATTACATCATTGCGATTTTATAATACTTGTCATGCCATAGGTATTTCTTATGAAGTCGAGTTTATTGATGTTTATCTTATGCTTTCAATTATGCTGTATTTGAAATATGAATTTAGGATTTTTCGCTGTTTCTCTGGTTTAGTGTTCCGAGCGATCATTATGTACTTTTGTATATAGTTTATTCAAAATCCAAACATACGGCAGGCTGCGTAAGTGTAAATTTTATTATTTACCTCTGAGCGCCAGCACTTCAACACCATCTTATACTTGACAATACAGTAGCATTTTGACGGCTGTCGTCATAGCATTGGTAACGCGAATCAATAAGTTTTCCCCTACCGAGAATCGCTCAACTCCGCTAAAGAAGTTTTCACTTAAAAAAAAAATTCGTATGTCCTTTGTAATATAACAAAACAAAATATTCATACCACAATAGGTCCGGTGCATTTAATGATTTGCTGGACCGAAAAATCAGTTAAGCCTTCTAATCATAACTAATAGATATATGAACTTTGACAAACACTTATCTCTTCATTTTCTATCGAGCTATATGTAAACATTTTTTTTACCAATACTATGGGGTTTATCTGAATCTTGTAAACGGTGGTAGACTGTTAAACGTAAAGTCTAACTTGAATTTAGTGACCTACCCTGGCTTCGCACGGATATATAAGAAATCATCAAGTGTCTGTTTGTATTGTGAAAATTATTTTTTTCTACTAAATAGATATGAGTGTATAAAGATATCTATACCAAAAATACTATTTTTAAGTTTTTGTCTGCCTGTCTGTTTGTAATGGGTAATCTCCGGAACGATTTGGACGGGACTTTTTTTTGTAGATAGCTAAAGTTAAAGTGCTATAATTTATAATGAGAAATATTTTTACTTTATTTTAGTACAAAATTTTTGTTAGCAAAATAATTAGGATTCCGCATAAAATAAATTAAAACGCAGTGAAGAATATATGAAAAGCTGGCGCAGCCGCAGGCAGACTGCTAGTTTAAAATAAAACACTGATAATGCAGCTCTCTAATGGCGAAAAATTATTTAAATCGGTTAATTAGTCTCCAGAGATTTTCAGTTACTTTCTTCTTTATGATATTAGTATAGATGATAAAATAAAATCTTTATTTAAATTATTTCATTTAGCTAATAAAATTCTGAGATAGAAACGTGTAATGTTTTAATTGGGGATCGAATGATTGCCCGTGTGGTGTGGCGGCGCTAGAATACCAGCACCCCCCTTTCCTATCCCGTGGGGTATCGTAAGAAGCGACAGAAGGGAAAAACATCTACCCCCGGACCGTAGGTGGCGGGTTAACCACCAACAATTGCATTCCCAAGGAGGGTTGACTTCAGGCAGGCGGCCGGTTGTAAAATAAATAGACGAAACATAACGAGCAACATAGATTCAGAGAGGAAGACATTGCGCTGACCCTAAATAAAAATGGAATAAGTGCAGCGAGATGATGATTGGGGATCGAAAGGGGGTGCACTATCCCTTTCTTGCAAAACAAATATTAGTATAGACCTTGTACTAAGCACGTAAAACATGACGTCATATTTTTTTTCACTCTTCCTTTGCCTTATTTTTTATTACATTATTATTTTATTATTAGTGGTCAAAATTAAATCGTGTTGTAAACATCGCCGATCTTGAAATTTTCTTTTATTACGTTTAAGTTATTTTTAAGAAAATCAATTTCAGTTTTAATACATAAATATTATTTATTATTTTCAGGTAAACATAAAATAATAACAGTCGTCTGGTTTTTACGTGGATTCAATTGAAATCCGTTTCGCCATTTATAATCCTGTCAGTATTCCCGCACGTAAGTAGACCGAATGTGATTGTACTGTAGTAGCTTACTACACTCGTATATAAACAGAGTTGAATTTTTTTTTTTTTTTTTTTTCGTTTTAAACAAATAAACTCGCCGGTTCGATTGTTTGCAAGTGTTGTTGCTGCTATTGTTTTTGTATTGAAGTCAGTTCGGTTAGGTCTTTCTTTTTTTTTACGCTTTATTTTGCCATATTAAAAATTTTCTTTGAACTCTCGCGTCCGTGGGATTTGATCCGAAACTCGCTCGGACACGTTTACTTCTGTCAAAGGAAACGCTTATCCCATAATGTTAATGTTTTTTAACTTTACGTTAGGGCTCTTTGAGGTTATACTGGAAAGGTTGCGCGTTGTATTATAGACGGATATAAATGCGTTTCGTAAATAAGAAGCATCTGTTTTAATGTCCAAATGAAACTCGCAACGTCTAAAACGTTAGTTGCCCAAAGGACAGACAACAATTTTAAAAATTGTATTTTTGGTACAGATGTCGTATATACAATCATATTTAGTATTTAGTAAAAAAAAAAAACATTTTGACATTACAAACATACTTTTCAATTTTATTTATTAGTGTAGATAAGTCAACTAAAGGACTTAATTAGTTGTATTTTTTTTTTTCAAATTTAAGTAAGTATATTAAGAGTAACTAACAATGACACGTACAACGGACCGCCAATGTGTCTAAGTGCGGAAACAGGAGCCCACCAACAAGACTTTATTTTGCTTCTATAAAATTATTTCTTTTGAATTTACGTTAATTGAATAATTTATCTATAAAAATGTAAACACATATGATATAATTAGATGCTATCAATTCATACATACATACATACATATCATCACGCCTTTCTCCCGTGGGGGTAGGCAGAGATTACGTCCTTCCACTTGCTACGATCTTGGCATACCTCTTTCGCTTCCTCTACTTTCATGAGCGCTTTCATACATGCTCGTCGGTTATGGGTACTTTTTACCTGGCCTTTATTTAAGACATGATTGATTTGGTCTAGATACATTCGCCTAGGTCGACCCTTACCGACTTGCCCATTCACCCTCGCCTTATAAATTAATTTCGTTAATCTTCTCTTATCCATCCTCTCTACATGCCCAAACCAACTAATCATATCTTTCTCTATTTTGGTCACCACATCCTCTACCACACCACAGCGTTCCCTTATCATACTATTCCTGACTTTGTCAATCGTCTTCACTCCAGCTATACTTCTCAGACTTCTCATTTCCACTGCGTTAATCTTACTTTCATGCTTCTTCTGCCAAACCCAGCATTCACTACCATACCTAAGTGTAGGGACCAGGACTCCTCGATGCACAGCCAAACGCGCCTTTTCAGTCACTTTCTGGCTGCACATGAAGTTACGCAGGGCCCCATTCACTCTATTCCCTAACAAAACTCTTCGCTCAATATCATCGTCACACTTTCCATCTCTCGTAACCTTTGATCCCAAGTACACAAACTCTTTCACTTGTTCCACTCTGTCTCCTTCTATCGAAATTACGCAATCTGTCATACTTTCTTCTCTTTCAAATATCAATTCATATATAGGTTTATTACCAAGAGATTAAACATTCTCAGCAGTTTAAAATATCTAATTAATATTATGATTAATATACGTTTGTATTTGTAAACAAAATAATTTGTTTTTAATTTGCACGAAACGAATGTGAAATGCTTCGTTTAACACCTTTCTAATTTCAATGACACGAAGCGCGGCGTCTGCGGTTTCGTCTGTTGCCTTTGTTAGCTAATAGTTTTTTGTCTATTTGACGTATTAGTAAACGATAAAGCATTATTAATCAGTTTACAATATCCTCGGAGTGTTTACCGGTTTACTTGATAAGTTCATTTGTAACGAGTATTTTTTTATATAGGTACTGTCTAGGTTTCATAGTGACGTGCGCCAAATCTAGAGTGAGTGGATCACAAGTGAAACTGCCGGAATAGAGCTGCTTGTCGCTCAAGTTTTCTACTCGAGGTTAGGAGTTAGTCTGAATATTAAAAAATACCCTTCTTCCATGCTACGGTTTCATTGCATCATTTCATTCATCAGTGCTTTGAAATCTTTTTAGAACTCATTTAGAACAATTGACACATTCCAAGTATTATTATATAGGTAGGTAATTTTCATCATCATGACAGCCAAAAGACGTCCAATTTTGGACATAGATTCTCCCAAATACTCCACATCAACAAGACTTGTTGTTTCATGTTTATCTACGTTGCCTCTTCCAATACATGGTTACCATTCGAGATGCCGTTGGCACCATGGGGCATCGGTTCTACGAGTAATACGCCACTTTAGGCAATTCTTTGGACGGTATCATTTTGGTTCTTTACGGATCTTCTCATTCGTGATTTGATCACGCATTGAAATTCCGAGATTAGCCCTTTCTTTTATCCTTTGCGTAACAAAGAGCCTTCTTATGAAACCCATCATCATCTTTCGTCTCGGGACGCTGTCGTATTTCGGAGATTCTGCATAGCTTCCCAAACACGGACCAGCCGAGTTTCACGTGAATGTATTTACAATTAACGTTCACTTTAATGTAAAATGTTCAGACTAAAATCAGTGCAAAACACTAAATTAGTTACAATTTTATGTCGCATCAATACATGATATATTTTATTACCATTCCATACACAGTGACAATGACACATCGGATGACCATATTATACAAAATTAAACACGAGTGTATGGACACATAAACGTTTTAGATTAGAGTTGTTTTATTCAGTTTTTATATGAATTTATTTTACTTTAGCAGTACGTTCGTGAGGCAAAATTTTGCATCCATATAGTTACAAGAATATTTTAAATTAATTAAGTAATTATTCTCATAACAGCTGCCACCGGCGGTTTCATTTTATCGCAATAATTTTGTCATTAATCCTTAACAACTATGAAAGTTGAAAACAACATGAGTCTTTAAAAAAAAAACATTTGTTTTTTTTAATGATGTTGAAATGTTGAAAGTACATATAAAACAAAAATTTTGGCGCCTATTAGAGTCCTTAATATTAATACTAAGGTGTGGCTCTATTCATTCGTAATTTTTCTATTTAATTAACACGGGAATTTTAAATTTTGTTTTGAATTTTAATTACTTCGGAATCGCTTGCTTGTGCGACATCCCAGAGTGGGGACTTATAGGAAATTTCACTTTCTACAAAAAACGTCAAAGTTCCTCAGACCAACTGTTTCAAAGATATCTGCGATCAAAAATAACACGAATCAAAAATTTCAAATATTTTAATAAAAACTGCGATAAATTTCATATATCATATTATTTTTGTGTAAAATCACTTGAATTCTGTTAACCTGAGATTGTAAACTTTATTTTTGCTTATTTACTCAATATGTAACCTACAAAAAACACAAATACATTTATATAAAGGTTAAAAATATTAAATAAATGATTTTTGGGTCTATTCTATAATAAATTTATTTTTATACCATAGAGTTTATAAATTTTCTTAAGAAGAAAATGTAAAGTTCCTTATTACACTAACTAATCAAACACTTGTACTTTCATCTTTTCAACACCATTAAAAAAACAATGTTTTTTTTTAAACAACCTAGTAATTATAGTCAGGATTCTTCCTGGGGTTTTCTCAGTGTGATTAATTTGAAAACTGCATTCAAGCCAGTAAAATATTTTTCGATAATTGTTCGTCCACATATCTGGTATAATTACGATATTATCATCAAAAGCTGAGGTTGATCGTATAAGTGTATTGTAGCTAAGTATATAGACGCACCATCCGAGTGACTACGATGAATTCCGTACATAACCTCCTAAAAATCCTATAACTGACTATACGACATAACATTTTTCATATAGTTATCTCGAACTACAAAGTAAATTTAAAGTCCATTATTGCCTATTCATAAATTTCTATGTTTATTCTTAAACTTTTCATCTCCATTACATTAATCTTTCTCGCCTGACTCAAATGGCTGTGTAAGTTACAGTACTTATTTGAATGTAGTTTTTTTATGAAATAATTTGTCGAGTGGAATAATCTTGATTTTTTGAAATTCTTTAACAAACACTTGTACACAATTATACTTATTAAACCAGAGAATTGATAGTTATTTTTAACTGGGTTTTTAGCAAAATGTTTAAATGGAATTTATAATTAAAAATTTACGCTAATTATTGCAAGCAATGCAATCAATACTGCGGCGTGAGCATTCTAGATTAGGCTAAAATGATTTTTTGTTGATTTAAATGCGATAATAATAATTTACTATTTACATTTAAAAAAACCTCTAAATTACGAACAAAATGTTAAACTGCCGTAGAGTTTTTTATCTATAGGTGGATGGTTTTTTTTTTTTCTGTCGCCTATGGTATAAACAAGTTTGCAAACACACGATCCGGCATGACCGGTTTTGTCCTTCATGGCAATTGAATTTGCTATCATTGCGTCGTTTGTGTTATTAACGTTGATGACCCAGTTACCTGAGATTTTTCGCATACGTTGCGTTTTTATTAACGTCTGGGAGATAATCGTCTGCATTCCTGGTCGTTGGCTCATTTTTTTTAATTCCACTAGTGATGTAAGTAAAGTGTACACAATTATTCGTATCCGCAGAATGATATAATCTGTCATTTCGAATTTTCATATATGAAAAAATAATTTTGATCTGTACACGTACTTACATAGAATTGACATTTAAATATAATATTACACTTTAAGGGTGCTAACATGAAATTATATAGTCTAGTCTAGACTCTAGAACATTCTTTACAGGTTATTGAACATCAAAAGAATTCATTTAAATAATCGGAAATATTGTTTTTTAGATTTGTTCTTTCAAATACATATATCATATAGCCTTTATCGAAATAATTATTTTCTATAGAGGCTAACATCCGCAACTTTGTTCACGTGAAATGTGTATACTTCTATCCCTATGGAATTGCGTAATAGGTAATCTTCTTCGAGTTAACCTCCTATATAATTTTGAAAATTACATTCTTATCGGTGAAGCAATTTTACAGCAATGCATATTTGATAATTAACAATACTTTATAATATACATATATGCACATATCTATAACACAGAAAACAAAGTCGGGTTAGTTACATCATTTATAATTCAAGAACGGCTGGACCGATTTTTATCATTATTGGTATACGCCCCGAATATCAGAACAAAATAATAAAGTAGGAATAATTCACGTAAAAAAAAATATGAAGAAAAATTATTTTTTCATACATTTTGTGTGGAACGGATTTTTTTATTAATTCTGAGGGGGTACGAATATCGTTGGGACATTTACTATAGAATAAAATATTTTATCATAGTTTTTTACTTAATCATTCATACTTCGTTTTAAAGTTTGAATCCTTTATTGCCAAGAAACTCGTATAAATACCCGTAAACATCTTTACAATTGACCTTGACTGCGTAGATATTGATTCTTTGGTGTGATTGGTCGCCGTCGCGCAAATAACTGTTGTATCGATCGTGTGATTGGTAGATCGGTTCACCGAACTTTCCCCGACTGCGTTTAATTTATGTTCATGATGATGCTAACCGGTATTTATGTATCTTTTAATAGAAACTTACCAGCCATTGCTTTTAATCATTATAATATTCATGAAAATTAAACACTAATTTTTTATTTCTAATTTTGCTCAAAGCTATATTTATGCGCTTCATCTTAAAAATAAATATTACAGTACATCACTAGTATGATGTCTATTAAATTCTTAAAATATCGTAACTGTTAAGTCTCGTACGTGAGGCACTGTCGTGGATTGCGTCGTAAAAATTAAGAAATATTGTAAATAAGATTTTTTTTATATACAGTGTAAGTAAATGGGTTTCATGTTTTTTTTGCAGTTCCTACGGATTTTGTATCGTAGATTAGGAACGTTATGTGCTTGTGGGAGAATCCTCACTTGAATGCGCTGTAAAAACCTTTGAAGTGCCTTCCACGAAAATGGAATTGGAGTGTAAGGTAATCTTCCGAGCTGTTTCCTCGGTAATACGATACAATCTTAATTTGTTAAGACTTACGATGAGGGAGTATTTTGAGAGCTACGCAAATTGAATGAGACGTTAGCTCCTATGCTATTATTTTCCTTTATGTGTTTTGATTGGCCCTTACAGATACATTCGTTGATTTGTAATACCAACATGTTATGAATATTTATATGCTTCACTGCGTAATATATTTTTGAAAGAATCATTGGAAAATAATATTTTGATGGTGATCTCTCTTAAATCGTATTTTGTTCATAATTACATGAGTTCTCATTTTTTTATCCGGAACCCCTAATACTTCATTTTCCTAAAATTATTTTAGTACTAACAAAAAGCAAAGATACTTCTTACACATTCAAACAACTGCCAGGGAAACTGTGCGTACAATCTGATTTTATTCGAAATTCCATGAGTTTTAGTTTTTTTACGCAGTCCCCTAATTATGTACGATAAAAAAGTACCTTAAGTTACCCGGAGTAACTTCAGCTATCTACCAAAAAAAAACTCATTGGAATCGGTCCATCTCTTCCGGATATTACCCGCAACAATCAGACAGACAGACGAAAATTAAAAAAAAAATTGTTTTTGGTATATGTATCTTATATACATTCATATCTATTTAGTAAAAATAAATAATTTTGCTATTACAAACAGACAATTCGATTTTATTTATTAGTATATAAGTATAGATATCTACATACTTCTAAAAATAGAAAGGTCGAAGTTGAGCAGTAATCAAACAAAATGTTTGACAATATTAAATATGTTATTTACCAGAACCGGTGCGTGGTTGGTTACCGAACTGTGACGTCACTAGGTTGAGCGTAAGCGTCTGCGGAATGTAGTAAATTTCGAAAACAATTTCTTAGAACCGCTTGCACCAAGTCCAGCGTGTCGTCGAAACAACGGTATGAAGTTTCACTTAAGTTTTTTTTTCATTAATCTATACTATCTATATCTATAAATAAAATTAAAGCATTTATTTGTAATATCAAAATAACAACTTTTGAATAAATACATATGAATATATGCATATACGCTGTCTATACAAAAAAACATACTATTGAAAATTTTGGTCTGTCTGTTTGTTTGTTCCGGCTAATCTCCGATACGACTGGACCGATTTCGACGCGACCTTTTATGGCAGATAGTTGAAGATACTCCGCGTAACTTGGCCGTGCTTTTATTATGCGAAAATAATTAGGGTTGTGCGTAAAACAATTAAAACTCATGAAATTGTGAATGAAATCCGATTCAATGTACGGTTTTATTGGCAGGTATTTGAATTTGTGAGAAATATCTTTACTTTATCTTAGTACCAAAAACATTTAAGTGAATAATTTGGGTTCCGTTTAAAAAAAAAATCAATCAAATGAAATTTTTAACAAAACACGCTTCAATGGACAGGACCATGAAAACATTATTTCCTAATTATTTAAAAACTATATTACGGGGTGATGAATATATGAAAAGCGGTTGGAGCCGCGGGTAAACAGCTAGTGCATATGTACTGTATAGTTCCAATACGATGGCGCTTTGTTTTCTTTTATATACATATCTGCCGGTAGCACTCCCCTGTGGAAAATCGTGAGGGACTGAAATAAATTGGCAATACGGGTAATAAATTGTTTGGGTTTTCAATAGTTCGATTTGTCGAAACTGTCAGAAAAGTTTTTCAATAAATGTATAGGTTTATATCAAAAGTGGTTATATCCCAAATAATGTTTGTTTCATGGCTAATTGTTTTTCAAAAACAGAGATGATTGCAACTAGTTTTTCTTGTAGAATGTTTTATCAAGAGGATAAGGTAATTTTTATGTAGCGTAACATACTTAAATATTCATAAATTGAACTGAAGAACGGAAATAAAGTTTGGATATGGTCGAGTTTGATGCACAGCAGAGGAATTATCTGATTAATTTTACTCATGAATTTGAAGTACAATCAAACTTTAAACTAAGATTACTAAGGCAAAATAATTGATTTTACCACTGTTGAAAAGGGTGTTATATTTCTTAGCAAAATTACAATTATATTCCATTATAAAATACGTTTTCACCTAAATTAGATTTTACCGATTTTGACACTCTCTCAACTCTTGGCTGCCGTTCGAATTTTTATTCGATGGGGCCTCTCGGATAGTGAAAGAGCAACGTTACTATCGTCATCGAATACAAAACAATTCAGAATATCCCTAACAGTACGTGTGCACGTAAAAAGTGTAAACATTTCAAAAGCATTCCAGATCTCCATCAGTACGCTTGTCCAAACACTACTAACGTTAGGTAAAACAAGTTACTCTCGGAGCCAACACGAATTTCTCGAATTTTCTGTCCGTGAGTTTATACACAATAATGTAATAAATCGTATAGGCGGGGGAATCTATTTTTTTTTTTCGCTCTCGGCCTGAAATTTTTTTGGAAATACCAAAACGAAAATTTAATAATAATCCTAAGTTCTCGATCACAGCGTGTGAAAATACACGTAAAGTTTTGTCCTTTTTTTTATAGCTAAGCGGTATTTTATGGTATCATCTAAACCAAGGTCGGGACTTTTTCAGAATTGAATGTTCTACAAAAGTGTTCATTGCGGCGTAATCGTAACTAACACCGGCGAGGTAGTGCGGGTCACAAAACCTAATTTTTCCGTCGAATTCTCCTTTTTCTGTCATTATCTTATAAATAACAAGACTTACAGAATTTTACCTACCTATATTTCAGTTGATGATTTGATAAATGATTTGTTTGATTATGTCATCTAACAATCAATTGACATAGTTAATCGATGTATTAAGGTTCGGGTCTGCACGTTTTGTCCGGATAGATGATTTTTTTTTTTGTTTAACTTAGCACTCCTTATCCGAGTATTTCGTCTTATTCTGGTAATTTTCATATCCTCGTTTGGAGCTCCCCTGCTGCGTTCGATAATTTATGTCCCGTAGCTGTAAACTCACACTGTGGCGCGTCGACTTTATCATCATATCTAATATTGAGATGAGACATTTGCGGGATAAACTCTCTGGATATTTTGTATTTCGTCGTCCCGCGCGTACATTTACATTCCGGAATATGTGCTAATGGAATTTTAGCGAATGTGTGTTGTGTATTTTCTGATTTACGACAAGTCGCTCCGTCGGTCGGTTTGTTTGCTGACTGAATAATTTTTATCGGAATTGCCTGGAATTTGTTTAAGAGTTTTTATAATACGTACGATTTGTTTATTTTTAACGTTTATAAATATGTATGGTAAATTTAGACGTTTTGAATATAAATTTGTTGTTTATTATCAATTCTGATTATTAAATAATATGTGGTAATTATATGTATACACCACTGCCATACCCTTAAGTGGATTAATTTTGTTTCCATTAGTTAATTATTATAGAGATTATGAGATGAAATTGAGAAAAAAATTACTGTATTCATCATCGTTTTCAGAAGTCCGCCAAATAAATTGATGAACAAAAAGAATCCAAACGTAGAAGCATAGACTTTATTATTTTATAATGAGAAGAGAAATTAAAATCAGTCCAGTTTTGGAGGTTGAAACAGGGAAGTATGAAGTGATGACTTCGTCTATTTAGCATAGGTATAATCAGCCAGGGTTGTAGTTGTCTCTTTCGTGTTATAACTCTTTGTTTGGGACGCAACGCGATAGCAATAGATTTCTGTTCTATTCTTCAAATTTGTTGCTTACCTCGTTTGTTCTTAACCGTAATGACGGCCACTCCTGTGGGGTACTATCGTAGCGTATGTGGTACACATTTCCCAGCCTGTTTCAAACACGACATACAATAAAAACATTTACATCATATTCTTTATTGTGCTTACGACTGTTATTTAACTTGGGTATATTAAAGTAATGTGTCTATTTTGTGCCACGACGATCGCATGTCGTCGGCCGTAAGATTAAAAATAGTTTCCAATTAAAAATGTTTATATGTCGTTTTATGTTAATTAATTTTTGTTTGCCAAATCGACGTACTTATATAGTTGCCAAAATAGTAATTTTGTGTAGAGGGAATTACCGGCAAAGTGATGATAATGGGTTGCACATTGCAATGTGAATCAAAAAATTGTGGTGATAAAAATAAACTCATAAGAGAAAGGGTTTATTTGTATATATAATATTCATGCTAGCGGAACACACCTATTGGCATAGAGTAATAATGCTGAGAGTTATAATTCCATACAAAAACTCGCTTAACATTGAACCCTAATAAATTTATATATGCGCGCGTGTGTGTGTGTGTAAACGATACGGAATTACGTAATCACTGGTACGTAACGAAAGGCGTACGTGGCCTTTTAAAGCCAACTGGAAATGGCTTCACTACTACCGTTCTGAGTGTTTTATTTCTATTCCTATTGGTATTTGGCGATAGCTTTGAAAACTTGAGGGTGGCAGCGAGTATTATTAGGAAATGCCCGACCACCAAGCTATGATTTCTTCACGATTTTTTCCTTCATATATTGCTTAGTTTTATTAAAGCTATGGATAGAGGTAGGAATCCTATCGCGTTACGTACCTAATCTCATTGCACGTATGTGCAATGTGTATGTGAACTTACAATAATTTAGCTTCGAAACATACAGAGCTTGACCTATATGACTAACGACATAATGTATAAAAGAATAGTTAAGCGGATCCTCAAGTAACGGTTTTACAATATTATATTAACTTATAATTACCTTTTTATATTATTTACTGTATTGTGTTCGTCAATTATTATTTTATGGGTATTATTTTTATTATTTTTGACTTGCTTTGTTCGTGCAATTCACTGTTCTCAAATTCTCATTTTTTTTTTTTTTTTTTTTTTTTTTTCCCCGCAATTTCCCCTCGCATAACCAAGGACCTTGTTACTACATTTCTTTTATTTTTATTATTTATTTGTTTATTTGTTGCGCTCTTTTGGCTCTTTTTGTTTTTTGCAGCTTGTTCTTTTGCTGTTTATTTTCTTTTGTGTGCTTTTATTCATTTAAAATCTTAAGCCTAAACCTAATCTATTACACTGCGGTACCAATTTATTCTATTACATATATTGTTCTTAAATACTTAATATACATTAGTTACTAGTTACAGTTTAGAATTCTCATTTATTTCCACATATTTGTTATTATTATTTTATTTTTTTTTATTAACAGTAGTTCTCGGCTCCGCCCGCGTTTCATATATTCTTTAGGTTTAAGTGAAAAAGTAATACCTAACCTAAAAAACAAATGAATTAAGAAAAATGAGAGCATTTTGTGTTGTTAACGGAAAAAATGTACATAAGAGTAAAGAAAAAAAAAAAAACTGAATAGGTTCGACGGAATCCAAAAAATAAAGAACAGCCTATAACCATCTGCGAAAAATTCCGTTCCAAAAAAAATATGGTAGTAGTAGGGACTATTAAATCCCGATATGTTCAGTAGATTTGAGGTTATGATGCGTCCAGGGATCCCCATTTTCGTTTTATATATGTATATAGATTAACTATAGCGTGAGCGTGTTTTGACTCTGTGGTTTTTATGTGTAAACATTTTTACTGGGATTCACCCTAGCTCTAAGATGGCTTTTTTTTATTTTGCATTTCTATTTGACTTTATCCAGCTTTGTTTTTTAAATTAAATATACAAATAAATTACCAAGTTAGCCGTCTTTCAATTACATTTAAATTAGTTGAAACATGACACACGCGGAAGTCACAAACTGCTAACTATAATAGTTACACAAATGAATCCATTAGTTAAATACGGCTTTTTAGTTGAGGAAATAAATATATTTAAAGTTATCACGTTCGTTTAAGAAAATAAACGCGAACAATGACGTTATCACAAACGTAATTAGCGAGGGTCGAACAGTTAAGACGTTTAGTTGAGAATCATTTTAATTGGGCATTTTATGATGCCGGATCTAGATTTATTGTGTGTCTATAGTAGGCGGTTGACGTCATCGGTAGGTGTAATTCTGCAAAACAACAGGTATAATAATATCACATTAGGCACTTTACCGAGATGTGATAAATAAATACTAATGATTAGACATCAGATTTGATTATAGTTTAATATTATTATGCTACAATGTAAACTGATCTTAACCCCTTGAGCACTAACCTGGCGTTTACGCCAGGTTTCCATTGTCTTCCTATTGTCTCATTCTTATATTCTCATATATAATCGACATATTAAGTGAGAATGGTGGTGGAAGGTAAAGCGTTACAAAATATCTTACAATGCGTTTCAAATAAGAATGTGCATGCGCCATATTGTGACGTCATAGCTAACGAAATTTTTTTACAGGTATGTATGGTTCATTAAAACAATGCATTTTAACCCCTTGAGCACCTTCCCGGCGTTTACGCCAGCTTTCCATTGTTTTCCTATTGTCTTTCTATTGTTTCATTTTATGGGTACTCGACACATTAATATAGTCTTAATATTAGGCAAGTAATACACTAAACAAAAAAACTATGCAAATATTTTTGTTGCTTTCCATAGCTTTTTATCGAGCTTTGACACATCAAGGTCATTGACGCGCACATTCTTATTTGAAATGCATTGTACTACCCTGTAGCGTGGTAGTAATTTAATAAGTTAATTCATGCTAGGAGAGAGCAAGTATTGTGTAGAGATATTTTTATTTTATTTATTTAATCTTTATTGTACACCATTATACATGTGGAAATATGAAATTAGTACAAAGGGCAGCCTTATTGCTAATAGCAATCTCCTTAAGACAATTGGATATGTTCCATGGAGAAGACTCAGCGGTATTTTGGGTATATAAATAAATCTAACCTAATAAATACGACATACATTGAAATAATGTGTACTAAAACATACATATGTAATATACTATAAAATACAGATAATATATAACTTATAGACTACCATTATAATAGTACATAGATATGAACCAAAATTGAGTATATTATTACAATTTATCACATAAAGTTATGTTACAGACGATATAAATAGTACTTTTTGACCAAATTAAAAAAAAAATGCCCATTGTTTGTACCCGTCTCAGAGAAACAGGTAGCGAATTCCATAATTGTGCAGCCCGGACTGTGTATGATTTGCACATTTGAATGCACAAAAATTTGTGCAGTGTATTGGAACTTCAAGCGTTATGATTTCTGATGATCTTAAATATCGTGTATGCGTATCGCAAAGGAACTTAAAATGTTTTCTTAGGTAATGAGAAAGTGATAGGGTTAAAAAGTGTTCCGTATAAGGGTTGGAGAATTCCGGCGAAGCGAGGATATTATCAGTTGATCACGCTAAATTGTAATTGGTTAAATAATATGATTATTTATTAATTTTCTATATATTTTTTCCTTAGGTTCTTATTTAAATTTGTCTTTTTATACTTACATAGGGTAAATGACCTAAAAAATAACCATGTTAATTTACACGTGATGCTTTTTCATTCACTTCAGCATATAGCCGATATGTTATTTTAACTTTAATAAAGGTCGTATTATTTGAGCCATATTTATGGTTTTTTTTATTACAATGAAATCGTAAATTTTCTGTATTTGAATTTCGAACATGCGAACACGAACCAATTTCATTGTAGTTTTCAGAATAATATAGATATAAAGCCGCGGAAGGATCTAGGTCATCTATCATTAGACTTTCTATATGGGTTTAGCTGTAATAATAAAATTATTTTACGAGAACAAAGTTGTGTGCCAACTATTATTATGCGTGAAAAAAATAATAATAGCAGAATGTACCACTAGATGACCGTGATTTTTTTTTCATTATAAAAACGCTTGCGTGTTTCACGTGATAGGTACTCTAACTTTACTGTATTTAAAAACATTTCCATGCGACGCTAACAGTTTTTTCTAAAAATAAATGATTTTTTTTTACTATGTGTGTCATCTTTTCATATATGGTTTCTATGGCATTTCATCTTACATCGAGAAAAATGTATCGTTTTCATTTTCAGTTGCCAAAATCAAATTAATTAATTCTTCTAGAATTATCCTAAGTCTATCGAATGGATTTTAATTCCAATGGACTAAGGCGTCATCCATTATTGATCATCTGATATTTCTTAGCAACTTTAGGACCCGCCCCCTTTAACCTTGATTAACGTGGAGAAGTTATAGATAAATTTCCCCCCTCCGCACTTCCACAGGTCATGTGTATTTGTTTTAAGGGAAAAACCTAATAGATTCGCTTCACTTACAATGCTATAACGTCAGCCATCAACATGCTACACTGTCAAGTATAAGATGACGTTTAAGAAGATATCCTAGCGGCATGTATTCCATACAAACGTAGTACCCTGTTTCCTCTTTGGATAACAACATTATGGTAAATATTTTTAAACCAAATAATATATATCCACCACCGGTATTCCCGTACGTTTTTGTTTTTTTCCATAAATTAGTTATTGTAGAAACTAGAAGGTTTTTGAAATACCTACTTTTCCGACCGCATGTCCTCTTAAGTGCTGGCGCTCAGAGATAAATAACAAAATGTACATTTACGCAGCTTCTCTGTTTTTTGATTATGAGTAAACTACATATGTGAGAATGTACACAATTAATGCTCGGAGCGCCAATTGATGTAAAAAGCCAGACGAAATTTTATATAAATAATTTAAATTAACAAATTATGCAATTTAAACATTAAAATAACAATTTTTCCAAAGTCTCGAGCTTTCACTTCTAACGGCAGCCCCCCATGGTAGCCTATTTGTTTTTTTTTTTAAAGTATCATAAAAATTGTCAGGGTAATTATCTTTAAATACAGGTATAAACTCATTTAATTGTAGCAGCATTTTGGAAATCGTTAACCCGACAAGGGCTATTCACGGTCACGCGCAATTTATCGAATTAGAAATCATGCGACCTATAAGAAAAATCTTCTGTTTTTTTATGTTTGCTATAACTCCTATTGCCCTTTTAAGCCTCACGTGGTTAATGGACATTACATTATAACATCCGAGGTCAAAATAATTAAGAAAATGAAGTAAATTATAACTGATAATTATGTATTGCTTAAATTGAATATTAATATAATCATAATATGTTACTTACGAAAGTGTTGCAAGTGTCATGAATACACGCCGGTTGAGTAATTTTTTTTCAATTATTACGAACAACTATTTGTAATGGATTAGTGTTATTGTCTCATAAAACATAACATAAGCTCACACCTGTTTTCCCCGAAGGGTTAGGCAGGGGTGAAATAGCGAACTACACCACCCACATTTCGCCGAGCTTAGTTCCGTCCCAGATGTGACAGGGGGCGAGCCTGTCGCTATATCGGGCACAAATTCCAAACTCCGGGATGATATTGAGTAGAAAAACCCAATACCACTTGACCCGACCCGGGGATCGAACCCGAGACGTCAGAACGGCAGTCGCACCGTAATACAACTGCGCCACTGAGGCAGTGGAGGTCATAAAAAACAGACCTCAATAAGGCTGACCACTGGAAACAGAATTAAAATCTGTTCAAAAATAAGGAATAACCACCTTAGAGAGAGCGCTGTGTCATAAAAGTGTGGCGCGCGCGTGGCCATCTCAGCCTCCTTTTTGACGAGAGGCGAGGCAACCGTTCTAGGGTTATACCCTCCTCGGTAGTTTCTTCGCAATCCGCCACTACGGATCGGTCTCTGGGGTTTTTTCGTACCTTAAGTTGCGGTGCGATTAGCTCGTTTTGGTCTTGGTCTTTTCTTCATTGCTTAGTCATCCTCTGGGATGATCAGGTCTCTTGGCGAGGGTCGTCACACAATACGTACTTTTATAGCCAAGTTCTAAAGTAACATTCGTTTTGCGAGAAAGACATAGAGCATCATCTCTCAATGCCAATCGAAATCTTGAATATACTTATTGGTGGAATTAATAATGGTTTTGGCATATACATATGTAGAATAACGGTAACTTTAAATTATAATTTAAAAAATCAACCAACACAACTTAACGCTTCGCCATAGACTATCTCATTCATTCACTCATATTTCGCACCTCATATTCCAAACTAGCTGTCCTCGCGAATCTTTCCGCATTGAATTTATGCCTGTTTTCACTGACTTTGCGGTAAGCCTAAATTTTTTTTAACCTTTATATTACTCCGGGATATACACAAAATACTGAAACTGAAAGAAAATTATAAATTGGTTCAGTTTTGTAGGAGGAAGCAGGGAACTACGAAGTAATATTTTCGTCTATTTTGCATACGCTAAAATCAGACCGAACTCCAGTTATCCCGTTCATGTTTTATAAATATTTCTTTGGGGCACAACGCGATAGCAATAGATTTCTGAAATACCTTCTTTCCGACCGCTTGCCCTCTTAAATACAAAGTTTCATAACATAAGTATATATAACGATGTTATAATGCATGCACTTAATTATTATGATTTATTATTATGTATCTAGTATCCTGTATTTTACTACAGACTGTAAACTACTATCATTTAATCAAATTCGGTTTAGTAGTTTTTGCGTGATTGGCTAACAAATTTCATTCCATTAGCCTTTTATTTTAAGTGAAGAATATTTTTATTAAATTTTATTCAATAAATAAAACACCCCTAATTGAAACACCCTATTGTTATTTAATAATTCGTTGAAACATAGGTAGATTGTGATATATCTGAGAAGTGGACAAGATCGGCTTCGCGGATCAATTGAATTATATGGATAAGCGGTGTAACCGCCAGTCGTCACCGTCGTCGGGATTCATAATTCGATGCGATTGAACTGTGTATGATGTTTATTGAATTGTTTGACACGCGAACTGGCTCATCGGACGTATAACTCGGACACCTCAATCTGTAACAACACGTTGCTTCGCATGGACGCGGGCAGATTACGAATGATTTGCTGCACGCAGAAGTCTGTAACAAGAATTGACGATGCGTAGTATTCCGGTGTAATATCAAACCATTAAAGTAGATCTTTGAAATTGATAATTAAAGTAGTAAATTTTGTGAAGTGAAAACCTCTTTTTGCGGTGTTGAGCGATTCTCGGTAGGGGAAAGACTTGTAGATTCGCGTTATCAATTCTATGTCGTCAGCCGTCAACATGCTACAGGATGTATAGTACAACATGGTGTTTAAGTGGTGACTTATAGAGATAGATAGTAAAATTTAATCTTAAGCAGGTTTTCGTATGTTTTGATTATGAATAAATTTTTCGAACGCTTAATGATCACTATAACAGATTTTTCACAAGGGCTTATTCAAGTAATACGTCCGAATGGTGAACTACTACTGAAGCAATATTAACAGTTTTGTTTTTACAAAATTATTCCAATGCTTAGTTAATAATGGGAGAGGAGTATAGAATTGCTTGAATAGATTTGCTTACTGTTACTATGTACAATAATGTCAGAAAATTAAGGTTATGTTAAATTAAGGTAATCGTCCTAATGGTGTCGCGATTTTACTAAAGAAGACGTCACGCACGACTCACATTCGGATTGCGACGACGCGTTGTTTTGTATAGTAACATCGCGCTGGCGTCCAAATCCGCCCGCTATGTGGCGAAATCATTACTACCTTGATCATAAGTAACTGCTTCACATTAAAAGGACCTACATACTTATTCGTTAATATATGTCGCTTAAAAATAACAACAAAAACTATATAGATTGTAAGTTATATAGACATGAGAACAATAAATTCGATTCAAACCGAGGGAATTATTCATTGCCGCTCTAATATTATTCACGCCGATGTCAAATTTCATAAGTGCAACGTCTTGAATATTACCACCCGTCGGTTTCAAACTTAGGCGTTTTAACTGTTATTCTAAACTAATTAAGTACACTCGGCCCTCCGTTCGCTTGTCTCGAATAAGTACTCGAAACTTTAGACATGACTTTAAAAGGGGCTACCTATTAAATTAACGGGGCATCGTTAAATAATTTTCCGGGATTCAAGTTTCGACGGACTGCTATGAGTTTGATATACAATAGGTATTTAAATAATATAAAATATTGTACGAAAGTGGTTTCATTGAGGGTGGGTAGTCAATAAAAACTTTTTTTTTTGTTCCGGGTAAATTATATAACATTTTTTAGTGTTATTTCACGATTCTAGACTTGTTTTAAAAATCATTATTTTGTATTGGAACTAAGTTTATATGTCTATTGTAAAGCGGTGGTATACTTATCTATACTAATATAGCTGTGACCGCGACTTCGTTCACGTTTCAAAATAAACATCCATTGAACCAAATCATGAAACTAAACTATTCTCGAATCCTCAGGAATAGACACAAAAAATTTCATTAAAATCGGTTCAGCCGTTTACGAGGAGCTTAGTCACATACACACGCACAGAAGATTTATATGTATAAAGATTATAAAGAGGAAAGATTTGTTTGTTTGTAATCGAAAAACTCTTAAACTATATTTTTATTATAAATTAGAGATTGCTGTATACACATGCGAAGCCGAGACAGGTCGCTAGCAAACTTCGCAAAATGACTGCACTTCCATCCATTCAACCGAAAAACGTCCACTGCTGAACATAGGTCTCCCCCAAAGATCTCCACGACGACTGGTCTTGCGCCACCCGCATCCAGCAGATTCCCGCGACCTTCATCAGGTCGTCGGTCCACCTTGTGGGGGTTTACCCACGCTATGCCTTCCGGTGCGTGGTAGCCATTCGAGAACCCGTTGGCCCCATCGGGCGTCGGTTCTGCGAGCAATTTGCCCAGCCCACTGCTACTTAAGTTTAGCAATTCTTCGGGCAATGTCGGTTACTTTGATTCTTCTGCGTATCTTCTCCTACCTGATTCGATCACGCAGTGAAACTCCAAGAATAGCCCTCTCCATTGCACTTTGAGCTTATGGAAGCTAAAATTTGGTCTAAAATGGTTTAGACCCATTGTAAGCGACCACGTCTCAGTGCCATATGTCGCCACTGGCAACACACACTGGTCGAAGACTTTCGTCTTGAGACACTGCGGTATTTCGAACGAGAAGATTTTGCGTAGCTTCTCGAACGCGGCCCAACCGAGTTGGATTCGGCTTTTAACCTCTTTCTCGAAGTTGGATCTACCTAACTGGACAGTTTGTCCCAGGTATACATGACTGTCAACAACTTCGAGTAGTAGAGTCATAGATTCTTATAGGAGTTGGCACAACATGAGACATGATTTTCGTGTTGTCCATGTTAATTTTAAGCCCAACTCGTTTGGAGGCTCTACTGAGGTCATCGAGTATCATACTTAGGTCTTCTGCGGTCTCAGCCATGGCTACTATATCATCAGCAAAGCGGAGGTGTGTTATGTACCCTCCGTTTATGTTGATGCCAAGTCAGCAGCAGCGACTCCTAGCCCTTGTAACGCCCGTGCGCCACCAATATTCTAGCGCCTTTAGAGAGCGTTAGCACCCCGAGTGGCCCATATTTGTTGGTGTCACAAGGGTCGCTCAGCGTCCCCTAAAACTCTGCGTCCGTGTACGCTGCATTCCCTGAACTATAGATAAAAGAGGCTCTGTGGTGAGTGTTATTGTATCGCGCTGGCAGCGGCATCAAGAGCCTTCCCAGTTGGAGAAAAGAATTATAAAGTAGTAATAATGAGTGCAGTGGATCACATCTACTTTACGTTGCGAGGTGAACGTCGCGTAGCACAAGCCAATCGCACGATTTCCCGTGAACCGCATTCGAATACATCCCTGACCCACATCCGATATCGCCAAAAAATAATAACCCGCATAAAATGATACGCAGAACCCGATATATATAGGCAATAAATAATCAGTTTGACTATTACCATCGAGTTCTCGTATTGTTGCCAAGTTGAAACGCACATTAAATAACTATTTAGTATTGTATAACTAGATGTGTTTCTTGTATCGTTTTAATGCGTAAATATCTGGCTGTATACACCTTTGTTTACTATGTCAATTAAACAATTTCAATTAGTAATTAAATGAGTGCCAAATAATCTTGTAAATTCTACAACTAGTGTTTATAAATCAGTATTTTTTATTTCTTGTAAAAATTAATATACATTTGCCTTGATAGAGAGTGGTAAAATTGGTGGTAAAATAGGCCCACAGGCTGTTGAACTGTATCCAATAACCATTTACTTCACTTGGTATTTCATTAGTTAGCTGCTACCATATAAAAGAATACACCTATTAGCACACTCCTTATATTCATAAGATTAGTTAGATACATTTTTTACACGTTATAGGTTCAGTGCTTTGACCACAATCTCACCTGATGTTAAATGATATTGTCCAGGATGGTAAGCACACTAAGTCTAGGTACTGGTTCTCAAGTGATGCTGCCGGAACACACCTATTGGTATTTGTTGACAGATTTTCGAACTTGAGGGTGATAGCCCTACCACCCTCACCCTACCCTACCCAGGCAGGCATTCTTAGAAAATGACCTGCCACCATGCTATGTTTTCCTCACGATGTTTTCCTTCACCGAAAGCTCTAGCTGATTTTAGAGTTGGATAGGTATGGTTTGAACCCGCGTTCATTGACACTGAATCCGACCGCACTATCCACTGCATCATCATCGCTTTTCTTCTAGAGAATATAGAGTGAAAAGATTATCTTTCTATAAATTACGAAATGGTTACAAGCCTACGATTTACAATGGATAAGAACCATTACGTGATTAATGATATACAATAATCTGTTGAAAGAAGACAAAGGTCCAAAGAAAAAGTGTCCACGAATAAAAATTATAAATCCAATTTACCGCTGGGTCACCTAAATTAAGCTAATTTTATTTCTTAATTTTTAATATTTACATTTTTTAAATATGTAATTTTTATTTTTATTTTATAAAAGCAAGTTTAAATGTATGAAAAATGTGTACAATTAAAAAAACACGCACCATTTTTTCCTTGGCCGCGGAGTATTCTATGTTTCCTACGTTTCCTTATAAATGCTTTTTTTTTCGTTTTATTAATTAGTAAATTATACTCGGGTTTAATTAAAAAAACAACTAATTGAACTGAAAGCTAAGTTAATTTTGCTTTCCATTAAAATAATACATGGTTACATTATATTTACGGCGGGCAACATACTATGGTCGTAAGGAAGGCAGAACTTTTATAGGCCATAACTAAAACGGTAAACATTGTGTTTAACTGTGTTCTGTCCTCTCGACTTATTTAAGTTTTAATATATTGCTTCCATAATACAAAAAATATATATTTCTAATGTAGTATAATAAATTACATCAATTTATTTGAGTTACATAAGAGCGCAAGAATTTCGGTTCTCGCCTCTCCCGTTTGAAGAAAATAGTTTGGCATTTGATTTCTTCCTTTATAATAAAGTCCATTCTAAAAGATATAAAGTTAATGAAAAACTCTTTTTCGCTTAATTAAAATAACATTCCATGTCGGCTGTCCCGACTTCATGTCGATTATTCTTCCCGCTCCCCCTCGCGTCTCTGCTGACGTCCTTTTCTGGCAACCTATATTGTTTCCGTGCCAAGTCTGTATAACGAACCGTACGATCTAGCTTTATAGATTTTTGTTCAGTGCGGACACTTAACAGTAAGCCGCAAACGAGTCGCGTTAGCCAGTTTGTAGTGTTTGCCTGTAACAGGAACTGCATGACTTGTAAGGTACGTAGATCTAACCTTGATGCAGATGAACGGTCAGAATTCGCGTCTGCCCGGGACGATGGTCGATTTTCACTTGGAGTATCAGGGCGCTCGTGTCTCGCCCGGGTGGGCGTGGTCTACCGGCCGGTCAATAGCACGGCCCCGTTTCTCTCTCTCTTGTAAATGGTACACACGTATTCCCGTCCTTATTTCTCTAGGGGATGATTGAAACGTTTGATGCCGCAGGCGCCCCGCACTACCCCTCACCAAGGACGTTCAGTGAATCCGTCCTTCTCTGCCGCGAGAGCACGTGTCCCCGTTACTATTTCATAATATAATGTGTGCCCCCTTGATACAACCGCGCGAAAATTCACAACTAATTATGAGTCAAGTGCCTGATACATTACGTGACAGATTTTATGCCTGAAAGCAATTTCGTCGCTTTTAGCGATGTTCGAGGCGCGCCACTATCGAGGACAATTAGGTGCTCCAGCAAAGTGATATGGAGATAAAAGCCTTTTCTGAGGACATCTCTTCGTGTTTCCCGTTCTGTGTACTACTATCTCTCCTTGTTACTGCTCTCGTGATTTTTCCAGGTATGTGTTACCTTACACATTTTTTTTTTCTAAATCATAACTTATCAAAGAAGTTTTCGCAATTTGGCAACCGAAATGCTTTTTACTGAAAAAAATTCCAGTGCCATTATATTCCTACAGACGGTCGCCTGGCTGTCGCCGCAAATCCAGACATATAATAATTATACATTGAGCCAACAAGGGCGGGTATCGGTAGATGTGAGTCATCCGAATACGTCTTTGGTTTCGATCGTATCGCATCTATTTGTCTGAGAGGTCATACAGTTATCGTACTAGCCTTATTGTTTGTCTTAAATAAGTCAGAAGTGTGACGCCGGGAGACTCGTCTAGATATTTTCGACTTTATAGATAAAACGTATATAACGTGTATATTATCGGAACGCGAGTGAAAATTCCTTGAACGTATTAATTAAATCGTCGAGTGATGATGTGATGGACGGAGTTATTGAAGAGCCGCGATGATGACGTCAGAACAGTGACATCACCGACCCATCCCTACGTTGCAGGCCTGATTCATTTCTGCATATAGTTGGCTAGATCGTAAGTCGACAACAGATTGCCGATATAATCGTAGCCATGGCCGTAATTTACGCAACCGTTGCTAACATATTGTGAGATAAAACACCTTAACTAAAACACGTTTGAGCTTGTTCTTTAGTTTACGAGGTCTTTCTTACAATAAGGTAAGTCAAATGGATAAGGAGCATCTAGATGGTTTTGTGAGATATTTGAAAGTGTTTCAGCATTCAAATTAAAATCTGTAGTTAAATTATTTAACTGTATGACGGTCTCATTGATTTAGGCAATAATATGCATTACATAAAAACTATTACATTTCAGATTAATATGTTATCTTTTATAACCAATTTCATTAAAAATTTGAAATATTCGTCATATTCGGTGAGTCGAAACAGGTTGCAATAACTGTGTTCATTATTACAAACCGAAACTATTTTTGATTCATTTTAAAACAGTATTTTTCCATGATTTAATATTTCAATATTAAATATTATTAAACCAAATAAAATAAGAAATTATACATACAGGTAACCATTTCAAATCGCACGGTATAATTCTTCATAGTTATCGTAAAGTATTTGTTAAAAATTATAGCTATGTACTGTACATTATTAATAGCATGTCTACAGATAACTTATTATATGTATCCAAATTTCTAATTACCCATGAGAATTGCCTACATGTACTGTTACTCTATCCAATCCACTCTAAATAAATATGTAACTGTTCAAATATTTACGCATCTCAAAATTTCGCTTGTGTAATTTACTGTAGAGTTTTATTTCGATATTGTATATAATTTAACTATCGTTCAATCTATTACAATATATAATTCAAATAGAAGCTACGGTCAAATAAAAAAAGCTTTATTAACTACATTTTCTCCAACAAAATTTATGTCTTAATGTTTCTTCTTTTTAGACCTTTAAAATTAAATTACCTATTAGGATTTTATCTTTGACGTGAAAATAAAAAATAAGTTTATTCTAATTGTATATGTATGGCGTTAAATCTGTGGCAATTTAATTTTATGAAGAGTTGTTTAATTTTTTTTTATAATTTTGCCATAACACTACTATTAGCTTCGTTATTCCAGCCACAAGCTGGAAACACATTTACCGTCACAAATCCTAATTATGAAGTAACCTACCATTTCACGATTTCAGAATCACTACGTTAATGTAAGTTACAAATCCTTTCTCAAAATAAAATACATTCTGTAGATGTGTCTCTAAATTCAGACTAACGACAATGAAATCATCAAAGTAAGCTTCTGTGAGTAAAACTGCTGTAGGTGTGTGTGATTCATTCATTATGCGCTGTAAAAATGTTTTATTACCTCTATTGCCTAGCTCTGTCATGTTCAAACTAAAAATGTATTCTTCGAATGGTGTTAAATGAATTCCAGGAAGTAATTATTGTTGTTTGAACTACACTTTCTGGTTAATACGATTAAGGTTTTATTTTGATAGTTGTAGTGTGGTGTCTTTTTTATGAATAATTTAACGAATCCGTATGCTTAGAACGATTAACAAATGTTTAACATGTTGCTAGTGAATTGAATAGTGTTACGTGCATTTGTAAAGCGTAATTATATAACATTTTTAGATAGGTTAGAGTTAATATATTAACTGTACCCTCCCAATACATCTTTGATAATATAATATATGTCCGCAAAAATTTAAATACGTTTGGTATACCAAACGTCCGGCGTAATTTTAATACCAGAAGTAATCACAAATTAGCGGCCCCTTGCTTTAGGCTTAGTAAGTCCAATAAAAAATTTTTTAGGTAACAGTGTCAGGTTCTACAACAAATTACCGCTGACAAAAAGTTTCAGCACTATGTCAAATAGGTTTTAATATTCAAAGGTTATTTAGGGTGGATTATTACGTGAACGATAGTAATGTTTGGAAATTACATCCCTCTGAGCTTCCGGCAAAACCGTTTATTATTATGTAACTATTGTATCATTTATATTGTACTTTTTCAAAAAACCAGATCGAGTTTCTTGCGGACTCTTCTCGAGTGGGGTTGTTTTCCGAACCGGTGGTAGTTTTTTTTTTGACGTTCACAAGCGCCTTCCTAGGCCCAAATTTCATAAAGAATTTTTGATTTTGATTTTTAAATATTATATTCTTTTTGCCAATAGAGAGTAATTAATAACAATAAAAAAAAACTTAAAAACAATATGTGTATCAATGTACCAGCGAACTTTGTCAAAAATAACTGATGCATTGGAGTGAAAAACGCAACGGAAAATAAACCCATAATTATCAAAATGTTGTATGAAATAATTAAGACTGACATAGTTAAAGGTTAGCAGAGACCAATGTCTAGAAGTTGACTACCTGTTAATTATTGATAATCGATAATAATTTATACACAATTAGATATATACTTGTCATTTTTACGCACTTAATTATACTGAGTCAATTAAAAATGTTACTATAATTAAATAAGTCATATTTTGTATATATATAATTCTAAAATTGTAATTTATGTAATCCGTAAATAATTCTTGAAAACAATAGTGAAGGTAGAACATATTAAATTATTCTATTTTTGTCCTCCTTTCGATGAAACATGCTGCGTGCGGATTGACTCGACTTAAAAACGTAATTGCAAATAACTGTTTGTTCTTTTAATCTATACTAATAAATAAAATTGAAGTGTGTGTTTGTAATCTCAAAATATTTTTTTTACTAAATTGATATGAATGTATATACTACTACCAAAATACAATTCTTGAAATTTTATTCTGTCTATTTGTTCCGGGCAATCTCCGGTTGGACGAATTTTGACGGGAATTTTTTGGGTGGATACTTTTTGGTAGTTACTCCGCGTAACTTAGGGTACATTTGTTTTTCGAAAATAAATAGGGTTCCGTGTAAAAAAATTGCAATGCACAATTTTACTGGCAGTTGTTTGAATTTGTAAGAAATATCTTATTTAATATTGGTAGCAAAAACAATTTTGGAAAAAATTAGTGTTCCGTGTAAATAATTTGAAACTATAATACGCAGTGAAAAATATATTAAATCGGGCGCAGCAGCGAGCAGACAGCAAGTAAATAATATAAAATTGTCTATTTTAATTGATTGCCGATAATTATTTGCATTGATGTCAAAGTAAAATTTAAAAAGACATCGTTTAATCTGTCCCGAAAAATCATTGCGATTTATTTTTGCAAACATCGTGAATAAATCGAGTCGAGATTGATTTATTTTTTAACTGTAGCTTTTAATATAGGTGCTAGGAAAACTTTCCATCGTCCTTCATAACTAATTTAACTTTCGATCAGATATATTCGACGCGTTTAAGCACGTAATGAAAACTAGGAAGTAGGACAATGGTTAATTTAAAAAGATTAATATTTGTGTTTCCTAATTACTTAAAGTTAACGGATACACAGATGAATTTAGATAAAGAATATAGGTAAATACTCGTAGTTAATTACAGTTAATGTTCAACTACATATTTCTAAGTACTTTGATAAGAATTTTAATTGTCATGTAGGAGATCAAGTCAGTCCGCGATAATAAATATGATTTTTTTTTTAATAAAATTACTTCCGTGAATATGGTAGGAAGGCTGAAAAAAGTGAAATTAGTAATTTTGATTTATTGTGTATTAATTGTTTGCTTTTAGATTTTATATAACTTTCATATAAATATTCAATTCTTACATATATTGCGTCCATTATTTCTTTACGTTTTTCTATAACTAGTCAGCCTAACTTTCATATCTGTTACACGCAATAAGATAGTGAGCAGCGTTTTTGTGTCTGATTTATGAGTATGTTTTTGTTAAGTTACATGATATTACATTTTTTTTTTAAATAATATTCTTTGTTTCAACCTTTGAGTTGTCTCGTACGTGGAAATCTCACTCACAAATGCAATTCAAGTACTTTAATTTATCCAATAAAAGTCCATCAAAAACAATTTGTAAGGTAGTGTAATACGTCAGAACAAGACATTCGGCAAATATTTGCCAAGCCACTCCGAGCGCAAGGCGCTTACCTTATTGGTTCTTTGAACGGCCCTTTTGGCCTCTCCTCTTGTATGTACAGCGCGCCACAATATTAAGTTATTTTTGGTGCCAATAATAACACCAACAAGCCCATTTCGATTTATGACTTCTATAAAGTCTAGAAGTAGGCTTGTTTGTAACTTATAATGAGTCTTGTTGAACTTTCAAAGCATTTGACTTGAGTTAATATTTAATTATTAATTTATTCTGTTAGGGAAGTTAAAACAGTAGTTCGTTTGTTTTATAAATTAAGCGTGTAAGTTTTTAATTTCTAAATTAATTTTGAAGAATTTGTGATTAAGGGTATTTTTTCTAATTGGTCCGAAATGTATTGCTTACATGAAATGTTTTTCTTTAATTTTATTTAGTGGCTTTTGACAAGAACCACAGCTTTCGCATCATAACTTAACCCATTTCTTCCCAGACATAAAAATCGCGGAAAAATATAGTATCCTATCATCGATTATAATTGTAAGTAGTTTCAACTGTCGCAAAGTTGGGAGTTTCCTGGTAACTTTTTTTTAATATATATTAATTTCTACAAAATGTCCAATATTGTTAACTATATCCAAAACCTGACCAAAGTTGATGAACTTCACTCATGAAATTTAGAAAAATACTCCTTGTGAAGGTGAACCCATTGTTTTGCAAATCTAAACAGTTTGGATTTTTTATACTTTGCACGTCCTTCTTGCATTAATTATTCATATCTTATTATAATATGTTCGATTCCTCCCTTACTGCTCCAGGCAATCTGTTTTTGCGGCCAAGGATGATGTTTTTCTTCTGAGATTCTTTAATTATATCGGGTTCAGATTAATTTTCAGCTTTCAATAGTGATAACACAATTTGTGATCTGTAGCCAATTTGGCTGGTGGTGGAGCTTGTTGACAGCTGGTATATTTTTCAGGCATTGACAATTACACTATCAATTGCATTAGACAATAATGACCACCACCATTTTTTATCTCAAATTCTTATTCTGTAATTTGCAATAGCATTGTCACGAAAACCTTCACCTTAATTTTACTCGTGGATATCGTTCGGTTCGGAGACTATATAGAACTTACTTTCCTTTCTGTTATTTTTTTTTTACATATATTAGTGGTTCCATAGTGGTATAAGTGGTAACCAATGTCACAATGGAATTATGCCACCTAAAAGCAAATATCTTGTTGTTGACATCAAATCTTTAACCATAATTCCTTTTTAGCTCCTTCATCAAAGCTTTTATTGATTGAAGATGTCTGAACTGCCCTACTGACTACCCTACCTGACTTTATCTTGTTGTACCAGCTGCAAAGACTTTCTTTTCTGTCAGCAAGTGAAGAAGTTGTTAAAAATATTAAATGATTCTCAAGATCTTGAACAATGGTTAATAAGTTCGTGACAACCCTTTCACTTGAAACCAGATATTCAGCCTTCTGTAAGGCCTCACTATAAGGGTCAAACTGATATACATTTTCTCCAGCTGAATACAAATCTCACTGGTTCGCATCGTATCATAGCAGAATAACGTCAAAATATGATACCATCTCTTCACTGTACCGATTATGACTAGTCGTAAAGCGAAATTTATTTGCCAAATTCCCATCGCTAATAATTCGAGCAAGGGAACGTCAGCGCAACGTATGTGTAAACCACTCAATGCTGGCTCCATAGGTCCAATATTAAAAAATATATATATACACATACCCCACATATGTAGCCTTCAGAAATATACACATAAAACTTTAGCTAAATATATTTTGATATTTTAAATAAATTATTTCAAAATATTGAAAACAACAGGCTTTCATTAAGTTCATTTTTATCATGAAGTGGCAAACATATTGCATATGGCATCAACATTATTGTTTTTAACACCTTTAACCTAAACGTGATGTACATTAAACATAGTAAACGTTAAAATAATATAAACAAAACTGCTACAATAAAGAGTAAAATAAAATTATGTAAAGTATTCAACCTAAAGAAACAAAAAAATTATCCAAAAAAAAAGGTATTATCCGCTGCCGCCCGCATCTTATTATTCCGTCAAACACCAATGCTGTGACAACCTCATTTCAACAGATTCCTTGATTTCAATCTTACTGTTTTACATATTGTATTTAATTTTCTAGATATATAATCCTATCTATAGAATAATAAACCTCACCAACTGCCATCACCTGGCAAATTAATGTTGATATCAATTTCACGTTCAGCTATCACGAATTATAAGTCGCTGACTATACACCAGTATGATCTAAATTGTACCTAACATCCAGTTCAATTTAATCCTTAATACCGTCGGGAGATGCATGTAGAACAGTAATTAATCCGTGCATGATTCTATATGTTAGTATGTGAAACCAATATTGTAGTTGAATTGCAAGCTCGCTGAGTCAACGTAAACCTTATATATAATTTAAAACATGATATTACTTGATTCAGTTACAGTGTGTTCCGTTGACTTTTAAACTGCGTTTTCTTTGTCATTTGCTTTAAAGTAAGTCACTAAAGTTTTACTAAGTGTAGTAAATGTATTGATTTTATGACATCATAAGAGTACTTACTTCTGACTTGTCTTATATAAAAATGTTTATAGCTCTTAGTTTAGAATTTTTTGCAGCATTTTAAATTACTTTATCTTGTGAGGTCGGAATTTAGTGCTTCATCTTCCTATTCATGAAAATGTTATTGGTTATATAATTTCAAAATAAACGTAATTGCATCTTATGCGAATATTGTTAGGTTATTAAGTAGGTATATGTCATAATTACTGGTCCTGAGCTAATAATGATTACAGTCTAGTCTGAACAGACGTTTCGGAAGTCGTAGTTGGACAGAGTTCCCACTGGGATAACTTTAATTGCGCAAATAAATTACTTGATTTAATTGGGACTTCGTCTGCGTATTAAGATAAAGTTGACGCTGCAGGAACTGAAGTCATAATCAACAACGCTGTTATTTAGTATACAGTGTTTACTAATATTTTAATACTTTAAATTAAAAAATTAAATTGACAGTTCTTCGTGTTTCATGTTTCGAGACATGTAGACAAAATACAAGATCTTATACACAATAATGATTGTTTTATTATTTTTGGTTCCAGGTCGCAAACTGCAGCATAATAGGGAGCCATACACCGCGGCGAAAAGACGGGTGCGACACGCACTCGTCGTGGTATGTATATATAAAAACTTCATTAAATAGTCTATATATAAACGTAGTGTTAATGTTAATGTTCGATGTTTTTATATGATTATGGAATACATAAGGCATAACAATAAACTTACATCTTCAAGTCTGGAGAAGAATTTAAACCGCTACTCGGCCTTAATGTGATTCCTTTTAAATCTATGAGAATTTAGATGTAGTAGTAATGACTACTATTTACTAATAGTTATGTATTTCTATTATAATATTGAAAGTGTCGGAATTCAAGCAGTACTCAGTTAATATCTACGGTATCCATTGTATGAGCTTGTTCTACGTCAGAAGTTGTATGCTACTGACGGCCGTTATCGACATCTATCCGCGCCTTTCTGTGTCACACAATGCAACTTGAACGTAGAAGTTGCTATAGATACGCGATTGTAGTTGGAAAACATATATTTTTTTTATATATTGGTGAACAAAGAAAGCTCTAAAGGTCGTTTAAAAAATTAAAGTATTTAGTTATGTCATAAATTGGTATGTTTTTTAGATTTATATTCATGCTTAATAGGTTAACTTCAGTTGATGTGTCCTTTGAGTTGTGTGTCTTTTTATAATTTATTGTACGTTTATTAGGTAAATAGAATTAATAAAAATATTAAACCTTTTATTTCCTTAGCTTAATTCTTATGAACTACTCACTTAAATCTATATTATCAATACACCAAAAATTTTATTAGTCCTAAAGCCTCCTCCAATCCTTTCCGTTTTTCTTTATTTTGTGCTAAATGTTTGCTGAATATTGTTACAATACTAGCTGTCGATACGTCAATTCTTTTTGTGTTTAGTTTTTTCGACAACACACCAATTGGATTTCGCTCTAGTATACTGATTTTATGTGATTCATTTATTTACTGTAACACAATTTAAGATTATTCCTGTTACATCGAGTCGAGTATATGTCGCTTCTCGGCATATACGAGTATTTATAATAAATAATTATGATTTGAATTGCCAATAAAATGTATCTTAGAAAGATGCTTAATTGTTTAAATTTGCTTTATATTTCAAAATCGGATTAGCATCTTTTGTTTTACCATTTTGGGTACAATCTTCATATTTATACTTTTCATTTGTCATTTAGCCCCTTAATTATTATTGTTTTTAAATAAATTTCCAACATAAGCAACTATTGTAGTTTATTTTATACGTTTTTAAAGTAGTTCATATTATTGTCGAATCATAACTTTTGTCCTGAATAAAGTTTCTTCATAATCGAATCTATTACCGTTCTACTAAGTTACTAGAATATTTTCCAAGCCGATGGTAACTTTACATTTATAAGTTCCATACCTAGTTCTTTAGATCAGATCTTGAATGTTACAATAGGTTCAGTTTTATCTGAATTTAACTCTTGTAAATCCTTATTAAATTTATTTTATTTGGCTTTTTTAAATTTATATAACATGAAGTAAAAATATTTGTAAAAACGATGAGTTATTTTTATAAATGATAATTATTAACAGATTAAAGTAAAACGAGGCCTTGTTAGTGAGAGCCACGGTCAGGCCTCGCCGAGGCTCCCGCAAATCGAATTAAGTGCCACATAGTTGGGTAACTGCATTTACATGTTTCCATTTGCACTACATCGACAACGGTGTCCGATTAAATCGTCCAATACATTGAATTATAATTCTGAAAGGGTATCTGATATTTTATATTTAAAATGAGTTACTAATTGAGCATTGTTTTAGTTTTATTAACCTTATCATTAAAGTTGTTCGCATTAAGATATATTTTCGCATTTAGGAAATCTATTAAATAATCGTTGGACAAGTGAATGTCTTAGCATTTTAAAAGATTTTGTTTAGAATGTAGCAGTATATACTAGTCCGAATTTAATGGGTAATTTCATCGGCTGCATTGAAGGAAATTATATGCATGAAATGTATTATCAGGAGAAACGTTCTAGTGATACTGTCGAGAAAAGCAGACAACACAGAACGATAGATTTCTCATTGTTGAAAATTGACGTCAACTAATGTCGTATTAAGGTCTGGTTTTAGAGAAAATAATTGCTCAGCTGTGAAATATTTACAGCCTTGGATTGTTGTTTTCAAATGATTCAATATCACGGCAATGTCTTATAAATTATCAATATGTTTTCGTATTCTACAACGTTATTAACGTGGTTAAAAGAAGTATTTAAGAAATACATCAATTTAGAAGTTACTATCACATGCGGTAAATTATTTAATCAATCGCACATTTCATTGTAACTTTGAATTTCTGTTTTATTCCGTTCTTTAATAATTTAATAGTCTACGATCTGATGCACGGAGTCTAATGCTATAATATCTACGCGCTAATTTCCTATGTAGTTATCGACTCCTGTTATATCACAAAATCCAATTAACTTCCACGGCTATCAATCTTCAGCACGTCAAACACATATTGAAACAACAACATCGAAAATATCATTAGGTGATTCAGAACATTTCGCTCGACATCCAAGCGCTCTTATAAACGTCTATCGTACTATGCATTCCATTACCAAATGAAATTTTCAAATAAAAACTGCAAAAAACGAAAAGCTTTAGAAGTTTTTTTTAGGCTAAATTCATTTCGGTGTACTATACATTTTACTGAGTACGATTGTTGTATTGAATACTATCTAGCGTTTGCGAGCGTACTAATTTCTTTTTAAACCGTATTTCTATACTTAAAAGCTCATGCAGACTTACTTACAACCTTACTTTTTGGTATAACATAAGTTATTTAATTGTTGAGAGAAAACTTAGAAAAAAAATATGAATATAACTCGCCGCTGCAAGTCATTTGGTATCTGATTATATTGACGAGTATCTTTTTCGTTATTATAAATTTTCTAGACGCTAATCAAAATTAGAAGTTAATTTAATCTATGAAAACCTCAATTTTTAGCAAAGTATGAGATACCGCAATAAAAATGAATATATGGTAACATTATTTATATTACTTCGATATGTATAATTAATGTATACCATTAGATTAATTCTGATATAATTACTGTTAAAGATTAACTAACATATTGCAACTAAGGTTCATTAAGTTCTATATACGTCGTAGTTTGTGTCTCGTGTAATCCGTGAAGCTAAAGCTGAAATCTCGTACCGTGTCGAGTTAGTTGACGTAATTCAAGACAAAGTACATTACCGGGCACATTTGCGGTTCCATCTCCCCCGGCAAACGGGACCTGCAATCAATTAATCGCATACTGCTGGTAGCTTGTTATTGAGGCAGCGTGCGGCGCTCGAGCAGAGTGAATATTGTTAGAGCTCCGCCGAAGCCGCTTTTCGTGATTGTGCTAAGTTTTGGTTTAGTTGCAACTGGGGTAGTTTAAACGTTACTTTAAAACACTATTGAATTTGGATTTGATCGGGTTATTGAATTTGTTTAAGAAAATTAAATTTAGTTTTCACTGCATAATCTATAACAAAAAGTGGTAAACTTAAAATATATATTAATTTTTAAAAGGAAGAGATTTATTTAAATCCTTTTTCAGAAAAACTGTCATGTCTGTGGTTAACTTTATATAATATGGGTTTAAGAGTCTTTATCAAAAACACCATATACATCTGATTTGAGATCGTAGATCCACCATATATTTATGTATATACATAAATATAAACTATTCGTCCCCCCCCCACATGGTGTAGCTCTGACCTGGTGAACGTCGTGGGAATCCGCTGAGTACGGGTGGCGCAATACCGGCTGTCGTGGAGATCTTTGAGGGAGACATATGTCCAGCAGTGGACGTGTTTCGGTTGAATGTATGGATGGATGGATTCGCTCTAATGATTAAGTCCCGAGTCAGTCCAACAAAAGCTCTCAATAAGCACAGCGAGACATCAAAAACGTCATTAGTCTTTCTTTTAGCAAAAGAATGCAAGTATAAAAAATTGGAACACATATTTTCTTTGACATTTTCAGGGATAATTCATTTCGATCTCGTCCTTCTTAGAACAAAGTATATTTTTACATCAGAAATAAAATGTTCCGTGAAATACAACGATGTGTGCAAACGCGGAGAGAAAATGTCGCTTTTAAATTATTCTTTCAAGTAAAAAAAACATTCGATGTTGCTAATAAGAGAGTGGCGTAAAAAGGCTGGCTTCCATGTTATACGCGGCACGGTACGGCGATTTTTCTCGAAAGTTCGAGAGACTCCTTTCTCGCCGTCTCATTTTTTAGGTTCGGAATTTGTTGTGGGAGTAACGCGAGTAAAATTTTGATTGTATTTCTCCATAGGGAGGGGTGGGTAATGATGTGCACATGTTATATCGATATGTAAATTTGATTTGTCGACGCCCTACCACTAAGGGACGTGGGTCGCTATGATGTGTTTGAATATTTTAGATTGTGTGTCAAGTTTGTGTGATGTATAAATTCGCTAAGATTTGATTTTTATATGTTTCTTTCTTTACGCATATTTCAATATCAGGGTCAATTCTTTGTTTATAATAATTTGTTTTTAATCAATTTACGCTACACGTTAGATTATTATTTAAATTGCTGAATAAAACATAATTGGACTGCTTCGAGATAATACATTATTGTGTCAGTATTCTGGATTTATTGTTTATAACATTTCTTACTTGTTAGCTATGAAAGTAATATTATGGGAATATTGATTGATATGGAGGGTGTGCAAGGTTCTTCGAATGTTGAAATACCACCGACACATTTTTTTCTATGTTCTGGTCCGAAGAATAATGATGGGGCATATAAAAATAGTATAGCATATTTTAGACTGACCTTATTTAGTGTGTTATCTCTTAACAGTTTTCGGCGTTGAAAATGATAATAAGGGGTTTCTATGTCGATATATCAAACTAACTATCTTATTACTATTAAAACCCATATATAATAATTTTTTTATTGTGGTGGATGTTATAATTAATACAAGGAAATTAAGCAATTGATTGAATATTCCTCACGTCGAGTACTTTGTAAGGTAACTCACGTCTGCCCTACAAACTGTGTCGCAACACTACATACAGTTATACTAACGGATTTATAATGGTACTTCGATAAAAAGTACGACGAACAGTTTCGTTCACAATAACAACTTAAATAACGTCGGAATTAACATTATACCTACAGCTAAAACTTTCAACCTCAAATTTTAAAATTTTGTAAATGATCGATTTAAGCTATCTCTAAGACGTTTCTTAATTAGGTCAAATAATTTATGAATCACTTCATGTAGTTTTTAATGCATCACTAAACGTATCTAATGATTATTTGTATAACTTAACTCAAATTCAATAAAGTATCATCCATTCAACCGAAAGACGTCCTCTGCTGGACATAGGTCTCTGCCGAAGAGCTCCACGATGACCGGTCTTGCGCCACCCGCATCCAGCGGATTCCCGTGACCTTCACCAGGTTGTCCGTTCAGCTTGTGGAAGTCCCACGATATCAACTATCAATAGCACCTTTATTCCGTCCTCGTGCTTAAGCTTAAATATACATAGTTTTTGAATCTGTTAAATATCATCATAAATTTGATGATGTAATATATTACTCACATATTTTTATGAGGGTTGAGGAGGAGCAATTTCCAAAAGTCATTAACACATCGTGGCTCGTTTCCAGAAGCCCTCTTTACGCAATTTGTTCTGGATTTAATAAAATTAAAACCCGTCCGTTTTTGTTTCCATCGTCAGTTAATTAATCGCGCTTCAATTTGCCATTTGAGGGTTCATTTTTTTTTTTCACAAAGTGATACAAGTTGGTTTGCTTTCATCAGATCATCTCATTTCACCAAGTCATCTTTATTTAATCATGTCGGGTTTCAAATTAAACAATTAAGATAAAAAAGTTATTTTTATACTTTACCCTTAGAATTTACGAGTATTTTAATTTTAATCTTATAGGTTAGCTCGAAGAAATATTTTGCGATATTAAACTCAACTTTATAGAAAAGTTATACGTGTAATTAATTACATCCAACCATATTTGCTTCTATCAACCTATGTATTTGGATAACCTACGTGCAGTATTCTATTATTTTTAAAGGGTAACTGCAAAATATATTTACACAATCTTATTTAATAAATGTAAGTTTAAAATTCTTTTTAAATACTTATTAAAATCGTCCTAAAATTTAAGTATCTCTAACCAAGAGGTAGTTGATTACGGACTGAAATGTTAAATATTGTAGATTTATATAATTATTTAGGTTAAAAGTATCATTAAATAAAAATTGCTTTTAAATGTTGCCTTAATTGCATGTAAATTTATCTTGTAGCAAAGCATAGCTAGTGTTCCCAAGATATTTACGGATAAACTAAAGTGGATATTACCATGCAAAATAATTATCTCTAACTCTACATTTAGTGTCTTGAGAAATCTTTTATTTGGTGAATTACATCACTATTAAGTAACATTGGATTATACACAGCTATATCAAGGCTTAACATCCCATAATATTGTAGAGAACAAATTAGCCTCGATGTAGAAAGGCATACGAAGAAATCTAATCAGATCGTGAAACGTACTTTCGTCTGGTCAGCCGAAGTCGTGCGCGGCCCAACTCCTGATTACTTGGAGTCTGTTTAACTCGGTTAGCACGTGTACTGAATCTTTATAGAGTTATTGTGTAACATGTGTCAGAATTTTCTCATTCCCGTGCTCTTTGATATTTATCTAATTTTGTCTTAGTATTCTACACAAAAACGTTTCTCGATAACTATTACTTATGTTTATTAATTCTATATTTTCTTTCTAACTGGAAATAGCTTTATTTCTTTTATTGTTCAAATCACTTTTAGACCACTTTTTAATAAGCATTTGATTCTGTAAAATAAATCTTTATCGACAATGTTTTTACTGACATTAATTGTTTTCAATGCTTCATCTTAATTTCTATCCTTCGCGTAGTGGAATTTTACGTTTGTTCCACCGGTTTATTATTATGAAAACCTTTTAAAAAGCCATAACATTTGTTAATTGTTACGACTTCCTGCGTTATATTGATGGACATGCTAGCTGGCTAGAAAACTATGCTTATAATTGTTTTGAATTTAGCTATTTGCGAGTAACCTCATTTTCTAAGGTAGTTTCATTCAAGGAGTTAATGAAGATTACGTGTTTATATGTATATACATATATTAAATACCAACGAAATTATATTAATTTTGCTATGAAATCTACATTTTAACATAACATGTTTTGCAACATCGATTTTGTAATGTCGTATGTCTCTTGTGAACGCTTGAGTTCGAACAAACCAGGATAATTTTCTATCGTCAGTTCCTATTACGTCGCAATACATTACCACCGCAAGCCATGAGATAGTCTGATTAGCGATGACAACGTCAAAGCGGCTGCGGTCATGTGTTGAATAAACGATCACCCTCATTACAGTTGCGTAGTACATTGGTGGCATATTTTGTTACCTAACATTTGGACCGTATTTTCTATAAAAATGTTATGTTGCTTTGGTATTTTGTCACGAGGTAGTTTGTGATATTCTCCGTCAATTAACAATTCCTCAATTAAAAGAATAACCTCATGTTTTTTGTCGCTGTAGTTTATTCCGTGGAAGAACAAGAACCAAGCAAATTTCGAAAAATCAGCATTATATATAGTTCAATGCAATTTTTTTCCCCACGTTTCGAGGCTACTTTGCTGACTCAAAATTATTTTCAATGAAATTACCCAACATAAATTAATACAACAGTTAAAAACACAGTACGTATATATTGATTAAAGTAAGTTTACTTTTGAAGTTCGCTTCGAAGTCGGAATTCAAACAAAGCAGTGATTTGTGGAACACTGAACACTCTCCAATGTATTTTTCCAACTCGAGTACTTTGTAAAACTGCGGAGGCATTAGCTTTATGTACCTTTGAACATTTCTCAAGATAAAGGTGCCGAAGTCGGCGCACGAGATCTGAATTATAAATACCTTCATCGTATCCCCTCGCCTCGATTTTTGGATACCGACTGAATTGGACACACTCTGTGAATTCTGATCGACAAATATACTTACGTTTTATTATGTCGCATCCTTGTTAGTTGTATGAAGTAGAGGTAAATCCATTATGATACTTTTACTTTATTACATAAAAACGAAATGTTATTGAGTCAAATTTAAATATTAGCAGAAGCTAGAAGATCATAGACACTAGCTCGATTTGGGATAACATTTACATTTAATCAAATCTACACACAACGACTAAATACATCTAAACGTCTAACAGAGGAGACTATAAGTTCTAAGAGTTTTTTTTTTCGAAATATCATCAACTATTGGATTTGCCCTGGTTTTTAACGCTACCAACAACGATATCAAACAAAATAGAATAATATAATGCTTCGTTTTTACTATTAACTGTTTCATGTTAACACTCCTCCCCAAGACATCATGTTTACTCTTTCATTGCTAAAATATTAAGTTCTATAGGATTTTATACTTATTTAACCTTACGGTTTTTTAATTTTCAAACTTGGTAACCCCGTGTCGCCATATTTCCTGTTAAGTCCCGTTCGCTTCCCGGACATGACGTCAGCGATCCGCGTCAATAGATCGACTCGACGTGCTCACAATGGCTCGTTTGATTGAAGTTTTAATGAGGGTTCGAACTTAGGTTGTTCTGAATGTTAAATGTATGGATTGGCGTAAATATACACAAGGAAATTAATGGTATCATTTGCACCATTATATTCTCTGATAGAGATTTCAGATTTCTTTAACTATACTTTTAATGAGTTAGATTACTACTATTTGTATTCACTTATTAAGCATTTCTCCTAAAACATTATTGTTTATTATCATTTTTTTTTTCTTGTTAATATACGTAATATCGCTTTAAAAGATACAATACAATTACATTATTAAGTATCTCGCATGTCTTTTATAGATGCCTTTCATCTGTTATTTAGTTTTATCTTTTTTCTTTTTTTACATTAAACCGAACTATATAAACACAGGAAGACCTCGAAGGTTCATTCCGAAATGTTTCTTATAAATTAATGTAACATTAAAAAATGTGCAATAAAACAGTAGCCCTGTTTTATACACAAATCAATCTATACACGAATGGTTTTCGTATGCATGAAATACGGTGAAGCTTTTACTATTGAAGGCCAACTATATCGCGCTAGATAATACAGGGAGGTAATATACTCTGTCGTTCGTTGTACCGAAAGAAATCTCTTTAATATTCCTAACAATGTTCATAAATCTCTTGTCATATTCTTAACAATATTAGACGAGTGCGTTGTCACATTATTTTAACACTGTGTTAATCAAATATCAGATAGTAAATGAAATATTCAATAGTGAAAGATATTAATATTTTATCTGACATTAAAACACGACGCATGCATTGTTACCGACTACATTGTTACCATAGCCTCTAATTTCATTGATGTCAATGTATTTGTTAAACGATAATGCGTTGATAATTTTAAATTTTATTAGCACAAATTGTAAATGTTCTTTTTATTCTCAACTGATTAATTTTGTTGATCTGATAAATCTTTAGGGGTTTTTGACGAGATATTGGAGCATTAAGCTGGAATTAGTAACTGACTCAAGGGTACCACAAGAGTGACACGGTTTGGTTTACATGCAAACTGGAAACGAAAAAGTGTCTATTGCAGAACCCATATTACCTGCGGCTATTATAAAAGCATGTTATGTGCAGTGTATTACATATTTGTTGCTAGTGCATGAAATGTCATTATCGCTCTGATGATGGGATGCAAGATCTTCCCCGATTAGATAAATGTTCAATAATTATGAATAATAGAAGAATATTTTTTATTTACATCACTCTATAATTTAATTTGTACCTATATACAATGAAGTTCACTGCAAGTTTAATTTTTTAAGGCATATAATTTTTACTTCTTTATTTATTTATTATTACACCAAATACAAGTAATTTTAAAAGAATAAATACCGTTACCACTTTTTTTAACCTAGCTAGCGCTATTAACCGGAAGGGCCTTTACAGCTTCACCGTGATTTTGGAGGCGAGTGCTGAAGGCACTCAGCCACAAAAAGGTAACTAGCACAAGGGTTACCAAAATGGTACGAACCTCGGCTTGGCCCGTTACCTGAGTGACCGTTGCCACCAGATATAGAAATATCTATATCTCAGGTGGCCACAAATATTTGTCACCAATTTATGTTCATTGTAAAATTAAAAACAACTATAAATGCATAAGATAAACAATGTAATAATAGCCATAATTCATAATAGAGTACAAATGTAATCATAAAGGGTAGTTTCCTTTAGGAGAGTAATGCATAGTTTTTTTTTTTACATACGATTCCAATAAAAAGCACCTGCCTTATTGACTAATCATGAACGATTGTGTGTCACTGATAAAACCATTTACCTTACCGATGAAACACCTTGATAAATTACTTGAAAACACCTCCAATAGCTACGATGTACGGGCGCATCGCGTGATTTTACGGGTAGAGTATCTCGGGCGCACCTGCGACTTTCACAACTTCTGGTTATTAACCATAAGCTAGTGGAGGTTCTATTCATTTATTTTTAGGTAATAAATCATTTACTGTTGTGTTAAAATTGTCAGGGGCATTATCCAAATGGAATCTGTTATTTTTTGTACCGAAACACCCTCTGTATTTGTATTAGGATAATATTTTTCCCAAATTACTCATTTTTTGGATGTATTTTGAGAAGGGAGGCCTTAACTTTCCGTTTAAAATTAGATTAATGTAAAATATCTGTTATTTTTATTTATTTATATGTATTGAAGATAGGTAAACATTTTATTGATCTTGTTACACATTAGTTGATAAACAATAACTCTTAATCGAGTGGCAATTTATCGAAAACAGACCAATGAATAAAAGCTACTATAAAAATGGATAGTAATTAAACGAAAGTCATCACTGGCTTATTCTATTTAATAATTAACCGAATACCCAAGTATCTAATGTTAAAATAATTAAGTCTAAGCTGAATTCAGAGAGTATGCCGTGTACGATTAGGAGTACTTTCAATCAAGATTATTTACAAATTGGTGCCAAGTTTGTGATGATTGACCTAGTTGTCAGCTTTTGTTGAGTGCGAAACGTCCGAGTAATAGCTGTGACACGAAATATATTATCGCATTTGTTCTTACAAAATTAATTATTGCACAGATTTAAGAAAGTCTGTGCAATGTTTGTTATAGCCTTCATTAGTAATGCCTCCCAAAGTTGTATGATAAATGAAATCTTTCAACTCAATACTGCGAAATACGCTTTCTAACTTAGTCTGCATTCGAATATAGCTGCAGCTCTATTACTTTTAATACGACTATTTCGTTTAAGTGAAATGGCTGCTCGTTTGCTTCTTTCAGTATATTTTAAACTATATAATCAACTCTGTTACTACGAGAGACAACTTGCTTTATTTTAATGCTTAACATGTTTCAATGATGTCAATTTTAATAGTTCTGAGTTTTTTCTTTCTAAAAAACCAATAGAATAATGACTACAATATTGGCAATTTAACAATACGTTAGTGGAATAACGTTGCGAGTGGGTGACACCTTGCCTTCTCATAATATGTTTATACCACACCACTCGGGGGAGTTTCTTAAAATTTTGTTTTATACTTATCTTTGTTATGAGCAATATTTTCCTCAATAGATTCGGGAGAAGCTAAATGTAATGGTGCAGTATACATTGTTTTGTCTGTATTGTAATTATACATTCATTAACCTTAACCCGTTCATTGGTTTCTATAATTGTGGCAAGTTTACGTAGTTTGGTCGCTTTGGACATAAAATTTATTTATATTAATCTTTATTTATCATAAATATAAGGTTTATCAGTATTTTGAATGATACAACATATATTAAAATATCAATTAATAAAACTTTAAACACTGCTTAAACTTTTGATCCTAATCCACTTAATGCTGCGTGACCGATTTCTTCATTGTCGTCGCCCTAACGGCTTGTAGTACACACCTGCAAAAGCCATTATCCAAGTTTACGATCCAATAAAGTCATCTGCCGGTTTACTGCAGTGTCATACATAATTTAAGACCATCGGTCGTTGTTATAACACGTTTTCACGAGCCACTCCGTGCTCCTACGTGTAATGCCTGTCTGAAATACGATAGGACCGCAACAAAGCTCACTTTATCCGGTCGATTCCGTATCTAATTCTGCATTCTAGCGGTGCGGTTGCATATCACGTTTCGCTTATAATTTTACTATGTTATTATTTGTAATCTCTGATATGTGAAACTTTGTGGTCAATTTCATCTCTCTTCATAGTGAGTCATAAAGCGCATTCGAAGTAATACTCAATCAGAGATAGAGCATTCAGTCTGCCTTTTTGTATTAGGTTTAGGAAGCCTTGCGTCATCCCATCATATCATTTTTAAAACTACTTTATGAATCACTTGACTTCACCTCAGATGGAAGTCAAAGGATACAAATTGTATCGCTTATTTAATTTCTCACTCATGATAAAATAAATCATCAAAAATTTATTTATTTTTTTCTTATAGTTTTTTCATCAGCTTTCTTGTAGCCAAAAAAATCTATTTACCATTCCGTTTAATGAATTAGCTTATATTTGATTATTATATTTCAAAATGTCTGCTTATTTTGTAACAAAAGAGTGTTTAGTAATGCATATCATGAACGTTGGAAATGTAAATAAGTAATATCAATTAAAAGGATATTACGTAAGAACATTTGCGTAGCTTACCAGACGTCGGTAACGAGTTTGTCAGAGTCAAGAATGCCAAAAAGACAGGGTTAAGCGCCTCGTAAACTGTTCTGAATACACAATCAAGGAAGCCGGGGTTGCTGCGCGTATCCTCGTATTTTATGAACAACATTAGGCCGGCTCGAGCGGAAGTTATTGTTTCCTTCCTATGGAAGATTAGAATAAACCCTTTTTTTGTTACCTACGTGTTTGTAAGTCATAATATTCATAATGGAATATATTAACAGCTTCATAGAGTATATAAAATACATAACTAACTGTGATCATATTAGAACTTGTTATTTATCATTTAACACTAACAAAGAGTAATAGTTTTTTTTTTTCAATAAATATAATAAGATTCAAAGCTCAAAGAGAATCTAGTAAAAATTATTCACTACTTAGAAAATTTGACGGTCAATCATTTCGCATTATGATATTTGTTTTTGCTTTAAAGAAAATGCCAAACGCTCTCTCGTAGCCTTCTCAGCCTCCCCGCATAGAGAGGTGTGGATACTGTGTTAGGGCGCGATGCCTTTTTCAGTGGTTGCATCGCGATGCGTGAATACGCATCGGTCTCTGGGTCCAGCCGATTCTTCCACGACACTTGGTAGTTATGATAAGCTTCATCCTCGCTTGCGCGTCGAGAATTGGAGGTGACGCTTCAGCAGACGGGCGTACAGAGACACGGTTACACATTAGTGGGGTTGTGGCGACGCAACTGCACTCTGAAGCGAAATCGGGATGCGATGTTCACGAAAATGCCAAACGCGTTTCACTTAGAAAGATTTTTTTTTTATCAATCATGTGCTTCATAACACTACATTGGTAAACTCTTTACTAACGTTTGTAGTTAGTAGACTATCAACTCTGGTATATTTGCAAATATCTGGATAAGGTGATTTAATAGTGTACCCGGATTCTTCAATATAAATTGTTAAAAGGCTTCTCTGTAAAAAAACAGAATTAAGTTTTACTTGCTTGTTTCTTATTTGGTTATGTATCCTAGAGTAGGCCCGAAAAACAGATTTAGACTCTCAAATCAATTTTAGGTCGATAAGGTAGCATGTCCATTATAAAATAAATAATATTTTGAGTGAAGTTTCTGGAAAGTTGATCGAAATTCGTCATGATTAAATACTCCAAATGGAATTGCAGCTTTCCAAGTATAGTTTGCAGCTCCAAATTAGGCAGTCACGGCCTCTCGAGGTGGCAATGCGATTAACTTACGTCTTTACCTTGCATACACGTTTTGTTTCTTAAGCCACATTGTAATTCCGAGGACGTGAGACTGTCTCTACAAATGACTCATCCTAACATGACATAAGTAGGTTGTTTTTAAAAATCTACATTTGTTGAAATAAAAAAATATAAAAATGATGATTATGTATCAATATGAGAATTTGTTATAAAACTTTCATTAACATCGTAACGGTCTTCACTACATTCATTTACATTGTTTACCTTGAATTAGGGTGAATTTATAACATTAGGGGTCGTTTGTTCGATCACCTGCTGGTGTTATTCTACTTAATTTATGCTAGCAGCTTTCGTTACTCTAATGAATGTTTTGTGTTTCTATTTAACTTTCACAAAATTTCATATACATACTTCATTTTGTTAATATTTATCATCCATTTCGATAACTTATATATTAATAAATGAAATTGAAACCTAGTTTTTTTTTTTCTAAACTAGCTAATGCTGTTGACCGATAAGGACTTAACAGCTTCACAGTATCTTTGTGATCGAGTGCTGAAGGCACTCGCTGCAAAAATTGAAACCTAGACTGTTATAATGTATAATAGAAGGCTAGTATAATGGACAACACAACTGTAGCGCGATGGAGGATCGTACAAAGAAAATTTATTTTAGTTATCGTTAATATATATAATTGAAATGTCTGTTTTTTTAAATAAACACATATGAATATAAATACGATACCAAAACAAAAAATTCCATTTTTAAATTTTTTGTCTGTCTGTTTGTAACGGCTAATCTCCGGAACGTCTGGACCGATTTGGACGGTACTTTTTTTGGTAGATAGCTGAACTTACTCCGGGTAACTTAGGGTACTTTATTTTTTGGAAAATATTTAGGGTTCCGCGTATTAAAAAAAAAAATTAATAATTCAATGCACAGTTTACTAGCAGGTATTTGAATTTGTGAGAAATATCTTCGCTTATTGTTAGTAGCAAAAAACTGTTATATAATTTTAAATCTAAGATAAAATACTTATTATAAAAGAATAATACGAATTATAAAAGAAACCATAAACTATTCTCTCCATGAAACATTATTGTAACGGCATCTACTGAACTATAAGAAAGTACACACATACATAACTCATGGAAAGCGTTCGGTGACGACGACGAGTCTTTTGTTTCACTCAAAAAGTGCTCAACGTGCATAAAGAAGTCCTTACTTCAAAAATTTGGAAAATAATTAGGATTCCGTAGAAAAAGTTAGAAACTATATTACGCAGTGAAAAATATATGAAACGCGGGTGCAGCCGCGGGCACACAGCTAGTTTAGAAATATAATAGAAACAGTGTTTATTCATAAAAAATACACAAAATTACATTCGCTCCCTCTGTCAAACTGCAAGGCTATTAACATAACTTTACCAGCAAACTTATAACATTGAATAATAATTATTTCGAAAATAAACAATGCATTTACTTAATTAAGTGATAAAGTTAACATAAACACAGTTTTTTTTTTTAAATATTCCTTTTGTAATTGTATTGTTATTTAAGGCCAACGGAAATCTGTTATAGAATTTAGACACTATCTAATAGTGCCATATTTTACGAGCAAGAAGATAATCCTAATTTAGGGCTTTGTTAAACAGTCATTTCTATTATATGGATTACTGACTTACTTTAAAAGGTTAGCGAGGCATAGCTATAGCGCGGGCCTCTATCGGTATCCGGGTTGAGTGCCGTTGAACGGCCAGCAATTAGGTCGGCGAAGTGCCCATCTCTGTCGGATTCTGCGCGTTCGCGGCACAACGCTATATCTTTAAGGTTACACAGCAATTTATAACATCAACTCGTTCAACAATCGGCTATCTAGTTTAGAATCAAAATTGATTAATTTCAATTAATTTTATAGCTATTTTTTTAGATTGGTGTTGATTTGTTCTTTCTTTTTACCTTTAATTCCTTCTTATACCTAACTACATGTAACTATCATCGTGTCTGTTTTGTCCTTATCATCATGTCTAGAAATATCTAGTAAACATAAAAGATTCATGTTGATAGCTTTGTCTTGGTTTATTATTGTTAGTTATTGTATTCTACCGCAAAATATCCGAAAAATTACTCATTCCATCTTTATTATGACGATTACCCATTAAAATTAGACAATAGGAAAACAAGGGCAAGCTGGCGTAAACGCCAGGTTAGTGCTCAAGGGGTTAATAACCATGTATTTCAGTAAGTGCAAATCTGCCTTGTTTAATTATGCACCGTCAATGTGCTCTGTGTTAAAGTGCACTCGACGGAAAATTTCATAGCGCCGTAAATAATTTATCGACGCTCGATAAAATGTGCCGTCGCAATAAAAACATCGATATCTCGCTTTATTCTGTTTCGTATAATATTGAGGATGACATAATCAATTTATTATTCATGATCAGAGTTGTAAATAAGTCTGTTATGAGAAGGTTTTATTTGATTATTAATCATAATATTCCCGTTTGGATATATACTTGTATGACAGATATACATATTTGCATGATGTCTCATAGTATAAGTTCATTCCTTGCTTAGTTAAGCAACGTATTTTTGTAAACATACCAGAATGGTTGAATTCAAATAGTGACAACTGTACATTTTTGAAAAACCCGACACAACACGTTAATGGTTTCGTAACACAGCGACTGGGTAGGGCTGCCAGCACGTTGTTTCTATAGAAGATATCGCGTCGACAACAGCCGAGCGCGAGCTATGAACGATATCTTCTACAGTGAAAGCGCGTTCGTATCCCGGCCCGGCCGCTGTGGGGGGAAAGCATAAGGTATGTCGCATTCTTCGATCAGCAAGTGCGCAGCTAGATTTATCTAGAGGTTTTTACCGTGGTAAATGTACGCCGTCATAATGATGACGGCGATCGAAATATTCTCATCTATTTGCCGAGATTGTTAATAAAAAAGTGTCTTCAACGTTAGATTTTGGTTTTTTAATACAATAATGGTATGTGTTTTGTTTCAGAGCTAGAGGGTTGTCGGGCTTGGTGCGGGGCGGCGGCCGCGAGCCCGGCACCATGGCCACCGTGGAGGGGCGGCCGGCGCAATATGGCGTCTCCCTGCGGCAGCTGCGCGAGCTGATGGAGTCGCGCGGCGCCGAGGGCATGGCCAAGATCAATGCGCTCGGAGGGCCGCAGGATATTTGCAAGAAGCTTTACACATCACCCACAGACGGTCTTTATACATTTTTTATATTATATTAAATAGCGATCATTGGGAGCTTATTCCTTCCTGATGAATATTTATAAATGTGTTCTCATGTAATATATTTTCTACAAAAGTTAGGGACGAATTTAGTTTAATAATAAGTTTGATAGTAAATGTTGGATAACGTAATGTTGTCTTTTATTGGAGACATATCAATTAGGCGAGCAATAGACATTGCACTACCACTATACTTTAGTTTCTTCATGGTGTTTTTCTTCACCGAAAGCTCAGACTCAAGTGTAGTAGTCTAACCACAATAATCAACACGGTGTTAGTATGTACTAACTAATACTGAATCTTTCAATAAAAAAGTATCTTCGTATTATAAAAATTCTACATTTATCTTTAGACTACAATGAAGTGTAATAAAGAGTGTAAACGATATTTGTGATAAGATTTCGTTTAAGTCTATAAGAATATTACTGATGTAACCTTTTTAGAAATTAAATGTATTTTACGAGTCTTCGTGATTTCTTCTTGAACAATTTCATTTATATTACAAATACTGATTTGATAAAATTTGAAGCTTCTCGAGTTTGTTCGTTTAATTCATTATAACTCGTTTCTTTTGTTGACAAAAGCACCGTCAATCAACTGTCCCAAGAACTCGCTTCCATTTCTACTTTCGAAATTTGTCGTCGGAGTTCACGTGTTGTTTCGAGTTATTTCAAATTTGCCCTGAGTTGTTCCTTAACAATCATATACCTACTTTAATTTATATTTAATATTCTCATGTTTTTTTTAATGATCGAAATAAACATTTTAAACTTTTCTTTATTCTCGCCAATATCCTGTCTTTTCTACTGCTCCCAAGAGTAACTCTTTTTTTACTTTATCCAAGATCGAGTCAAAAACCTTAATCAAAAGTGACGTCAAAATTTATTTTTCGTTGAAACTTTACTTTCCACTAACTGGATATTTTTGTTCTGTCGCTGGAAATTCATTGAATAATAAAACTGAAACGATGGGACTAATAAAGCATTTAATAATTTATTAAAACAATGTAATTATACTCGGGAACAATTTAAGTTTCGACAGTTTGTAAAGGTTGCTTTATCAATTTGATATTTATCGTCAAAGTTTACGAACTCATACCATAGCTTATCCCTTACATCTTCGCTTATACCTTCGATAACATCATTAATGGTTATCGTTTTAATGCCTTGTATTGCGTCACGAATTAAATTACATTGCTTAATAATAACTTCTGTTTCGTATATTCGGTTGATAGCTTTATTCATAATCATACGCCTGGACAATCCCTGTTTAGAACAATAGATCGGTGTCCTCGTTTCATGATTAATATTCTTTGTGTTTTCAGCAAAGTATTTTAGTTTTTTTTTTTTTTTGTACTTTTTGAATTGTATTTGTCTTTGCACAGAATTCGCTAAACAATGTCTCTATTTTCAAATTATAAATTTACTGTTTTATGTTTTATATATTAGTAACCTGCCGATTGAATTTTAGCTTTTTTAGATAGGTTTTTTTAGCTCGTCAATTTACGAAATGCACAATCTTTTCCCTCTACTTATTAATTAAGTTTTTAAAGTTTATAAACGTTTTGTTTTTATTTAAATTTGGTATTTAATTTCTGTCACATTTTTAATTAGACCAAAATCGTCGAATCCTAAAACGTATTAATATAATTTATTGTCGTATAAATCTCGTAGTCTTATTACCTGAATAAATGTTATCCGCGTTACCCGCCCCTTATCTAACACGATATAGTTACGTTGACCGCAGTTTGTTGCAGCCTGACGTAGGTTTAATCCCTCTGAGATAGCTCCGGGACGTGCCTTCCGTTTTCCCAGGGTTGCTTCATCCGCAACAGCTAAGATTACGTATAAAATGTATACTCGCAATTTTTATGACGGCACCGTTGTTGACATGATTTTGTTAGTTCGCTTTGGGAAAACATCTTACAGCGTTCATAATTATGATATATTGCGCTCGATGTAAGAAAGGAGATGAGACAGGGAAAGCAAGATTTGCATTGCAATAGATATTCCACAGCTACTAGTCAGGTTTTGAGAGATTTACGCCATATTATAAGACAGTTACAAACGGAATCTCTTGTAAGGAGAGACTAAAATAACAAAACTTTGTGGATGAGAACTTGCTTATTAGAGGGACCAGATAACCAGACCTATGTAGATGATCATCCAACTAGCGATGCAAGTAGCAGATGTTCGCAATATTTGGCATAAGATAATTCAAGCCAAGACGGCTCATATGTACATAGAGGAAGTTTAATGCGATACAAACATTAATGAATGGTATTTTAATGATGTTTTACGAAGTTGTATGAATTGTTTTCGTCTTAACATTTACTACATGCCGGTATTAATAAAACAATATCTTGAAAGCATGTCTTACGAACGCGATCGGCGATGCGAGAAACACTAAACGATATCGAGGTCAAACTTACATTAGATAAATCAATACAACTAGGTAATAATACCTACACTATTTCTAAACACGACTGAAATAGTCAACAATTCTGTATAACAAAAATGTATTTATTGTACACATTGCCCCGGGAATTGGGTATCGAGTCTCGACGCTCTGACATTATCATCTTAACTTATCGACTCAGTTCGGGTAAAGGTTCGATAATAATCTACGGTGGCTTCAGGCAGAGCTTGTTTATTTTATCGAAATTAAGTTGCTTTTATTTACGAAGAAACATCTACTTTTTCTTTTGTTCTCTACTTTGTGAAAATTTTAACATACTCACCATCATTATCTTTACCGTATTAAATTTGTGGTGCTGAAGTAAGTGTTTATATATGTACTAATTTGTTTAATTGTGTATGTTATTTGCGTGTCTATGGGGGTATAGACGGTAATATCTTTTATAAATTATTTTTAATAAATAGGGGTAAAAAATATGTTCATATATTATTTGTAATAATATATAACCCTGTTATTTTTGGTATCTTATTTTTAAAAATAGTTAATTAAATAGTGTTTTTGCAGCGCGTCAATAAGGTTCAACCAGAATACTAGCTCTGTTCCGAGACTTTTTAAGTTTTAGTGCAGCAATCAAGCTGGGATTGGACCTTGTTTGCATAAGCGCAATTCTTTGTTTTTTGTTAAAATAAATATGTAATTTCTCTGAGTTTATATTCGCGTTGTAAATATGCAAATAAAAAAAGTATTATATTCTTATCTTATGTAGGGTTGGCAATGCATGTTTTCTCCTTCCACTTTCCTCTGACATTTGTCATTTCAACGCCATACATATATCATACTTCACACAATCCATCGATATCTTCTTCGGTCTTTTTTTACCTCTATATCTATCGACCTTCATGCTTAACACTCTTCTAGTTACCTTACTTTTTATCTCAGCTCGTGACATGTCCATAACACGCTAAACTATTACTCCTTAACTTCTCTGTCACTGATGCCACTTTCAAGCTTCCTCTGATATAATCATTTCCAATCTTATCCAGTTATACACATTCATCTCCGTTACGTGCTTCTTACATCCATCTCCTTAGTTGCTCGACTCTCAGATCCATGCAACACGACAGGTCTTTTAATTTTTTTCTCATAAGCTTTAGGCATTATTATTTATTAACAGGCTCACAATGTCTCACAAATATTTTGAAATACAAATTCAAATTTTAGTAACGATAGGGTAAACTAAATATTATAACAGCATTTATTGCTTTGAAATTGAGTTCCCCGATAATTGATACTTGAACAACGAACGCATAATTTAGATTTAAAACAACACGAAACTAAAAGAACGTGTAATATAATTGCTTGAGTTCAAATAAAACTCGATTACCAGTTTTTGTAAACACGCAAGCTCTCTTCGTAGTAAAAACCGAATTAACGTTAATTAAAACGTGTTTGTTTCAAACTATAATAACGTTAAAACTAACGATTCAATGTGGTTTTTTTTAAACTATCTATACGCTGTTAACTTGAGGGATCTTCACAGCTTCGCCGTACTTTTGGGGCGTGCGCGTAAGGCACAACCGAAAATAGTAGCTCGTGTGTAAACCGCTTTAGCTGCCTTCTCCCATTGATGTCAATAATCTAAAGTTGTACTTAGCTTCGAGGTAACGTATGTAATCCGGGATATGTCTTGATGTCTATATTTGATAATGACCATCGAAGACATTAAAAAATATCTTCTGTAGTTAGTTTTTCGTTTTTTTTTTCTATTTTCTTTAATTTCTCCTAACAAAATTTGGTTCATAGAGGCCTTAATTTGTGGTAGTGATATGTACTTAATGCATCTAAAATATTTATTCATATTACATATGAATTTACAAAATCTTAAAAAAAAACCAATGAATGTTACTCCGTCACATATCCGAACTGTTTAACAAATCAATCGTTTCTGTCACTAACTCACATTTACAAATAATCTTCGCACAGTTTCTTGTATTTATTTTTGAAACGAAATTTATCAATCAAGAAACTGTAAATGGACCATTAATATGATTTGTAGTGTTATTATTGTATCTTAATATTTATTAAATGCAATTTGGTCTTTTATCGGTTAAAAAAAACACTCACATGACGTCCAAATGATAAGCATTTTAATTTAGATTATATTAATGGTATAATTTTATGACAGTTTGGTATTAATTTTATTATTGTAATAAAGACGGTTTTGATTGATGGGATATTGCGTTATTATCGTTAATTTTATTAACAAATGAGTTCGATTGTCGACCTGTTAATGGATAATAATAAATACATAAGTCGTATATGAACATTTAATGATGTATATAATAAAACCTACTGTGACTAGGATTGTTTTTTATGTTAGTCTCAAGCACAAGCCGAGGTTCGCACCATTTTGGTCCCCTTGCGCTGGCTGCCATTTTAGTCTGAATGCCTCAAGTCCAGTGAAGCCATTCGGGTCAACAGAGTTTGGTCAGTTAAAAATAACAAAATATATGTAAATTCATTTAGAGTTAGAGATCGTCCATTAATCACGTAAGATTCGAAAGGTGTATTTATTTTATCACGGTGTTAAATTTCCCAGAATTAAATTAGATATATGTTCCGAAATAAATTTGATTTTTTTGGTATTAGTCTAAAATCTCACCACGGAGTTAAAATTGCCAAAAAACATGACACGTGATTTAGTTATCGTTTACAAATTTCAGCACTAATGAGGTATGCAATTTTACCTATTATAACCAACCTCAAGAGATAAATGTCGGAAATACCTGTGACAATGGTGTTTAGGCATTTTCTCACCTTGCAAAGCGTTCTGTTCGCCAGGCATTTTTCCAGCTGATTTGATTTCGGATTCGACCTTAGCAAGGTTAGACCTTTATTATTTCGGCAAATCTATTATTAAACAATATTGAAATTATATTGAAATTATATTAGATGTAATTAATACTGATAAATTTTACTGACGATAGATTTATCGTTTTAAATTTATTGCCCTGATAATTAGGAATGTATTGACTTATTTTTAAAATTAATCTTTGGTAATATTAGACATTGTAGCTTGATTAATTGGCATACGAATTGGGGTAAATATACGAGTATATATAGTTAAGTCTTTTGTGACCTCATTAACTCGCCCGTGCGCATCACGGGGGCTATAAAGTTAGTAATAAATTTCCGCATTAAACCGCCTATGAGTGTGTGCGTGTCATGGACATTCGCAAAATTTACCCAAGTTTTTTTTTTACCTGAAAATGCCCGAATTATCAACGATAATTGAATTACAAACGAGGTCCAATTTACAAATTAGCATTTTTTAAATGTATAAATTCGCGTTAAGTAAAAAGAAAGATACACTTATTCGCATTAATTATGTATTACGTAAGTTCCATTGTTGTTTATGCTTTGCTTATGTTCAACACGTGGGAGGGACAAGGGTTTGAATAGTGATTACGTAAGCAACATTTACTTATTAATCTTTGTTTCTTTGATCACAATTGTCCCGATTCTTACCTAATAATGAATTGTAGGAAAGCGTCGTTGATTGTTGCTGATAAAGTAAAGAAGTCAAAAAGATTCTACATAGCCCTAAAGAGATAATAACCTCATTCAAGGTCGAAAAAGGCACCAAACTCCGGTTTTCAGTTTGGCCCATACTTATAACTATTGTGTATTAGTAATCACTAAAATAGCTTATGTTAAAAACAAAACTAGGCAGGCACGGGGACTGCAGACCAAAGGAAAAAACTCTAAACTTTAGAAAGACAGCTTTGTTAATGTTCAAATTATAGTATGAGGTAATTAACATTTTATAAATTATTAATTGAAATTATAACATAACCTAAAATTTGTCATTTTACGTTTCTAGTTTTTACATCTACATTTTCATATAGTTTATTCATAAATCAAAACATAAGATAGGCCGCGTTAGTATAAATTTGTTTATTTTATCTCTGAGCGCCAGTACTTACACACCATATTATACTTAACATACTGTAGCATGTTGTCGGTTGACGTCATAGCATTAGTGACGGGAATCTGTAAGCTATTCCCAGGCGAGAATCGCTCAACGCTGCTAAAGAAATTTTTAATTACAAAAGAGATAAGGTTAGGAAGACGAAGATTGTATTTTACCTTATACTATATTAAATTTGTAATAAAGATTTATCCATATTAGAAAATCTTTACTTACAAAACGTATAATCAGTGTACCAACGTAAAGACACCATACAATGTGTAATGCTGTCGTCCCTAATTACATTTTGATGAGCAAAGTGTGACTAACGAGATCACGAGATGCATTAAACGTACAGATGACACATACTTCACTCGCATACCATAAAAAAAATACATTTTTACACCGACATAATTAACGCTTTACGTAAATAATATAAAATGTATGACTAAGTTAACAAATAGTCTGTTAGAGTGATCTTGACGATTCTGCGTATTGATACTTTATATATATATATATATATTAAGTGGATGCAAGCGGCTGCGTAATATAGTTTTTTTTTTTTTATACTGGACCCTATTTATTTACCAATTTTTTTTTTGCTACTAACGTTAAGCAAAGATTTTTCTTACAAATTTAAATACCTGCCAGTGGAACTGTGTGAACGAATCAGATCAGTTTTTATGAGTATTAATTTTTTTACGCGAAACCCTAATTATTTTCGAAAAAATATAGTAGCCTAAGTTACGCGGAATAACTTCATTATTGATATAAGTATCGTATATACATTCATATTTATTTAGTAAAAAAAAAACAGACACTTCAATTTTATATATTAACGGCAACAAAAATTGATTTTCTTTAAACGATTCTACATCGCGCTATGGTTCTGATATCTTCCACAATACACATATATGTTTCCAAACAGTCTACGCTTCAATCCTATTTATTAGTATAGTTATATATTTTCAATAATGTATCTTTATCATTTTTCATCTCTTTAATAAAACACCCCCAATAGTTTGGCTTGTTTATTATTTGTCACAAATTAGGTCCTAGTCAAAATTAAATCAATTTTATCCATTAAAAAGATCTACAAAATATACGTATGTTACTTAGATTTAATTTCTAGCAAACTAAATTATACATATTATTAGGACTTGAAATATTTAATATTATTACATTACAAAATACAATGTATTTTTCATCATTCACCATCATATTACTAAAGGACATTAACATTCAATAAGTTGAATAAACAACGACAAATACCACTCGGTAATTTGCATTGAAATTGCTCTAAAGCATCGCGTCACCGTTGAAGGAGCGTTATTATCATATCAAATGCACCGGGAAATGCTGCATGAAATTTTTATTTGGCGATATTTCAAGAAACTTGAAGCTAGTTAGAATTTTAATCTTTATTTCAAGAAGTATATAGGGTACATTTCGTTGTTGAGTCGAAGGTTGAAATTTGAAAATCGCCTTGTCGTCTGTTCTCTGAGTAACTTCAATTGGAAAGCGAAATAAGCTTCCTTTTATCTTTTCAACCATATAATTAAAACACTCGGAACGTTAGTAGTCGCACGCGGAGCGAAACCATTTTAAGTTACCCTTAAAAGGCCATGTAATCCTTTCGTTACGTGATTACGTAATTCCAAATCGCTAACACGCAATATATACTTTTTGGCTTCAATGCTGAAGATAGTTTTTATATAAAACTATCGTTCTTAGCGTTATTAATCTATGTTTGTAGCAAATCTTCGCATTGCTTATCTACGGTACTCGGGTAACAAGCTTTAAGCGTATGTCTAAATTAAATTTCCTCTTGAATGTATTAACGTGTGGAACACTGCCAAAATGTGTGCAGTAACATCGTGCGATTAGATCGGTCAGATCAATGGAGTTGTGACTAGAATATACACACAGGTGATGTAATGTAACATGCCATGAAATACTTTTGTATACTATTATATACGTAAAGAACCGTTTATGAAATAATAACATGATGATCGTTAAAAAGCTTCGATATGACTTATCAAGAACAGTATGAGAACATTTTTTTTCCAGTGAAGTTACTAGAAGCGACTAAATGTTCCACGCAAGCCGTGCGTTATCCAGTACTTAGTATTAACATAGTCGACGAACCATTTCTTATAATAGTCTAAGCTGAGCTCTATCTCTGATCATTTTAGAACAAAAAAGGTTTGAAGTTTTCGGTAGGTGAAACAGATTGAGATCGCATATTAAAACCGGCTGTAAGCACATTATTTACTTATTTACTCGTTACCAATATGACTTTCCATGTTCAAATGTGGCATTCTCTACTTCTAGTTTAGGAGGGAATAAATAACAAAATATGGTACATATATAGCATATTTTATCTATAACTAGATGTTTCATATGATCTTCACTGTGCTTTAATTTTTTTTATACGGAACCCTTATTATTTTCGGAAAACAAAAGTACCCTAAGTTACGCAGAGTAACTTCAACTATGTAACAAAAAAGACCCGTCAAAATCGGTTCCGCCGTTCCGAAGATTACCCAGAACAAATAAACAGACAGAATTTTTTTTATTGGAAAATTGTATTTTTGGTATTGGTATCGTTCATATGTATTTAGTAAAAAAATATTTTGATATTACACACAGACACTGAAGAAATTACTCGTATATATTCAAACATGACCATTGAAATGAAAGAGGAGTTATTTTAGACTGAATAAATAATATCAGATGTTTACAAGCTTGGAATGAAGTGAACCTTATGGCTAAAATTAGAACGAGTGACAGCGAATGAAATTAAACACGATCAAACGATTTTACAATTACCAAGGTACGTTGCGATGTACTGTGACTGGAAATAAATTGGCTTTCAAGTTTTCCGTCCGTTTTAATTAGAGCCGTGGCAGCTTACCTAGGCGGAAATAGTCATTACTACAAAGACTAGAACAGTGTATAGGCTGGAATCTGGAGGTATCAAGCCTTCAAATTTTTCCAGTGATAAATATGTAGCATAATATGCCTCAATAATAACAATTTTATTATATCGCCGACGCTAGTAAGCCTGGACCGGCGGTTAAGTTGCTCTACCCCCGCGCGACCGTCCTTCACTTGACCGGCGCCCGCGCAGTCTCCGCGGACACTCACGGACGGACCGCAGCGCGTATAACTTGTTGTTTAGCTAATTAATTTTAAGTCTTATTTTTGGTTTAAATTATATTCTTTATTATCTCTACTATTCGTTTCTTCTATCATACTTCATCTTAATACTGCAAGTATATTCTATTGCTTTCCGAGAATTTTATATATATGTGGACGTAGTATAAGTTCCAACACGCACCCCCACAACTTCTTTAGCGGTGTTGAGTGATACATGGTATGGAAAAAACTTATAGATTCGCCGTCAACATGCTACAGTATGCCAAGTATAAAATGGCGTTTAAGTGCTGGCGCTCAGAGATAAATAATAAAAGTTTACACTTACTCAGCCTATCGTGTGTTTTGACTATGAATAAACTATATGAAAGGTACATAATTATTGGTCGGAACGCCAATAGATGTAAAAACCAGATAAATGTTAATAATTTCAGTTAACAGATTATGTAATTTAAACATTAAAAATACAGTTTTTCTAAAGTTTTCATTTCTGTCGGTAGTCCCCATGGTTCCCCTAGTTTTGTTATTATAATAAGGTACTGATATTATGGTAAGAATATGTAGCTTCTATCTCATTCAAGTTAAAGATGAGCTTATGAGCAACAACTATCGATTCCTACTTCATTGCTAATACCCGGCACTGTATCAATAAAATCTACTTCGCAACAGTATACGATATAGAAATTTTATACAAAATAACGATAACACATTTTGTGATACTTACACTCATAAATATAAAATTGGAATTCGAAATAAAAAAAAATTAATGGTTGACCGTGGTTTAATCAACATGTTATTTTGTATTGTCTAGGTATATAAATCTATTGACAATCAAGATCAAGTCAAGCAGATCAAGTCCTGCTCAAATAATTTGAGACCGGACTAATTTGTTTAGGATTATGGAAAAAAAATATCTCAAAATAAATTTACATGTATCGAATGTACAACAAAACGATCGAAAGGAAAACTTTTGTGATCTTGATAGTATTAATCCCGCATTAATAATATGTCTGGAATATCTTACTGGCTTACAAGACAACAAAGCGATAAGAGTAAAGTTGTTCCGGCTAAGTCGCGGCCAGTTACCGTCCACGACTTTATAACTTGACTAAACTGGTCCGGATCAAGATACACCGAGGTAACGCAAATCGCATTAGCGGCGATCGAGGGACGATGCGGTAACCGTATCTCTCGGAGCCCTTTCTATCAACGAAACGAGAGGAGATTATTACAGTGGATTATTTTGGTCAATGTCGATTTAACTTATTTTGAAACGGTTTATCATGCTTAATATAATAATACATAGAATACGTCCTGTATATAGTTTTTGATCGGAGTTCATTCAGGCGCAAAGCGCAGAAAGCAATCGAGCATATGACGTCATCGCACTCCAATCGCCCTCCATATACGCTTGCATCTGACAGCTTATACAAATGATAGTGCGTACCCTAATGCTACCCGACAACCGGACCTTCCGTACCATTCCTATTGTTTAACATTGATGACATTGCGCTGATTATATATAATGATTGATAAATTCGGCACTAATAACAGAAGTGACACATTCGATGATAATGGAATGATATTATGACGTAACACGACCACGATAATGTATGGACAGTAAAGGGAGTAATTTGGTCACTCGGTCAAGATGTATGGGAAATAATGCACAGTATATTTATTGTTAAAAAAAAAACTTTTTCATTTGCAATATACAACAATTAGCATGCAAATTGCCTACGAATAAAAAGGTGCATTGAATTAATATGCAGGCGAGCGAACACGTTCGCCCTTACCCTAAATCGACGCTATAAAGGTCAGATCGAATATACCAAATTTACATTACGCTCAAAAAACATAAATGCATAACAAAAATATATAAGAGAAGCGACTGAAACAAACTTTTATTAAAAACACCAGAAGAATGGTTACGGCGTTATTAAAAGACAGCGTTGAAAATAAATCAATCCTGTCTCGAATAAATGGGTTCTTGGACAAGGTCGCACACGTATCGGTAACCCAACCGAGGCTGACTGATCATTTATCAACCCTGAAACTTTTTTAATGCCAATAAATTAATGATGGTTGATGGAACCTTGGATTGGCTTAGTTTTTTTTTCGTACCACATGTTAGGTTGGTACCTTGTTACGTTAGACAATTATTGTGAGACGCGCTCAATGCATGAACCTGTGGATTAAATTGGAAGTCAATCATGTTTACAGACGTTTAAATGATTTCTTTTGTTTATAGTACTTAATGGTCTGGGTTGATTCATAGTTGATAATATTTCAAACTTCATTCCTGGTCAAAACAAATGAAAAACAATAGCATTCCATTTACATTCGAAGCTCATTTTAACTCGTTGACCAATACAGTAAAGAGTGATTTTGTCAACATATAGTATAAGTTGAAAAACAGTAATAATTATAATGTTTTTAATGAACTGTATTATATAACTATGTATTTGTTATTATTCTATTGTTAGTAAAAATAAAATATTTTAACTAGATTTCCTTAAACCAAGAACGTTGTTAAAACGCATCATCAACCGCATCCTATACGTCAGAACTACTGACTACATTAAAGACTATCACAATTATTGTCGTAACCATTTATTAATAAATATAGATGATGACTAATTGAAAATATCGAATGTAGACGGCACGTCATCGAAATACGCACTGTTGATACGTAAGTTAGACTACTTACTTACAAGTAATGCTGGTTGATCATCTTTATAGTACTTACGTATTACGGGTGCATTTCTTCCAGTTATACCACTTGATAGGATTATATTGTATTCTATATATTTTATAATATGTTTGTTCACTGCGATATTATTTGCCTCCTTATTGCTTTCTGATTAATACTTAATATGTCGATTACCCATAAAAATGAGACAATAGGAAAACAATGGAAAGCTGTCGTAAACGCCAGGTTAGTGCTCAAGGGGTTAAGGTCAATACTTTATTATAATTACTTTTTTTCCATCAACTACTTATAAAATGAATTAAACCAGTAAGTACACGTTACTTTCCCATTATCAAAGCTATTATTAAAGGGAATGCTAACGATGCAAAGATCAAAGCTTTTACAATAATTATGGTTTCGGGTAAGTCTCTAAGTCGGCTAAGAACCGCCTGCAATGAAATCAACATAATAATTATTAAACATTCAAATAGGGTTCTGATCAATTGTGTGATATAGACAGTAAATAGGTAAATAGGCGTGGTTAGACATAGATATAATGTTAAAGTGCATACATTTATGTGAATTGAATTATTTGAGCTCGCGGTACATCGATTTATGCAATGTGTACACATAGCATAAACTAAATACGTAAAGAGGAGCACCAATAGATAAACAAGAAGCTAAAATATCAACACGTCAACAGAAAAAAAAAAAACACTAGATATGTTTTAGAATGAAACGAGACTTCGATTTACGGTCACATTACTATTAAATTCAAGGTTCAGTTTAGATTGCGAGTAATATATGCAATGTAAAAAAAAATGTTGTGTTTGTTGCAACATATCGCGTGCATTAGTGATGTTTACGTTTACTCCGGCCACCGCGGCCAGAGTAAACTAATTTGTGTTCAAATTGTTATGCGCCTCTATGATAGTAATTATGGGCTTACTTATTCAACAGGAATGCCAGCAAGTGTAATAATGTTATTAGTTTTTTTCTGTTTAAAAACTTTTACTTTGGTATTTCTGTTCTATTTAACAGTCTATTTGAAGATGCGGTCGCTGAACCAGTTGTTTTAGTAATTGTGATAATCAAAATTAGGAAGCTTAATCATGTCTCTAATATATTCTTTTTGATATATATTTTTTTATCTTTAAATCTTCCAATGAATATTGCAGAACTCCGTCAATGGTTTGTTAATTAATTTGCGATCCTTTTAAATGAATAGCAAATTATCACAATTAACGATAGCAATTTCTACAAAGTCTTGAAATGATATTGCATCAGATGAATTAAAAACGTCTTTAATGTCTCGAGTACCCATAAAAATAAGACAATGGGAAAACAAATGAAAGCTGGCGTAAACGCCAGGTAAGTGCTCAAGGGATTGAAGTAGAATGAAATACTAGTTTTTTTAATATTTATAGTTGATGTACTTTACACTATCATCGGGTATTGAAGTAAAAACCAATGCAATTACAACTAAAGATTTATCATTGAAAGGAATTCATTACAATAGTAAAACACAAATAGAATATGGTCGTACGTGAACGTGTTCTATTATATGACGGAGAAGAATAATATCTTTATCTATTTTACGATGGATGTGTTATTGGCTCAAAACTTGTATATCCTTGAATAAACAATATCTCTTCACGGCGTTAATGGCGGTTAATGAGCAAAAAATATTGCCATCTTTGTTCAGGCAGTTTATCGTGTTTGTGTGGGTTAAGTTAAATTTTTATAATTAATTTGTTGTTCAAAATATCGTTTTATTTTAATACATTTTTTTTCTTCATTTAAACAAAATTTTCGTTAAGATTGATATGTTATCGTCCGCAAGTCTCGCAGTAACGTTGAATGTTCTAAAAGTAGATCTATTTATTCCAAAACTTAAGAAAAAACCAGATGCTTTATTGCTATATTAATTCTTTTAGATAGAATAAATTATCCATAAATGTTAAAAATATAAGAAACAACATTTCTCGCAAGCATTTCTCATTAGTATTTACGAGGCTGGTTTCTAGAAAAAATGCCTGTCTATTCGCTTTAAATTGACTCGGTTCAGCGTGAGCGTTCAGTGAGGTGTGCTATTGGAATGCCATATAGTTACCGTCATCAATAATTATTGTAAACTGTAACGAAAGGCGTGCTTAAAATAGATATAACTTTTGGCCTAGTTTGATGCATGTAGGACTTTCTGTCAATAATTTAAATAATAAAGAGAAAAACAAACAACACAAGGATTTAATAAATTTATATTTATAAAGAAGTCGTAGCAAATTGCCCAAATGATTTTCTATGTGTTTGACAATAATTAACAAAAGTGTGCTAACTTTGCCTGCGTCATTTTGATACATCTTCATCCGGACGTTAATTGTGGTTTAGTTGGTCTAATAAGTATATTTACTACCGATGTAAGAGATATATCTAAAACGATGACGTGATCACGGAGCCATGAAGCAGAACGCCGTGACTTGAATATAATGACGGCACGATGATGTCACTTAAGGACATGCTGTCCAGTGATAGTCGACTGCCAGGATTGTTTGTGAGGATTTATAAATAGTTATGAGAAACATTTTGTTTTATGCCAAATAAATTAAAAGAAATATCAGAATATTGACTCACCGAGCAGTGTCCTTCTGATTAATATTGTTTCTAATTATTAATGTAGAGATGAAAATTATAAAATTACACTTGGGTAGCTCTGGACAGCAGAAACATAAATAAGATCAGAGAAACCAATCAAAGGAGATGTCAGATTCTAAAGTAACAATAAAATTGTTGGCAAGGGTCCTTCCTTTGAATAGGTATATCATTAAGTATAACATGCGTGAACATTTCGCAGATCGTGTAAATAAAGAACATATTCCTTCTAACAATAAATAAAGTTGGTTGGACATCTATCTAATATATACGACTACTGGGATTTTAAGTCACTGATCACTGCGTCGGCTTAATTGCTAAACCGCACTTTCCACGTCAGTATCTCTAAAAGAATACTAGTAGCAATAAACAGAACGGTGTCTAAAGACAGTAATTACTCTCTCTGATGAAAAACGGGAAAATTCAGTAGAATAAAGTATAACTTTTGCAACAAAAAAGAAGTCAAAAAGACCAATAACATAGCATATCTTATTTCTTAAAACGAATGTAATTATAATGTATAAGGAATGATACAATTTTCTTTTATATTCTTTGAAAATACTCAGCGTATTTAAATTTGCGTCTGCATAGCTGACTACATTCATGCAAACACGATTACTCAAGATTCACTGCGAAAACTTCATGGAAATACAAAATGATATTGTAGTCAATAATAATAACTAAAGAGCGACCGTTGAACATCTGTTAAAATATACATTTCAAATGGTTGTTAATGTCGTTTTTTTATATATATACACAATAATACAACGTGTGATATTGTTATTAAATGGAAAACTTGTGTATGGTTTGGCTAAGTCAATGTTTTGCTCTATTGGTAAATTGAAACGTATTTAATACAGCTAATGTTCACTGAAGTTTCACAATTATTATTGATAATTTGATGAAAAAAACACTTAAAATAAAATGATGCTAAAGCTCGTCAACAGCAACTAAACAAAAACCTTTTTTAATTAAAAATAAAACCAACTTCAAGTTATTAACAATAAAAATGTACTAAGAAGTCAATAAATAATTACTTTATTAATCGAGGGGTTATCTCAATTCGTACTCTTTCGATACAAAAAAAATTGCTAATCGGTCCATTAATGACGTAGAAATCTCGTAACAAACATACAAAATAACAAAACATACAGACGAATTGATAACCTCCTCCTTTTTGAAGTCGGTTAAAAAGATAATAGAATGATAAAAAGAAGGTAAAAATATGTTTGTTTATTTACATATGTAGACAAGGGTAATTTGATGATAATTTTAATGAAGAAGAAAATGATAAAGGACGTATTTTATAACATTTTCATGATAGATTATGTATAGGCTTCATTACAAATTCTAAAGACTGATCGGTGGAGCAGACACCATTATGCAGTGTAAAAAAATACTCTCGTATGCGCAATGTGTGATAACATGGTTATTTCTGATGTCATGACTATTTATCTGTACTGTGTATGTGAGCGTTGACCTCTGTTTTATGAATTATTTTGCACAACGAGAGCTAATTGACTCTATCATCACGTCCGCGGTAACGTGTTACTCAATTATACGATGCAACTACGAAACGAAGACTTTATATACACTGGTTATTTTCAACTGTTTCCTTTAATTATATATATGGAATATTATATAATGGATATAAATAACCTTTAACGTTTTTTTTAGTTGTATTTTAAGTTATACTTTTTGAAAACGATAGAGAATGTTCTCATAAATGTAATTTTTGTAATACAATAGAACAAGATTCACTAAAACTTTTTTTTTCTTTTATTTAGAGAGTCGTTATTTTAGTTTTGATATAAGTAAGGACTTGCTATATTTGGTAAGTTCAATGAATTCTGATGTTAACGTTAAAATCGCTCTTTATTTCTTTTTCATTGAGAATGGAGATTTTATAGGCAACTTTTATATGTTAAGGTCAAATAATATTTAATCATTAGATACACAAAACCACTCGTAAAAGATTCATCTTTATTACCAATTTCCTATTAATATTCTATGAATTATCCATAAAATCTTAGTCATTTGATATAAACGCTAAAGACATTAAAATAGATGAAGGGGACACTGCAACATAATAGTCGAAAATAATTATTCGGAATATAAGGGGTTCAGTCACCATTGAACTAACAAATAAACCAGTAATTTATGTCTGGCTGCCCGTTTTGGCGCCGGTAGTTTTGCTGCGGCCTTGATTTTCGCGTCGAAATCAATTTCCACGGTGATGTCACCTACCCCTCTCTCTCCCATCGAGTCACTATGCCTCCTAAGAGGTGGCTTTTCTAGGAACAGAATGCTTCCGTTTCCTTTACATAACATAATTTTCATTTCGCCTCTTACATAAAACATTTGAGTGTAGTACAACATACGAGTATATGTACCTACCGAGTTATTTCTCCGAGTTTCTCTCGAAGTAGTTTATTTATTGGTGCTATCGAGTTTTTCAATAATATCTTATCTCGTTTTACACCTTTATTAGCCAATGATTTACGCTTGACAGTTATCAATAAGCTCATTACGGCTGGAATTTCTCGTTAGTCGCTAGCTCTCACGTTGTTTTCTTATTTAGATCATACTATAAGTGATATCTATACCTAGATATTGTTCGAATTTGTGAAGTTTTGTGAAATTATTTTACGATCTATTTGATTATGTTCATGTTCATCTTTCATGATTTTAATTAATTATGATGATAGAGGACTAAGCGGATTTCTTAAATGACCCGAGGCTAATCAATCAATTGATATGTGTGCTTTCACTTCGGCAGAATTTAGGAATTCTGAATACTCATAATATGATGATAGAGCACTCGTCCGAACACTCACACATCCATTAGGCAACGGTCGAGCCAACGGAAACATAAAGCGTAAACTGTATACCCAAAACGAAACTTTAAACTCCTTCGCAACAGAAACAAACCAGGTACAAACGTTTTATGATTGAACGCTCGCTGGTATTTTCGTGCACAATATTAATACGTAGATTAAAATAAACCTTAGTTTACGAAAGACGGACGACCGGCTTACTCCAAAACGTCTAAAACAAATAACCAAAATGTTCCCCCAATACACGTTACACAAGCCCGTGTTATTGAGGTGCTACATCATTTTATTTACAGCTGTTGCAGGTTAATGTGGTCTGTACTGTAAACAGTACGAAACAATCAGGCTATTTTTGTCTTGTTTACACGTATGGGTAGATATCAGGGTTACAGAAGAATGTAAAAACGATATTCGTGCTATATTACGCGCTTCACGTAATATTTCACGTAACTTTGTTGTAGATTATACTTTCTGATTACTTACTGATACCTTAATATTATTTGAAAATATGCATTCCTATTGTTGTGAAAAAATGTGAACCCAAAAACAATAGTTCCTATAGTATATTTTTATGCTTCTCAAATTAATCTTCGTGATTGATTGCGTAATAAAACAGACATCACGAAGATAGTAAACCTGGATTCACAATTCCTTCCAGCCATGACTTCATTAATCATTTCTCAATGCTTCGAAAGGATATCGATTGTCCTCAATGCTTTAATTGACCTGGGGTTCAGGTCATTGTTAAAATAATTTATCCGGGTTTGATCTCCATTGTAACCCATGGCGAATTGTGCACTGAAGTTAATAAATGTACACAGTTTTATTGAAAAGATAATTAGTGACATGATTTTTGATGTTCCCAGACACAGAAACGAATTCCGAGACATGTTTTGCGACGTTCAGAAATAGAACGCAGCGGGTACTATACGTGCTCCCTGTATGACGCCTGCCCGTGTTCGCGTCCCGTTCCATCTTACTACCTGTATGTATACCTGTCCTGTTCCTTCGCGCTCGGTTCATTGTTTCAGAGCGTGGCTTCATCGGACAGTGGACTGAAATAGGTTGGGAGCGTCCGAAACAGACGGTTCATGCTATCGAAAGCCACTGCGAGGTCACTGCCGAGAATCGGTCGAGTACGCTCACTGATTTCTTTATAAACTATGTTTTAACACACAATAAATAATATATTTACGGTATCGAAATCGGTTATATTTATATACATATATTCGAAACGAGAAAATTTCAGAGCCAAAACTCGTAATTCGAAACTTAAAATAGATCAATAAGAACATTTTTAGGCAACTGTAATTGAAGTATTCTTTCCATACATTTCATACGTTTTCGATAATAAATACGTTACAGAATATTGTTTGTGTAGATGTGTTAATTGATTATTTTTTTGTTCAACGTTGCAAGTATAAAATGTCGATTCATATGTTTTCATTCTACGGGGTCAGACTTTTCTAGCCCGTGTGCGATATGTAAACATAAATCTTCTTACAACAAAAGAAGAGTCAGAATAGTCACACCGCGGAGTGTTTGTGGATGTATGCAACCATGTTAACAATATCAGAGCAATAATTAAACCAGATAAAACCTGTGGTAAACAGTAATCCTACGCGATCTTCGTAAAGTTATAAAAAATAGAATCGATTTGTATATTATTATAACATTAGATTATCTATGTCACAGGTAGAGACTGTATGTTATTAATTATTTGTGATTTTTCTCTTAATAAAGGCTATGAATATCCTCCAAAACCAGGACAATGTATTCTACCTAATTTAATTTACGTCTGGGCGGATAACAAAAACATATTACCAGATATTCTATTCTAGTTGTTGTTGCGAGAAACCTTGATAAACCGCTCTAGCTATGTGCCGTTGTTGTCTCCCAGACGTGTAATTTTTCTGGCGTCTCCCCGAGTATCGACTAGGGAGCAATGCCAGCTAAACGTAGTACATTTACTGCTAACGGCGCCCGCTAGTGGCCATTTTGCGTGCCCCGCATATCTGATTTATTTACGACACACCATCTGAAATATTTGTTTTTAAATTTGTAGGTAATGGTCAGTTGCAGAAAGTATTTACGTTGATTTTGATAATTTAAATTTCTTTTATTGGTTTTTATCATGTCTTCTCCATACTCTATCTTAGGTGTTTACACTATTCATAAAGATACATCCACTCATTTTAACCATAAACGGAAGATAATCAATAATGCGGCATTTCACGAGAAGCGGACAGGGAAAAAAATGAGGTTCTAAAATCCGCTCATATTCGGTTTAATTGTAGTTCCAGTAGATATAGATGTGAAGACTGGATATATTTTTTATTTGACGATCATTTGTCAAGTTGTGGACGGTTGGAAGCAGATTTTCATACAGAAATAAAATAAAAACGAAATATAGCGGCTCATATAGAATATTAATTGTTATTTTCAATTGTAAAAAAAACATTACAAATGTAGTTTAAAATATACATACTTATAATACCCTAAACGTCCCGAAATTGGAAACTTTTATATGATTTATTAGAACACTAAACCGTTAACCTAGATTATACTTTTAATAATTAACCCCTTGAGCACTAACCTGGTGTTTACGCCAGCTTTCCATTGTTTTCCTATCGTCTCATCTTTATGGGTAATCGACATATTAATCGTCTCGCATATAATTACGGAAAAGTAAAATGCAAGACCGGTCGTCGTTGAGATCTTTGGGGGTGACCTATGTCCAGCTGTGGACGTCTTTCGGTTGAATGGGATGGATGTAAAATGCATGTAATTTTCAAGTTTCATTAATTGCTATCAACCAAACTAATCGTTCCGTTGATGATACATATAAATGTTATCATGAATTTTGATGAGTGTTTGTTTGTTTAGCTTAACATGAAAATGTCAAAAGGGTTGTATGTACGTTCACTCACTTGTCATTGAATGTTTCCATATCGGTTTATTGCTTCTATGAAAATGTAATGAGATTTCGAACCGAAGTCAACAAACAATATTACGGTTATGTTATAAATAAAACATCAGGATATACTATTCGTTTATACGCTTATATCAAAGTGTAGAATAGTGTTAATATATTTGAAAAATGTCCTTTTCAATATTGTAGATGTATTCAAATTTCGGGCTTTGAATTTGCAATTTGATACGTCCAATTTATTGCCTGCAAATAAGTTAGCAAGCTAAGTGACTATTTCTATTATATTACATTTTAAATATAACATTTTAATAGCAAATTAGTTTTTTTGGGGTTTTTGTCAAATTTTAACGGTATCTGTTAATTAAATAAGTAGATAAGATTTATTCGAGTCATGTTTGTGCGTCACTTTAAATTGAAATTTGTATTACATAAGTCCTTGCATCAATAGAAGAAACATAAAACGGAACTGCGAAATGTTCAGGAAGATTTCAGTTTTTATCGCTCTAATGTCCACGTACTTATTTTTTTGCCTCTGTTTTTAACTTCTCCAGTTATTTACCAAACACCGATATCAATACAACGGAACTGAATTATAATCACTCACCGCAGTTAATTCGCCTTCACTTCCATTGCTCTTAAGCCATGCATAAGGGGGTATTGAAGTAGCTCTCGAAATACTGGTCGCTACAGTTGACAACAGGTTTATCAGATTAAAGGAGTTTGCTGACGGAACAAATTGTGAGATTTCAGGATTAGCATTGTTAAACTTGATTATGTAAACGTTTCTAGTGTCGCTTTAGAATCTATCTTCACTGTTTATGAATATTAGTTTATGAATTAATATTATGATTAGACTTAAAATCTAACAATAATCAATATATTGATTTAGAAGATCTTACTTAGTTAATGTTTTGTTATTTTATAATCACATCATAACAGTTCTAACTGATTACAGTTCTTAAAGACTAATCAACAAAAATGTTTTAGATTTTACCCATATTATGTTCATGTAATAAACAATTCCTCCTTATAAGGCTGATTCTTTCTTATATTTTATCGGACAATCCGATTTTATACATACATCCCCCATTTACGCCTAATGGTGCTCCTGCTGTGTTTTTACATATACCGAATGTATATATTTTACATGTACGTTGTGTATCGATAATTAATAGTGTGCCGAATACATCATCAGAGTGTGCACAGTGCCAAAAATTGCCAACACTGTGTTCCTCTCAGTAAACGTCTTTGATTCTGACACGAGATTACGAGTTTCTAAACGCTTGTTGGTTTAATAATAGCTTCTGCTGTTGCCGTGTACTAACTAGTAATGTTACGCTTATTTTTCTGTTCGAGGTAAGTATACATACATCAGTACAATTATTTCCAATATTGTATTTTTAATTCACTCGACTAATACCAACTATTATAACTCCTCTATGTTTTAATTCATTTAGTTTCATTTTAATTAATTAATTACTTAAAAAAAAAAAAGTGCAAATAAATAAAAATATTTTACACGTTTAATACTCCACATGAATTGTGTGTCTTTTATGGATCTAAAATACTTTTTTCTTTTGCAATTGTATCACTACTAGAAACGATATTTAGCCTCTTCTGATCTTTTTCATGGAGCGATTTTTGGTATAAATATTTATAATAGTAATTTTCAAGTAATTATTGTTCAATTACTACAAAAACTCATCAAGTTTATTACATAAACTAGATACATAGGTACATTTAATAATTTTGGTATTTATATGTAGGTTTGTTTCACTTTATCGATTGTAATATAGTAATTTTGTGTTACTTTGCGTTGAGTTTAATATTTCTCCTTTGTATATTATTTCAATGTTACATTGTGAGTTGTGTCCCATTTCGATTTATGATGTCTGAGACTTGGCGACAAATCATTTATACAGTTTAAGTACTGGGTAAACGCGTGTTCTTTTAGGTTAATCACGTCCGTTGATGATGATTACTGTTGTGCTTATTTTTTGTCTGTTAATTCCCATATTTCTGTTTTTTGACTTAATTTTATTTATTAATAGAAATTGATTTTGGAACTGATACATATGTTTTCAATTACGTGGGACCGTTTTCCGTTGGTATTATCAAATCGACATGATAATCTTTATTTAACTGTCTTCCAGCGTTCGTTCCCTTCTGTAGTCGTAAATACTGCAATCATTACTTAAAAGACATTTTGAGTATATTTACATGCATTTAATGTAGTTTCAATCTTTGTCCTTTCGACTAAAAGGAACCTTTTGTGTTTTGCAAAACTTAGGTATGTATTTTTTTTCGCAAAAACACAATTTCGCGAACAATGACAACACATTGTGTACCTATATTAACAATTTTACAAACACAATGCTCCACTTTCCCGCTGTATAGCAATATAAATCACTCGCTATTATGATTTTGTCGTAAACAACCAAAATTTCTGCGTTCACATTTATGGGTAAGAATAAATATTCGCAGTATTAGTGAGTGGGCAGTGGAAATTCTTCGGCGACCTATGTCTCGTGACGTTACGTCATATCAGTTGGTGACACAAGACCGTGATGATGTAAGATTAATTATTGAGACATTTATAGTCGCATCAGTGAAATATGGTTCTTTAAACGAAGTTAATATTATTATAAAGTACTTCTGATTCATTTAAGACTAATTGTTGCCTACACTTGAGTTATCTGCACAAATAGTTTTCGAATTTCAAAGTGGAGGAATACTATGCAATAAAGATATTTAACTAAATCAAAGTCAGTGGTCTAAGACAGACATTTTTGTTAAAGTAAAGAAGTATACGGCCTAACTGATGTTAAACTAACTTTTTTTTTTAGAATTAGACAATTATATAATCATTCAACAACAGATAAACTACTCGTGAAAGTCGAGATGAAGTGCTTTGTAGATCTGTGAAAACAGTGGCATCGTTAGTAATTAAAATAGAGTTATGAAATACATAATAAAGAGTGCACTTTCTCGAACTTAAGGCCGTAGTTTTTTCTGGAGATGCGGATAATTTTGATAAGACGCATCCGAAAAATAAATAAATAAACATCATACTGTAATATAAGAGTATACATTCAGTTAAGTAATGCATTTAATTCATATAACCCTTTAACTTCTCATCGCCATATGTATCATAAAAAACAACTTTGCATATTTGATTTTTGAAGGCGTTACTAAAACCCATCTTAATTTGTATGGTTGAAATTACTTTCCCAATACCGCTTCAAATATCCTTCTGTTACCACACGTCCCTTAGATGCTTTTAGAAAAAGTTTTTAATTATTATCAAAAACGTGCATTGACTATTTGCTCTATTTATAAGGAGTGCGAGGAAATAAAATAGGAAGACACATAAAATTTGGAAGCAATTGCCTTAAAGAGATGTTTTATCACTTCTATAGAATACTGTCTCAGTTACGTTTGATTTGAAAACTATCGAAACCATTTAATATTCTTTGGATGTCTGCCCGTTGACCAAATGTTAGGTAACTGTTGAACCTGTACGTCATCGCAGCCCTGATGTTGATGAAACGGTTGTAGTGTGAGCTGATATATGCGATGAAACCGCTCTACCTACACCATTAATCAACCCTTTCAACTTGCTAATTGTAGTGTAGTTAATGATGCTAATTTTAATTGTTATAATTATTAATTATCTTTAACTATCAGTGACACTTATATTGAATTGGATTTTACTTTGTCATGGTTGTGTAATTTTTCATTTTATTAGTGGAAAACTAATTTATTAAATTTTTAAAGAAATAAGATTTCTAATGCTTCGAGATTATCAAAGCAGTGCATTTATGTTTATATGTTTCATATACTCGTAAAATATCTATGAAAGAGCTTAATGTTTTTTTTTCTAAATTTCCGTATTCTGTATGAGGATTTCAATATTCTGTTTTGAAGATGACTGTGATCGTTCTATCAGTTTTTGCAATTTCTAGTTTATTTTAAAATCTATCTCATTGTTTATAGTGTCCAGTAAAAAATATTTTATTTGTTTTCTAACTAACGGATAAAATATTTACAGTTTTGAATTGCAAAATGTTATTCAATGTAATCTCACGTTTAAAAAAATCTATTTAAGGGTTATATTTTTCATTCGAAACAAAAATTACATTTTATCATCAATCTTAAGTTTATCTTTAAATATAGCGGAAACTATTCTACTTTTTGAATATGATATACATTTTAACTGGATTTTGTGTGTACATACAATAATATAATATATATATATATATATCTAATCGTTGTTTTTCTAATAGAAGTCAGGAATTTGAAGAGCTCTAGATTGTTTACAAGGAATCTATTTTATCCACTTTCTATTTTTAATTGAAATATTTTTCTGACAGCCCTAAAATGAAGTGGCGATCAAAGAATATTATACTCGGTCAACGACCCGGGTCGTTCTTAGAGCTATACCATCTATTTTTCAATAGTTCAGCCATTGCGGACAGGGCAGCTTCAGAAATAGATCAGTTGCTAATATTAACTTAAGAATTTTGTGTATCAGAGGCATAATATTTTGTTTATACGTTGTGTTACTGTTACGGCTTGAGCAGATGTCCATTTGTGGGAACAGTGGATTCCGTTTTGTATTTGATGTGGTTTTTATCAAAGCCCCATAAGTTTTACCATATTACAGACGTTTGTTCATGTGTTGTTAGGGTCGTCTAATTAAATATTTTATTACTTTAACAGCCATCAATAAGTAAGCACAAGTTGTAGTGAGGTCCCATCCCTGGTTTTAAATAGGCTGTTACCCTTGAGAATTGAGTCGAAATGCCTCGTATAACAGTGCGTGTATTGCTAACCACGCCTTTGTGCCCAATGGTATATATTAGAGCGGTCCCTATCGATTTAAGGTAAAATTGTAGCATTGGCGCTTCCTATAAACCAGTGGTTTCAAAACTTTTCCACGATGAACATAAAAAACAAACTGTATAAATACTAAATATACCATTTTACTAAAATGTTTGCATCTTCACCACAAGTTCGATAATTCCAGTAATAATTTGCTCAAAGCTATTTATTCACTCTATAGAGCAACTTATAGGATGCGCGTTGATGCACTGCTCACAAATTTGAAATCTTTCGCGTACCATTTTTTGACTCCTGCGGACCACTGGTTGGAAACCATTTCTATAAACCAATTAATCTGATGCTCTAACCTGACCAGATAGTACATCTATAAAGATTGTGTATATCGGCTCTTTGTTTCTTGAATTATAATTTCTTACACACACCCACACGAACGTATTTTCCCCTAACTGCTGTAGATTCCGCGGAATTTACGTTTGACGTAGCACCCAAACCGAGATCAGTACCATTTTGGTGCCCTACCGCAAACTACCACAACTCTCCTGGCGGAGCGCCTTAAACACTCACTCAAAAAGTTGGATGAAGGTGTCAGGGCACTTCCGGTGAAAAGTATTAAGTCAGTTTGAAAAATAAAAAAAGAAAAAAATGTAAAAAAAAATTATAATATATTTCTATCATCCATATTCCTTGGAAGAGAACGAGTTATAACCCACCGATTGTTATCTATTTCGATAAATACTCGTATATCACGAACCTGCGGGTGTTCGTTCCGTTTTCCCTGGGCTGTGTTTTCCGTTACCAATAAAAGTGACCAATCCGACAAGCGACGAATATTTTACGATCTTATATTGTGATGGGATCACTGAGTTTTAAAAATTGTAAGACTTGAGAGATCACTTTCTAAGTTACGATGTATGGAAACGATTTATAACAAAATCTAACTGGTATTTGGCCTTTGAAGAAAGTCTTCTTCAAGCATAGCAAAATAATATCATGATCATATTCATTTACATCCTAAATTCTCAACGTGGGCGACAACGCCCTTTTATGGTACAGAAAAAATCATAATTATAGGGAACATTGAGATAGGGCAGCGGGGGTGTGTGTAGATAAAAAGTATAATCTAAAAAAAGGCTAAAAAATTAAGATGAGGTACTCTAGAAATAAAATACTCTCTAGAAAGAAAAACTGTGATTTACATCATAAATATGGTGACGATATTAATTATAACAATCAAATGAAATTATACGGGTGACAAGAAATTAATTATTAAAACAGGATATTTCTCTATATTACTACTATTGGTATGATAATTATGCAAACTCGCGTGTAACTCACCTAAATGAATTACCGTAGTATTTATTATAAAGCGACCGAAGCTCTTACCAATGGAAACTCGATCATTTCTCATCGTTTTGTTCGACACGACATGATGAACTACAACGTTTTATGCGATTTCCTCCACAGATAGGCTAATGCTTTTTCAACTGATGTGTACCACCTTACTATAGTGGTTTAGTTTACGATCGGACTGGGAAGCATGCCATAAAGATAAAGTTCAATGTTTTCGTACGAAACGGTGTTTGTTCTACCACATAGTATAATATACAGAACAGAGTCACTTTCCGTCACTTATATTTAACCGTGCAAAGCATTTTGAAGTGATTTTCACCGTTGTTTAAATATATTTTCAAAGAAGGTATATATATAAAACTGCCACACACAGCTGTGCTCGCGTTTCGTATATTTTTCACTGCTTAATATAGTTTTTAATTTTTATATGCGGATACTTAATTATTTTATTTTTTTTAATTTGCTACTAACGTAAAGCAAAGATACTTCTGATACTTGCGGGTAAAACTGTGAATTGAATTGGATTTTATTTACATTCCATGAGTTTTATTTTTTTAAACGAAATGATAATTATTTTCAAAACAAATGTACCTTAAGTTACGCTGAGTAACTTCAGCTATCTACCAAACAAAGTCCCATCCAAATTGGTCGAACCGTTCGGATATTACGCGGAATAAACAGGTATACAGACAAAAAAATTTTAAAAATTGTATTTTTAGTATAGGTGTCGTATACATTAATATCAATTTAGTAAAAAAAAAAATTGACACATACAGTCATTTCAATATTATGTATAAGTATAGATTGGTTTTTAATGAAGCTTTATAAGCAAAAAGCTTACCAGACGGTTGACCTACATTCATAATTTTCACATCACATCTAACGGAAAAAATACACTTGTTTTATGAGGAAAGCCGGGGACGTAAAAGAAGCTATGAAATGTTAACTAAAATTTCAATGGAATTTATAGGAACGGTCTCATCAAAAATGCCATCCGTTGACGCAAGTCGCCAATATTACCTTAATTGTTCATGTCCTGTCTGTTATAACATTTACGTTATGTAATTTATTATTTATGTAGCTGTTAGTTTGAATAAAAAAATATATTTACAACTTATTATAAAAACATTTTATCACTATGAGCATACGTTTACAAGCAGCGCCCCTAGCGGATAAGCTAAACTGATAGTAAAATCTTTGGACCAGTTGAAAACTCATGAAAATTCTCAATAGGCCTCATTTGAAGTGGCGCATATGTTACAAGGTAAAGAGTTTATCTCGGAAAGAAGTCCTCAATTACAGTGGTATACTGTAATATAAGCCTATTGTTATTCGTATAAACAAACTCTTTTTTTACCAATTACACTTCAACAAAAGCGAGGTTACTGTTGTTATGTTAATTGATAAAATATAAATCAACAAGTTATTAGTAGGATATTGTAATAGAGACAATTTGAAACGTAAAGATTAACCCCTTGTGCACTAACCTGGCGTTTACGCCAGCTTTCCATTGTTTTCCTATTGTCTCATTTTTATGGGTAATCGACATATTAAAACTATTTGAAGTTATTATTTTATAAATAAAAGTGTACTTACTGATCTAAACTGATACCTGAGATGAGACGACAGTATCATTTAAAAAATCATTTACAGTTGCTACTTATTATTACGAAATTGCTACAATTTTTTTTCCAACTTACACAAACGCCTCGTTTTATATAATCAAATTTTTAAAGACGTTTTATATTTTAGTTAAAAGTTACATACGTAAATCTATACGAGTCATGTGAAATATTCAATGTAGTAACGAAGGTAAGTAGTGACATCGGGTATTCGATCGTTGGTACGTAAATAGAATATCAATAACTGCGGCCATGGGACAAACTATTTACTAGTTACGATGTATAGAATGAAGACATTAATCTAGCATATGTATATATGGTTGTAAGTTAACATAGAAGAAAGAGACGCAACGAATAACCGCTTGCCAATGATCAATAAAAATGCCAAGATATTGGATAAAACTCGATATACATCTAAAAGGGATAAGATTCAAATGGAACAATCTAGAGATTCGATATATATGGTTGGATGGAAAGTTTTCTGTGTATAATTTTACCTCTTATCTATGGATAAACTCAGACACGATGTCTTCCATCGAATTGATTGTAAATTGCTGGCATTTTAGTATCCCTCCTTCTAGTCCTAATGATCGTGAAGTTTATTATCGTAACGTCAATGACAAACATCAGGAAGGGCATGAATTTGAAGTTAAAATGTCATCCGTAAGTTGAAACTATCGTCAAGACAACCTAACGTATTATTAAATCTGCCGGTGCGTTTAAAAGCCGGTTTTACTTGTTTGACCAATTTCCATCATTCGGATAGTGGCTAAATATTTGTTTATATCGTGGGTAGCCCCTCCTTCCCTCTCCCTACCCGCAAGGTGGACTGTCGACTTGGTGAAGGTCGCTGGAATCCGCTGGATGCAGGTGGAGCAAGGCCGGTCGTTGTGGAGATCTTTGCGGGAGACCTATGTCAGGTAGTGGACGACTTTCGCTTGAATAGATGGGTGGATTTGTTAATAAACCCAATGATCAGCCAATGTATTTCTAAATGCTGAAGCATTTTACTAAATAATGGGAACTGGTGCTAGATTTCAAGACGCTCATCATTATCATTATCATATAGTCACCAATAATCACAGAATCGACAATTTATTAACCTACACAGCAAACCAACTCTTTGGTTCATTAATCATTCAGTCATTAATTAATGCATTGGCATATTAAATATTTTGTTTAAATAATAAATAATATTATCGTAAATCCGGTAAAGTGTTTCCTTGGTCATCGCTATCGTTGTTCTATATCCGCTGGTGTGACCATACAATCATACTTTGTTGATTTGTTTATTATTTTAATAAAGTTGTTGTTTTGTAATGTCTAATGTTGCTCATGTAAACGAATGTAGCGTTGCCACCAAAAAACTGATATCATTATCCGGCTCACTTCAATCTCATCCAATTTTCTCAATCGGTCTGCGTCTTCATCGGTCGTTATATATTTTTATAAAGTCGTCAATCAATATTATTAGATGGTCGGACTTTAAATAAAAGTAGCTCATAAATATGTTGCAGAAGAGGCATTAAATGAATTCAGATCAAATAATTTGACGAACTTTCTTATGCAATATGCATACGACGATATAGAACGTCGGTTCTAGAGGAAGCTAGATTTTAATTAACTAAGATAAAGCCATCCCTTTCACATTTGATATCCAAATCTACTTTATGAATATACAAAACAGTTTTCAATTATGGCCATTTCCAATGTACAAGTTATGTAAGCTATTTAAGGAAACGCTAGCGTCGAATAAATGTGTAACAACAGAGTTTGTACAATCCCCTCCCTCGTAAACAAAATGTATTATTTCATCAAATAAAAACACAAGACACACAACCCGGCCATCTATACCGTTTTACTGGTATACGTTGGAACTCGATTACCGTTTACCGGGTTTTATCCCAAGGCCGTCGTGTTGGGTCAAGGCCTGTTTTCAGTATGCGTCGAATGTTTGACCAATATTTGCAAACATGTGATACGTTTATCTTTATCAGACGTCGATAATGGATATCGTCGGTTTGAGGCAATTGAATGTTTAAGTTTTCAAGAGCTTTTTTATGTATCGGAGCCAGGTGGGGATTATGAGAACAGGTGTCAAAATATTGATAATATGCGATTATAAATCGCAATGCTGTTAATGTATCATTGACTGTTCGGTGTTATCATTGATTTTTTTCTTACACGGTATAGGCTCAGTGCCTTGATCACAATCTCACCTGTTGTTAAGTGACGATGTGGTCCAGGATAGTAAATACACTAAGCCTAGATGTACTGGTTCTAAAGTGATGCTGCCGGAACACACCTATTGGTATTTGGGGGCAGGTTTTCTACTTGAGGGTGGTAGGTACACAGTCAGTCATTATTTTAAAGTGCCCTACCACCATGCTATGGTTTCCTCGCGATGTTTTCCTTCGCCGAAAGCTCAGGCCGATTTTAGAGTCTGATAGGTGGAGATCGAACCCGCGTCGACTGATGCGGAATCCGGCCGCACTACCCGTTGCGCCATCATCGCTTCAGTCTTTGTCCAGAGTCTTTTTTTGTACCCATAAAAATAAGACAATAGGAATACAATGGAAAGCTGGCGTAAACGCCAGGTAAGTGGTCAAGGGGTTAATATTGCATTTCATTTCTCGATTCATTAGATAGCGTGCGTTTTTTTTTATTCTAATTATGCGGCGTGTTCCTTTAGTTTCATTCCTGAATCGTTACCACGACATAAAAGTTACGAATTTTATATTTTATTTTCTTTAAAAATGTTATATTTTTGTTTTTTTATTTATCTTTGTAATCTAGCTAAAATTTGTGAACTTTCTTCAACAGTATTTTTAATAGTATAGAATTATATTTTATCAAATTTGAACCATATCCGTCATGCGTTACAATACCACTGAATGATTTTTTGGATGATGACATTTTTGGTATGTAGGTAATTAGCATGTATACGCCTGAACAACGATCAATGCATCTCTTATGGTTTAGTAAGTTCCTACATATTATTATTGCTTGAACTTGTATAGAACGGATAGAAGAAATATGATTTAACTGATTTGATAAAGGTGTTGCCATCGCTTGTCCCTTATCGTTTGTTATTTACGTATCACAATACACGGCTATATCTATCAGATCTGAGACAAAATGATGTATCTCATTGACCGATTGATAAAGTCGTGGGAGTCGACCGGTGGATTATTGATTCGTTGACCCTTGATTTTTGAAATACGGATACGTTTAATGATTTAATTTGTATTGCACTCTAGGCAACATTATCATCTGACGGTAATACATTGCGGTTGCGATGTCTTACAGTTGTCCCACCATGAAGTCCACATTTAACATAACATAACATAAGCTCACGCGTGCTATATCTGAAAGGTTAGGCAAAGGTAGAGAGTAGCGAACTACACCACCCACATTTTGCCGAGCTTAGTTCCGTCTCAGATGTGACAGGGGGCGAGCCTGACGCCACATCGGGCACAAATTCCAGACTCTGGGATAATACCGAGTAGAAAAACCCAATATCACTAGACCCGACCCGGGGATTGAACCCGAGGCCTCAGAACGACAGTCGTACCCTAATACAACTGTGCCACACCAGTAAACCAATCGTAAACCATGGTATCGTTAAATTTATTACTCAAAATCAAAAAAATCTTTATTTAATTTAAGGCCTAAGAAGGCGCTTATGAACGTCAAAATACAACCATCGGTTCGGAAAATAAGACAAAACAGTCGAGAAGAGCTAGATATACTAGATATATTCCACTTTTTTAGACGTTTTTTACGTCTATGCGTATTTCAGACTACCATTCTACATTTTCAATGTCGCAGCCCATTCGAATTATCTTGGTTTCAAGAATTCCAGTTACAAATTTGACAACCCTGGTCGTGATTTTTTGTATTTTCAATATAGAGGTATATAACACAGAATGAACGCATATAAGTGCAAACCATCATACAGATTAAAATTCTAATGTATTATATATATTCGGTTCAACGAACTCACTTGATATTTAATTGTATAGATATATTATAAAGCTTCCGGTTTGGTCCGATATCGACGTGACGCCTTGTTCCATTCATTCATTAAGTCTTTGATGGTGAGCAGTCATCCGTAAGAAACTTAATTTAAATTTTAATCTAAAGACGAATTTTAAATTAGTACTGATAAAATAACTTGTTTGTCGATTCAACATCGTATTTAAATGCCTAATTGATGAATTGAAATGTTATATCAATTGAGTTTTTACAGTTTTAGCTAGTCGTGGCGTAACTTCGTTTGTATAATCTTCTTCTTCTTCTTGTGTTTTTTTTATGGCTCTGCACGGCTTGTGTCTTAGCCAGTGTCAAGTAAATTTGTATAATCTTTATCATTATTTTTTAAACAATTCACGTAAAACCATGGCAAAGTATGGTATATTATAATACAGCATTGATACCTAGAGCTATCTATACCTATATAGTACGCAAACTAATATTTGTGTTTTAAACATTTTTGTAACAATATTCTGTCCTTATAATTGAAAAGCAAATAATGTAAACCCAATTGCAAATTACTGCCAGATATTCTAAGACAAAAACACTGAAAAAATAGACGCTGAGCCGTAAAAACATTAAAGACACATATCCTTAACAGTATAGATATATAGCTATGTGCCCGCGACTCTGCCCGCGTTTTATATATTCTCCACTGCGTAAAATATAGTTATTAAATAATCATTGAAAAATAATGTTTGATGATGCTTTCCTTTGACTTCCTTTACTTCACAATTTCATGACTTTTGATTTTTTTACGCGGAACCCTAATTATTTTCGAAGAATTTCTAAGTTACGCGGAGTAAAACATTACGTGTTCTTTCTGGCCGCTTTCAGCTAAGGCGAGACTCATCTATTCTGGACCGGTTCACTCTAATATTATTCAAGGAGAGCGTTTATGTTTTATTTATTTTTTTGAACCTAGCTAACGCTGTTGACCGGGAGGGCCTTTAGAGCTTCACCGTGACTTTGGGGGTGAGTGCTGAAGACACTCAGCCGCAACGCGTTTATTATTGTGCCCTTTGATGCGCTTTATACTAATATACCCAATTTTGTTAATGAAAGTACGGGCGCGTGTAGAGCAACTTAAGACGCCATCGACATAATTTTAAATCATATCTGTAGGTGGTTAAGTCTTCAGATTGTCCCGTGTTATATCAAGGTTACTACATAGTTCCATCTCAAAGGCGTTTGTCTGTCGCTGAATAAGTGTCTCCATTGGCTGCGTTGTGCTGCTTTATACCACTTTTATCTCCCACTGAGAGGGCTCTAATTTGCATCGCTTCATGTCTGTTTTCAGAACATCTTTATATCTTAGGTTCTTCCCTCCGCGCTTTCGCTTCACACATTGGAGTTCTGAAAAAAAGATACGTTTAACCACTCTGACATACGAGACACGTGTCCACACCAATGCAGCTGACGTTGCATCAGATACATTTCAACGCCACTAACGTTTGCACGCCTAAGTACATTTGTGTTCCTGACGTGATCTGACCAACCGATATTCATGATGTCACCTAGGCATTATATAGTTGGCTCCCCGCATTACACGTGTAATATTTACGTGCCCAATATCTCTGTACCTTACGATGGCATAGTAGATAAGATGCCAATGTTTGAAACGAGGGTGCATCCAGGTGGTTTTGTGCTTTACTGGAAGTTGTAAAAATGTATTTTTGGTATAGGTGTTTTGACATTACAAACAGATACTGCAATTTTATTTATCAGTAGTATCGATGCATCATGTTTTAATCAGAGGATCCTACGAAAGGCTGACTTCTTTTTCATGTACTGGCATGAATTAACCGTGCGAGAAACGCTGGATCACTTTTTACTATTATTACGTTACTCACGTCAGAGATAACTGCACGAGCCAATAGTAGCGGACGGTTTAATGTTATCCGTGAAAAATACATTCGCAGACGTGACTCACATTTGATCTCTTTGATGAATTAATACATTTTTATGTCTACTCTGTATTTATAACGGCTTCGTAAATTTTGTCGGGATGGAGATTTTTTTATGGGCTGCTTTCTGATTGCTTGTACCTGTAAATATGAAATGTGGACAATGTAGTTCGTCGGAAAAAAGGTCAGAAAGAGATTTTGAAGAAAAAAAACTATAAATGTCTTATTTACAGTCGACATCAGATTGCTACCAAACTTTAAAAAAAAAATCATTGTTCCTTTGATAATATTGGCCAGATCCATCCAGATAATTTCAATAGTTAATATTAGTGAACAAAGAGGAAAGGAAAAACCCTCGTAGTTGATTAAATATTTCATTGATCGACTTTGGATTCGTGGAACCACTCCACAGTTAAAATTGTACGTCAATGAACCGAAGTAATATTATTTTAATTATTTGATTATTCTATTGCTACCGCTAGTAGTTTATCTCGATAATATAAATCTAGATCGTTTTTTTCGCAAATATTAAAATCTAATTCGACCACTTTCACTGACAAATATACATAAGAATAGTCTCAACTTTCATCAATTGAAATGGCACTTAAACTCTACAAATAGTTTGTAGTTCATGTATACTAATAGAAAATTATGTAACAGGTGGTTTAGAAAATTATAGGTTTAAATTGTATAATTATAGTTATCTAGGACTAAATACATATAATTAACGATCGCGTGTCCGCGGCTGAACGTAGTTGAGGCGCCAATGTAGTCAGTCGCAGACACCCATTAAGTTTTACAAGAAACTTATTACTCTAACACCTTTAGACACGAACGTTTCTTCTAGTCACATGAAATCTTTATTCGAATGAACAGCTTTAAATCTATTTAATTCTATTACCGTAGAAGTACGACTTGAACAATGTTATGCGGCAAAAAAAATATTGCAAATTGTTACAAGTTACAAAATCACTTAAACTAATATAATGTAAATGATAAAAGAAATCATTAGGCGACGTAAAGTCATCACTCACTTTGCTTTTCACATTATGTTACATACGTCACAATAAATAAACTAAATGGTGTTTTTTTAATACAATTTAAAATAAATACATATACAGAAAGTATATTTCTTCAGAGAAAAGTGCAAAAAACAAACCCGAACATACAGAAACGAACAATTTTCCTTTAATAGATCATACGAACCGAATTCGAATCAGTAATACAATGCGAGCAAAGGTCGTACCACGTCAAAAGCCCTTTATATTTTATCATCTCCAAAAAGCCCTCTCCCCATCGCATCTCTTAGGAAGAATTTATTTTAGAAATTCTGTGATCCAATTTTGTGAACACGAAGAAATGGTCCGTTCAATGCAAAAAAAAAACACATAATATAAGAATTTCTTGTAGTTTGTAACATATCTGAATATTTCAGCTTTGTTATTTTTAGATAAAGTCGTATATTATAAGGGTTATGTTAAATTCAATCTGTTTTTACAAACTTTTTTGTAATTATTGCGTAAGCTCAAATTTGCGTTTATGATCTATGTACAAAACAGCAACATTTACTGTATTAATTTGGAGTAATAGTAATAACATGAATCACTATTTAAAAGCGAGCCGTATTAAGAATTCAATAAAGATCTCAAGACCTAGTAGCACGCCCATTTGTCATGATTCTTAGGCTTACTTAAACTTTTTAAAATTAATATTCAAAGACACTAATCTGCTAATTAATCATATCTAAAGTATTAAAACTGAATCCTGTGAATTTAAGTCTGAAAATTGACAAGATTGCTTTAGTTTTGTAAAACCGACTTATCTATCAGATGGGGTTTAAACACACAATTTTGTTTGAATCCTTTTAGTCATTATCATTCAACGTGCACCATAAAAGTGTAACAGCCACTATCGCACCGACACTTTTCATAAATATATTTATGTTGTTCGTAAACGCGACTACGCAGAGTTCGATGCTCCGATCGCAAACTAATACACCCCGTCTGTCAATCAAGAAATATGATTTCTAAACCATTTCACTGACATGTTTTTAAATCAAAGATATTAGATTCAATAAAAAGATACATTCTTCACTGGATATTAATAAAAAGATAATTTGAATTTGGCAGTTCTTCAGAAATCTTTGCAATCGTTAACTTTGGTTTACTTTACATTAACATTTCCCACAGAGTTGTTACCTAAATTTTAAGTATGTATTTTGAATATACTTGTATGATTAAGTTAGTAAAACGAACTATAAAATTAAAATGGTCATGATATAGCAGTAACCAATGGGAATAACTTGGAATAACATTTTAAAATTTTATATTAACCTAGTTAACAAATAACATTGTATAACATATATCTATTTACGTAAGATACTAACTTTCCCTTAATATTTATTTAAGAATATGAATTTGTGCTTTTACCTTTCGGGAATATCATTTTAATTAATGGCATCGCTATTGTCTCTTTTTTTTGTTGTATATTCCCTCCGGTCCTTTGGGTTTTATAGCTTATTTCCTCATCGACGTTGCTACTCCTCGATTTAATTAAAATCCTCCATCTATAAAGTTTTAAACAGTTTATTTTCACCCTCGCTGTTGTTCAATTCGTAAAGTAACGCTTGGTATTACAAATTCACTTCAGCTTATTTTGAATTTCCGAAGATATAAATGAAAAATTTAAAATTAACCTTTAAAGTACGTAGATCAAATTCATTTTCATTACATTTTGTAAATTTCAATGCACGATTCTCACTTAATAATTTCTCAGTTTATTGTTTCAAACTTCGATTCAATCTATCGATTCATTCTTGTGCTTAAATTATAGTGTTATAATTCTATTTCATGGACCGGCGTGTGTTAATTTTATCTCTCAGTGCCGTTCATGTTATGTTTGTCATGAATTAAATTACATATATAAAATTTTGAGGCACTAATATGTCAAAAATTTTGCTGACCCAAAATTGCCGATTCATGCAGTATCCAAATTTATCACAACATTTAACATGTTTTACTGGATTAGAAACGCTTCAAGGAAATAAGCAAGACGTATAAAACAAAAAAAAATCTTCAAACAGATTCGAAGACGTTTTAGTGTTTGTTTGTAATTAAAGTCACAGATATCGTTCGTCTGTAATGTCTTCTTCAGGGTTATTTTTCCCTATCAATGTCAATATCTTCAGATTGTTCACTAGATTAAGGAAGTTGTATATTTTAAAATACTGTTGGTTTTACGCGAAATATAAATAATTTTAATATTAAACTCTAGTTAAAGTTTTCAAAGCCCTATAAATCTGTATAATCCTATAGATTAAAAATACAAATACAATTTTTCAGGTAGCAAGGTGGACTATATTTTCATGTTACAAATTATAATTAATAGTAGCAAAATGAACATAAATAAATGTTAATTTTATATTTTGTTTTGTCCCCAGGTCTTAGCGGTTCGAAAGCTGACCTGCAGCACAGGCGCGAAGTGTTCGGTTCGAACTTGATTCCGCCGAAGCCACCCAAGACTTTCCTAACTTTAGTATGGGAGGCACTGCAGGATGTCACACTTATTATCTTGGAAGTTGCTGCCGTTGTTTCTTTAGGATTGAGTTTTTACAAACCATCAGATGACCCAGCTGATTCTGGTATGTTTTGTGTTAAATATTTGCTTACTTTTAATTTTAGGAAATGAATATCTCATAATGTAACGGTAAACTGTAATTGCACATTAAAATATTAGTAACTGTGGTAACATTTAAATAAGAGAAAGCATGAGATGTAAATACTAGATGTATTGATCATAAAAACACATGACACATGACATGTGGACGTTTTCTAAGTTATTCAAGTCAACGTTTTCTATATTAACGCTCTGTTTACATGCAAAGTTACTTCCAGTTTTATAAATGAAAACAATTATCTCACAGAGTTCGTTTCAGAAATTAAATTACTACAGTTTAGAGTATTGCTCAAAACGATGGACATTTGTAATTTTAGTAACTGTTTCTATTTTAACATTTTTTATTTTTATAACAATATCTACATTAATTACTTGTAATTAATTATATGTATAAGATGTTACGGTAGATATACTTACCTAGAAATAAAGCTCTCATAGAGTTATTGTATTAATAAACAATTATTTTCTCTTTTCGACAACAATTTGGAATCTTAGACGATCCTGGTAAGAATATAAGATAATATATGAAATCCCTGCTCGTTTTAGTAGATATGCTCGACTCTTGATTTGCAAATGTCATATAGAATCCACATGTAACTATGACTAAATCTAAATGATTGAGAATGATTCTGCACACAGCGCCTTTACCATTGTTTGTTATATCGAATCGTGATCTCTTTTATCTAAGTGAATTACTCGATTAGAGATTATCATTCGATTTGAGAAACCATGGTTAATAGATATACCTGTTTGGTTTATTTGCTGTAGACTCTAGTAACCATGTAAGGTTGGAGTTGCTAGTGCCCCATACGTTTTCCTAGTTTTTACCTGTATCCTTTGTAGATGTCTCCTTTCGCTTTATCACACTCATGTTTTTTTACAATAACACAAGTGCTTACTCTCAGTGCTCTGTAGATCATGAATTGAAACTATTGATTAATTTTTGCACGTAATTAGACTATAATCTTTTTTTCTTTAATTTGTTTTATAAAACCGATAATCGTAATTATACTATCTAAAAGCGTTTATAACATTCTTTAAAATACTTACCAATCTAAATAAAGTTGAACATATTATTAAATTAAAACATAAATCGCACCTACTGCTTTGAAACTGGTTGTAAAAATGTTCAAATTGAAGCATTAAATGATAACGTTGTCATACAATTAAAATTCTTAAATGTAATGTTATGCTGTAAAAACTGTCCAAAATGTATTTTAGGAAGCTCACCACAAATCATAGTTTTGTCGATCAATGCCCGTATAATTTATATTAACTGTTGTAAATCGAATTACTTTCGAGAACTCTTGATATATAGTAAATATTGAAATTGATCAGATTATACGCTGATCAGTGTTCACTGAACTGAAATTAACACATCTGCATAATTAAGTGTACATTATGAATTCGTTCGAATGATAGCACATTTAAATTCGATGATGTTACATATGATCTCTTAAACAGAAGCGTTTTGCGAATAAAAAACGTTATTTATTAACCCTAAAAGCTACCAAAATATTGCTCCAGAAAGTTCCTCCTTAAACCGAGAGTTTTCTTATTTTATACTCTATCTGTAACATGAAAAAGCATTACCTTTTGTATCATCTTATCTAGTTCTAATATTAATTGATTTATTGAAAGCTTCGTTAACAAAACCAAAGTGTTCTCTGTTTTTCTAGTTTGCTTTACTTGCAACTCTTTAAGATTAGTAGAATTTAGAAGATTAGTAGAAATAGTATTTATAAAACTGAAATTGTTCGAAAACCGATTAGAGTAAGAAAATGTAATTTGTGTGAATGTTCATTTGTATCAGTATCTAATTGTATACACAAACTATCATGAAACCAACTATTATCCATATCTATCTCTCAATGCAGATGCAAAGCTTAATAATTTCAAATTAGAATTAATTCAATCCGTTACCGATGTTCATAGCTACCATTAAAGTGAACCGGTGTCCATTACCAACCTAGTGTTATGCTTGATATGGTAGCGAGTACTGTTAGCTTCCATAATCCGATCCTTCGTTTCACTCGCACGTAATCGACAGTCATTAGTATGACAAGGATAGCTTGTGGCGTATAGGGGTGTTTATTGAATATTCATTAATAGGATATTGTAACTTTAATAGTTATAGACAATATTCTATAAATTACTGACAAGTGGCCTAAATTTAACTCACTGACTAAGCAAACATTATTTAATTTGTTTTGAAAAATAAAATAAAAAACTTATAGTTAAATATATTGTCCTTTAGCCATCCCTTGCAGTTTTAAGTTGTAGTTTTAGATGTAAAATTAATGAAAGACGATGTCATAATTTGGAAAACTTTAAAGAAAAAGTGTACAAATTAAGCAGGATTGTACAGCAATCAATATTCTAGACAAATATTTTTTAAGAACAGTAATTGAATTTTTCTTGGCAAATAAATAATTATATGTCGTTCCTACTTTGTGCAAGTACAATTATAACATTTATAATAACAATGCAAATTTTAATGCTCCGTAAAAAAATTGAATATTTGAAAAAGGTATACTTTAATGCATTTTTATTGATTTTCTAATTTAGAATTAGATTTATTTAGATTTTGATGTGTTTAATATTTTAAAAATCAGCATGTTATTTTTTCAAATTATTCAAAACTCGACAATGAAAACCTCAAATACATAAATAACACTTGATATATAAATATGTGTTTTCAGCACATTTGGACGAGGAGGAAGGACACTACCAATGGATCGAGGGTCTAGCGATTTTAATATCCGTCATAGTCGTCGTTATAGTCACAGCGTTCAATGATTACACGAAAGAAAGACAATTCAGGTAAATAAACATATTTCCTATTATATTAATTCCCAAATTCGTCTAAATAATATGTAGATGATATCATTTTTTACACATACGTCATCTACTATCACTTTTGCCACAAAAAAGACTTTTTGCTCTTAAACAATTTATGCTATAAAAGTTTCCTTACTGCTCTTTTTTCTTCTGTTTGCTTTTATTTCAACTTCAATCAAGGCCTTCTTCTTAACTCGATGTTTTCCTGAAATTTGATTAGCAGTAGGAAATATCTTCTTAGATTTGTTTCTTAATAGGACATACCAGTCGAGTTTCTTTTCAGCATCTCAGAATAGTAACTAAATGCTAAGTAACAGAGCTAGTAACATTAACTTCTCCTTAGGTAATTTTATGCAGCATGGCGTAAAATATAATAATAATAATCTCAGGTTCTACAACATGGTTCCAAAGCACATTACCGATTTACCTGACAATAGGTTTAAGCACTATGTCAAACAGGTTTTAATGTCCAAAGGTTATTACAGGGTGGATCATTACGTGAACTGTAGTGATGTCTGGAAATGACACCCTTCTCTGTGGTTCTGCTAAAACCGTTTATTATTATGAATTATATAATTTATATTATACTTTTAAAAAACCCAGATCGACGTTTTTAACCGCCTTCTCCAGGGCTCAATTTAAATAACTAATTTTTTATTTTGATATCGTAATTAGTCTGTTAATATTAAAGGAAGTCATACATTTAATCAACAGCCAACTTTAAGTAGTGGGTAAGATACTAAGAAATGCTTACAAATGTTTGCTTGTGGATGTATTCCAGAGGACTCCAGTCTCGGATAGAAGGCGAACACAAATTCGCGGTTATCCGTGGCAGCGAGGTCAAGCAGATACCGATCAGCGAAATCGTCGTCGGCGACATATGCCAGATAAAATATGGTGATTTGCTCCCCGCTGACGGCATACTGTTGCAGAGTAATGACTTGAAGGTAATTCCACCATATATGTAAATTTTGATTAGGGTTTACCGTTGTATTTTTATCGCATCTGTGTTGAGATAGGAAACCCTTTCATTACGTAAGCGGCATTTTATTCATTTTTAATCCCCTTAGTTCTCTTGTCAGCAAAAGTAAACATAGGTCATATCACCCCCTATAGTCACATAGTAAGCCTTGGCATATTGTTTAGAAAAGTAACTCAATTTGTTTTCAGTTGTTACTTGTAATTATTTAGACAATTATATCGAATTCATGACTATTTCACGCCTAATTGGGCTCTTTCTGTGGCCTATGGCATTGAGTATATAAGTAACCCCGTCCTCTAAAGTCATCAAAAATAAAACAAATGCGTAGACTCCCCATCTCCCTTTGATACGCCTGTAATACTTCAACAATCAATAGATTGCAATATAAAAAATTTGGTATTTAATACGTCGACTACGCATAAAAATGAGACAATAGGAAAACAATGGTAAGCTGGCGTGAACGCCAGGTTAGTGCTCAAGGGGTTAAAAAATTATTATAAAGTGTGATCAAATACGATTTACCGTTCTCATATCTTGCTATTGTAAAAACTTTCCTGTTATTCTAACTTCGTCTGTATATCGGAATGGTTACCTACATGCCAAATGTTAATCAAATTCTTGAAGAAATTAAACTCGCAGATTTAGCTAATCTGTGTTATTCGGTAAATGAAATGATAGAAGTCCTCAATTAATTTTGATATATTTTACCTAATTTAAAAAAAATATTGAAGTTTTATTAACAATTTATAATTTTTATAACTAGCACGCATTCAGCGATATATTGTGTTTTGTGCCGCAAAGAAATGGTATAAGCGTGGCGCGATTACGATCTTTTTTTTTTTTAATTATTTTACTCCTAATTATCTTGGTTTTTATTTAAACAAATTATACCGAAATCTTATCGTCTAATGTATTGTTAAGTTAATAAATAACACAGCACGAAGTTACGAAAACTGTATTATTACATAGGATGCCACTATCGACCATAAACGTATCATATTATAGTAAAGATAAATTCTATATTCACTAAGTCATAACAGGTTTCGACATGTGTACAAGCGTTATAAATTTATCGGTAACTTTTATTAATTATTGTTGACAGGTAGCAATAATTTCTATATGCGTTTACCCTTATCCGATTTGTTGATATTGCGTGCGTCATAGATAACACACCCGTGGTCGCGCATAACTTGGATAATCAAGCCGATAATGTGATAATACCAGTTTATTGGGTTATCGGTGTTGTGGCCATACTTTTAATTTACGCCACCCGTTGATATTGCGTTTTGTTTATGCAGTATATAAATAGATAATTCAATATATATGTTTCAGTTAAGTATTTTTTATATAGAATTGATTATACGATATTTCGAGAAATAATTCACTGATATTATAAATACTTTCTCGTGCAGAAAAACCTTTGGTAGATAAAAATATATATTCCCCAGAGACTAGTGTAATAATAAATTTAGAGGTAACTTTCTCTTTTTGCGAAAATGATGAAATATTCGTTCACGTGGGAATGGAAACATTTTTGACACGTAAAGTCTGTGTAAAGATGAAAGAATTACATTTTATTAAGATAATAATAATTCATTTCGTACGTAATTTATTTTTATCATTTATAGTTGACTTAATATAACAATCTCACACTTAGTGTGAGTCTCTCACACATACCAACTTTACTAAACAGCTTGTTGTTGGATAATTAAATGTGGCTAATAATATTATCGTATACTAGTTTTTATCTATGTGTATTATAAGACGAGCTGTGCCCGCGTCTTCGCTCGCGTGGAATTCAGATAATTATATTCTAATAGATGTAGCCTATACTCTCCCGTCCCGTTCCGTAAAAAGTAATCCCTATATATTTTATAGCGTTCTAACAGTGAAAGAATTTCCAAAATCGGATCAGTGGTACCGCAGATTACCCCGAACATCCAAACTCACAAACTGTACCTCTTTATAATAATAGTATAGATGTTCTTATGCATACACTGCATTATTATGTTTTTTTTAATGAATCTAAATAAACGCTATTCATACATTATATAAATACATATATGTGTAAAAAGACGTTACTATAGACTATAAACTATTAACATACCAAATTTCATCGAAATCGGCTCAGTAGTTTTTGCGTGATTGTCGAACAATTTAATAAAGAGACAAAAAAAATTAAAACTGTTAAAATGTGCCGTTTAGAGTCTAAAGTCCTACATAGTAATGTTTCAGAACATTTAAAAGTATTACAAAATAATTATAGCACCATTTATGAATAATCGTTTGAAAAATATAGATAATTTGCTTACGTTGTCACCATTCATAATACTTCGTCACGCATGTCTTCAAAAATAAACAAAACATGAACCGTCTAATTAAAATTACATGATGTTCCCCGCCATATTTACCTATTGATATTATTTTTGAAATTCAGTTCGCTACTTCCATAAAATGACTCCTTAATACAACGGATAAAATACTTACATAATTGCTATTTATATTATTTTATTTTGTTCTCGAATAAGACTAAAACGCATTTATTTATAAATTACAAACTCTTCTGTCATACTAAAGTCTCCGCGTGTCATTCAAATGACTATAACTTTTGATAGAGTGGACCGATTTTTATGAAATAAAGTTTTGATGTTACCCCGGAATATGCTCTATAATTATCTTTGAATTTTAAAATTAGTTAGTACTTTTTTTATTGATACTGCACTGACAAACAGACAGCAGACATTTCTAAAAATGATAGAAATGTCTTTAATAACTTATTTTAGTCGCTTGCAATAATTCTTTTCACATAAATCGAAAATGTACAGACACGTGAAATTTACAATTTTGTTATTTGCATAGATAATTAAAACAATAAATTTAATATCATAATTAGGCATTAACACTTTTTCAAACGTTTACAAGGTACCTAATCATTTTAGAAATAGACTGCATCGCATATAATGATTTAAGATTTATAAAATATCTTCTCATAAATCAATAGTATTTTCGTAAAATTGATAAAACACAAATTTGTAATATTTGTATTTATAAATATATTACAAAATTCTGCAATATTAATTAACATTATAAAAATAACCTCGAAAAGTTTTAAAAATAATTACCTCACCTTGAAACAACAAGTCTAGATTGAATAGATAAGCTCTCTCACATATCAAGTCGTTGATAGCAATGAAGTAATTCGATAAACACTAGGTAATTAGGTAAGTGCCGCATTTTTATCATGCATCAATATTTGTACGTCTTTGACTGAGTAATTAGAAGTTACAGCTTAAGTAAATTCTTTAGAGATGATGCTATTTTTATATTTGTATCATAATATGGTATCTGCTACAGTATAGTAAATACCCAATGAAGATAATATTTAGTAAGGAAATACAGTTATTCGTAAAGAAAAACTTAAGGATAGGATCATTTATTATAGTTTATGTTTAACAAATACTTTCAGTATTAACAGTAATTGATGAGAATCGAGGGTAGGTTGGTCATTGCAATTTTAATTGATGTCTTAAATAAAATATAACGTATTCTAAAGATGGTAAAAGAAACTGTTCCCAAATGATTTTTTTGATAACACTTAATTTAAAATAGCTACAAAATCGGTTAACAAACAAAGGAGATAAAAAGGGACTGGATTGTTTTGTCTTTATTATCTATATTTTTTGGTGAATTGGTTCATAAATGTAGACGAAACGGATGTACGCCAGAGGCGGTCCAAATGCAAGGGTCGTAGGGATCATAACCACCCTTCCAAAATAGACAATTTACAAAACTGTAAATAAACCACTAACTTCTTGCTTCAAACGTCTAAAGAATGACATCAAAAATATTACTTAAAATAATTTTGGAAAAAAAAAATCGCGAAACACAGTATATATTATGTATGCTGTCAATATGATCAAACCTCCTGCTCCCAAAGTCTTAGACTGCGACCACGCATGAAGTACGCAGTATGGGTAGCTCCCACTCCCCCCACAAGGTGGATCGATGATCTGATGAAGTTCGCGGGAGGCATAGTCCAGGAGTGGACGTCTTTTGGCTGCAATGATGATGTAATTGACTAATTAATATTATACAAATATTTACAGATCGATGAATCATCACTGACGGGCGAATCGGACCATGTCAAGAAGGGAGAATCTTTTGATCCCATGGTGCTATCCGGTACACACGTCATGGAAGGTAAGATAATATTATATTATTCACCTTAGCCTTATTGTGTTGGGAGGCTAAAGGCTAACTACTTGTATATGATATTAAGTGTTTGAAATTCGCGGTTACTTGATTCTCATCATATATTTAACTATAGAAGTTTGAATATGGCTGATGAAAGCAAACTTTTAGCTAATGTTGAGAGCTATAGTTTTCACGTGATTTTGGTTTGTCATGTCTCTGTTACAGATAAGTGAACTTTATCTTTTCCAAAATTAAGTAGGGTCGACTCATGCTTACTTCCACTCTCCTCTGTCATCTGCACCTTAACATTATCATACATATATCTTTCACACAATCCAACCATTCGATCGTCGCATTTCCCTACCTCTATATCCATTTATCTTCATACTCAACTTACGTGGTTTTCACATGTCCTCATGTCCATACTATCGTAACCAATGGGTAAGGTAAGCTAACCAATAGGTAAAGAGTAATAACTCCTTACCATAAGAGCTATCATGCAAACATTATATGATATTATAGGAGGAATATCATATGTTTAATGTGTGAATATACATCGTTGTACTTCCTTCCGGCAACGATCCAGGATGTGTTCCGATCCCCAACTGGGGAAACCTCTATATATGCCGCCAGCATGATATAGCATAAGATACATTGGACATCACACTCCTGCACACTACACGCAGAAACATGGGCTCTGTAAGGGACAACTTCAGATCCGTAATTTCCTAAACATAGGATTAGTTAGGTGAAATTCTCCAGAATTCACGTCTCAGGAAGCAAACAAACCTAAGCTGAAGTCCTTACAGCTTTGATGCCCTTGCGGAAGCTATCACATTCCCGGCTCAGCGTTTTAAGCGCCCCAAAATTTGAGTACCGTCAAGGCAACAACACTTAGTCAGATCGAAGAAAAAAAATCATTGTAACATGGTGTTACAGGCTCCGGTAAGATGCTGGTGACGGCTGTAGGAGTTAACTCACAGGCCGGTATAATATTCACGCTGCTCGGCGCCGCTGTAGACAACCAAGAGAAGGAGATTAAACAGATGAAGAAAGGTCAGTAATTTCATCACAGTTACATTGGTATATTATACCTAATGAAAGCGTGTTGTTAAAGGTTGCGGTAGCAATAGTTAAATTGTCAGTCCCTCCCTTGTCATTATGTCGTTTTTGGGATGCCTTCTCTGATACTTCAACCATTTAATCTCAATCACCGTGTATTCTTGGGTAAAACCTGTCATTGTGAGTGGCAATTTAAATATACTCAGAGCTACCTAGGGTCTTTAGTCTTGGTAGATGTACCCCGGTATGATTATGGTGGCTATTGATAGATTTTTGTTTATCGGGTGTCGTCTATAAATCTTGGACAGAGTACTTTATTTAACGTCAGAGATGAGGTTTAGTCATTTTGTCGACCTTGAATACACAATTAAAGATATTTTCTTGTGTTTATAAACCGATTTTGTTTTCTGTTATGAAGAAAAACTTTTCAATAATGAGATTGTCGTTTTTTTAGACATTTAGGCAAAGACTAGTGTATATGTATAATTCCGTATTTCAGTAAAATAGTAGAATTAACAAAAAAAAGTGGTTGTATCAAAAAAGGCATCCTACATACATTGATTTGTCCCGCAGACCTCTAGTTGCGTTGTTTCACTTAGCTCATTTACATAAACGGAAATTATTTGAGATGAGAACGAAATCGGTTGATCAGTTAAAATTACCACTACTTTAATTAATACATTGTTTATAAAAAGTAGATATACATTTTTTTATACAACTGACTTCTATTATACTGAATGTTTTAAATGAGCATAGTATAAAAACAAATTTTGCTTTGTTGAATACATTATTAGTGTGAACAACACTCAGCGAAGTGTCAAGTCCCTTTCCACGTCAGGGCGCTAAATTTACCCCCTTACGGGACGGCAAAATTGTGTAAAGAAGAAATTGGTAAAAATACAATCGTGGCCATAATTAATGGTATTGTGAAAGTACACTATTTTTTTTACCAGTTTCATCGATGTGTCGAGATTATTTTATTTATTGATGAATAAAATTTAAATATAATGTTCATATTTCATGTTGAATTATTTTATTTATTTATGTGATATTTTCGTAAATATTATTACTATTCCGTCTTGTTATACGTTGTCCGTGTGTTAAATGTTTGACTAATAGCTTGAAATGTCTTGTGGGAGCATGGTATATTTTTGTTACAGTCAATATGATATTTTTTTTACCATTGTACACAAATTTTTATTGATGTCTTCAATAAAAAAAATAATCTCCTTCGTTAAAATATAAACAAAAATATAAAGCATATGTAAATGCAATTTAAGCACTTGTGGCTATGGAAATGGTGGCGGTTGAATTGTTACAAAGTCACAATTGCTTAAAGTATTTTTGAGTACCTACATTTGAATAAAACCTTTAGATATAGACTGCCTCATACATTATAGTGTGACCCGTTCAATGACATCCATTTTTTTTTTTCTCCACCCCCCTCGAACCCGGCCTGCTGCACGCCCACCAATCCAAATTCGCCGATGAACACAAATAAATATAAATTACAATCTATAAAATGAAAAAAAATATATTTAAAATTGCATCGTGTAACTGTCGTATTGACTGCATGATGTATAAAAAAAAAATTATACCGAATCGTTGTCATATTTGTGTATGGCTTGTATGACATAAAAAAAAATCATTGGATACGGACGAAATTGACGCAAGTAGAAGCTAAAAAGCAGCAACGAAAAGGAACCCAACGCAAGAGTTTGTCTGGTAAGTAGATTCCTATGCTAAATCCCGCTTATGCCTGTGTGTAAACTCAGGGGCAGAGTTATAAGAATGCCTTAATATTATTGTTAATTGGTTGTGTTTGGTGCTTAGTTATGTGGCTTCTGCTTGTGGTGGATAATCAGTAGTAATAATAAAATATAGCCTGACCTTCAGTGTACTACTAGGCTTAATCTAAAAAAAAAATTCTAGCACTTTCCACATTATTTTAATAAGTAATTTTGGGCTCCATTCAAAGGTCTAGTATTGTAATTAATATGTGAATGTTAGTATAAAAACCGTTTTTCATAATTGTCTTCTTAGAATTGTGTCTTCCTGCACCTTTACTTGGTAGCGTTTTTCATTTTAAATACTCGATATTTCACTATTTAATCTTCTATCTTCTTACAAATGTATAATAGTTTTAAATTTTCGTAATTACTTTGGGTTCCATTTATAACTTTTATTTTAAGTCTAACAAAATAAATATAAACGATTGTTGCATTAATTTTGTCTTTAACTGTAACAACTAACAAATCTCAAATAAAATAAAAATTAACTTAACGCTGTAAAACTTGATACTTACTTTATAATTTTAAAGCATTTGTTTTAAACCCTAAGGTCGAGTATGGATTACAAATAACTGAAATAAATGTATAAAAAATAAATTCAGAAAATTTACTAACAGCATGGATTAAATGATTATATTTATTAATTAGATACACAAAAATAAAAAAGAACGTCATTTATTTTTAAAAGATAATTTAAAAAAAACATACATTTCGTTTTCATTCCATTTACTATTAGAACTTCAACAAAACTTTGTTATAAAACATTTTAGAAGAAGCTAAAAATGATTACAACAAAATAGAAAAAATCTAGTATTTACTAGTTTTTGTCTCAATTCAGCATAATCTATAATTGCTTTTGAAACATCAATTTTGTGTATAGCAAAATCATTTAGATGTATTTCTCCAGTATTCGTAAATTAATTTCTTGTAATTGTGTAACATCTTTTAGAGTAAATAGAAAGTACCATTTATTTCAGATTCTTGTTTTTTTTTTTATTTATTTATCAGAATTAAAAATTAATCACACCAGACCTTACGTTCATATTCGTTTCGTGATCTCCATAAATAAATACCGTTTCAGTTCTCAAATCTAATAGTTCCCTCAAAATAACGATTAGTAAAAAAGACACAAAACAAGGTTATGATGTATAAACAGCTTACAAATAAATAACCAAAGAAACTTACGACTGTCAAACCTACCAAACGTAGTACAATCCATTGACGTTTACGTTAACAAATCAGGTGAGGAGGATGCAACACTGCCAGCGTCGGGCAACAGCCACGGCGCGAACCACGCGAGACCGGACGACAACCACGTACCGGCGCCGGCGACTGATAAACCACCCGTTGAAACATCGCACAAGAAGGAAAAGTCGGTGCTGCAAGCCAAACTGACGAAGCTCGCCATACAGGTAAAATATCGTAAATGTAACAAAACTTTCATATTACATTTTCACATTTCCCTTCAGCTATTGGTTACTCTTTCTCTCTTATATGGAGTAATTCAAGCTACGTAATTGAGGACTATTTTGTCAAAAGTTTTTTTTTTTTTGTTATTTCTGTCTTATTTCTCTCATCGCTGATTTTATTGACGTCAATAAAATTTCTGTAATTAATTCATAAATCGTTTAAAATCTACTACAAATCATTAATAACTGATTGATATTTCTTACTTCTACAAAGATAAATAACTAAATTCGTTTTGTGAAAACGCACCTCATTATTGTAAATCTTCCTTGCCCATACTAGTTAATAGTAAAAGGTATTCTGTACAAAATCTGTGTAAGTAATTTATAGTAAACATTGCTGACGGCATCACGATTTAGAATCTCTAGTCCCCCATGTCATTAATGTGTCGAGTACCCATAAAAATGAGACAATAGGAAAACAATGGAAAGCTGGCGTAAATGCCAGGTTAGTGCTCAAGGGGTTAAAAATAAGCATAACATAGACCCCGGCGCTCCACTTGTGCTTATGCAATAATAGAATGACTTGAAAACAATTTAGACAGGGCATCTGTGATTTCTCGATCAGACTGAAAACGACTACTAATTGTAAATCATGCCTAATAATCTAATAATATTGTTTTAGCGTTAGTAAAATGCGTACTATTAAACGCATCATGCTTCTCTCCCACAGGGGTAGCCTTCCACTTGCTATGATCCTAACACATTTCTTTCACTTCTTGAGCACTTTCATACATGCTTGTCGGTTGTGGATAATTACAAGCCGGGAATTATTAGGCTGCCTTTGATCTCTTCGATATCTTCGCCTTTTTTTGCAAGCAGAAATGCATTTACGCATCTCCCACGCATTTGACGGAGAGAGGATATGTGGGGCTTGCCCAGCGTGAAGCGCCAGGAATACCCACTAAAACTGCATTTGTACTACTTCCGCTCAATTGGTACCTTCGCTTTATAAATTTGTTTCAATATTGTGTCATCCATCCTCTTTACCTACCCGAACCATTAAGTATTATTTTCCGTATTGTCACTTCATCCTCCTTACTCTAAATCACAGAGTTCCCTTATCATACTATTCTTCCTTTTGCCCATTACTTTCACTTGAATCCTTTCAGGCTTTTTACCTCCACGGCCAAGTACTCATTACCATACCATATATCATATTACACCTTTACGTGATCTCTCACTCGTATTATAAAATCTACAGATCGGATACGCCGGCTCGACTATCGCGGTGCTGACGGTGATAATACTGGTTATCCAGTTCTGCGTCCGTACTTTCGTAATAGAAGGCAAAGCATGGAAGGCAACGTATATCAATAATCTCGTGAAACATCTCATCATCGGTGTGACGGTGCTCGTCGTAGCTGTTCCCGAGGGATTGCCTCTAGCAGTTACACTATCGCTCGCTTATTCTGTTAAGGTATATATCACTTGATTTAAATCTATATACTGACTGACTTATCACGAGATCTCCGAAACGATACACCCGATTGACTTGAATTTTATTCCTTTTGCGACATGGACGCGCATCTTACGCAAATCCCATCCATGATTCATCCATGATCCATGATTTTCCATCAATTCTTTCCCATCCGTCCGCACTAGGTAACCGTTGCCATGGCAACTGTTGCCACTGTAACGTTATTCTACGTTAAGACAACGTTTTCCGGGTTTCAGCTAGTTAATTGTAAATGAAATCGCAAATTATTAATAAGATTAGATAATTCTGTTGAAGCTGTAAGTATATTTGACTATAAAAATTGTAATTCATCCACCTTGAAATAATCTGATAATTTACCTTAAAGAATGAGTTTTCCACTTGTTAGCTGCTTAAGTAAAGAGTATGAAAGTGAATAGTATAATAACGAAGCGATGATGGCTCAGTTGATAGCGCGATCGGATTCCGCGTTGGTGGACGTAGGTTGGAACACGCCTATCCAAATCTGTATTGAGCTTGAGCTTTTCGGTAAAGGAAAGCATCGTTAAGAACCTAAAGCATGGTGTCATATCTAATAATATTTGTCTGGTTAGCTTTGAAAAACCTGTCGCATAAGACCAATAAACGGTTTAACGTGTTTACCATATTGGACTACATTGTCATTTAACATCAAAAGAGATTGCGGTCGATGCGCTGAGCATTATAAAAAAAAATCATTACTGGGAAAGTTTCCATTAAGTTCCTTCGAAGTACAGTTTTAGCGTTTGATAACGATTTTATTTGGTGTTAAGGTATTAAATATATATTACAATAAAAGACCTTACCACCATCTGAAAATATGTTCTCCTCTGCCTCCCATAGAAAATGATGAAAGACAACAATCTGGTGAGGCATTTGGATGCCTGCGAGACGATGGGCAACGCGACCGCCATATGCTCCGACAAGACGGGAACGTTAACGACAAATCGTATGACTGTCGTACAGTCGTACATATGCGAGAAACTGTGCAAGGTCACGCCGAACTACCGGGACATACCGCAGGAGGTCGCCGAGACCATGGTCGAGGGTATGTCAATCAACAGCGCCTTCACTTCAAGGATATGGTATGTATTGCTGTTTAAACGTAACGATATTCCTATAGGAAAACTGATACGATGAATCGCATCATCTGCTGTGAAGCCGAGAAAACTGCCTGAACTTATGTGTCACTATTGAACATAGACCCATTCGACTACAATGTGGTAATGGTCACAAAAATCTGCAGATTCTGCAATAACGTGTTTTTACTTACCATCGTCTATATTTACCAATTTTGTTGAGAATTTTTTGTGCCCTTTAATAAACATGTATGATACTAGGAGTAACATTTACCCTTTAGGTATTGGTCAGGAGCTAACTGACATCAACTTTAAAGGAGATTTCTAACATCGCACTTCTCTGGATTTCTAAAGTTCGTTTGGGCTTAGAACTAGATGTCGGTTTTTTTAATCAAGCTCATGTGATATTAAATAAAATACAGGCTAAGACCGATGTGAGTCTATCTCGAGTATCTTCGTAGCTCTTGATATATACATATTGCTGATCCCGAAACCAGATGCGCCGCCATAACATGTCGTTATGACGGCTTTTTAACATGTTTATGGTGGTCGCGACACTGTTGGAAGAACCGCATCGATGGTGCTTTTTGCGCTGTCTTTGCTCGTTATTTTCTCCATATAGTTTCTAAATGTAAATACTAAAATTCTGGAACGCGACTTGTTTCTAATGTCTCGTTATTATTTTCAACAAGTGTATGGTTCAAAACGAGTGCGCAGTGGGTAGTGCGGCCGGATTCCCGTGTCAATCGACACGGGTTCGGTCTCACCTATCCAATTCTAAAATCGGCCTGAGTTTTCGGTGAAGGAAAACATCATGAGAAAACCATAGCATAGTGGTAGGGCATTTTCTAATGATGCCTGGGTAGCAACCACCCTCAAGTTTGAAAATCTGTCGCCAAATACCAGTAGGTGTGTTCCGACAGTATCACTTAAGAACCAGTGCCTAGGCTTAGTGTATTTACCATCCTGGACCACATCGTCACATAACATCAGGGGAAATTATGGTCAAAGCTCTGAGCCTTTACCGTGTAAAAAAAAAACCGTTCGTCCGAAATACCACAGTGTCTTAAGATCAATGTGTATTGCCAGTGATGACATGTGGCATTGAGACGTAATTATTTACAATGGGCCTAATAATAAAACTCAAAATTGCTCAATGCACTGAAGAGGGCTATGCTAGGTGTAACAGGAGCGTGGTTGCCGCAAGGTCGTCGTAAAGAACTTTGAGGGGAGACTTATGTCCAGCAGTGGACGTCTTTCGGTTCAATGCATGGATGACCGGAAGATGATGCGTCGATATGTGTTACGTTGGGTGGTTTTTACTATATGTACGGTTGTCGCGATTTTACCGAATACGGTCGTGTCCGTCCTCCAGCCGTCTCAAGACCCGACCGGACCCCCCATGCAAGTCGGTAACAAGACAGAGTGCGCCCTCCTTGGTTTCGTCGTCGGTCTGGGCCAGAGCTACGACGCGGTCCGCGAGAGACACCCCGAGGAATCGCTAACGAAGGTCTACACGTTCAATTCTGTAAGGAAGAGCATGTCCACGGTCATACCACACAAGGGCGGGTACAGGCTTTACACTAAGGGCGCTTCGGAGATCGTTCTCAAGAAGTAAGTCAAGATTATAACCATTTCACATATATTATCTGTGATCTATAATTCTGTAGACATAAATGATAATATTCTTCGATATATTTACACTAATATTATGAGTAAAAGTTTTTTTCTTTGTAACCTATAAACTCGAAAAGTAATGATCCGATTATAATCAGTCGCCATCAAAAAGCTACTTTATCTAGAAGTAACCGATAATTATAATATTACAGGCTGAAATAAAAGTATTCGTAATGTAAGCTAGGAGATAAAGCGCTTCCAAGCTGCTTTATCCGTGTGCGCTGACTAAATGTTCCGTCATACATAAAATTTTTGCAGTTTAAAAACAAATAATAGTCTTTAATAAATCTAAAAAAGTCCATGGTACTATATATGTATCTCTTATAAATAAGGCCACAATAATGCATTTTACGTCGAAAATAATGTTAATATTAATCGGTGTTATTAAATTTTCATTATGAAACACATCATATCTATATCTACATTAATATTATACAGAAGAAATATTTGTTTGTTTGTTATCGATAAACTGCTAAACTAATGATGTGAAAAGATATATTTTTTTAGATTTATTCCAGTGTATTTCACGAGAGATACCATATTGTAACAACACTTAGATACCTAATCAGAAACCTAATTCTGTGTTCTGAATTTATAATGCTCCTATAGAATCTGTTTATATAAACATTACCTGCCTATTTTAATGTTTTCTTAAGAGGACATGCGGCGGAAAAGTAGGTTTTTCAGAAACCTATTGCTATCGCGTTGCGCCCCAAAGAAAAAATTGTAAAACACGAAAGGGACAACCGCAGCTCGGGCTGTTTTTACCATATGCAAAATAGACTAAAGTATCACTTCGCAGTACCCTGTTTCCTCCTCCAAAACTGAACCGATTTTCTTTCAGTTTCAATTTTATCCATCAAAATTTGTTGGACGAACGTCTGAAAATGACAGATGAAAATCGAGCATTTTTCATTTTCAAAGGCTTCTAGTTTCTACAATAACTAGTTTATTTGGTATAACAATATTCATCATAATGCTATTAGCCATGAAGGGTACAGAGGACTACGTTTTTATGGAATGAATGCCGCTAAAATATCCCCTTAATACTTGTAAACAAACAACAGTATGTATTTTCCTACAGATGTGCATTCATTTACGGACATGAGGGTAGGCTCGAAAAGTTCACGCGTGACATGCAGGAGCGATTGGTCCGGCAGGTGATCGAACCGATGGCCTGCGATGGCCTTAGGACCATATCTGTGGCCTACAGGGATTTCGTCCCCGGCAAGGCTGAAATCAATCAGGTAATTTAGGATGACTGGTTATTTTGTTTGGTGTAAATGTGACTATCTGATTATACTAAATTGTATGCGTTCCAGGTACACATAGACCAGGAACCGAACTGGGAGGACGAGGATAATACCGTGAACAACCTTACCTGTTTGTGCGTAGTCGGTATCGAGGATCCAGTCAGACCAGAGGTACGTCGAAAACTTTACAAACCTTAACACCATAATTATTATATAAACAGTTCCTTGACACCAGATTTTTCAGGTTTCTAGCAAACTTAATTCTCAAGGCATTTATCTAAGTTGTTAGCATTTCATAAAACGTGATATCTTTACGAACAGAAGCACGGTTAGGATGTAATTTAGGTAAAGCTGGAATGCGTAGAACCTAGTTCATTCTTTCGATCCAATGGGCAAGGCCTGTTGTATCAATTCCAAGATCTACCTCTCTCGAGTCTTATAAGAATATGTTTATATTTTCTTTCTCAAATAGATTACCTATATACGTTCACGAGATATGTACACGGAAAACTTCAATTCGACTATTATAATATTTTCAAGTTTTCTTTCTAAATCAAGAAACTACTATCCCTTACTTATATGAAAACGAATAATAGTATATAAATTGTATGAAGCAGCTAAAGCGTGACGTCATATCATAGTATAGTACATCTTCTCTCTCTCTCTCATTTTCTTTCTCTCTCTCTCTCTCTCTAGGATAAAATGAAATAAAAGATTTAATGTTTTTAAGCTTCTTATTTTAACTAAGCCTTATTTATAATTTATTTACGATAATGATACAATAAACAATAATAATTTGCCAACATTGTGAATGGATCTCTGCTAGATTATAAAGAGATTATGGAGAAAATGGCCATTCGGGCAGTGGGGGCGCGGGAAGATAAAAACATATATACATAGCCCGAAAAAGGCAATGAAATTAAGACTACAAAAAAAAAAGATATTCTCAAAGTGGGCGGTGAGCAAGATAATGTTGAGAAACTGTGCTTTAGTATTTTATGGTATATTGTGTACTCCCAGGTACCGGAGGCGATTAGAAAGTGCCAGAAGGCTGGTATCACGGTTCGCATGGTGACCGGTGATAACGTGAACACGGCTCGTTCGATAGCCGTTAAATGCGGTATACTCAAACCTACCGACGACTTCCTCATACTCGAGGGCAAAGAGTTCAACAGCCGGATCAGGGACACTAACGGAGAGGTAACCCTAACTTGTGTATTTATTTAACCCCATCCAAACAGACGGTACTAATTTGTACCCCACATTGGATCGAACTCACGTCTCATATATTATCATTTTTGTTAACATAATTGTTTTACCCGAATATCACAATGTTAACTTTTAAATATTATTGTGCCAAAAACTATCTATATTAACAATTCGGTCAAGGGGTACGTTAGACTCGATTCAAACCTTACCTAAATAATAAAATGTGAAAAATAAATATTTCGAGTCGACAATATGTCTGCAAAATTCGAATTGTCGAGTATTTTGTTAAACTCTAATGGTGCAAATGGCAGTCGCCATATTGGCTTGAGTTCGTTAAGGCCGATTCACACGTATCAGTGCCGATTCACACGTATCAGAATCGAATCACACGTATCAGTGAAGTTACAGTTTCTATCTACCTACATTTTGTAATTATGTTTGTACAGATTGTATATTATGAGTCACATTTCGACCGAACGAAGCCAGGTTTTCATCTAGTTATTGTATATATTAACGCAGCGACTAAGTGTAGTCGAGGAACATTAAAGCGGACGACAGTATAGGAACTTGACTTGTGTAGAAGATGGACTTAACATAACTTCTTTAAGCACGCTGCGTGTCTGGGTCCATAGATATCCCCCTCAGCAATCTCATGGTATAGTGAACTATACCAATAATAGCGGTGTCTGGATATACAGGATGCGGTGAAAATGTGTAAAATGCGGTTATGTCTACACCAATCCGAGCACACAATAGATTTTTGATGTGTTGAAGTTTTTGTTTTTACATGATATAGGTTTCACCAGTGCTTTGACCACAATCTCATCCGATGTTAAATGACGATGTGGTCCTGGATTGTAAACACACTAAACATAGGAATTGGTTCTCAAGTGATACTGCCGGAACACACCTATTGGTATTTGGCGACAGGTTTTAAAACTTGGGAGGTGGTAGCTCTACCCGGCGGACATTATTAGAAGATCTCCTACCACTGTGCTATGGTTTCCTCACGGAAAACTCCTTCACCGAAAGTTCAGTTGTTTAGGTGGGGGCTCAAATTTATATGGAAAGAGTTAGTGGAAAAAATAAATAAAAATGGGGTACACCAAAAAATATCCCTTTAGTATTGTTCCTGCAGGTAGTAATAATTATAAAAATGATTACGATTGCTAGTATTTTTTAGCATTTTCAATCATATTTGCTTTGATTGATTGATTCAACTGATAGACGTCCACTGTTGGTCTCTTCCAAAACGGGACGAATTGCCATAATCACCACGTTTGGGTTAGCGATCGCCGTTATGTGTTTTAGATACTCAGAGGATGCTGCTGCCCATCCTCTGGTTTATCCCCAAGTGACCTTTAAATTAAACTTTAAATCTTTTTAAATTCGAAATTGTATATATTCCTGTAGGTTCAACAGCATTTGGTCGATAAGGTGTGGCCTAAGTTACGCGTCCTGGCTCGATCCTCGCCGACTGATAAGTACACTCTCGTGAAGGGTATGATAGAGTCGAAGGCGTTCGACACGAGGGAAGTGGTCGCCGTCACCGGGGACGGTACCAACGATGGACCTGCATTGAAGAAGGCTGATGTCGGCTTCGCAATGGTCAGTCGCTCAGCCAAATATTTCAATACTAGACCACTAATGAACTGTTATGAAAATTTTAGCTTCATATTTTGTTCAACATTAATAGGACATGCGGGCACAAAAGTGGGTATTTTAGAAAGCTATTGCTATCGCGTTGCGCCCCGAAGAAAGCGAAAGGGACAACTGCAGCGCGGGCTAATTTAACTATGTAAAATAGACGAAAACAGCACTTCGAATTACCCTGTTTCCTCCTTTAAAACTGAACCGATTTGTAATTTTCTAGCAGTTTTAGAATAATAAAGACTTAGTTTATGCCTGTACATTTTGCTTTTTTTTAAATTTTATCCATCAAATTTGTTTGACGAACGTTTTAAAAATGACGGTAAAAATCAAGGCATGGCCGTAGTGGGTATATATTATTTGGTATAACAATATTTACCATATTGCTATTATCCGGGGAGGAAACAGGGGATTACGTTTGTATGGAATAAAAACCGCTAGGATATCCTCTTAAGTAAAGATTTTTTCAGCGCTCTGGCCACAATCATATCTGATGTTAAATGACTCGTGGGAGGTTTTGATTTGATGAAGAGAAAACAATTTTTTCTGACGCAAGTCGAATAAAACCTCCAACATAAAAAAGGTGTGACCCAGAGTCCACAGACTATGTTTTATTTTATCTAAAAAAAAAGAACAATATAATACTAATGCAGGGAACAAACATAAATTAAAAGTTCCATATTTCAGACTCAGTAAAACTAATAAGAGTTTTCTAGGTAATAGTGTCAGATTTTACAAAAAAATTCCCAACGCACATTACCGATTTACCGGACAGTAAGTTCAAGTTTTAATTTGCTAAGATTATTTATAAAGCGGATCATTATGTGAATGATGATGATACCTGGAAGTGACAGCTTACCCTGTGCATCTACTAATAACGTTGTAACTATTAGTTGTTACAAAAAAAAAAAAAAACGTGCAGAAATAAAAACCAGATCGAGTTTCTTGCCGGTTCTTCTCGACGACTGGATTGTTTTCCGAGCCGGTGGTAGTATTTTGACGATCATAAGCGCCTTATCGTATGACGGTCCAGGGTATCGCCGGTACCGACGTCGCTAAAGAGGCATCCGACATCATCCTGACCGACGACAACTTCTCGTCGATCGTGAAGGCGGTCATGTGGGGCCGCAACGTGTACGACTCCATCGCCAAGTTCCTGCAGTTCCAGCTGACGGTCAACGTGGTCGCCGTCATTGTTGCCTTCATCGGCGCCTGCGCGATACAGGACAGCCCGCTCAAGGTACGCACACGCGACACACATGCACACACACAGACATGCACACGTACTTTCAAAATTAAGAACATGTCAAACTATTCACCTATATGCACACGGAAAATTACACAAGTACACGCAAACGCACACATACAACTTAAGTTTGTATGCGCAATGCACAAACAGCAATTTTACAGTCAAATATAGAGAGATAAATGTGAAACTGTTTGTAAACCAAGGCAATGTGTGTGCAGTTTTTTACAATGCTTTACTATAGGTATCGTATATGAATTTATATCTATTTAGGAAAAAAAATTGTCATTACAAACAGACACTTCAATTTTACTTATTAGTATAAATTTTCCTATGAGACAATGAAAAAGACATGTATGTGAGATTCTTTATAAAGATCACAAAAACATATAGCAGTTTAATTTTAAACTTAATTATACATAACTTAAAAATAAATAATTAATTATTGTATAATTTTTGTATGGTATTGTATGTACGTGCCAGCATCAGATAATGATCTACAGTAAAAATGTTGTATGGTTATGGCAGGTGCGTCCCGTGACGGTAGCACTAAATGCAGGTAAATGACGGTAAATGCAGGTAGTGCGTAAATGCATTTCCCCCCGTCAAAAAAAAAAAAAGGTGCGTCCCGTGACGGTCAACTTTCTTTCTTTTTTTTTGTGTGGCTGTGTTGTACTGTTTACACGTTTGCGTTTGTTACGTTTGTTGGTTCGTCATTGACCAGGCGGTGCAAATGTTATGGGTGAACTTGATAATGGACACGCTCGCGTCCCTCGCCCTCGCGACGGAGATGCCGACACCGGACCTGCTGCAGCGGAAGCCGTACGGTCGGACGAAGGCGCTGATCAGCCGCACCATGATGAAGAACATCCTCGGGCAGGCGCTCTACCAGCTCTTCATCATATTCACTCTACTCTTTGTCGGTTAGTTTGTTTGCCTTCGAGAATAATCTACCAATTACCTTTTAGCTTCTCCTTTACAGGGCCTGGGGGAGGTCTATAACGATCGGAATAGTGATTACGTAAGCGGAGTTTATTTCTTTATTCTTCGTTTTTTTTTAATTAAAACATATTTTAATGCTTATTTTGTTATCATTAGAGGAAAGTTTGCAGGGTGGTAGAGGTTTCGCACCCAGCTGGGTCGCGATTACCATATACATGGTGAAAATCCGCCACAATGACGCGTTTTGAGTGTCTGGAGTATCACCCAAGTGTAGATACAAAAGTTAGTGGTATGGTGGGACAGTTGAATCGCAAATCTGATATCAATCAGCATTTTATTTAATTTTAGATCAAGTGCACTCGTATTGATGAGCTGAAATTTAAAAGTAAATTTAAACGTTAATATTGACAATTTACCGCAAGCTTCTGTTTTCTTATTACTAGTTTTTGAAATTTAATCGTTGTAGAAAATTTGAAGTAAAAAAAACTGTTTTGCAAATGTTTATCGATAACACTAAATCTCATAAATTTCTAACGAAACTTTAGAAGAAAAACAAAATCGGTTCACAGATAAAGATGAGAATCGGTACTTTCTCGGTATTAACTTAACATTAGGCCATCAGCTGTCACTCTATAACGGAAACATTAGTTTGGCAGCTGTCATTACATAACGGTAACATTACTTTGACAGCAGTCTATAAATGAAGACACCAGTTAGACAGCTGTCATTCTATAGTGGAAACTTGAGTTTAACAGCTGTCGTTCTATCATGCAATGCCCGTGACAGGTGACAGAATACTGGACATCCCGTCGGGTAGAGGTCAGCAGCTCGGCGCGGAACCGACTCAGCACTTCACGATAATATTCAACACGTTCGTAATGATGACGCTTTTCAACGAGATCAACGCGAGGAAGATACACGGACAGCGGAACGTCTTCGAGGGACTGTTCACGAACCCCATCTTTTACTCCATCTGGATCGGGACTGCGCTCTCGCAGGTGCGTTATTCACACAAACACACAACATACTTTGGTTATATAAATACAACAAAATGTTCCACAGCTTCAAATGATCGATGATCCCCTCCGATGAGGGGTGAGGGGATACTGTCGGTGTACCTTTGGTTAAAATTAACTTTAACTAAAAATTAACTTTAAGATAATTTAAGATTAACTTTATCTTAACTCAGAATTAATCTTAGAATTGACTCAGTTCCGCTGGTCGACATTTTCTACTGCGAACAGGTTTCGCGGAGATGGTTTCACCAATTTATACTCACAACTGTTTAGGAGCAGTTCGAGTTTTACTGAAGCAGACTTTTGACATTTTGCAATAGTAATGCTATAATTTAAGCTTAAATAAGTAAACTTAAGCTTAGACTTATCGTTTACAATAATTGTAACTTCTCCAGGAGATATTCTGTAGGTCAGCCTCAAAAAACACGATGAGTATCCGACATTACAATAAAGATACAAATGACCTAAATCTGATCAATCATGGCATCCTGTTGACATCAAGGACCAATAGCGTAATCTTATGAGTTGTTTAACTTATTTTATTATATTTCTATAATATTTTCATAAATTATTTTATAATTCTTTCGTTTTTAAAAAAACTTGTTGTGTAAGTAAACAAATTTATCTATGTCTACCTCATGATGTTCTGGCAACCTTCAAAGGTCAATCCATTTATAATTGTTTATTTATTACATATATTATATGCATGTTCATGGTATTTGCTACTGACCGCCATTTTAAATAAATAAATAAATACAAACAAATTGAAGCTATGAGAGTGAGAGGGAATCTGTTTTTTTTTTACAACAGTACTCAAATAAGCTTAAAGTTTAATCTATAATTATTCATAAAGGAGTATTTCAAAAAAAACACTACATTTATTTAGAATTTGCTGTGTGCCCACAGCTCCGCCCACGTTTCACATGTACTTCACTTTATTATATTGTTTTTAAATAATAATTGGAAAGTAATGTTTTGGAAATTAATGGTGCTGTCCATTGAAACGTTATTTCTTGTTCTTCAAGTTTTTTACGCAGATCATTAATTTTTTTTTTAATTATGCTAAGTTACGCGGGGTAACTTCAGCTATCTACCAAAAATAGTCCCGCCAAAATCAGTCCAACCGTACCGTATGTTAGCCGAAACAAACAGAAAGGCAGACAACAATTATAAAATAGGGTTTTTGTATGGAGAGACCGTGTATACGTTAACTTGTATAGAGTAAAAAGTTGTTATTTTGCTATTACATACAGGCACTCCAATTTATTTATTTTTTTTCATTTTTTTATACCCCTAAAGTGGCAAACAGGCATACGATCCGCCTGATGGTAAGCGGTCTTCGTAGCATATGGACGCCTGCAACAAGAGAGGTATCACGTGCGCGTTGCCAAAAATTTATTACTATAGATACGTATATCGCTAAGTGTTGCCAACAATTTGGTCCATCACTACGTATTAATTCTATTCTAGCAAGGGGTATTACTATAAATGGATGGCGTATGGGTATTTCAGGTTGTAATTATCCAGTTCGGTGGGATGGCGTTCAGCACGGCGGGACTATCGATAGACCAATGGCTTTGGTGTTTGTTCTTCGGAGCCGGCACCCTCGTCTGGGGGCAGCTGATCACGTCAATACCCACTAGGAAGATACCCAAAACCCTCACGTGAGTATACCGTACACTCAAAAATACCTCATAAAATGACACGTTTAAACTTGTTTCAGTTGTTTGTGATGTCAAGTAAACTATCGATATGGAACAGGGATTCCCAAACAACTTTCTTCAAGAGCCCCCTCTTCCCAAATGAACTGGTATCTCGGACCAAATTGTTTCCAAAATCAATTTTCGTCTATATCGATATTGACCACTTTGGGAATCCCTGATATAGACGATAATAATAATCGATATTCGTATTGAAATTTTCTTTTTCGCCGCACTATTTTACTAGCGATTCTGTTGACACTTCTTGTTAAAAGTTTTGACACACTCGAATTTGACACTTAAAGTTTCGTTCCCACGTTGAGAATTGACAACCGGTTGTGCGTTAAAAATAACATTGTCCGTGTGAACGTTAGTATTGTTTGCTTTTACGCAATACACGTGTGTATGTGTCATAAAAATCCGATGCACGATCAGTTGGGGCCGAGGTCAGCCGGACCATGAGACCATCCAGCCCGGGCCGGACTACGACGCGGATCTGGACAAGAAGCCTCGAGCTGGTCAGATCCTATGGATCAGAGGGCTGACCAGGCTGCAGACGCAGGTATGTACTATACTCGATATATACCTCGGGTTAGGACATTCAGCTCTCTGTGTTTGGGTAAGGTGGGATCTGTAATTAAAAAAAAGCAAAACAAATAACTTGGATACCAAAAAAAAAACTTGACAAATCACTTTAGCCTATCATTACAAGATTAATTTAATATAATATGCAAGGTAAAAATGCGACTTTCAAAGTTCAGAAGTAATTACCGACAAACTGACAGAATATATATATATATATATTTATTATATATATATATATATATATATATATATATATCCTAAAATCGTTACCGGTGATAATAACCATACTGGCAAAAATTTAAATCAGCAAAAAAAAAAAGTAATTTTTCTTGTCTCTCTGCTTGTTTGTATGTTAATATGTGCATTTATAACTCGAGAACGGCTTGACCGATTTTAATGATTGTGTTTTTAAATCGTACGTGTACGTAATTATCTAGTTAGGTTTTAACGTATATTTTATTATATTAAGTTATATATGTAAAAAATTATGTGGCTAATAGTCAATAGAAAATTACCACGATCGCGTTTTTTTCTAATATTTTGACGTTTGTAATACTGTGATTAATTATGACAAATAAAGAGTCGATATCCAGTTATGTATATTTAAAAACGAGTGAAATAAACTTTAAAAAAATTATAATTATTTACAATTATGTAGTTCGATAATTTACAACCGACTTCAAAAAGGAGGAGGTTATCAATTCGTCTGTATGTTTTTTTTAATGTTTGTTACGCGATTTCTCCGCGAATTGTAGACGTAAAAATACACGAGTACGTTGGTTAACTCTAGCTGGCAACGATTACAAAATAAACGGAAGTAGTAGCATAAAGTAACTATTTATTGACTTTTTAGTGCATTTTTATAGTTTATTCTTATGAAGACGGTATTGTTTTTAATGAAAAAAAGTTTTTTTTTTTTATATATTTACAATAGCGATATATTTTTATCAGTATCTGAAAGTATCCAATTTGTTTGTTTTTTTTTAAGAGCCCATACAATACGTAAATTATTTTATTTACATTTGTATTCGCTCTGGGTGGGACATGATGTGGTTTCATAAATTATTTATTGAATTTTTGAGATAGTCTAAAAAAAACCTAATATTTTTTATTACCCCATTCCAACGTTGTGCTTAAATGATTTGAGCTAATCTCAAGTTTTATTACAGTCAATTTGTCAAATAAAAAAATACATTGACAAATCAAATTTCAATCTTAAATATTATTTTTCTTTCTCTGTCGAAGGTTAGGATTTTTCAATTGGTAATGTTTTAATAATTCCTTTTTTTGTGACCTTAGAATATTTTATACAGATTTGTTATATTACTAAAGGAATTATATAGTGTTTTTAAAAGGACATATATTTCGGTAAGCTCGCAAGAAAACTTATGGTAATTTTGAATTCATGAACATAATTTAGAAATGATAGTGTGAAAAAAATTGCTTCTTTGGAGAATAATTAAATTCTGGAAATAATTGAATGGTCATTGATACAATAAGTAGCAGGATAGAAAGAATTATAATAATTGACAACAAAAAAAAGTAACAGAAATTGACGTTCGTGCTTCACTAGTTGAGGGATAAGTTTTGAGTTTCCAGTATGTTTTCGAAATAAAAAAGTAATCCTTAAACACAGCAAAGTCTACATGGCAACACTGCGGATACCTTGGGCATCCTAACGCTAAGTTAAAACGATAATTATTCATTTTATATATATATATATATATATACATTATTACTATAATATTTTTGCAAACGAAACAAATAAATACAGATTTTTTTTTGAAAACGATGCATTCATGTATTATTTATATATTATAGTATAGATATACTGGTTTATTAACTTAACAAGCCTTTATAAACCGGTGTTATTATTCGGATATTTAAAAAAATAATACAATTATAATTTTCATAATTAAGGAAATCAATTATTTTTTACGAAAAATCATCCCGAAGGATAAAGTATAACTGAAACAAAATATTTTTTTAATATTAATTTTTTTAGTATTTTATTTTTTTCTATTTTTCAAATGTTTTCTTTCCTTTTTTTATATATATATTTTATTTGTTTTTCTGTTATTTCTCCTATACACTTCTGTTTCTTGTTCGAGAAGTTATTTTATACCTACACAGAGAAACACTTTACAGAGTACTGAGAAATGTAGTTGCGCTATATTGTTTTCTTTAGGCCCATGACTAACGTAGAATTTTATTCTTGTTCGGTCACTAATTTTGAATGCAATTAGAAAAATAAAAGTTAATTTAAACAACAAACAAAAAAAAAAACGAAATTGGCAACCGAACAAAACTAGAAACATTTATGAAAAAAAAACAATTGTTTTTCAACTAGTACCTGGTTTCATGACATTTTTTTTTTTTATTCTTAAAAAAAGTATTTAGTCAACACCACTTCGAATTAAGTTGTCGAAAATATTACCGTCCTGGTATTAAACCTTAGGTAAATATTACCGTTACATTTCCGTCATTTTATCTCTATCCCTCTCTGTTTGTTATGTCATGAAACCGGCACTGTCGAGTTTGTGACATTAGTTTTTTTTTTAAATATAAAACCCGTTAACGCCTGCATGCTCCGCAGCATCGGATACAGTCTGACGCTTCACGGTTTGAATCAAGTATTAGTTTTTTATTATAACTTAGTTGACTGTAACGAACCGCCCCCCTCACCTCTCCCCGTCGGTCCTCTTTGCCCTTCCCACTGTAATTCGCATGCTCTATGTAGGCTGTGACTATAAAACTTATTCCTGATATGATTTTACCTTCAAACAGTTACTATGATAATCCCCCCTTCCCCCATTTAGAAGTATCTCGTTTGTGATTAAATATATATGTAAATAAAAACACATGTACACCGCGGTATGAATATAACTATCTCTATATCTCTCTCTGTCTATCTCTCTTTGTATCTATCTTTTTTTATCTCTTAGTCATACTGACTGTTTGAGTTTTTTTTTTCGCTACTTTTTAATTTATTTTTGTTTTGTTTTTTTTTTTTTCTGTATGTTTTTTTTTTTTAAATATTTTTAAGAATATATAGTATTTTTTTTTGCTTGTGATTCGCCAACCCGTTACATCCTCGCTGCCATCTAAAAGCAACCTAAAGCTCTGTTACGCCGTATATAATGATAAATGTTTAGTTCACCTGATATTGTTCAGGGCCGCACGGCGTACTAACCACGCGTTACCCGATTTTAGTAATAATAATATACATACAAATATATATAGGCAGTAACAATTCATTTTTTTTTTTTATATTTTTTCTTTTTATTGTTTTTTTTTATCATTTCTACCGGACTGTGTTCAGTTACTGCTCTATATGCAATGGACTTATTGTATCATTTTTTGAGTGTGGAGTGGATTTTTCTTTGAAAAAAATAAATAAAAATAAATACGACTATTAGATGTGTCGTCATATACACGTAGCGAAGGCATGCCGCCATAGTACTAATAACACTATTTAACCGTATTCGATTTTGTACCCCTCCCCTATATTTCCTTTGCCCCTTGTGTTGTCGATGTTGTTTTTTCTTATTTATGTTTTGTTTTGTGTTTTTTATTTTGTTTTGTTCTGTGAATGTTTATTTACCCCTCCCCTTATTAGTTGTGTGTTGTCGGGGTGTGTGTTTGTCAGTCCGGGTGGGTTTACAAGTTTCAAGCTGGGCTACGAGAGCGGTCGTCATTAGTAGTTGCATACTGCATTGGATAAAAGTTGCGCGCCTTTTTTTTATATATTATTTTGTGTTATTTTGCGTTAGTCTTGTTAGGCTTGTAGATGTGTCAGTTTGTGGATTGTATATATAATATATATATATATATATATATATATATTTTAGTTGATTCTCAGTATGCGATCCAGATATACGGTGAGTATTATATAGATGTTAACATGTTACACGTTTGTTTTTTAAATAAAATTCAAAACAGTATTCAGAGTTTGACGTCCGTTTTATTGATTATTTAATTGTGCAAATATCAATTGAAATAAAGTAAGTTACACATTATGGTTTTATAAATAGACAAGTTTTGATATTTTCACAATTATTTGATTTTCATAATATTAATAAATTAATAAAAAATTGAATCGTTTTCCTCCTTGGCTCCCATAATTAGATGTTTCTAAGAAAAATATAATAATAACAAAATGGCATGTTAGTTTAAGCGTCGGTTATCATTTGTTTTGTTTTTTTTTTTTTAAATTGTGTGTGTTAATTACTAATTAAAAATGAAAAGAATTAAACAGCGTGCCACCACCATAGATTATGGAATTTGATAAATAAATAAATTATAAATGTTTAAATAAAGTACCCGAATGTATGAGTTTAATTAGTTTCGTGTCAGTTGTTAGTGCACCTTCGTTCCTTAAACACTAGGCGTAATACCATCCTACGTTGTGTCTTCTAGGTGTAGTTTTAGTCAAATGTCCTCAGGTTAGATAAGGCCTCGATTCTATTTCCATTTCCTTTTTTTTTTGTATTTATATATATACATTTTTTGTTCATTTGTATATTTTCATGTTTCGCTCTTCCGGAGTCATATTCGGTATCACACCATTCGGCCCAAAATCGGGCCCCCCACTCACACGAAGCATACACGATACACGATTTTCTATCTTTTGGTTGTTTTATGTTTTGTTACTTCTTTAAAACGAATTATATGGTCTGTTTATTCTGTTTTGGCCTGCCTGCTTAGGGCAAACATGGAACGATATCTGTGTTGGAGAAAATAACTCTATCCAAGTTAATAAATATCTACGTTTGACGTCATCAATTCTAAAAGTAATATTAGTAGGTACATGAAAATTACGTTTTCAAAAGATTAAAGGTGTTTCCTGATAGCCGTACTATAATTAAACTTTTGGCAGAATTCAATGAAGCCTTAAAATTATTATCTGGCAAAAAAGAATATTGAACTAAATGTATTTAAACGTAATACTTTGTATATTATATTTATTCTTTTTATTGATTGACAACAATGACACATAATATATAATAATTTAAAATGTATAACACAACTTTAAAAGTATATTTAAATGAGAAATGATTCCTGTTATATGAAAAGCTATTATTTCTATATTAAATATGACAATAGCAGTGGGAAACTTTTATTGAAACTGATGACATCAAACGGTATCAGCAACGCGTACCATGTGTGGCCATCACGGCAGTTGTAAAGCTAGGGCTGCGTATGCGCACGTAGGACGGTGTCGAATGGGGCGTGGAGCCGCGCGTCGTTGAGAGATGTTGTTGGCAACCCCGGCCCGTCCCGTCCTCGAGACTGAAGTGTAGTGGCGGGCGCGGCGGCTGGCTGCGCGCTGCGTGCGACGGACGCTGACGGTACCCGCACCCTCGCACCCATCCCCCTGACCCCACCCGACCCTCGTGACCCAGACACCCTTAGCCACGCCCCTAGAGACCCCTAGCGCGTAGTGTTTCCTCGACAAACTGTCTCCCATCGAGATCGACTGCACTCCGCGCTGCTTTTTTTTTTTTTACACTTCTTCAAACATTTTGTTATTTGGTTTCTTTCATTTTACATAGAAGTTTTACACATTCACACAAGACATTGTTTTTTTTTAGTTTTTTTGTGATATCGCTACTGTTTGTTGTGATGAGGAGTGTTGTTGTCGATCCAATTAGAGCATTTACTAGATCTTGTTTTTCGTCTGTTTTGCATCTTCCCACGTCTGTTTTGGCTGTAGTACTCGCCCACTCCTTATACCGAACATCGTTTTTTTTTCACACACATATCTTTATCTGGCACGGTCTCGTCCTGTTCGTAAGTGAGCACATTGTCGAAGTGTCACTCGGAGGGTAGTTAGCACGCGGTAGAGGCAGCGCAGGGCAGGCGCGGCACTCTGAATACAGACAAAGGTTCTCAGAGAGAACATCCACACCACACTCTGTCCTCATCGGTAGCGCGCGTACGTGCGTCCGGCGCGGCGGTGCGACACGTGAGACGCGACACGCGGCAGGCGGCAGGTAGCAGAGGGGATACGGGAGCGAACGGGTTGTGTAGTAGGGCGCGACTGCCGTTGTGTTGTTGCAGCTGCGTGTGGTACGCGCGTTCAAGTCTACGCTGGAGGACATCGAAGAGCGGCTCTCTTCGCACTCCGCGGCCGAGCTGCGGTCGCGGCTGCGGGCCCCGCCGCAGGACATCGCCTACATCGACGCGGACGACGTGCCGCCCGCGACGCGCACTGAGACCACCATATTCTGAGCCGCACGACACCACCACCACCCGCCCCCCGCACCGCGTACCACAAACCACCCCCACCCCCCAACAATTCCTCCACCGACACATATATACACACAAACGCGCGCAAACCCTCGCGTTTCCACACGTGCACGTACTTAAAACCGCGGAATCTCGACACTACGCTGCGATCTCGATCTGTACACGATTCTCGAAATTCACACGTACGATATCTCGAAATGTTATAGTATATAAAACATTAAAGAAATGGTTTATTGTTGAAAAATGTTAATTATTAGCGTTAGGTAGGCGATAGCAATAACGCTCGTGCAGTACGGAGGCCCGATGTTGAGGTGAACCTTCCTATACCGGATTGTGCCTGTTGTCGCGACCCACGCGCGTCTGAACAAGCCCTTACAATTTTCAATTACTTTGATCGACAAACGATTGGATGCTTATAAAAGTTGACGATAGTGCATATCTTAATATCGGGACCCCTTTTTTCATATACGTAGGTTAAACGAGTGTTTCTAACAAACATTATTAATTAATATATTATTATGAATGAACACTGCTATTTTAGAGACAAACGTATTTGTACATAAGTTGTAGAGAGATCTTTAAAAACCTCGTCATTAATAATCGGTGCAGTGATATTTTATATATGTAGGTAGGAAACAGCTATATGGATAAAAATATATTAAAAAAAAGAAACTCAATTGAAAAAAGTACCTATTTTTAATCTTTCATACTTTGAGATTTTTACTTAAAAATGTTTTTTTTTTAATTTTTTCAACTTTCTCTATTTAGCTTTTCGTGTAAGTAGTTTGTTAGGTGTGTTATATAACTGTTGTGTCTATATATTGAGGTTATTTTATTAGCTTGTGTTTTATTTCATAGTAAATTTTGGGACCATTTTTATTACACACCCCCGTTTCTTACTTAATAGCCGGGATAAATATTAGTAGATCTGATACTTTTACTTTTAAATATACTCAAATTTTTATCTTTATCTAAAATATTACAATAATCGTATCGAATATTTAATGTAAGCCTAAAGTTTAATATGAAAACGACACTAGAAACATACCCACTCTCCACTAAAACATCAAAAATCAAGTCTAACAAACAAAACAAACAAAAAAAAAATTGTATTCATTATACTTATATATATAAATATTAAAAAATTAACTCAATTATGCGAAAATGTTACGAAAATCTATTATTATTTACGTTTGAAATAAATTTTGAAGCAAATTCCATAGCATTTTTTTTTTTCGTTATTTTGTGATATATGGTGGGGCCGCCCATTCTTAGTATAATCGCTCTATTTCAGATGTTGACGGTAAGTCTGTAGGTCTGACTCGGATAGGGATTCGAGTATGTTTGTAAGTATTCTAGACTCAGGTTATAATGTAGGTAAACCTAAAACACTGAACGAAGTAATGTCTCATAGTATGCTAGTAGAGCATGATTATTATCAAAACCATTGTTATTAAAACTTATAAAAGCGACCGAGTGAACGATTAAATTAATCTTTAAAGCAATTTTTGTTTTATTTTTAAGATAATGTTTAGGTATTTTGTTTTTGTTTTAAGTTACTCAATTCACTTAGTCGCTTTGTAAACAAACGGAACGATATATGAGTAACGTGCACGCTCAAGCACTAACTTCGGTTTTTTTTTTAAATAATAATCGTTATACAGATAAGTTATTTTTTCTTTATTATTTCTCGTTCATTTACATTGTTGTAAGCTAACGAACACCGATTATATAAGGTGAGAATCTAAAATAACACGCCGGCCATTTTGTAACTAACAAAACAAAGAACGACGCGCAAAACAACAAAATGGCCGATTATACAGTTTAGATTGTAAGTACTGAGAGTATATATTGAAGAAAATGTATATGTTTGTTTTTTGGGTACAACGTTATGTTAATTTTTTTTTCTTTTGTTTAGATCATACTATACGGTAATATGTAATTTCTTCAATTTGTTTTCGTTTTTTGAATTTGAAATAATTTTGCTTCGCATTTACAGTGTGATCGCTTACAGTGTTATTGCATGTAGAAAAATGTCTGTGAGTATGCACATTTTTGTACTATTATTATTATTATTTTCATTATTAAAGTATGTTTTTTAATAATTAATTTTTGTTGTATTGTTAGAGATTCTGATAATATTCTCGTACATTTATATTATCAGAGTCTCAGCGTCATTTTTATGAACGATTTTTATTAATTATTTGATTATTAACCGTGTCTATTGTTTATGGTTCATTATTGTCTATAGTTACGTTGCGAAAGACGATCTAGCAAACAGCTAATAGATATATTTGGAAACGTTTAACATACCATCACAATAAAATAACAAACTCAACAATTTCTAGTTAATAAGCAAAGAATATATATAATATAAAAACAAAAATACAAAAAAAAAAACGTTTATTTGAAACTCCACTATTACATCAAAATTACCTAGTTGATTAGTTTATATTTTAAAATAATTAACAAATTTATTACACTTAATTATTTTTTCTTTCTTTATTTAACTCGGTTGTGTGTGTAGTACTTATTTTATAAGTTTGATTTTTATTCTTATTTTTTTTTTTTTTTATAAGTTATATTTGATTTCCAATGTAAACGTTGTTATAGAACTAATATTGACCCCGGCACTAAGAAGTAACGTTCTAATTTAGCTACTTTTAATAAAAGTATTTATTTGACGAAAGCTGATATTTTATTTTTGTTTTATACCTCGATTAAAATACTATAAATTCACTGTCATAAAAATAACTGCGATGATAGTAGCTCACATACCGGATTTTTCTAATATATATTTTTTTTTCCCAACTAGTAGCCGTAGTTTTCACATTGATTCGTTTAATATATTAATTTAATATACTTATATATTTTATTTAAGTATTCGCTACTGGATGCCCTCGAACCCACGACCCAGCTAGTGTGAATGCCCCTTTATCCTAATCGAAAAATCATAGTTACAATCGATCTCAAAACGAAACTGCTTTTAAATTTAGTTTAAAAAAATATTTTATATACAGATAAATGCCAATTAGATTTACGATAAACGACAGATGATTTTACATTAGGACTTATAGGAACTATACGAAGCAGTTTTGTTAAAACGAATAGATACGATGTTATGCGTAGAGAGTGAATATAGATTTTGCGGACATTATATGACATATATATATAGGAGATCGGTTGATTGACAAGTCCGTGATATATTGTTTTACAGCAAAAGGCGGACATATTGGCCGGTCGCAGAATATTTGTCAATAATTATTTGGCGGAGCACCGAAGGATCAGCGTGCAATCCGGTGGCAGTTCCCTGCCAGCGCTCAGTCCCGTATCGCTACAAAGCGATGATTAAATAAATTTAAAAATCTCCTCATTTTATACATACCTATATAATACAAGGATAAATGAAGTTATACAAAACAGAAACGCGTAAAAAAAAACTAAACAAAGTTTATATATTAAACAAAAAACAAAGTAATCCGATTCGTTAATATAAATATAAAAAAATATATTTGTAAATACATATATAATTAGTAAACATTTGCATATAATATATTACACATGCGCGTTTTTTTTATAAAATGTATTAATCTATTCAAAAAACAAATTACGTCAAAACAAAGAGTTAAATTTGCTTTAAGTAAAATATAACTGCCGTTAATAAAATATATGCGTTTTAAAATATAAATGCTGTTCGATATATTGCAAATTAATGATAATAATAGTAATAAATATGACGAAACAAATTAATGTAGATTAAATAAATAATAGTTATTAGATTCGCAAAAAAAAAAAATTCTAATAATATTAATGTTATATGGTGCACCATTTGAAGATGGTTTTAGATTTTTATTGAAATCTGTGTTTTTATAACAGTTATTAAAATGATTTTTTCGAAAAGTTTATTTTTTTTACGTACATTTATAAAATGGAAAAAAAGACGACTCTACTTTTGTAAATGAAGTAATTTCCTTTTAAAAATCTCACTCCTATTAAATGTTATATGATAACAATATTTTACAATAACAAAAAAAAAAAAAAAAAAAAAAACAAACTTACAACAAATTCAAAGTATGTGCTAACTCAAGTGCTTTTATAAATGTTAATTATAAGATGATGATATTTAAATTTGCTTGCTATTTTTTGTTTTTTTTTTTTATATATTTTTTTATTAATTTGAGGAGGAATGCTATATTTTAGATCGTGTATTGATATTTTTCAGTATTTAAATGTTGCAAACAGAATTGTATACATGCCGTCATATGCTTTGGAAATGCAATTTTTTCTTTACTATCACTATCGAGTAAAAAAAAAATTATTATTGTTAATCTGTATTATTAACATTAAAAATGTATACAGTTTTGAAAAAAGTCAAAGAAATTTAGAAATTTATATGCTCATGGTTTTTGGTATATTATGTGCTTACTGTGTGTCGGTTCGTCTATGGAGTTTGAAGATTAATTAAATATATGTGAAAAATATATTTCTGTTAGTATTGTATGTATGTATATCGTTTCTTTTTTTTTTTTTTTTAAATAGGATTTAACTTTAGCGACTGTAGGTAGATTGCTACTGTTTGCAGTTACTATTTAAAATAGTGCATGCAAATAATAATAATTATTTATATAGTATGATGAATTATATATTTAAGGGTATAAGATTGTTGAAAACCGATTATTACCTTATTACTTAACATTTTCACACAATACACATATTATATTCTCTGACATCCGGTATTTATGTTTTTTTTTTAATAATTTATTTATTTTTAATAAACTTTATTTAACGTATACATTATAATTATATATATAGATTTCAAGCAAATTTAATTATCGAAGAAGAGAAACATCTGTGGCGAATTTGTGTTTAACATAGTTAAAACAATTTATTATGAATTGTTTGTTTTTTTATATAGGTATATATTTATTATAATAAAAATGCACTTCGTGTAGTGATATTTAACTCCTTGCCTGCTAGCAAGCCACGTGTTAAACTTTAGAAATATAGTAGTCTATAATAATTAAAAAAAAACCGCATATATTATATAAAAAACAAATAATTATATAAATTTATTAAAAAAAATCTTTCTCTCTATTTATACGTCGTATGTTAGATTTAAAAAAACAAAATATTTTATTAAATTAATCGATTGATATAAATAAAATTAAAATAAATAACGCTTAATGTAGGTTCTACTTAACCATGCCTAAAAGTGGGAAAGTCACTTAAAAAAATATTAATTGTTTCAAACTAAAAGCATGACTCCATATGATCAAAGTATGAAACTGGACCGATATTGTCTGTGAATTCGTAACCGCTTCTTGTTTATTAAACATTAGTAATAAAGTTACATATACTCCAAAGTTTTATTCATTTCACCCAAACGTGCCACGTTGAGGAGTGAGCTGTGTTGCGCACTGTATAAGGTAACTCCGCAGTCACGGCAAGTGATGTTGATTTATCGATGTTGGTCCAAATGTTTGTTGTTTGAACGGCCTGTGGCCAACACTGGCAGTTGTATGTCGTACGAATTAGCTCGATGTTAGAATTCGCTTAGTGCTTACACGCTACTCGATTGTATTCACAAGTAGTTTATTTAGAAACACCATGTATATACTCTGGCATGGAAATGTTTATATGTCTTCGCATATACGGCTCCTTTGTTGCTTCAAAATTGATCTAATAATCGTATGTAAATGTTTATTAACATACAGAAAATATAAACCGGGGTCTAAAAACGATTTTGATATATAGGGGGATATTACATATTTTATTTGCGTTAATCATGAAATGTGTGCTTTATTAAATGGCCGTAGTCGATAAACATAGATATATCTGGTATGTGAGCGACAACGTCGATATAACGATATATATGTGTGCTTCACTAGTAATAGACCGCATGATAACACTTCAGACACAGACACATGTGCTGTCCAAACACATCACTTACACACACATATATACACACAAACACGAAAACATAAATATATATCATAACAGGACGTATATCTTCGATGTTTGATCAATGTTATAAATATTTTTAAGTTTTATTTTTGTTTTTTTTTTTTTATATATGTATATTCTACAGTATAACGGAGCCCTGGATGGAATATAAATACATATATATTTTATTATTATAGTATTTAAGTGCACTCCCCACATTATGTGCTTTTTAAGGTAAAAAAACTGATCGTTAAAAAACCCCTACGTTTATGTAACTATATATTTTTTTCCTTTTTAAATATTATAACTGACGTGTATTTTATGTTGATGTGTTTCTTCTATCTACCTAAAATCTCTTCCATCGCTTCGGAAGGCGCACCGCTTCTTTTGTACCCCTTGGAATATTTCTTTTAATTTTTTTTTTTCATTTTTATTTTTATAATATTTTACTGTACATTTTTCTAAAACTGTCGTGTCGAACGCGGTCTTAAAGATGGATTTTTTTTATATTTTGAAAAAAAAAAATTTAATATATTTTATTACGATATTTTTAACGAGGACAGTCGACACTACAGTAAATAAATATTGAAAAGTATATAGTAGAGACTTATATATATTGGAAAGCCTACGTTCCGATCGCCTTCTTAAAGTAGAGACACTCTTCCCCGCGCTTCCCCCTGACCCCCCTCACTTTTTGTCTTGTATAGTTACTCTTTTACTTCAATCGTCTCGTTTTTATTTTCTTTTCCATGAATACACCCCATTGCACACGGAAGGTGATAGGTGGAGAGTTACAAGAACGGTTGATACCCGTGCCGTACAGCAAGACATCCACCGACCAAGCTGTAAGATTCCTATTTATGAGGCATAACGATGTTTCAATCACATCTATATATATATACATACGTTTAATTTTTGTTTATCTACATTTTTATGTTAACATTTATGTTTTTGTTTTTTATGTTCAAATGTTTATACTGTACTCTCTATCTCTGGTCTATCTATAATATAAACCGTTACATGATTTCTCCTATCAACTATTCCCCCCAATTGTTTGTTGTATGTTGATGTTGGCAACATTGGCCATTTATACCACGATTCTATTCATTTTAATGTTGGGAAATTCAGTGGGAAATATTTAGCCAATGTTTATCGCATGTACCCTTTTATTATTAATAACGTGCACGTTTCCAAAATGCATGTGCTATTTTTTTTATACGCATATATCACAATGTTAGGAATTTGATTCCGGTGCTGGTACATATTAATCTTATATTTCTCAAATATTCTCATTTCGCTCGAATATGTGTTTAAATATTGTGTCTGATATATAATGGAATATGCTTGAGTTGGAATAATTAATTTCCTGAAATAAACATCATACATAAAAAATACCTGCCATTTTTATATCCTATTTCTCATAATAATTGTGAGTTTCTTCATGACCCTTTACAATACATAAATGAACGCCCCCTGACAGATCTATGTCTTAAATAATAACTTCTTCTAAAGTCAGCAGAAAACCACTTATAAAGAGGAAAAAACGTATTCAGCTATAAGCTATAAATATACTTATCAGTAGGTACCATGGTGTTTTTTTTATTTTATTTGCATCATATTTTGCACTATATATGATTAAACTAGTGGGGTTCCGTGTAGATAAACGCCAGGAATTCGTCATAAAGCTTACATTAAACAATCATTTATATGGTATAGTTTTAAGATCAAAATATGTTTTTTTTTAATATTTATGTATAAGAACAGCTTCATATCACCGTGCAAGGGTTGTTAAGGGTTTCTGTCAGCTTGCTTTGGAAATTCGGGATATAGGAGACGAGTGTCGGGGAGTACATCGATGTTGCTTAGTTCATGTGCTGTGTAGGGTCTCTCAGCCCGAATAGAGCTTTGATCGCGCGTAGCTCACATAGTTGAGGTGAATATCTAAATGCAGTCACAGAGTCGGTATTAGTACGTACAACGCATGTCCGAAGGCAGCACTACTCATACTTTCGCACAGGCGTGGACGTTTCAACGCGACGGCGAGATGTCTGTATTCAGAGCGGTACTTGGGAGGAAAGTGATGAATGTCCCCTGTCACGCCGGCCTCTCTGCATACTGCATGCCCTGGGACTGATGGGATGTGGTAGTCCCCCCAACACCCTAGCACCCACACCTCCTGCCTCGCGCTACGCGCCCCTCCTTACATCAATCATTTGGTTAACCTGTGACTGGAATTTTGAATTACCTAACCGCTTTCTTGCCTCCTTTTTATGGCTCGGTGTGCTTACATTTTTATGTTCATTTGAAACGTTTTATTTTTTATTTCCGGCCGGCACTACTCGCGAGCGCTACGTCACGGCATTCTTGTACCTCTGACTACGATATTATACAAGATTTAGTTCTTTCTCTGTTGTCTGTAAGCCTTCTGTAACAATAAAGTAGTAAGTTTAATAGCTGTTTTTTCTTATTAATGTTTTAAAATGAAATGAGGGTTCTAAAAGCGCCACTGTCCATCTTTCACCCAAATATCACTAATAATGCCATCTGATAGATTTGTTTAAATGCTTCTTATCAAGTAATGTTAGAACTGTATCATATAAATACCAGTTCTAAAACTGTGTTTAATTGCAAAAACGCTACTGTCCCGAGCTGTTGAGAACAATAACTTTGTTTTTATTAGATTTCAGAAAGATACTGTGTAAACTTGTAAATATATAAATGATGCTGCAGGATTAGGGATTAGATATGTAACAAAGCAAAACAAACCTTATCATATGAATAATTAGGAAACACAGAACAAGTGAATATCATACACCATGGACAGTGGCACTATTGGCTTTATACCCATCAAATATAAAATGTTGTCCCCGTTATGCAAGGGGGGTCAGAGCGAGACACGATTGCCGTAAGCGCGCGCGTGTGCCAGCCGCGGTATTGAAACGAATAACAAAAGCGGTGTTGTTGGTGCGTGGCGCAGATCCGCGTGGTGAACGCGTTCCGGCAGGGCCTGGACTCGCGCGGTTCGCTCGCTGACGCGGCTCTCGCAGAAGCGCTTCGCAAGCAAACTGCGCTCTCGAAGCGGTTCTCACACTCGTCGAGCGTCGACTGCGGGGAGGGAGGGCCGCGCGCGACGCGCTCGCGCCACACGACATCGACGTTGAGCGCCTCTCGAGCCACAGCCACACCGAGACCGCAGTGTAACGCGCGCCCCCGCACCTCCCCCAAAACTCATAGCAACACCACCTTGTCGTCGTCCCCCTCGACCAGATCCCCGCCGCAGCCGCCATCCGCCGCGCCAACAGTATTATAAGTCACGCGAACCGTTACGCTGCCGTCGCTCCAATCAAAATGTATTATTGTAATGCTGAAACGATTGTGTATAATATAAATATTATAAACGTGGATGATGATAAAGTTTCGTATTTGATTTTTGAACGTGTATGTCTGTGGGCGCACGTCGCGTCCTTGAACATAAGTTATAAATTGTTAACTAGTGTGTTTAATTATTCGATTGTTTTGAAAATATTTTATTATTATACGCGTGCGTTGCGTTGCGCGCGTTTGTTGAACAAATAATAATTAAAAAAAATATTGTCTAATGATTAATTTTAGATATAAGCGCAGGGGTGAGCGAATGGACGTGTGTTTTTTGAAAATGATTAAAATAAATTTTATTCGCATACCATCGTGTCATATTTCACACGGAATGAAATGTTTTATATTGCTTTTGTTAAAGACATGTTGCGTGAGTCGGTAGGGAGGGAGGGGGGCGGAATATGCGGGGCGTTGGTCAGTGGGGCTCGTCCTTTTGTACAAAGTTGTTTCGTGGTACGCGTCGCGCACATGCAAGTGATATTACCGGCTCCGCACACCGGCCCCCGCTCCGCCCCCGCCACTCTCCCGCCTTATATATATATATATATACTTCAACTAAATTATTGAACTATTAGTTAAGGTGTTTGTTATAAAAATCAGTAACTTTTTTTTGTTTTTACAACTTCTTTTCCCCCTATATCGTAAGTATACATAAAGTCATATCTCGAAGCGTAGGCGCATCAGCAGAGGCGTGTTCCTACACGGGAACCGTTTCCGACACAGTTCGCCGTGTAGGAACCGAAGTAGTCCACTTTGAACATCTTCTCGAAATGTTTAAAAATAGAAATAATAATAATTATTATTATAAAAAAAAAAACATTAAAATTGTATAGCTGAAGGTATATTTATTTGTAATGCTAGTCTCTTATGAAACAAAAAAAATACTAATTATTCAATTATTATATAATGTACTTATTGATTATTGATAATACTTCAAGTTTATTCAACAAGATTATATAGTCTATATGGTGTAATAATGAATTGATTTCGGTATTTTTTCCTCTTATGAGCAGTGAGTGGGTGAGTGCGCGCAGGCGGCACGGTGCACGCAGGCCGCGGCCGCCAGTGCGCACAGCACACACGAACACACAAACACACATAGGCGACTTAGTATCGCAGCAGTGGCATTTTCCACTTATAACGTATAAGACATGTACTTAATCGACTTAGTGACGAGATGCGAGATGAGATGGGACCGCTCGCCGCCCAATTGTTTTTAGTATTAATTAATTGATTGATGAACTCTAAAACGATATAGTGAATCGGCAATGTTCAATTTTGTATAGAACGTTTCATAGTAGCGGTATTTGAGAGTTGTTACGTTTTATTTGCGAGGGGTACTCTACGTATGTAGACGCGTTCCATTGCGCACTGGAACGTGCACCCGCACAACTCCGCCCGTAACTGGACAGCAATCGACTAGTGCCGCGACTACTATTAAAAAACTATTAAACAATCTTGTAAGTAAGTAAGTATTAGCTTCGAATCAATAAAGCCTTTAAAAAAAACGTTAGTTAAAAAATATTAAAAAAACTATTGAGAACTTCACTATGTTTAAATAATATTAGTTACGGTTTCAGCGAGTATATAGAAGCCATGGTATCGTTTTGTGTATTATATATACATGTATATATATATATAATATACTATTTATTTCGTTGATATTCGTTACCGCGAGTTTCCCGATGAAAGACATAAATAATTAGGAGTCTATGAATGGTGTAATGTAGGCGAGGCCGCGGGCGGCGCACTAGCTGGCTACGTCCCGCGCCGTAACCTACATGACAAGCAATTGTTTTGACACGACAGTCTGCCACTAACCATTTTAGCTGATAAGTCCCATTGTTGTATTTTTCGTCTCACAATAAATGAAAATCTATTTTATTGTTTTTAATACCGTAGTTTTATTAATTCAACCTTTCAACAAAATTATCGTAAGACTACTTTACTATGATTGGTAAATATTATCCTTAAAATTAAATAACCTAACAAATATATTATGTAGGTAAACAAAGTTGGGAAATACCTGGTTAATGTTTTGGAAATTCAAATTGATTAGGGTAGAGCAAAATAGATCAGTAACAACACGTTACAATCAAACCCTAATTTCGTTGAATTTAAAATATTGTAACCTCCATATTTACCAACATAGGGTAAACCCATAGGGGAACAATCATACACAGTGGAACAAAAATGGGTCAGTCCAAACTGCATGAATTTTATTCTAAATCTTATATAAACACAACTGACAATCACTCATATACTTTGATCAACACGAAGCTCATATGCAAAACCCAATGTCATACGAGGATCTAATAGAACGACCTCTACATTCAATGTATGGTATTCTATCTGATTTAACTAAGCGTAAGGTTTTTAAGCAGGATCATAGCTAATGCGCTAGAACCTTCTGAAATTAACACAGAAATGATGTCATCCGCAACTCAAAAGTACAGTCAACTGAAAAAAAGATTCTTGAATTGTTAATGTCAATAAGACAGGATTAATAAATATCACATATGATGGTTCAGTTGATAGTGTTGTCGATTTCCGCATCGATGGACGTAAATTCAAAATCAAAAAATCTTTACTCAATTTTGGGCCCTAAGAAGGCGCTTATGAACGTCTAAAACACTACCACCGGTTTGGGAAACAATCCAGTCGCGAAGAACCGGCAAGAAACTCGATCTGGTTCTTTTTTTTTATAATTGTAATATATATCATTTTTTTTTAAATATAAAAACAATACAAATCATATTTTTTCACCAATGTTAACGGAAGCACAGAGATGTGAGTTAATTCCAGACATCAGTATTGTTCACGTAATGATCCACCCTGTAATAACTTTTTGAGATTAAAACTTGCCTGACATAATACTTGAACTCATTGTCAGGTAAATCGGTAATGTTACTTGGGATCTTATTGTAAAACCGAGTACTTATTACCTATAAAGCTTTTATTACACTTATTTAGCCTAAAGCTTAGGACAGCCAATTTGTCTTTATTTCTAATATTAAAAATTATGACGATCATTCACTAGGTCGAGCTTTTACGAATATGCATTAAGTTATCGAAAATGTATTGGGAGGGAAAAGTTAAGATATCACATTCTTGAAACATGTTCTTTAGAGATGCACGAGGTCCCATATTGTGTATTGCTCGAACAGCTTTCTTTTGTAACGTAAAAATGGTGTCTAAGTCCGCTGCTGTACCCCACAACAAAATACGATACCAAAATTCGAACTTAATTCTATAATGAGACTGATCTGTTGGTGAAAGAAAACATTGTGAGGAAACCATAGCACGGTGGTAGTGCATTTTCTAATAATGGCCACCTGGGTAGCTTCCACCCTCAAGTATGAAAACCTGTCGCCAAATACCCATAGGTGTGTACCGGCAACATCACTTGAGAACGTGTTAGTGTGTTTACCATTTTGGACCACATCGTCACTTAACATCAGGTGAGAATGTGGTCAAAGCATTGAGCCTATACCGTGTGAAAAAAACGTTACTAAAAAAATATAATTGTTTTCACAAATCGACATCCGAAGGCATACCCGACAAATGTTGCTAGAGGTACTGAGTATTCAATGTCACCAAAATTGGAGCCAGTCACATTTGTTTATTCACAAAACACCAGCCCTGGATCTAGGGGTAGCACACGCCCCGGATGGCAGTTTTAAAGGACGCCTAAATCATATTATATTATGATTAAAAATAAACTTGCTCCACACAGCGCCCAGCATACCAGGGAGCCTGGTTGAAAATTTAAAGGTACATAGACCATTAATATGCCGACCATTATATATTTGTGATTTTTTTAAGTAATTTATCTCAAACGGTGGAGAGAGGGGCGCCACTACTAAGTTTCTGCCCCGGTTCAATAAAGTCGTAGATACTCTTCTGCCAAAAGTAACTAGAAAGTCGAGCTAAATATTCGAAGTTCGAGCGACTACTAAATATCCCTAATTTTTTTTACATAAAACTAAACTAACACCAATATTATAGCACACACAAAATTATCTCATTATTATTATCTTACTATTACAGTACGTAATAAACCGAAATATGCGGTACTAAATAAGAATTATTAAACTTGCAAGGTTGGCACGCTGATTAGTGTGGCCGAACTTCGCATCAATGGACGCGGGTTCTAAACCACCTATCCAACTCTAAAATAAGCCTGAGTTTTCGGTGAAGGAAAACTTCGTGAGGAAACCATAGCATGGTGGTAGCGCACTTTAAAATAATGATTGACTGTGTACCTACCACCCTCAAGTAGAAAACCTGCCCCCAAATACCAATAGGTATGTTCCGGCAGCATCACTTGAGAACCAGTACCTCTAGGCCTAGTGTGCTTACCATCCTGGGGCAAATTGTCACTTAACATCAGGTGAGATTGTGGTCAAAGCACTAAGCCTATTCCGTGTAAAAAAGGATTCAAATAATAATATTGAGCAAATGGCGATTGAAGTTTTTAAAAGTCTGCATCTAAAGATAAAGTAAATTTATTCGTCAATATTTTCGTAGATTTATAGATGCATAAAAGGATAAATGAACGTATATTTTAAAAATAATATAAAATACCTAGTTTAAATGAAACCCAACACTGCTACGCAGCGAGAGACTCCTCCGCCTCTGATCGCGTTGCTGGTCTGCATCTTCAATGCGGCCATCAAGAACCACCACTTTCCAGCCGTCTGGAAAGCAGTAATCGTTATAGGTATACAGAAACCTTTTTTTTTTTTTTGACGGAGGGATATGCATTTACGCACTACCCTTACCCATTGCATTAGTGAGACCGAAGTCCCCCAACGCAATAGATAAGGGGGCACGGAGGGACGTCTCCGTGCCAATGTGGGACTCACCCGGGCGAGAGTCGCCCGGAAATACCCACTAAAACCCCCCGGGGCCGTCCGCCGCATTTGGGATGGGGGCGATACGGGATTGCTAGGTATACAGAAACCTAGCCAAGACGCCAGATTACCCGATAGTTACCGTCCCATTAGTCTTCTCAACACGTTAGGAAAACTCTATGAGCGGGTCCTTATGAACCGTCTCATAAAGGATATTAAGGACAAAGATCTCTTGCCTCCCCAACAGTTTGGTTTCCGAGCCAGACACTCCTGTGCACATCAAGTCGACCACCTCACGGAGTACATCCTCTCTAACTTCAACCATCCGAAGTTTAACAAACCTTGGCGTAAGCTCGCAGTCTTCTTCGACGTCGTCAAAGCATTCGACAAGGCACACTCGCCTTATCTATAAACTCACTGAGCTAGGCATCCCCGACACTCGTCACATTATACACAATTATCTCAAAGATCGTAGCTCTCTCTATATCCCATCCAATATGCGCAGGAGTCCAAGGTTCCATTCTGGCGCCTGACCTTATTAATCTTTATCTGGCAGAGCTCTCTGCACTCGCAAAAATGCTGTTAGGGCTTTACGCGGACGACACGGTCATCTATTATGCTTTCCGTAAGAAAGCAGTCCTTCGAAAATACGTCCAGAGCCGTCGACGATCTCAGCTCTTGGTATTTCAAGTGGCGTATCGGGAGTAAGAGCACCGCGATCATGTTCGATAGAGCCCGCTCGAATAAGCCACCTCGCCCCATCACTTAAGCAGATACGGAAATCCCCTACAGCACCGAAGTTAGGTACTTAGATGTTCAATTAGACGCCAAAATGACTTTTTACTCTCACTCAAGAAAGTCAAGCGCCAGACCGCCACGGTGCTAGGCCGTCTCTATCCGCTGTACAACTCCGACAGCAAAATGGCCCTCCGCCAGTCACACTGTACAAAATGGTGGTTAGAGCCATCATTACGTACTGTCCACCCGCGTTCACTCACATTAGGAGTTCCGAGATGTACACCATAGAAAAGATCTAGAATCGTTTTGTAAGGAAAGCCATAGGCGCCCGATGGTACCAGAGAAATGTGGATTTACACAGGGATCTGGATCTACGCACCATCAAGTACGTTTTCAAAACCCGGTGTCGCGCCTTCTTTGAACGTTTGGCGATTTATTACCCGGATGCATGTAGTTTCTCGACGGAGGAGTTAAAATAGAACACCGTAGATTGACTCGCTGCTTTTAATTAATACAAAATACGGAATGAGTATACAAATAGTTTACAATGTAATGATACAATATGTGTAGGTACATAAGCTTAATGTTTTGGCGTCTATCTTCGCGTCCCTGAACACAGTAAAAATACATTATGAAATGTTACCAGCCTTAAATTACCAACTATTAAAGTTAAGGAGTTAAAATATGAAACCTAATAATATTAGTACAAGAAAGGCGGAACGCCACAAACGCGGAGAGACACACCCGAACCCCCTCATAATACTTTACGCACTCGTCCGGAGTGATGCCATGTTCCATGTTCTCCTACTCTTGCAAGTATATCCGTAGTTTCATTGTCTGGAACCCCCTGCATACCCATCTCAGAATTAACCAGTTATTCTAATCCAGACTGTTCGTTCAACTTTGTCACACAATTGGCGACTAACTTCGGCTCAATTAAGTCGGAATCCAGCGCAAAAAAAAAAAATGCGAAATTTACTTTTTTTGTGATAGCGATGCAGTCACCGATAGTAAGTTCTCTATCGATGCAGCAGACAAAATTAATTAAATATAATTATCATGAAACTCTTTTATAGCATGATTACATGGAATAATAGACACTAATACAAATAAAAAAATATTTATTTCGTATATTTACACTTATACATATGTTCAAATTAAAAAAAAACACATTCAATCAGTGAGGGAATCTTCTTAGAAGGAGATCATACCGGGCGGAGGCTCCGGAGGCATGAAGTTAAATAACGACACGCCGGGATCTGAAATTTTTTTATTGTCATTTTAATTGTAAGTTTCGCTTTGAGAAGTCCATTTGTAGTATTATAAAAATTTATAATACAATAAGTATTTTAATCAGTGGCGTAAAGCCTTTTATGCGCACTGTGCGAGCTTCTATAACTGCGCCCTTTTTAGATATTATAGGTAGACCTAGACCTAGACTTAGACCAATGCTATGTATAGGCCGGCCTACTTTATTTAATTCAGGGTGATAAGTGTAAGGGTGTCAGTGGACCAATTATCTAATATTTTGGAAAAAAAATATTTTTTCTAATAATATATAATCTAATCTAATAAATAATACACTATAGAAAAGAACGCTCGTGCGCTTCCAAAAAAAAATAAGCGCAATCTTATGTCTAATTTAATAGACGTTTTTGATGATACTGGCATGTGGGAATCGAGCACTAGGAGCGCAGCGGGAACTTATCAGGAGCAAACTGAAAAAATAATAGTCCTGCCTGGTCTGACCATTCGACCATCGCGCCCTCTAGAGTCTACCCCTTGTGCCTGGGCACCGGTGGCACCGCCTATTTACGGCACTGATTTTAATATACTCCAAAAACATGGCAGATTGGACATATACGTAGGTGATATTCAGGTAAATAAAATATTTTAGAAAATAATGGATTTTTTATAGGTACGATGAGTTTCAACTTTCAAGTAATATGCGAACATCAATAGAGGGTCTGTTTTATTTATTTTTGATTACATAGAAGACGGGGCGTCTGAGTGGGGCTAATTCTTATGTTATCATGAAGAGCGGTAAGAGACTACTTCTGAAAAGGGAAGAGAGAAATATATAAAAAAAAATGTTAACGTAATAAATATATTTAAATCACAAAGTAAACGATCATACGCATCGACATACTGTGGCCATCGCATCTAAAGGGGTTGTGAAACAATGAAAGAAGTATTATCAACAGTATATATTACCGAATTTAGTGTTGAGAGGTTGGTGTTGGTGTTGGTGGTGCGCGGATGGTGGTGAGCCGGGCGGTGGTGGTGGGGGGGTGGTAGCGCGTCCCACAGCGGCACGTGGTCGGGGTGGGACGCGGGGCAAGGCCACGCACACCCCACGCGACGAGCTTTCTTCTTCTACACACATTATATTCCAATTCGAATCGGAAATGATTATTCCGAACTCTTTAAATAACTGTTGCTTACATTAATATTATTTGTGTAGTCTATGGTTATGATATCTGGCAACACTGTGTGTGCAAACTTCTTAATAAAAAATATTACAGTAATAAATAACACTTATTTTTACCGATTGATAAAATAATTATTTTAAGCTTTTTTACTTTAACTTGTATATGTAATAAAAGACACAATAGATGAGAAGCACGAAAACTGCAATTAAATAACTTACAAAAGAATATTATATTATACTTTTAAACATTTTAGGCTAGGCTAGGTGTGCTTAACATCGTCACTTAACATCAGGTTAGATTGTGGTCAAAGCACGGAGGCTACACAATGTAAAAAAAAAATAATTATTTGTAGGTATTGTTGTTTATACGAATTAGATGTGAATTCTTCTTCACTAATGGATTTTAAAAAAATGTTATATTTTCTTTAAGCTACTTCTAACATACGCAGGATAGATTTTACCCAAAAGTAAGGTGTATCGGCCAATTTCAAACGCTTAGAAAAAAAAAAAAAAAAAAACAAGCTCACGCCTGTTACCCCGAAGGGTTAGAGCAGAAGTGAAGTAGCGAACTATACCACCCACATTTCGCAGAGCTTAGTTCCGTCCCAGATGTGACAGGGAGCGAGCCTGTCGCCATATCGGGCACAAATTCCAAACTCCGGGATGATACTGAGTAGAAAAAACCCTATACCACTTGACCCGACCCGGGGATCGAACCCGAGACCTCAGAATGGCAGTCGCACCGTAATACCACTGCGCCACCGAGGCAGTTAGAAACGTTTAAAATTCAAAAACAAATACATTAATTTCAAATTCTTTTATATTTTTGTCGAATAAACGAACGAGCGTTTCAAGTTTATGAAAAGGAAATCTATATCCCTTTCCCCGCAAAAGAAAAGTATGACGTCATATGTAGTACGGTACGTTTATAAATATTTAAAGTCCGTTTATTTACGATAAAAAAAAAATGGAACAATAAAAAATAATCATACAAAGCCTCTGTAATATATTTTTTACTTTTTTTTTACACGGAATAGGCTCAATGCTTTGATCACAATATCACCTGATGTTAAGTGGCGATGTGATATAGGATGGTAAACATACTAAGCCTAGATACTGGTTCTCAAGTGATAATGCCGGAACACACTTATTAGTATTTGGCGATATGTTTTTACAAACTTGAGGGTGGTAGCTACCCAGGCGGGCATCATTAGAAAATACCCTACCACCATGCTATGGTTTCTTCACGAAGTTTTCCTTCACCGAAAGCTCAGGCCGATTTTGGAGTCGGATAGGTGGGGATCGAACCCGCGTCGATTGACGCGGAATCCGGCCGCACTGCCCGCTGCGCCGTCATCGCTTTAACACTCCCTGTATAGAGTAAGTAATGGAAAATCAACTGACCTTCTTAACAGGCGGTTCTTCGACGTCAGAGTCCTGACCGGGTTTGTACCCGTCAGCGAAACTGACGCGCTTGTTGCCGCGACCCGACTCGTACGTCACTACCGGCTTACTGTATTAAATAACCAAACTCAGTGTCGCCAACTCCCAAAAATATCTCCTATTAAAACTAATACAACGACAGAAATGTAAACTCGAAACTACGGAAAAGATGTTTAAATTCCATAATTTATTAGTTAATATTATTAACATAACCTAAAATGTTTTCACGTGTAACAAGAAAGTTATGAAAAACGAGAAAGAAACGAGTGTGTTATTATTCGAGAAAGGGGCTATGCAGGCTAAGACAGTGCTGTGTCACTGCGACTTAGATAGATCTATTGTGATCGCCCCCCATATTTCTAAAGCTCACTGCCTAGACCTACAGCCTGGATATACTGTAGGATCTTTTGGCAGAGAGCGGCTGTACCTCCTCCGGGAGGAACACATGCTTACGTATGGGTATTAATGGATCACATTCACACAAGACGTGCTTTGGTGTTTCGTCTGCTATTTCACAGAACCTGCACTCTCTTGTGTTCTGGACACCGATGTTGTGCATATGCTTGCCCAAACAACAGTGCCCAGTTAGTGCTCTCACGAATACTCGCAACTCATTCCTACTGAGGGCTTCGTCAGCTTTGCTAATAATAATAACATTCGTATGGTTTTTTACATCTATTGGTGCTCCGAGCGATAATTATGTACATGTTTATTCATAATCAATAAAACATACCGATTTATTTAAAAGCCATCTTGTATTTGACACACTGTAGCATGTTGACGGCTGATGTCATCGCATTAGTAACGAGAATCTATAACTGTTTTCCCTATCGGAAATCGCTCAACATCGCTAAAGATGTTTTCACTTTTAAAAAAAAAACCCTTAAAATTACCACAATAAACTATCAGAAAACAACACAAAAAATTTAACAGATATTAAAGAACAATTTATGATTTGTAATATTTTTTTATTTAATATTTCCAATGTAATTTCGTTTTTTTTTTTTTTCGGTTGTGGTTTTTTCAAATCATATAATTAAAGAAACTTTTTAGTGGATCACTGTAATATTATGCGAGATCCACAATTACACTGTAATGCGAATTAATTAATTACAGTAATACCCCGCTTTACGCGAGGGATACGTTACGAAAAAAATCGCGTTAACTGAAAATCGCGTATATCGAGGTTTATGATTAAACATAGTCAAAATTTAATACAAAAAAATACAAATAATTTTAATCAATCACTTTAATTCTAAGAACACTTTACGCAATATATACTCTTATTTTTTACGGAAAAATACATTATGTTATACATACGCACTCTTTCGCGTAATGCGAGGCATTTGAGCGCGAAATTTAACATTCGCGTTATAGTGAAGCCGCGCGTAACGGGGTCGCGCTAAGCGGGGTATTACTGTAATTGTAAATTAAAACTACATTGATCAAAATTGTTTATACGTACGTGATTAAAATTCCCTTTTCGGGGCCGTCTTTATCCGTTTCCGGTTCTTCTATCTCTTTCGTTATTTCGCTTAGAACTGAGAACGAATTACGGTTATTCATTTTTTTTTCATGTGAAAGAACATCAAACAAACACATAGCTCGTTTATGGTAAATAGTTACAATCTATACTAATAATAAAATTGTAAATTTCACGTGTCTGTACATTATCGATTTTTGTAAAAAAGGGATTAAAAATAGGTAATTAAATACATTTATCTTATATCATTTTTAGTAATGTCTGTCTGACTGTTTGGTTGTGCAGGCATCAATTAAAAAGTACTAAGTTTATTTTTAAAATACATAATTATAAAGCATATTCCGGAGTAGCATGAAAATTAAAATCGTTCTAACGATATCAAAAGTTACAGTAACTTGAACGACACGCTTTAGTCTTATTCGAGAATAAAAAATTGATGGATTCATTGAAATTACAAATATAATGAAGAGTGTTTTTTAAACTCAATAAATTCAATCATACAGTGTTGTACTGAAAAATTAGGCGTCAGATGACTGGCAAGTATCACAACATCAAATAATCATGTAGGTATACGAAAAAAATTATTATTTTAGTGAGGACATTATCGTACCAGGTAATTTCGTTACACGTAAGTGGTGAATTCGATTTTTATCACAAAATAATAATCATTGCTTCCGTGTGTTCGTAATTGTATTTTTATTTTAAAAGTGAATTTTTTTGCAATCACTTAAACATTCTATTAAATAAATAAATAAATAATTAACGAAACTATTAAGATCGGTACAAATTCAACACATATTTTTACTCTGAAAAAATAACGAATATTACATACATAATATAAATACTTATCAACATAAGCAATCTTAATGTATTAATTTCAATTCATAAAAGTATATAAAATAATTTATATATTTCATTTATAGTGTTTTATCTGTTCTGCAGATATAAAAAATGCAAACTTTTGCCGCCATCGAAAAAGTAGGTATTTCAGTAATCCATTGCTATCGCGTTGCGCCCCAAAGAAAGAATTATAACAAACGAAAGGGACAACCGATTGTTTATTTTCTTTCAGTTTTAGAATAATAAAGACTTTGGCTATGCATCTATGTTTTGCTTTTTAATTTTATCCATCAAATTTTTTTGACTAACGTCTGAAAATGACGGTAAAAATCGATTTTTTTTTTTTTCATATTCAAAGGATCCTGGTTTCTAGAATAACTAATTTATGGATAAAATCCAAACGGGGACATGGCGGTGGTGTGTGTTTATTAGTTGGTATAAAAATATTTACGATAATATAGGAATATACAGGAAGGAAATAGGGGACTTTCGTATGCGTATGTATGGAATAAATGCCGCTAGTATATCGTCTTAATTCAATTGCTATTGTATCCTTTTATAGGATATTTTTGTCATTATAAAAATATGCATTCTAATGCATAATGCATATTTTTCATTGCACTAAATATGAACATTTTGCGAGAAAGAAACGTGCTGATAATTGCGCATTTAATTTATTTTAACGGTTAATAATCTCGAAACTGACATTAAATAATTGTTTGTATGTATTTCGTGTGTCAATGAATTATTTTTAGATTCTGTAAAAAAAAATAACTAAGAAAAAAAAAACAAATTTTTTGGTTATCTCGTGTAAATTAACGATCGTATATGGCTATAAAATTTATCAATTTAATTATTAGAAATTATATATAAAAAAAACATTAAAACCTCAAAAAATGTTTATCGATAGAATGCAATTTTTTGTACGGGAAGCGTGTGCTATTAAAACATTTACGATACATTTAATCGTAACAAAGTAGACAGAGTCGCGGACGTCAGCTAAGCAACTCATAAAATTACGGTCGTTCGGCCTCAATTTGACTGTCAGTTCAAAATATAACTGGAATAAAAATTAGCTTAAAAAATTTAGTATAATACCTAACTAGATAAACTTACCAGAGTTTTGGAGCACTTGCGAGATCCTCACGTCTAGTGAACTGATCGTAGTTGCCGCCGTGGTAGAGCCAGCAGTGGTGGTGTTGCTGGTGGTGGCGGTGGTGACGGTGACGATGGTGGTGGTGGTGGTGGTGCACTGTACCACTTTCCTGGTATCGGCAAACGAGTTATCCGCGAAGCAGTCGCCGTACTGCAGCCGGTCGAGAGCTCCATACGTATCCATGTAGGCCTCGTCATAGCTTTTAACAACACACAACAACTAATGGAAAATTACCGTTTTCACACAATCTATACTTAATAAATAAAATTGTGTCCGTTTGTAATATCACGATAACAACATTTTACTAAATACATATCAATTTGTCTATACTAATATTGTAAAGAGGAACGATTTGTTTGTTTGTATGTAACGAATAAACTTAAAAAACTACTGGACCGATTTGGCTGTAATTTGGTATGGAGATAGTTTGAAATCCAAGTAGTGACATAGGATAGTTTTTATTCTGAAAATCCCACGGTAACGGGAACAACGCGGTTAAAACCGCGGAGAGCAGCTAGTATACGATAAATGTACCGAAAATACATTTTTTGTCTGTCTTGCTGTCAGTGTGTTTGTTCCGGCTGATTACTGGATCGGCTGGGCCGGTTTTGACGGGATTTTTTTGTACAGATAGCTGAAGTTACTCCGTGTAACTTAGCCCTACATTTATTTTTCGAAAATAATTAATGTTCCTTGTAAAAAAAAACTCATGAAATTGTGCACAAAAATTGATTCTATGGGACGGCACCATCAAAACATTATCTTCCCCGAGGATTATTTAAAAACTATATTATGCATTAGAGAGTATATGAACCGCGGACACATTCGCGAGTACAGTTATTTTTTTTTTAATTTAGAGATACTAAGGAGCGCCTTACATCTACGTGAGCCTAAAAACTATTATATATATATATATATTTACTAGCTGGTGCCCACTACACCGCCCGCGTTTTATATGTTCTTTAGGTATGAGTGAAAAAGTGCATATAACACTTCATTTACTACTAACCTACAACACAAATTAATGAAGAAAAATGAGTATTTTGTTTTTATTAACGGGAAAAAAAATGTACATAAAAAGTCCATTTAAAAAAAATATGAGAAAGTGTTGATGAAATCCAAAAAATAAATAGCTTATTGCCATCTACAAAAATTTCCGCGTCGAATGGTAGCAGTCCCACCCCGATATGTTCAGTAGTTTTGAGGTGAAAGTGCCTCAGTTTCCCATTTTCCTTTTATATATATATATATATATATGTATGTGTATATATATAGATATATATTATATTGCCCTGTAATAAATAATTACTGAGGTTATTATTACCTGATATTAAGATTGTCAGTTCTGTTGGCCAGACTCTGAATCTGGTAGATCGGTTCCGGGTCCACGACGCTCCGTATGGGAAACTCTTCCGGTACGTTATTACCACCCCCGGTTAACACTATGTTAACTTCACCCGGCTTTAACCCTGATTATATCATGTTAATTATTATCAAACGACAATTAAAACATTACATTTAAATCAAATATTAATTAAATCAATTAGTCATTGAATCTTTAAGGTTTCAACTATTATAACGAAATACTAATAAAACAAAGTGTGTCAAATTTGTCTTGCCAAACGTCCAACATTTTGTTTTTTTTTCTAACTAGCTAACGCTGTTGACTGGAAGGGTCTTTAGAGCTTCACCGTGACTGGGGGCGAGTGCTGAGGGCACTCAGCCGCAATAAGGTAACTAGCACAAGGGTTACCAAAGTGGTACGGACCTCGGCTTGGCTACCTGAGTGTAAAAAATTCTGTGGAATTTTGAACCTAGTTGATCCCTACATTTTTTTTTTTTTAAATCAAATGTACCTGCGTTTTGTGTGCAGGTGTGTGTGTGCAGTGTTGTGCGTGTAATGTTTAATGCATTCTAAGTGTCACAGTATGAACGAGGAACAAATAAACATGTTGATTGTAATACCCGAGATACATGGGAACTTAGTCGGCTTAGTTCTAAAATCCAGTTACGAATTAATATCTAATTGGCTGCTGTCAGAAAGTTAATGTAAATGAAGCTATATCCACGAGCTTGGGTCTATATTTTATTCCTCGTATATATAAACGATTTACCGCTAATGATTGATAAACGTGCTGACATAAGTTAAGAAACAACAATCAGAGAAAAAACAATCAAACAATCTCTAAATGGTTTACTGTCAATAATTTACTACTAAATGCTACTAAAACTTGTGTGAAATTCGCCTTGCCCAACCATGGGAACTTAGTGGGCTTAGTTAATAGTACTGTGTTCTTAGGTATTACAGTTGATGGTAAATTACAAAGGGGTCTACACATAAAAACAGGAAGGTTAAGTTCCGGTGTATTTCCAGTGCGTAAGGTTCGTCAGTTAACTGATATTCCTACTTCCATATTAGTCTACTTTGGCTAATTTACTTGATGTCTTATGCTGGAACATAGGGAACAGCAGCTGAAGTAGACAATTTATTTCTTTTACAAAAACGAGCTGTTCGAGCAATTTATAATATAGGACCTTGCGAATAACTTAAAAACAAGTTGCTGGAATGTAGTGTCTTAAATTTGCCCTCTCAATATATTCTTGATAACTTACTATATGTCTGCAAAGATTTAGATAAACTAGAAATCGTAAACGATCAGGATAATTTTAATAAAAGAAATAAAGATAAATTAACAGTTTCGTGTTTCAGACTTGGAAATTAATTAGAGTTTTCTAGGGAATAATGTTAAGTTTTACAATAAAATCCCAAAGCACATTACCGTGCCGTGTCAAAGGAAATTTTAATTTGCAAAGGTTTTTTTATAGAGTAAATCATTATATGAATGATGGAGATGTCTGGAAGTGACAGCGTTTTTGTTTTTGCATTTACCAACACACTTTGTAACTATTAGTTGTAAAGTTTCAAAATAACATGCAGAAAAAAAACCAGATCGAGTTTCTTGCCGATACTTCTCGACTGGACTGTTTTCCGAACCGATGGTAGTATTTTGACGTTCACATGCGCCTTTTAGAACCCTAAATTGTATAAATATTTTTGATTTTGATTTTTATCCAAAATTATTTGAAAAAAAAAAAACCCATAAAATCGACGTAAGGGTGAATGACTCACCCCAACGCGAAGGCCGATGTTGCGTCAACAAGGGTTGGTCCCCGACCCTCCAGTCGCATTTGATCTCCCCCCTGGCGCGAGTTCGCACCACCGTCTCTATACGTCGCTCCCCAACCTCACTCTTGATCTACCCCCAACAACAATTAAACCCTTCAATTCCTTACTAAGACGCGCGTCTTAATTCTCACAACAAAAATATAAATATTTATTAGAAGCGATGATTGCGCAGTGGGTAGTTCCGCTGGATTCCGCGTCAATGGACCCGGGTTCGAGCCCACCAATCCAGCTATAAAATCGGCCTGAGCTTTCGGTGAAGGAAAACATCGTGAGAAATCCATAGCATGGTGGTGCTAATGATGCCTGGTTAACTAACACCTACAAATTTGAAAACCTGTTGCCAAATAACAATTAGGTGTGTTCCGGCAGCATCACTTGAGCTTATCTAAGCTTAGTGTGTTTACCATCCTGGACCATATCGTCACTTAACATCAGGTGAGATTGTGATCAAAGCACTGAGGCTATACTGTGTAAAAAATAAAGTGCTCGATTCGATAAATTAAGACGCGCGTCTCAATAAAGATCTCGACTGGTTTATTGATTAAGTATATGGTCACCTACGATGTACTTTTAAATATACAGAATTTTTCAACTTTCCAATAAAACTCAATATATTACTAACGTTAGCCCTAAAGGGCCACTTAAGTAACCTCAAAGCACAATTTTGGACATTATGATGGCAGATCTTCAAACTTGAAGTCGTTAGCTAAACAGGCTATTATAAAATACCCTACACAACCAAACTATAATAACATAATGATGTTGTGAAAAAAAATCGTGAAACGTCACAGAAGTAAGAGCTGCAATGAGATATTTGTATATACAGGATGAAATAGAAATTAATGGAAATCATTAATTAGGAACTTGTAAAATTATCTTCAGAGACATTTTAAAATGTAAAGGTAAAATAATTTATACTAATAAATAAAATTGGAGTTATGTTTGTAATGTCTATTTTTTTTTTACTAAATAGATACGAATGTATATACGATAACAACACCAAAAAAATACATTTTTTTTAAATTTTGTCTGTCTGTTTGTTCCGGGTAATCTCCGGAACGGTTGGACGGATTTTAACGGGACTTTTTTTTGGTAGATAGCTGAAGTTGCTCCGGGTAACTTAGGGTACTTTTAATTTTCGAATAAAATTAGTGTTCCGCGTAAAAAAAAAAAATTAAAAGTCACAAAAAAAAATTGAATAAAATCCGATCCAATGCACAGTTTTCCGGGCAAGTGCTTGAATTTACGCGAAATATATTTTTTACTTTATATTAATACGAGTTAATTTTTATAAAAATAATTAAGTGTTCCGTACAGAAACATTAAAACGCAACGAAGAACATAAGAAAACGCGGGCGCAACCGCGTTCACAGCTAGTCCTAAATAAAAGTATTAAAAATATGCATTTTAGATTAAATGAAAGCATCGAAATCGCGTAGCCATTATGCAGTGGTCGATATCCCGGTAATCGGTCGCACGGTTTTCGATACTTTTTTTTACGATATTATTTTTTACTTTAAATTCATGTTGCATTTTAGGTTTCGGCTGTTTGATTTTACGACCGGCCGCTTGCCTGACGTCAACCCTCCTTGGGAATGCTATTGTTGATGGTAAACCGCCACCTACGGTCTGGGTGTAGATATATGCCCGTGTTTTTCCCTATTTGTCGCCTTTTACGACACCCCACGGGATAGGACAGAGGGGTGGTGGGGATGGGTGGTGGTATTCTAGAGCCGCCAATAACAGAGAAGTTAAGAGGCGGTCGTTTATCCTGGTATGGACATGTGATGCGCAGGGAGAAAGAGAATGTTGTATGAAAGGTATTGGATATGAATGTGGACGGTTACATAGGAAAGGGAAGACCAAAGAAAAGATGGATGGACTGTGTGGAAGATGATATGTTTAGAAAAGGAGTGAATGCGGAGATGACAACAAATAGAGAGGAATGGAAGAGGAAGACATGTTGCGCCGACCCCAAATGAAAATGGGAAAAGTGTAGGGAGGATGATGATGATGATTTTTTACTTTGAACTTATTCAGAATCATAATTATAAGCTCCCATTTAATTATAGCCATTGATTTCAAAATCACCTGTATATTTATATTGAAATATGAAAAACGACCGTCGCCAAGTAACAATTTCCAAAAGGGTATACGCAATACATAAACTAAAAGATAATATGTTTTTTTTTTTATATAAAACCCTGTAACAAAAAATAAATACACGTATCGGTTCGAAAATTACAAGTTTACAAAAAAAAATAATAAAAAAACCAATACGTGATTAATGGACAACCCCGAAACAAATCACAAGTGTCGCTGTGAGTTGCGATTAATTCTCTCTCTCTCGCCCCCCCCCCCCCCCCCCCCCCTCCTCTCGCCAACTCACCTGAGCATCGACATCGTTCTGATACGCCATAGCCAACTGTTCGTACAACTCATAGTTGCCATGGTGATGATCGTACCCCTCCTGGAACTTATCCTCCGAGTCCTCCTTCTGGTAGGAGCCGTGGCTGGCTATCACGTCGTTGAAATTATAATTGGAATTCTGGGAGGAGGGTCGGAGGTGACTCTCGTCTTTCTCGTAGACCTCCTTGCAGATGGACTCCTGAGAGGAACACTGGGAGGACTCGTCCACTGGACGATGGTGTGGTACACTTTGATTCGTATCCGTGATCACTCCCTGGGAATTCATTTATACTTAAATATATCCATAAATCTATTAAAACAAACTAATATTGAAGTGTTACTAACTAATAAAGGTCCTTTAAAATGTTTAAGGGGGCAAAAATTTCTTTTATTTTTTTACTTCCACTCCCACAGCTTGTCGAGTATAGTAAGCGAATGACTTCCCCAAAACAACCCCCCCCCCCCCAATCCTCCTATCAAAATAGATATAATAGAATAGGTACAGTATATAACGTGTACATTCGTATATATTTAGTAAAAAAAAAATAGTTCTTTTTATATGAGAAAAACACTTTAATTTTATTTATTAGAACAAATGTATGTAATGTAAGTGATGGAAATTAATACACAAATCTATATAAATTTGCTAAAAAAAAAATTATATGTATAACACAAACTTCATCTATACTAATAAATATATATGAATGGATATAAGGTACCTATAACAAAAGCAAAATTTTGAAAATCTTTGTCTGTCTGTCTGTTTGTTCCGTCTAATCTTCGAAACGGCTGGACCGATTTGGGTGGAACTTTTTGTAAATAGCTGATGTTATTCCGCGTAACTTAGGTTCCTTTTAATTGTCGAAAATAATTATGGTTCCGCGTAAAAACATGAAATTAATGCACAGTTTTACTGGCATCTGTTTAACAAAAGTACAAAAAAAAGCTAATATAATTATCAGGGTTCCCTAGAAAACAAATTCAAGAAAGTCCTTGAATTTGTAAGAAATATCTCTGTTTTCTCTTAGTACCAGAGTTTTTTTTTTGGAATATGTTTAGAGTTCCGTGTGAAGCGGGCGAAGCCGCGGGCAAACAGCTAGTAAGTAATATAGTAATATACAAACTTGATAAACTTCACTCACCTTCAAATGTTCTTCTTTTTTATCATCAACAACTTCAACTTTTTCCATTTCAGAATTAGTTAGTAAAATTTCAACTTCTTCTACATTATTCTCCTCTACATTATCTTCTATTTCTATATTATTCTCCGCATCAACATCTTTATTAACTTCTAATACACTATTATCTCCTTCTATGTTCACAAGTTCTTCTTCATCATTCTTTTCCAATTCATTATTGACTTCTTCTGCGCTTTTGGTTGAATCAACTGTTGTATCTTCTGCCTCTTTCTTTATATGTATATTGTTTCCTACAAAATCATTCTGTAACTCTTTCACGTTTATAATCTCTCTCGGTTTCTTCCTCGGCGTGATTTGTTTCTCGTCATCTGTTATTCTTTCGGTTTTTATATTGTTCAATATATTGACGTCGAATACATCCTCGTTCTCATATTCTACAGAAGACTTTTTGCGTTTCTTCTTCTTATCGTCATCGTCCTGCTTCCTCTTTTTACTTCTCTTCTCGACTTCCGAATCGGTTTTTCAGATGAGCTGCTTGATTCACTGCTCGATGAGGATTCCGAGCTGCTGGAGGATTTGGCTTTCGATTTCTTCTTTTTCTGCTTGTTACGCTTTATCTTCTGTTGTTTCTTTCTTTTTTTCGATTTCTTCTCCTTCCGTTTAAGTTCTACGAAAATAGTAATAATATGGTTAATGTTACTTAATTCCGCTTCAAATTTTCGATCTTGTTATTTACAAATGGATTTAAAAGAAACCTTACCCATTGGAACATTCGTAATATTTAAAAAGAGGCTACTTTATTAAACAAATATTGATATATATTGATAGATAATTATACCAAATGTTTCATACATTCAAAATAAATTAGGTATGGTTTTTTGTACATAGATTTAAATTATACCTTTTTCATCGTCATCGTCATCATCATCTGATTCTTGGGCTAACTTCATCATTCTCTTCTTCTTCTTTCGTTTCTCTTTCAACTTCTTAATGTATTTCTTGCTGAGACGCTTACGTTTCGAAATTTTAGACTTTTTACTCTCCTGTTGATCATATTGTAGATTATAAAATCAAGCTTTCCTATGTATGTATTAACAATTAATTTTCTTAATAATAAAAAAAAAAATATTGGGTCTTATGAAATATTTAGTTCAAATTTCAATAGGTATACACCAACATGTATTATAAAACTTACAGCAAATAAGAATTCAGTCAAAAGTTAAGCGACTTTTTTTATTACAATATAAAAGTCAAGTAGACGTTAATGTGGTGTAATGAAAAAAAATATGTACAGATTTTTTGAACACCATTTTTAGCTAAGACTTTTAACATGTCCGATTACCCATAAAAATGAGACGATAGGAAGACAATGGAAAGCTGGCGTAAACGCCAGGTTAGTGCTCGAGGGGTTAAGCTAAAAATATTAAAATATAAGTAAATCACCTTTTTCTTGGTTGTCTTTTTCTTTTTCTTTGAGTGATCATCGCTACTACTCGAGACAGAAGATGTCGAGTATTTCCTTTTTCTCTGTTTCTCTTTCTCGAGTTTCATTTTTTTGCTGTTAAGTAAATGGTTTGCGTTTTAATAAGAAATTTAAACAGAAAGTTTTCAATTACTTTTTGTTTTATTCATCTCATGAACGCTTGAATATTTTTTTTTAAGTTTAATTTTATTATCTAACTAACCGTCCTACCTGGCGTTGCTCAAGTTATATTTATGTAAAAAAAAAAAGTAAAAATTATTATGTCAGTATTATCTAAGTTATCAACTAAACTTTAATTCGGCATTAATATATTATTTATTTTATACCGTGCAATTTATAATGGGAAATAATAATAAAAAATAACCATTATCCTTCGGAACATTTTCAGAAACATAACAATATAAATTTAAGTTTTGTCTGAAAAAAAAAAAAACAGTTACGTAATATATACGGGTATAGATATAAATTAGATTATTCTTATATTTTGAAATATTTTTAGGTACCTTAAAATACATATATACTAGTTGATTTGCAGAAATAAATTTCAAATTGTACCCTAAACGTACCTCTTTTCTAATTCCTCCTCCAGATCGGACTCCTGGCTCCAGCCTTCGCTGCTAAACCGTTTCTTGGCCTTTCTCTTCTCTTCCGTTTCCCCCCCTTTGTTTTCCACCGCGACAGGCGTTGTACTACGCGAGTTGTCGACTTTATGATCTGGCACGTCAGATAACGCTTGCATGAACCTATCAATATAGACAATGCTGATAGTAGACCATGAATTAAAGGATCTTCAACATACTCAAATCGATATTTATTTTTGAATTGATAACTTGTTATACGAGGGTGAACCGCTTGCGTTACGTAACGCGTTACGGCACCAGGCTTCCCTCTCTCTCACGCATACGGTAGGCAGGCTCCTCCTCTCTCACTCTAACCCACAACGTATTACGGACAGACGCTTCCCGATCTCTCTCTACTCAGTGTTTAGTGAGCGATAGACATATACTGTTGATTAATGTGTCGAGTACCCATAAAAATAAGACAATAGGAAAACAATAGAAAGCTGGCGTAAACGCCAGGTAAGTGCTCAAGGGGTTAAATAATTATACTAATAATGTACACACTCAAAATTCGAATGTACATATTCAAGAATTGTAACTAAGAATAAAATATATTTTATAATTAATAAAAGATTTTATTAACCCCTTGAGCACTTACCTGGCGTTTGCGCCAGCTTTCCATTGTTTTTCTTTTTATGGGTACTCGACACATTAATAAATAAACCTTTTCTTACATTATCATATTGACGTATAAAAAATTTAAGTAAAAACCTAAGCTTTTCTGAAGTTAAACAATTTCAATATTAAATAGTTCAACTTAGATTAGTTTAATGTATAAGTTCTGTCGGACGTCCCGAGACGCACAGTTTTTTGTTTTGTTACATTTATTCCATTTTAAAGAAATTCTAAAAGTACTAGACCATGTAGCGAAGTCTGACAACACATTTCATGCAACGCAGTAACAAAATGGCGGCTTTTTGTTACGACTATTTCAAGAGATCTCATAATTCACGACTTATGTTATTATTTTCATTTCACTTCACTTATACTCTACAACTAAACTAGATCAAGCAAAATCCTACTAAAATTATATAGTTTCATACGTTCTTTAGTGCGTTTTAATTCCTATAATAAAGACATGTTTGATAAAATTGCGGAAGTATAGAAAAAAGGTAACATTTTTATTCGACACTGTAATACGAAATATAATGGGTACGTCTCTATAAAATTATCGTAATAAAGTGTAAATAAAGTAAATATACACAAAACCATGTATTTTTATTTGTTTACCTTTCAAGTACACGTTCAAATTATTACTTAACATTATCTCTTAGTGTGTGTGTTTGTGCATGCGTGCGTGCGTGCCTGTGTGTTTGTGTGTGTGTTAGAGTATATCCGTACACTTTTTCCATTTTCGGGATTTTACCACAAATAACGACAGATCCTATATGAAAATACAAAAATAATTTAATTTTTTATGTTTTTTTTTTACTTTTCAATCTTTTTTTACATTTCAAGCTTGTTTACTTTCATGTTTTTTAAGCGTCTACTCACTTCTGATATTCCCTGTCGAGGTACACCTCTTCGTTCTTTTGCGGTGTCATTGATCCACGATCGCTTCGGTTCGTTTCCATTTGGCTATCGTCGGCTTCCCAGTCGTCTTCGGCCGACAGCTGTACCGTGTGCTGTTCCACCAGGCACTTGCCTGCCCGTGGATACCAACACCGGTACGTGGGGAATGGCTCGTCCGAGATCCTGGGTAATTCAACGATTCAGTAAAGTTTGTCCATGATGTAGGAGTGCATCCTCCATACATTCAACCGAAAGACGTCCACTGCTGAGCATATGTCTTCCTCACAGATTTCCACGACGACCGGCCCTTTACCAGGTCATCGGTCCACTTTGTCCTACCCACGCTGCGTCTTCCGGTGCATGGCATTCGAGAACCCGTTAGCTCCATCGGGCATCGATTCTATCAATGTGTCCAACCCAATGCCACTTTAGTTCGGTAATTCTTCGGACAATGCTGATTACTTTCGTTTCTACCGCGGATCTTCTCATTTCTGATTCGATCCAACAGTGAAACCACGAGCATTATCTGCTGCATTGTCCTTTGAATAACTTTGAAGTTTATAATTAAGCCCATTGTAAGCGATGATGGCGCAGTGGATAGTGCGACCGGATTTCGCGTTAATGTCACCTGTTCTCTCTCGAAAGAAAACACCGTGAGGAAACCATAGCATGGTGGTAACGCCTCGGTAGCTACCACCCTCAAGTTTGAAAACCTGTCGCCAAATACCAATAGCTGTGATCCGGCAGTACCATTTGAGAACCAGTACCTCTAGGCTTAGTGTGTTTACCATCCTGGACCAGGTTGTGATTTAACATATAGTGAGATTATGGTCAAAGCACTGAAGCCTATACCGTCTTAAAAAAACTCACCAATTGAATGGTATTCATTTGCTAACATTGTAATATGGTTTGTACTTATTAAGTGAAAACTACTTCAACGGTATTGAGCGATTCTTAATCGAAAAATTTATAGGTTCACCTTACCAATGCTATGACGTCAACCGTCAACATGCTAGAGTATGTCAAGTATAAGATGGCGCACATAGACTAATAATACAATTTATAGTCACACGGTCTATCGTATGTTTTGATTTTAAGTAAATGAACATAAATATTGGTCAGAGCGACTTTAAATGTAAAAACCAGAGAAATGTTATTTGCTAAATGTAGGGTTATTACAATTAACAAAGTATGAAATTGAAACGTTTAAAAAAAACAGTTTTTCTAACGCTTCGAGTTTTCGCTTCTATTTACAGTACCCATGGCTACCTAATTTTTTTTTTATATATAAACTTGCAGTAAAATGTATGTTTACATGGTATGTTTTATAGTTCAAATCAAAATAATGTGGACATGGTTTTCTTAAGACAGTAGCGTTTTTATATTTAAAGACTTTTTATAACTGTTTTTTTGTCAGAAAGTTCTAACTGAGGACAAATAGAAATTATTAGTTAATAATTTATTAGTAAAATTAAAAATACTAACTGGTCACATCCATAGACTCGATCGACTAAATTCATTTTGAACATTTCAACTCCTCATAGACAGTAGAGCGATCCTTCACACAGTTACACATACGAGGGTTCTCCGTGTACCATAATTTCGGCGTAGTTTTGAGTTTCCCTGGAATAGTTGATATTTAAAAAATTAAATTCGTTCCCTTTACATTTACTTTAGGGCAGAAAGGGATTGGGATTTAAAAAAATTAATTCAGAAGACTATAACACTACGTTTATGGTATCACACTTTCTAACAAGTGTTAACAGACGTTCAGACTCGGCACGAAGCATGCAACTGATATAGTAACGGCGTACAACCGATCTTATCAGTTACGGACGTCATTCCTCCAATATCATCGAAGCAGAGCAACTGCTATTTAAGAAAGCAAAGGGGCAGTCAAACAAATAATTTCGAAGTGCGTTTCGTTTAGCTTCTTGCAACGTCACCTTGGCTCGGGCGACTTTTGATCTTTGTCGGTTTTTGCGCCCGAATCAAAAGAGTCGAATTATCCCAAAGTTCCACCCGAATCGCTCACTTCAGTTTACTATTCAGCTCACTTCAGTTCGTATAGAGATATAAAAATGCGACGCGAGAGAAGGATATTACAATGGCAGCTGTCACTTGAACATTTGCCATTATGCAAAGAGGCGCCCGCAAATAAGCTCGTTGCGAAGTTGCACGAGTGTGTAGTAACATACTTCGAACTTTAGTCAACTACGAAAATTACTTCGCCAAAGCCAATTCGCCGCGAGTAGTGTAATGGAGTCTCTTTCTATAAGATGGCTGATAAATTTGGTCAAAACAAAGAAATGTTTTTTTTCTTTACTAGAAAAGACAGAAATTACCAAAACATGGATGAATGTATGTGCCTCTTTCACTCTCTTAGATAAACTTAATTCTAGCTCCGAGTAGACTACTAGAAATTTTCCGATTCAATCAGTAACCTCTCACTTGCAGGGTAAGAATCAAACAATATATTACAGGAATATTATCATATTGCATATGAAAGCTAACTTTAATGCGATGCAGATTTTAAATGTTTTCCAGCATAGGTACGTGTACAAAAAAAATCCAAGTCATAAGATGTCAATTAATGAGAATATAGAAATGTAAGAGTGAAAAAAATTGTGTAACAATATTATTCTAGAATACTCTTGTTTTTTATCAACAATATTATCGAAGACTTTTTAGGTGGAGAGGAAATGCATTTACGCACATACCTTGGTGCGGGTGCACAGAGGGTGTGTGGGACTCACACGCCGGTCGGAACTATCGCACAGAAAACGTGGCATCTCCGATCGCCACACACTACCCACTAAATCATCCTCTACTTTACCGTTATACCGCCTTAACGGGACGATGCAGAATAAAAACGCTCAGCTTCGCCCCGGCGGGAGGAATCTAAGACCCGTCATGCGAACAGGACAACCTCGATAATAAGACTGCCTCTCCAGTGCAATGGAAAGTCTGGCCGCCACCCCTTCCCCCGTTAGTTCCCAGGGTGATGTCATCCGGACGGCGCTGGATTGCGCCTCCCAGATTCCACCACCCAAACGTCTGCCCCTATTAAGGCTTTCTTGGAGTCGCATTGAACGACCGTATAAAACGCAGTATGGCTTATCGGCCCCGCATTCAGTAGTTCTGTAACCATGTATGTCATCAATGACTTCACTTAACTTAGACTTATTAACTTTACTTCAGTTGGACCTCGTTGGTTTATGAGTGCAGTAGCCAGGATGCAGAGAGAAATCAATCACAATCAGACAGCATTGTTTTTCTACACAAAAATCTCCAAATACACTGCACATATAATTTGTAGTCATATAAATAAATTTACTTACTTATAACAACTATTCTTGTCATGCCGAAAGAGAAGAGGCTGGCATATCTTAAGTACAATACTCCATGTTTCCAAAGAATTCATTGTAGACCTTGACATATTCCCTTGGATTTCCCTCTCCGCAGACACAATATACTGACTGTCAACACTAACACTAGACTTGTAACCGCTTTCAGTCGATTTATACCCACTCTCAACCGATTTGTAACTGTCCGAATAATCACTCATTTGACTGGAATTCAAACTTTTCAATTCCGGTGTCACAGAATCACGTATATCACTTTGGCTCTCGTTGTCTCTCGGAGGTGATGCATCATATTCAACTAAACCCTTATCATGACTCACATCATCACACATTTCGTCATCATTTATCTCATTTATAACAGACTGTAAGAACTTATCATCGTTTAGATCTGAACCATCTTTAGACATAGTGTTATCGTCAAATAGCTTTAATGGCAAAGGTGAATCGCACAGTTCAATCTTTTTAGTGTTAACCCTAGAATATATATCTGAACTGGATGAATTATCGTATATATCCATGATTTCGTCTTCATTTGGGTCTATTTCGTATTCGAAAGAATCAATCACTGGTTTCAATTTTTCAATTCTGGTAATGTTTTCTGTTTCTTTCGATTCCTCCTCCGTTGTTTCAACTAAATCCTTTTCTTTAGGTAGCGGTATCTCCTTTACTCTTGCAGATTCATCAACTTTGGGACTGGAATTGCTTTTATCTTCATTATCTAAAGACCAACTGTCACAAACCAGATAATCATTCAAATTTACATTAGTCTCTTGCAGGTTCCTCTGTGTACTCTCTCTTTGTGCTTCCTTCTCTTTATAGCCTTCTTTTTCGCGGTGTTTCTTTTCTTCTCTTTGTTTGTCACGATCATCTTTGTATTTACCCTTGTGGACTCTTCTGTATGAATGACTTCTATTATATTTATCACTCTTTCTTCTGTCTTTGCTTTTGTGATCCCGTTCTCTTGACATTCTATCATTCCTATCTCTATCTGAAGTCGAATATTCTTCTTTCTTTCTTTGAAAAGGATTATCGTAATCTGGTAAAAGCTTTTGGTAATCAAATTTAAATTTTTTACCTTCAGCTCGTGCTTTTTTTTTGCTTCGAGAATTATTTCATCAACTTTTGCAGAATCTGTAAATAATAAAATTAGTAATAAAAAATATTTTATTTTTAAACAATCATAAAGCAAGCCTAATCTAGCCAAGATGACAGAATTAATAAAAAAAAAAATTTTTTCGAGCTTGATAATATGACTGCACTTCATCTGATTTTAAATAAAGTACAGCTAGAAAGAATGACAACCACTGATAGATACAAAATCTATAAAGCCTTTAGGTTAGCTGTGTTAGTTAGTTAGTGTATGTACATATATCCGATACTCTTGTTGAATCCGGAATGTGACATGCCTTGATAGGTTTTTTACCAAGTGTACGGTAGCCATAACCCAGCTAAGCATGAGAGCCAAAATCCTCTTGTCAAATTATGTTCAGATTAAACTACATATATATTTTATAAAAAATACATTTTTTACTATCCTAATTATGTATTTTTATACCGTATAGGCTTTGACCACAACCTTACATGTTGTTAAGTGACTATATGAAACAAGATACTAAACATGATAAGGTACTGATTTTCAACCCTGATTTATTTACTTATACTATAGGGTGTTTTTATAGAGGTATAGAAATTTGAAATGAAATAAAACAACGATGAATGTTTTAAATCGACATGAAATTTACTTTAAACGAATGATAATCTTCTGGCAATTATAATTTAAATATGATTTCTGGCATATGACCGCCACGACTGGCTCGAACGTGGTCTAATCTGGAGGTCAAATTTTCGATTACTTTTTCCAACATTTGTGACCGTACATCGGCAATATCGCGGCGAATGTTGTCCTTCAGGCGGTCAATCGTTTCGGGCTTATCGACGTAGACTAGCGACTTCACATATCCCCACAGAAAACAGTCTAGCGGCGTTAAATCACACAATCTCGGAGGCCAATTCACGGATACGAAACGTGAAACTATGCAGTTACCAAATGTTTCCTTCAATAAATCAATTGTGGGATGAGTTGTGTGACATATTGCGCCGTCTTGTAGAAAACACAGCTCCTACACATCATGGTTGCTTAATTGATGAACGAAAAAGTCAGTAATCATGGCTCTATAGCAGTCACCTTTGACTGTAAAATTCTGACCAGTATCGTTTTTTAAGAAGTACGGACCAATGATTCCACCAACCCAAAAAACACACCAAACAGTCAGTTTTTCAGGATATAACGGTGCCTCAACATACACTTGAGGATTATCATCACTCCAAATACGGCAGTTTTGTTTATTGACATATCCATCCATCCATCTTATGAAAATCGGAATCAACGGCAATCTTGTTTTGGGCACCTCCACTTAATCTATGCCTTACTAGGAGATGGTGTGGCTTCAACTCTTGCACGAGTTGGATTTTATAAGCACGCAAATCAAGATCTTTCCTCAAAATCTTCCATAAAATGGATGCACACATATCCAATTCCTGTACACGATAGAGGATAGACTGGTATGTCTTTCTCTACGCTACGCTCTACAGCAGCAACGACTTCTTCTGTACGCATTGTACGTCTCTGTGGATGCGTTTTATCATTTAAAGTTAATGTAGTGCGAAAACGTTCCACGGTTAATCGAATTAATTATCCTGATGGACGATTATGTTGACCGTAAAATGGACGTAGTGCGCGATACGTATTTCGAACAGAACCAGGATTTTCAAAATAAATTTGCACAATTAGGAAGTTTTTGTTCAAACATCAGTCTATTCATGTTGAAACGCCAAACCAAAATAAACTTAAATCAATTGACAGCTGACAAAATGGCTGCCAGTTAAAAATGTGTTGCCAAATTATAGTTTTATATGTATACAAAAAACACCCTTTATTAGCACCAACTCCTCAAATATGAAATTGTGAAAAAAAATTATAATGAACAATGGATCTAGTTCTAAATTGTGTTCTTGTAAAAATTAAAGAAATTGTATTTTCTATAAATGACCATAGAATTCAATGTTAGATTAATATAAAAATTATAAATCATGGATATTTTGTTTCAAAGACAATATTTAATTAAGCTATATTTTTTTAAAAATAAAAACTTGAACATATAAATACCCGTACATACCTTTTAAATCTAATACAAAAAACAAAAAAATAAATTCTCGTAATGACCAAAATAAAAGTCAGATGATAATGGCAATCTATTATAGTACTTACTACGCCGAGTTGATGTTTGACCTCTTGCAGGCAGCTCATGGGCATGTGTGTTATCCCCTTTACATGCACAATTAGCAAGCGAACAAGGGATGCAAAACAAAAGTGCGAATGTGATAAACCACAACCCAGGGTTAAGTGTCATTAAACATAAAACAAATAATAATTGTCATTAGTCATTGGCAAAAATATATATGATCATATCCATGTGTATGTGAGTGTATTTTAATACCCATTAATATGGGTATAATTAATATTATAGCAACATTTAGATGAATTGATAGAAATAACATGTACAAAGTGAAAGTTACTTTACAATTAATTATAAAATTTTGTTAACAGTTAGCTTTTTAACTCAAAAAAGCATTCTATTTCTAGCACTATACTTTAACAAAAATATTGCAAAATAAAATGACATAATTAGCATCTTCTTTTATATTCACTCATTAATTACAATTTATGAAATAATAAATATATATTATTCTTCAAAAATGTAGTTTTTTTTTAAGTTTTAAGTTATTACATGCATTTTTGGGTTAATTCATGTAAATAATAAAATAAAGTTATTTCAAGCAAAACCCAAACACGACAATATATAGACATTCTTATACATTTTAAATACCTAAGAATGATTTAATCGGCGGCATGGCTTTAGTGGGCATAGCTTTATAATTATGTGGGCTGGGGCATATCAACCCCAGAGGAATGCCCAAGTCCACGAGCTCCATCTTCCGCTTCATATCTTCAATCTCTGACAGTGTCTTCTTCTGTTGGTCCACATAATCTGTTGAATAAAATACATAACATACCAAAAATAGTGGTACAAGATTGCGCCTGCATAAAGTCCTCTTTTAGAATAATTATGATAAACAGACATGTTTTTTTTTTTATTTTAAGACTGATTAAATGCTGTTTCTGACTGAAAGGACCTTAACAGCTTCATGGAACTAATGTGTGAGTTGTTGGTGCTGAATGGGCACCAAAGCGATGTGGGTCTCAGCTTAAGCTCCTACGTAAATTATACAGCATTTGCCCTGCACGACACCTGTGGTGAATAAAGAAAACTATGGACCTCAAGGTCCCTTATAGATTCCTTTTACTTGTGTATGCAATACTAGTGTATGTAATGTTACTATATTGCACTGACGGTGGGTATAGAATATTGTGCCGGGGAGTGATAAATAGGGTCGCTGAAAAAAAAAACCTCCAAACATTATTCTAAATTGTAATTTATATTCTTCTGGATCATCTTAAAAATAATCTATATTATACTACTCTATCAAAAAATTACCTGGAAAAAATCAATAATGTTAGTTATTCATCCAAATTTATTTCATCGCCTTCAAAGTATGCTCCTTCAGAAACGATACACGTACGCTAACCAATAATGCAATCATCGAAACAAACATTTTAAACGCTTTTCCGGAATTGAGTTTAGTTCTCGTCGCGAATTCTCTTTTATGTCTACTAACGAATTAAAACGGGTGGCACGAAGTGGTCATTTTAGTTTAGGAAAAAGAAAAAAGTCGGCTGGAGACATATCTGATGAATAAAGTGGTTGCTTGATGGTATCTGTTGAGTTTTTGGTCAAAAATTCGTTCATAATGAAGGGTTTGTGCAAAGGCGCATATCGTGGTGGGACTAGCCAAGCGGCAACATGTTTCATACACAAGTGATTATTGAAAATGATACGGATCGACTCGTGAGACACAAAAAGTTCAGTGGCTATCTCTCTCAAACTTTAATGAGGATTTTTAGTCACTATGTCCTTCACTTTTGCAATGATAACTTCAATTGAAGACGTTGATGCCCTACCAGGGCGAGGGAGGACTTCCAGCATATCTCAACCATTTATTTTATAACGGAACACACCTATTGGTATTTGGCAACAGGTTTTCAAACTTGAGGGTGGTAACTAACCAGGAGGACATTATAGAAAATGCCCTACCAACATGCTATGGTTTCCTCACCATGTTTTCCTTCACCTAAAGATCAAACTGATTTTAGAGTTGAATTCGAACCTGAGTCCATTGACGCGGAATCCGGACACACTCCACTGCGCCATCATCGATTCATGATCATTTAAAAATGTTCCCATGTTCAAAAAATTGCGGCATTAAGTCTACTCCATTTTACTCTATACTACCGTCCGTGTTTAATGCTGTTTATACACGTACGGACCGGACAGCGGACATGGCATATCGAGCGTCCGAGGTCATCAGTCGACTAAGTAGGGATGGGGAATAAACATTTTCAAAATATTTTTTTCAGATCGTTTTTTAAATAGATTCACAAAAAATCCAAATGCAAAAGATCAATATTTTTTCTAATTGTTAAATTTGACTTTTTATTCGTAAATAGTATTCTTCGAGTGGTCGAAATTAGACCATAATCATCATTTATTGCAAAGACTGTGTCCATTTTTTTAAATTAAGACCACTAAAGGTCATCAATAGCAACTAACAATACTATATAACTAAATATGACACTGAGCTGTTTTGTTTTTATCTATTTACAGATAATCATCACATCATAGAAAACAAAAAAGACACTCTAATAATCGATAGTTTTAGTTTGAAAGATCTATCTTTTGACCCTCGATTTTTTGTGATTCGAATAGAATCAAAAATCGATCTATTTCGGAAAGGATTTCCATTCCTACTTAGGGGACTGATAATATCGGCCGCCCGCCGTAAGCCCTAAGAGTATAAATTAGGTACAATCATCAGATGGTAAGAATTGACAAACTGCTGTGACACCGTTAGATCTGAGTTGCACAATTTACTTGATTACATTCAAGGCGAAAAGATGTTTTTTTTTTCATTGGTAATGAGAATAAAAAATATAAATAATATAAATTTCACGCCAGCTAAGCTGCGGGCACAGCTAGTTTAGTATAATTTTAAAAAAGAAAATTAATTCAAGAATTAATTTGGAACCTGTGTAAGACTTGAAAGAAAGTAAATAATTTTTTTAAACTTTTTTTCTTTTATAATCTATCTAATGCTGTTGGCCGGAAGGACCTTTTCAAGTTCACCGTAACTTTGGGGGTGAGTACTGAAGGAACTCAGCCGCAAAAGGTAACTAGCATAAGGGCACAAAAGTGATCCTCGGCTTGGCCGTTACCTGTGTGTAAAAATTCCCGCGGAACTTTGACCCTAGCTAATCCCTACATTTTATATTTATTAATAAAAAAAAAAGTTCCTTACATGACCTATGTACCTGCGTGTTATCTGCAGGAGTGTGTATGCAGTGTTGAGTGTGTATGCTTGGATGCATAGTTAGTATCACTGTATAGCGCTGGTAGCGGCGTCAAGATACTCTCCAGTTGGGTAACGAACCACGTCTTGGGCCGCCACCGGAGGGGGACCCGGAGAGTATGCGGGAGCAAAGTTAGCCGCCTGTCCCCGGCGGCGGGAACAGCAGTTTCGCGGGCGTGGGCGCTGACACGCAAGTAAACGCGGTTGATGCGGGAAGTTCCTATTCATGCGAGTAATGTTATCGTCGCGGTCGGTCAAGGTGTTAGGCGGTGGTCGCATCTTGGGGAGGGCGTTCGGGTCGGGTGAGTACGAGACGACTTTTACTATGAGGGGTTTCGAGTATCTCTGCGCGTTCGAAGAAGGCGCGACACTGGGTTTTGAAAACGGACTTGATCATGTAAATCCATTTCTCTAGTACCATTGGGTGCCTACGACTTTCCTTACAACACGATTGTGAATCTTTTATAAGGTTTAAATCTGGGAACTCCTAATATGAGCGAATGCAGGTGAACAGTACGTAATGATGGGTCTAACCACCATTATAAAGGGGATAGAAACAGCCTAGCACCATGGCGGCCTCATGGTTGATTTTCTTGAGGTGAGTGTTGAAAGTCATTTTGGCATCTAGTAACCTAACCTAACTTCAGTGCTATAGGGGATTTCCGTACCCGCATACGTGATAAGGGGGTTTAAAACTTTAATTCTAATTAGTTAAATAAACAAACCTTGTATGTTCTTCTTACTAGAACCTGGTTTTGGTGGCCTGGGTGGTTTCTTTTGTTCAGTAATTGGGTCATCATGTTTAGGAGTAACCTTTACACTATTCAGTTTCCCAATTAATACAGTTGTACCTAAAATCATATTTGTGGTCATTAGTCTTTCAATTATGGTAGCAAATCATTATGGATTAAATTGATTTATAATTTATAATTTCATATCAAAATAGTATTGTATTGTTATATTGAAAACATGCAGTTTGTAGTATCTACTAGACTATATTCAAAGTGTTTTATCCAATGAAGTTTACAGTAAAATTCAACTTTTTACTTTTTATGTTGTATATGGGTTTGATTGATTCAACCGAAAGATGTCCACTGTTGGACATAGGTCTCCCCCCAAAAAGGGGGAAATACCATAATCGCCACGCTTGGCAGGCGGATTGGTGATCGCAGTAGGTGTTTGTGTTACTCAGAGGATGCTGCTGCCCATCCCCTAGTTTATCCCTTAGTTGCCATTTACGACACCCATGAGAAGATATGGGGTGGTAATATTACTATCACTTAGCCGGAACTATAAAGCAAAACAGCAATGGGTTTATTTTTCATATTAAAATGAAAAAAAATACTTCCACCACAATTTCAAATGATCTTAAATGATGATGTAGTCCTGCTGGAACAGCCTACAGATTCTTGTGAGGCAGATTTCTTAAACTTGAGAGTGGTAACTAGCCATTTGGTCAATTGAAACTCTGATGGTAGAGCTATGATTTGATAACAATGTTTTCTTTCATAAAAGTTGAGACTCATTCAGAAAATATGGACTCAAATTGAACATTTACTAAGTCTATACTAATGAATAAAATTGAATTTTAATGTCAAAATTATTTTTTTTACTAAATAGATGTGAATGTACATGCGATACCTATAACAATAATACAATTTTTGTGTCTGTTTGTTCAGGGTAATCTCCGTAACGGCTGGATGAATTTTCGCGGGACTTTTTTTGGTACATAGCTGAAGTTACTCCAGGTAACTTAGGGTACTTTTAATTTTCGAAAATAATTAGGGTTCCGCATAAAAAAAATAAAACTCATACAAAAATTTATTAATATCCGATTCAGTACACAGTTTTACCAGCAAGTGCTTGAATTTATGAGAAAAAATTTTACTTTTTCTTAGTACAAAAAAATTTTAATGCAGTGAAAAATATATAAAACGCAGGTGCAGCCCCAGGCACACGGCCAGTACTAAGTAAAAATGTAGTTTTAACATGCTACATATGGATGACTCTCAAGTAATGCTGCAAGAACCCAACTAGAGAAGTTGAGAGAACACACAAATTATGTAATAAGTAAAAAAATAATACATACTCCCTGTGCTAACTGGTTTAGGAACTGCCATTGATGTTATAGGGGTTTTCTTTTGTATAGAGAATGCTCTGAGTCTTTTCTTTGCATTTTCCACACCCTTAGAGGTTGGGGTAATCTTCGGAGACATCATAGGTGAAGATCCAGGGGTTGATGGAGGTAGCTTGATAGATGTCTGCAAAAATATACTCACAGTTAAGCATATTTTGTCAAAATTATCCCAATGTTTATGTTACCATGAGGAAGGAAGGGATAGTGGTTACAACTTTATATATTTACTTAGGGTCTCTAGTGATGAGTGTACTAAATTAAATGCAATATCACTGTTATTTTATAGGCCTTGTTGTTAGAATAATTGCTTTCTCTAAATAATTACAGACTCTATTTATTGTAAGACTGAGTTCTAACTTAATTTGATTCCTTCCATTCTTTCTTTACAATATTATTTTTGTACAACATTTTACAGAACCACTGATTTAAAAAAATATTCAAACAATAGGGTTATATTTTACCTTGTCAAAATTAAATATTCCGCTACCAGTTCCAACAGAAGCCGGGCTACCGGAATCCTGAGATTCCATATACAGTTTTGGGTCTAAGGAATCCATATTTGAATAATTGTTTTCTTATTTAGTATTTATAGGTAACGTTTTGTTAAAGCGCCACACATGATGTTACACGTTTAAATCTATAATATAAGCATCGTAACTTAACATCAAACATGAATTGTATAATCTAACAAGCGCTAATAATATGATGAATTGTACACAAGCCAAATTCTGTGATGAATTCCATAACAAATATTATGCTGTTTTCACAAATTTCACAGATGACATATAGTTTTTTTTTTTGGTCCATTTATCCTTTTTAAATAAAAGGCAAAGGTACATGGATGCAGCCAACTCTGGCGTTAGTAACACTATTTATAAATGAGGACTTCTGTTACAGTTATTTTAACGAGAGTGGTTAGGAAATCTCAGAATTCGCGCTCGTTATCATTATTTTTAATTCACTTCACTTGTGCACATAACTAACCTATAACTCGTAAAAAGCCCATTAAATTACATAATACTTATATAGTATACAAATACTGCAAGTGAATCAATTAAAAATAAGAGCTACTACTTCTCTTTCTTTGATGTACATTTACACACGCACATATGACGTTGATTTTCCCAACATCAATGAGGCTGATTAAAAGAGACGGGTGAAGGAATCGTCAAGCAGTTGAGGTGACATTGATAAGTTGAAAAAAAAACAAGGACTTATTACCTATAGTCCGTTCACTATAACTTGTCACTTGACTCCCTTTCCTATATTTTGGTACTGCAGACTGTCTTTGAAAAAGTCAATCGATTCTGTCAAATCTAAGCACTATAATCTTAAGTAGAGTCGAAATTTAAGATTTTTAATATTTTGTTCATGCCACAGACATTTTTAAGTAATGCAAGAGAAATTGTATTGAAAGTGCGTGCTTTTTGTGAAAGGGAAAATGCAAACAAATCTGCGATTATTCCGTTAAATCTAGTACGGTCGCTTATTGACATGAAAGGTTAGTAAAATCGAGTTGTTATACGTTTATATTTAAATACGGTTTAATTTGACAAATACATTTTCTTTTTTATTGAAATTTCGCCGACCCTAAATGAAAATGGGAAAAGAGTGCGATGATGATGATGACATTTTATTTTCTTAGTATATATTTTTGTATTAGGTATATAAGTACGATAATTACTATCTATCCAGAAAGTAGTCAGAAAAAAGCAGTAGAGGCTGGAGGGGAAAAGAAACTAGAGACGTTGTATTCACCGGACAATACTTACCATTTTTCAAATTAATATGCTACTTCTCGTTATCTGAGCAATCATTATATTATGTGTAATTATTGTTGCCTGCTAATGTTTGTTTTATTTATTTTGTGTGTGGCAGGTATTTCGGGTAAAACCGTTATTAGAATCATGAAGGTAGCGGTCGTTACTGCAGCTACTTTCAAATAAAATTAGAACCCTGGGAAACATACGCACCAAGAGAAAGACTGTAAAATTGGATGACCTCGAGAAACAAAATGTAGACATGATGTTATACTTTGAAGACAAGTACATAATAAATTAAGGTAACATGCTTGAACTTGACTAGTGACAGTCCTTTAGATCATTCAGATTGTAAGATTTTTATCGAAAAATAAAGTACATTTTGAATAAATGTTTTTTATTTGTTGCATTATTTTATTATGCCAGTTCACCTAATATTTTCGAATTAAATTTACCCTATTTAATAATCAAAGTAAAATTTTCTCGCATAATTCATAGAAAATGACATTTTCTTTGGCGAACACTAACGTAATATTAATGAAAATGTTCGTATTCACTCTTCAGTAGTTATTAAAGTTACCTGAGTAGACTACACACTTGAAACTGACTTACGATCATTAGCAGATGTTTAATGTTGTTTCCGATGGATAATAAGCCTTGAGAGCTTTTCTTAGTTTAGTGGTGTGTGAAATATCCATCAATAGTATTACTATTTATATTTCGTTTTAAGGGTTAATTTCTTCTTATGGGATTTCTTTTTATTTGGAGTTTAACCTGGGGCTTTAGTATGGTTTAATTTCGGAAACTGCTTTGGCTGTGTCTGACGTGCAGTTGTTCATAGATGAAATACAACTCACAAGGGGAATGTCTAGGTTCCAGGCTGAAAGTGAAGATAAGTGCTCTTTCCGAGGACAGGCCACTATTAAAGATTTTTGTTTACCTTTTTTTTATTTATCATATGTGTTACGGTTGCGATGCTTGCCTTCGTCCAAGCACCGTGGAACCGTAGGGTGGGCGGGTTGTCTCACTCACACTAGATGGTAGGTGTGAGCGCCGGTGGCCCGCCTCGTGGTGAACACCGGATGCCCGTTGTTTGACAAACTGACTCGCCGGAGTAGTTAGTAATGTGCGAGCGAGATAGCAATCACGGTAGAGCAGGACGGAAAATAAAAACGCGAACTTGTTGAGTGAGCGAGAGGTGAGCCGAATCTTGCTGTTTCTTCTTAGTGATCTTCAATGTTTGCGAGTACCGTTGCCGCTCGATTTTGGAACCGCCCGTATGAGCTTAAATGCTCCGGGTCGGTACCTTAAAGTGGACACCTCCAAATGAGGCGTCTCGATGTTAGATTTTCATTTAGCTCGGCTCACCTTTCTTCATTTATTATAATTACTCAATATATTACATATGTGTATTTTACATCAATACACTCCATGATCCATGTCTTATTCCATATAACACAGAACTACACTGTAACGTTACTCCGACCAAAGTTATGATCGCAATACTCTTCAATAAGCGACATACATTGTATAATATTTACAGAAACAATGCTGTAGAACTACAATCTTAATATCTAGGTGCGTTATTTCTATCTTATGTCTAAATCTATTTCAATATATATCTAATACACAAATAATATCTAGTTCTACATGTAGACACTTAAAGTAATACAAAGTTCAATGCATGTTCCATAGTTCAATGCTCAATATTCAATACGTTAGCGATCTATGCTAGCGCTATGTCAATATCTATATCTTTATTCAATACATAATCTTTACATTTAAAACTCTATTTCTAATCCTACGTCGGATCGGTCGCCAACATCCTCCCCCTCGTGCGTAGCACCAACTCCTTGTCTTGGCGACCCGGCTGCCATCGCTCCTAGCTGCTCGCTCCCGTGCTCGTCGTACGGCGCTGGAACCAGCAACACTGCCTTGGAGCTCGGTCTCTTCAATATTTCGCCAGGGGTGCGCACTTTGATAATGCGGATGCGGCCGTCTGGTCCGGAGTACGTCCGGATCACCTATCCTCTGGGTCACGTGTACCTTGGTAGCGTGGTCAGTGTGGAAGTACTTCCGCGTAGCGTCGTCGGCGGGGTTCAGTGACGTACCCAGCGCCATTCTTGAGGTCTAGACGTGTCCTCTATCTCGGTGAGGCGACGTGCGACGAATGCTTTGAAGGTCTTTGGGTCGGACTATATCCACGACGAAACCTTACTGGAATCAGTCCAGTAGGTTTTCTTCGATATCCCGACCCTCAGCTCTTCCTCGATCGATCGCGCCACGTGCGTGCCTAATAGCACGGTCTGTCATTGTAGCCGCAGGATAGACACGGGTTTGAATGATATAACCCGCGCTTTCCCCGCTAGTAGCGCGATGTGTAGCGTCCTTCGTCGACTCGTTCTCTTCAATACCGCCGCACACGTGTACGCAGTCTTGTTAGCGTCGGTGAACACGTGTAGCTTCCCCTCGGTGTTTCAATGCGTGAAACATCTCGATACGCGTAGTTTCTTCCATGTGTGTACGTAGATTCTATACGTAGCTTTTCTATACTTCTATATCTTTTTCAATAATCGTCTTGAGACGCTTGGTGACTCATTCTTCGTCGACACAGGAGCGATGAATCGTAATATTCTCGCTCTCCATAGCCTACGCCAGCTTCAATGCGTCTTCTATTTTGGCAAGGCGGTGGCAGACGAATACTCTAAAGTCCTAGTATCGGGCTTTATCCATAACGATACTACACTGGGATCGATCAGTGAGTTCTCTTCACGGCGTAGACTCTTGGCTTTTCGTCTATCAATCACTCTGCGCGCATGCCCAGTAGCGCCGCTACATGTCGCGGGGTAGACGCGAACTTCGATCGCGTCACTCGGTCTCTTCTTTCCATTAGTGCAACGTGGTGGCGCCCTCTTTCGTTTTGGCGTGCGATTTATGTCGCTAGCTTGCGCGTCATCTCGCCGGCGTTGTCGAAGGCGTATGGCTCCCCCTCGGTGTTTGATCGCGTCAAACACGTCAGCGCGCGTAGGTTTCGACGCCCATGGAGCGTTGTTCAATCGCCGGCTTGTTTCGTCGCTATTATTCGATGTCTTTCCCGACGATGGCTTCGTCCCAGTCGACACCGCTGCGCCAGACGCTTTGTATGAGCGCCTTGCCTTGAATAAGTACCGGCGACGCTATTCCCATGGGGTCGAAGGTTGACATCACGGCGCTTGTGATCTGTCGCTTGGTCGGTGCCTCGTTAGCTGCGGTGTCGTCGTCGGATTCGCGCAGGTTCGTTCTGAAACCTACTTCATCTTCGGCGGTGAACCAACGCATGCCCAGCGTCTTCTCTTCTTTCGATCCGAGTTCGACTTCGCTCGGTCCGGTGCTCGGCGCTAATCTTCTCACTACGTCGGTCCTGTTCGATGCCCAGCCTCTTAGCGTGAATTTCGCTTGCTTGTGTATTGAGTCGACTTCGCTCGCTATCTTGACGGCTTGATCTTCACTATCGAAGCTTTGCAAGTAGTCATCCATGTAGTGATTGTGTTCTATCGCTTGCACGGCCTCTGGATATTGATGCTGGTAGTCTGCAGCGTTCTTGTTCTTCACGAAAATCGCTGCGCTGGGTGAGCAGGCGGCCCCGAAGATCACTGACGTCATTCTATACTCGTTCAATGCTCCGCTGCGTCGATCCCCTCTCCACAGGAATCTTAAGCTGTCGCGGTCCTCTGGTCGTATTCTTATCTGAAGAAACATTTCTTTGATGTCAGCCACAACCGCGACTGCCCCCTGTCGGAATCGTAATAGTACTCCGAACAGTGATTGAAGCAGGTCTGGCCCGGGTAGGAGCAGGTCGTTGAGGCTCTTGCCTCCGAATTTCGCGGCGGCGTCGAATACTATTCGCTTCTTGCCTTTCGTAGGATGCGTCACGGCGAAGTGCGGAAGATACCATTTTCGTGTCGATGTTGATGCGTGTTCGACTTTCTCCGCATATCCATTTTTCAATAAATTTTCTATTTGTTCTTCGTATTCTTTCTTCAATCCGGCGTCGCGGTCGAGCTTCCTTTCGACGCCCTTCAGTCTCGATTCCGCTGACTTATAATTGTCAGGCAGAGCATCGTTGTCATTTTTCCATATGAGACCGACTTCGTAGCGTCCGTCGCTCAAACGGTGGCTAGTCTCGTTCAATATTTTCAATGCTCTGGCTTCCATGTCGGTGCTGGGATGCTTCGGTTGAACTCCCAATGACTCAATGGCGAAATGATCTTTGATCATCTTTTCTATTTTCTCTTCGGACGTCACTACGTGTGCGCATGTGACGAAGTTGATCATCTTCGCTGCGCCTCCATCGTAGCCGTGTAGCACCCACCCTAGGTCGGTGAGGGATGCCACTGGTTGATCTCGTCTTCCTTTGCGTGTCGTTCGCGAGACGATGAGCGCCCAGTTGTCTTGCCCGATCAATAATTTAGGCGATTCTTCTCGATATGACAACTGGTCCGCTATCTTCTTTAGGTGCGTGCATCTTTTAATAATCTTCTCGTCTAGAGCCTGCGGCGTTAGACGCATGTCGTCGATCGTTCGTGCCCCGATGACGCTCCGCTTGCGTGAGTGATGAAGTCCTCTTATCTTCATATTGAGTTTCATGGAGTCCTTTTTCAATAATGATTTTCCTCCAACTGTTTCTAGGCGGAGTGCTTCCTTGGGCCCGTCGAGTCCTATTTCTGCTGCGATCGACGAGTCGAGTAGTGTGACCGTCGATCCTTCGTCCAGCAGAGCCAGTACCTTCTTCGATCCCGTCGGTCCATATATCTCGACAGGAATCATCTTTAAATAGGCTCGGGCGCTTCGCGTATTGTTCGCGGGAAGCCTCACGTTGTTTGCGACTTCTGTGTTCTCTTGCTTCGGTTCTTCGGGTTTGTTCTCGTAATGAAGCGTCTTGTGATGCCAGCGTTTGCATATAGGGCACGGCGGTCGCTTGCACGACTCTTTGCGATGTCGCCCCTGCAGACACTTGTAACATAATCGCGATTCTTTAGCGATCTGCCACTTCATTTTCGTAGGTGCCTGCAGGTACTTTGAGCACTCGTTTAGATAGTGCTCTTCTCGACAATGTGGACACGGTGGCTTCTCCATCCCGATGCGATCGACCGTCGTGTGCGCAGCTTGCCGCCTCATCGGTGGTCGCTTGTCGACGGTTTCTTGCGTAGCGTGGGGTCCGCATCGGTCTGCCATCTTGTTCAGGAACTTTCCCATAGAGTTCAAGTCTTGATCTTCGTCCGCTTTGTCCGCGATGTAGTCGTACCAGCGGAACTTCAATAGTGGAGGCATCTTGTCGGTGATGCTTCTCAATATCTCAGGCGACAGTAGATATTGTGGTTTCTTGAGACCTCGTATCGTTGCGACGGTGTTGCTGACGCTGCTTGCTAACGCACATATGTCGTGAGCGGTTTCGCGGATCTTCGGTAGATTTCTTATCTTCTCTAATTCCGCTAGCACCAATGCGTCTGCTCTTCCATATCGTCGCTTTAATGCTTCTATGATTTCGCCAGGTGTCGCCTCGGAGTACAGCTGGCTCTCGACGCCCTCTCGTGCAGATCCGCGTAATGCGCGTCTCAGACGCGCCATGTTTTGCGCGTCCGAGAATAGCGGTGCGGTGTCTTCGTATACTGCTTTGAAGGCGATCCATTCTCTGCTGTCGCCGTCGAACGCCGGTAGGTGGTGCATGTATTCAGGTTGCACCCCCTGCCCTCTATGTGGTACGTCGCGTATCGCTCGCTTCACGATTGCCTCTGCCAGTTCTCTATTGTCGTTCCGGGTTGAGTCGATCTTCTCCTCAGGTTTAGCAGTGGATGTCGGAGCGTTTTCAATTTTTTCGATAGGTGCTTGCTCCGGGTGTCCCTTGGCGGATATTCTTTCCACTGTAGCTTGAACCCATTCTTGGACGTTTTCTTCCCGGTCGACTGGTTCTTCTATGACAGAGTCTTCTTCCTCATTCGATGCTTGAATCAGCTCTAGCCGTATCTTCGCAGCTGCTGTAGCCGCTTGAGCTTCCTTTAATTCACGCTCGGCTAGTTCGGCTCGTGCTTCTAATTCCTTCACTCTTCGTGTTGACTTCGTTGAAGCGGCACGACGATCTTTTCTCTCTTCAATGTCGCAGTTTCTTTGCTTGATGTTTCGTGGGTTGTTCCAGTTCCCGTTGTCTCGTACGTTTCGTAGGATGTGGCTTCCGTCGTGCTTGATTCTTGTTGGACGGTTTCAGGTGACTGCTCCTTCGGTGATGAACCCTTTTGGCTTCTGGTGACTGGCATCTTGATGTCCACTGGATCCGGCTGCCGAAGGACCAACTGTTACGGTTGCGATGCTTGCCTTCGTCCAAGCACCGTGGAACCGTAGGGTGGGCGGGTTGTCTCACTCACACTAGATGGTAGGTGTGAGCGCCGGTGGCCCGCCTCGTGGTGAACACCGGATGCCCGTTGTTTGACAAACTGACTCGCCGGAGTAGTTAGTAATGTGCGAGCGAGATAGCAATCACGGTAGAGCAGGACGGAAAATAAAAACGCGAACTTGTTGAGTGAGCGAGAGGTGAGCCGAATCTTGCTGTTTCTTCTTAGTGATCTTCAATGTTTGCGAGTACCGTTGCGCTCGATTTTGGAACCGCCCGTATGAGCTTAAATGCTCCGGGTCGGTACCTTAAAGTGGACACCTCCAAATGAGGCGTCTCGATGTTAGATTTTCATTTAGCTCGGCTCACCTTTCTTCATTTATTATAATTACTCAATATATTACATATGTGTATTTTACATCAATACACTCCATGATCCATGTCTTATTCCATATAACACAGAACTACACTGTAACGTTACTCCGACCAAAGTTATGATCGCAATACTCTTCAATAAGCGACATACATTGTATAATATTTACAGAAACAATGCTGTAGAACTACAATCTTAATATCTAGGTGCGTTATTTCTATCTTATGTCTAAATCTATTTCAATATATATCTAATACACAAATAATATCTAGTTCTACATGTAGACACTTAAAGTAATACAAAGTTCAATGCATGTTCCATAGTTCAATGCTCAATATTCAATACGTTAGCGATCTATGCTAGCGCTATGTCAATATCTATATCTTTATTCAATACATAATCTTTACATTTAAAACTCTATTTCTAATCCTACGTCGGATCGGTCGCCAACAATATGGAAAAGTAAGGTATGAAAATTATTCTCATCTCTAACCAATGCAAAAGAGTGTATTTTCGAAACCAGGTGGTAATTTTGATAAAACACTTTATTAATTTAAATATACTTAATAGTAATAATGTCTAGGACATTATTAAACTGATGTTAATCCATCCATAAACTGATGTTAATATAATGATGGTTTTATTTAATCCCTTCAGGATTATTCACCTAGCACCGGAGATTTAATTTAAATTTGTTACATATAACCACATTATTGGTTTAAATAAAACAATTCTATATCAATGAATTATATATATACATTTTTATTTTACATTACAATATGTATAATTTTCATAAACCTTTAACTTTTGTTGTTCATTCTTCGGAGATACAAACAGATTCAGTGTTTAACAGTATGTGAATCAGATTTTACATTTGCAAACCTTAGATTTGTTAATGCATTGTTCATTACATCATCAACGGGCAACTGGTATTCTGTAAAACAAATGAATAAAAATATGATCCAAAAAATGTAGTCTCCATGGTATTCAAACTTTAAACATGGTGTATTATTTTAATATGAGAGTTACTGATATAAATAAAAATAAAAATCATTTATTTTTGGACCAGCAATGAAGAATGGTTAAAGATTTTTATTGTAATTACTATTATATAATAAATTATAATAGGTACAGAAATATGTAAGAAAGACTCTGTATATAAATGCTATATCCATTATGAAACAAATAGGTTTCAACTAATTTTAGGTTGTTTTTCTTTTTGGTGTATACTTTCAGCAAACATTTGGCATTGATTTCGTTAATATCAGTGAGACTGATTAAAAGAGATGAGATGGAATAACGTTGGGTTGAAGAGGTGACATTGACAGCTTCAGAAAAACCAAAGCCAATAATCATGAGTAAATATTGTTTTTAAGAAGAGATTTACCTATAATGTAACCAAACTTGTGACAAGTTTTAGAAGAAAATTAACTTTCACAGGGTGAGAACCCTCCACATGAAGAACTCCATATAAATATGAGTATTTATTTTGGAGTAGTGAAAGAAGATATGCTCAAAAGATCCTTCACCTAAATCACAGTTTCCCAAGGAGTGGTTACAAACTTAGCTAAAAACAATAGGGAGGAAACATGACCAAGGTGAAGGTGGATTAGTAGAAACTTTAAAGATGTGCTAATATTTTGCACTAACCATCAAGAATAATTGAAGTTTCATTTTTAACATCCAAAATTGGATTATTTATTTCATTCACATCAGCAAAAACTACTTCTGGCAAACCATCTCCCTCTTCGACCTTTTGTTTCTTTGTAGTTCTTGTAACGTCAGTACCTTGACGTTTTCTTGATAACTTTTTCTTGACAACCGTGTTATTACCGTCTATGTTTGTAGTCATTTTAAGTACTTTAGTGACTTCATCACGAATTTGGTTTTTGATGTCTTCTGATAGATCGATACCGCTGTCATAGTTCTTTGCATATTTCGTGATTGGTTCATCATCACTACTGTCATTTTCTAGTGTTGTCGTGTAATTTATACCTTCCTCGTTTAAAAATCGCCGCCATTTTGTCGACAGAGTATCGGCTACTTTCTGGTTAATAAAATTTTATAGTATTAATTATAAAACTACTACTAGCCATCAGTGGCGAAGCGCTTTAATAACCTGATTCCTTATAGCCTTATTAAAAACTTCGCACGAAACTCATCTCACAAAGAATTTACACACTCGTAAACACAAAACACCCATACAAAGAACCTGCCATACAAGCCGGAAGAAAACGTCGGAATTGAATTCACCATCTATCCACATTTCACTATAATTAACACGCACACAAAGAAAGCATTACTGAATCAGTTCCGTAAACGTGGCGCGCGTTTATGCAGCAAATAACTCGCTTCGTAGCGGCTTATTGCATTTATTTTGAAACTTTATCGTTAGGTATGCTTTTGCGGTTTTTTTTTTTTGTTGCAAATGACATTTAATTGCTAAATTTTGTCATTACCTCAACAACGGCGCTGCCACACATGTTTATAAATTGTGTGATCGCAATTAATGGTGATTAATACAATACTTTACAATTATGGTTACGTGATTAACAATTTATTTTATTTTTTAATTTATTGATATCAGAACAAAGCGTAGTCTAGTGAAATATGTAACAAATGTTAAACAAATTTACAAACAACTAACTATTCATCTCGCTCTTTTGCCAGTTATTGTTATATTGCAGAGATTTTTCTTTTTTCACAATAGTCTAGCCTACAATATAGCAATAACTTACACTAAGAATAGGAGACAAGCGGGATAACCGCTTCAGGGCATTGCCCTATGGCGGTGACTTCTATTCTGTTTGACTCAGGAAACAGGTCATTTTGTAGAGATGCACTCGATGCTTTCTCGTAGACATTCATCTGAGTTTGGGTCTGGATTAAGATGTTTAACTATGCGTAACCGCGAGTCTCATCTGCTCAGCTAGGCGAGGGCTCCCGGATGAGGGTCCTAATAGAGTTGATGCTAATTAGTCTCCATAGATATCACTTTTTTAACAATCTGGCTATAATTATTATCGCTGCCCTAAAATTTTAGATTACTTTCAATTGTAGTTTTTGTTAACAGAAACATATGAGGTTTTTGTAATTGTTCGATCATGTGTCAATTTCATAAACAAAAAGATTTAAATATATAATTGGTTAAAACTTGGTTGCTATTTATTTTTATAAACCGTTTTTTTCACATATTCCCATTTAAAAATGAAATTTTCATAGAATTCTGTAAAATAAGTACAGACACTTTTAACTTTGTATTACAGTATAAAAAAATCAAAATCAGTATTATTATTTAATTTCATATAATTAATCGTTATTTTTCGTTTCGCGTAAGTCGCCATTTGTTATCACGCGTCGTTCTGTTGAAATGAAATAGTTAAAATCTACGATCACGAAAATTAACCCATTTCACGATTTATTACATTATCATAACTACCTATAGTTATATTTATTACGTGCGAAATTAATTTTGCATTTCATACTTAGCATACCAAGTAAATATAGCAATAATTCTCAAATTTAAACGAAATCCAAACGGCTGTTTTCAAAGTTCTTTTCAAGTGCCAAAGACGAGTATGGTGAACGTGGTTGACGCTAACTGCATCTAGATAGCTTAACTCAGCAGCAAAAACATCCATCAATCATTATTGTGCTAACTTTCAAGACGAAAGACTTCCACTGCTGGACATAGGTCTCCCCCAAATAGGAGGAATTGCCATAAACGCTACATTTGGTAAGTGGGTTGGTGATGGCAGTAGGTGCTTGTGGTACTCAGAGGATGCTGCTGACCATCCCCTGATGTATCCCTTAGTCACCTTTTACAACACCCACGGGAGCATATGGGGTACTATTCTTAGCCAACATTACCCATATTTCCGTCTCACTCTTCTCAACAACAAAATATCATACTTTCTAAATCTTTTCAAAATATTGTAATTTACGAAATTCTTTTTTGTACAATATTTATTTTGATATAAAGAAAGTAATTCAGCCAATTTAATATATTACTTTCCTACTAACATCTATTTTCATAAATTTAGTAACATTTATATATTTATTTCTATCTGGAAATTTTACTGTGTTACATGCATACTTACTATTGCATACATGCATATTTACTAGTGTTTGTCTAGTGGTTGACAACTTATTATTGAAATTCCATTCCAATTTTTTGATTATAATTATTATGAAAACAAAAATCTGTTGATAAACTGAAGAAATTTTTGAATTCATTTAAATTGTACATGAAATATAGATCCACTTCATACAGTCATTAAAGGTTAAATACTCACTGAAGTCCTTTAAACAAAATTACAATTGGTACTTAGCTAACAGCTAATTCACAGGTTAATCATTCACAGTCATAAAAAATGACTCTTATGCTAGCTATGGGTTTGTTCAAGTGTTACATATGCAGAATATTTGAATCTCCCCCTGCCTCTTCACAGAAAAACTAAGCACCCCCCCTCCCCCCATGATCACCATGGAAACCAAACAAAAATAAAATCAACATTGAAACAAGCAAAGCATAGACTTCCCACCCAACATTCACAATACTTAATTGATTTCATTGCAAATTTGTTTCAAATTTTTAGTTCTGTTTTTACAGTTTAAAAATCTCCCTTAGACAAATCAAAGAAAATAAAATTAAATGAAAAAATGACTTACAAAATTTAAAGGTTGTGGTATTCTTATAATAAAATGTTCTGGATGTATTTCAAGCATCTCACACTTGGGGCAAAGATCATAATCCGGGCATGTTACACATTTATATCGGAAACCGAGGATTTCACCATTACAACTGTTGCAAACTATATTTTTGTGCAACTGCTGCACAGTATTGTCAACATCTTCTAGAAAAATAAAGATTAGATATTATATTTTTAGTAACTTTCAAAATAGGCTATAATTGATAAAAGCAAGACTTTATTTGAAGTAGAGAAAATAAATTCAGGATAAAACAAATTCAATTAATATGTCGATTACCCATAAAAAAGAGACAATAGGAAAACAATGGAAAGCTAGCATAAACGCCAGGTTAGTGCTCAAGGGGTTAATGTTTCCCCTATACTAGGATATTTATACATAGATAATAGCTTAATTTATTGTTCTTTATGATATTTATTTATATTGTGAGTTGTTTAGATAGTTGAATAATATAGAATAGAGATAAAAATTTGAAGTTGGTTCAGCAATATTTAGAAATTAAGATTCACAACTGAGCATCACTATCATGATAAATAAAATTTCATCATACTAAAGTGAGATCATCATGCTACAGTGAAATTATCATAGTTATTGTGTACAAAAACTATTATAAATCCTAATAAAAGTGATCCTGTTGTGTGATGCGGTAATAATCAAGTCCTAGGGAAACACAGTTATTATTATAATCATTTGTTTTTCAATATCTTCTTAATTAAATATAACTTTAATTTACAGTGAAGACAATAAAAAAAATATTATACCATCACTCCATGTTCCTGGAAGACATTTAGTTGGTACTGCATCAGCACACAAATGTTTGTTTTTTATACTGGATGGTTCAAAATGTCTAGAACAAAATCTACTTCGAATTCTCTGCTCTGGTTTTATTAGAAGCAGATCATCTCTACCAGCTGCCTGCAGCCATGCTATCTGCCTGTAAATGTAAATTTATACAACACTTTGGGTATACCTATATTTATCCTGTCATCATGAGAGTCACTACTTTTAAGATTTTTCAGACTATTTTTTTAAATTGAAGACACGTCTGATCATGTCCATTTCATTTCAAACGCTAATTGCCCCTATCAGAACCTAAAAGTTAACAAACTACACCGATTGTTGCAGATTGCCAAAACTATTTGGCACCCACCAACGGAATCAATAAAAATAACCCTTATATCGGGATCGAACTGTAAATCATCTGGTTATTAATACTTCTGTTTTTAAAATAGTAACAGAGTGTAGTTGTTTCTTTTAGAAATAGTAAAACAATAAATAACAAGCAACGAAATATACCGATTTATTTCCTTAGGCACACAGAAAAAAATGTCAGGAGTTTACTGTTTCTGCTATTTCGGCCACATCCATAAACGCAACAATAATTTACCATATTTCAAATCTAAAATCTCTACAAATTTTAATTCTGAATAAAATTATCGGATAAAATTTATACAAACTAAAAAGTTACAAGCAAACAGCGTTGCCATTAAAAAAAATTGCCGTGTTTTGGATGGTCGAATTGCCGTGTTTTGAGGTTAAAGTTGAAAAAATGCCGTGTCTCAGACATCTTTCACCAAACTTTAGAAATTGTCAAAAATAAAAAAAGTTCTTCATTCAATTTGAGCCCTGAAAAGGCGCTTATAAACGTCAAAGAACTACCACCGGTTCGGAACACAACCCAGTCGAGAATAGCCGGCAAGTAACTCGATCTGGTTTATTTACGTGTTTTTTTTTTTAGTTATTAAAATTATACAATTTATATTAACCATAAACGGTTTTAATGGAAGCACAAAGAGGGATGTCACTTCCAGACATCACTATCGTTCACGTAATGATCCAGCCTGTAGTAACCTTTGGATATTAAAACTTCTTTGACATAGTGCTTAAACTTATGGCCAGTTAAATCGGTAATGTGCTTTTGTACCATGTTGTAGAACCTGCCACTATTGTTTTATACTTATACAGTTAATATGTATAATTGTTTTATACTTGTACACTGCCTCGGTGACGCAGTTGTATTATGGTACGACACTCGTTGTTAGGTCTCGGGTTCGATTCCCAGGTCGGGTCAAGTGAGATTGGGTTTTACTACTCAGTATCATCCCAGAGGCTAGAATTTGTACCAGATATGGTGACAGGCTCGCTCCCTGTCACATCTGGGACGGAACTAAGCTCGGTGAAATGTGGGTGGTGTAATTCGCTATTTCACCTCTGTCTAAGCCTTCGGGGATAACAGTCTAGAGCTTATTTTATGTCATGTTGTACACTGTAAAATAAATCAGACGAGTGCAAGTAAATAAACTCACGCACTGTCAGTCCTGTACAAATTTCATAAAATAGTTCTTATTAAAAGTAAAAAATAAATGTTTGTGATTACATAACAGTGGATTGGTCACAATCATCATAATATATTCTTTTCTATATCAAGAAGGCTTCTTTTTTTTTTTCCTTTCTTAAAATTATATTTGAGCTATCGTTCACCTAATTTAGCTTTGCTTTTGTTGACTTAAAATTTGAACAATTTGATTGAATTATTTGTGTATATGCACGTATAGTAATATACTGTTTTGCAATCTACGTGTTATTATTTATGGTTGAAGTGTTCATATTATTTTAAGATTTCGTTTTATCATATTCACAATGCTAAAAGTTGATTCATAGTCAGCTTTAGCATGGGGTAGTGATTATAATCAAATTCTATTATTATTTATTTATTTAATGTTTTGAGAGCTATATAAGCCTGAAGAGTAGACTTACAAGACTATAAGACTTAGTAAGAGTTTTTAAGTCTGTAATATGTGATCACAGACTTGTGTAAACACGTGAGGAGCTTATTCGCCAACACCTAGTTATATCTACGCTTAATTGGTTATATTTAAACGACAGCTGTCATTGTAATGTGCATTTTCGCGTCTTATCACTAAGTGCGTATTTTGTACCTTTTGACATGAACCAAAGTGAGCAGAATAGTGTAGACAGACGCTTCATGTAAATCTTAGGGAAATTTCGAGACCTATGACTAACAGACAACAATCAGAAGTCGCCTATAACGAAGTAAAATGACGTATCCGCTTAACTGTTTGATTTCACTGTTTTCATTTTGCATTTTAGAAATTTCGATCCGTATATAGACAGGTGTTAATTAGAGAACTGTATTATTCGTGTATCGATTATATGCGATTTAGTTGTGGACTAGCTGTTACCAGCGACTTAATGCGCTTTGATGGGCCTTGTGCTCTGATTGCCGTGTTTTAGGATACGGCAACCACTGTTCTGCCGTATACCGTGTTTTTTCGTGCTGTACGACCCCAATTACCGTATAATACGGCAAGCGCCGTGACAATGGCAACCCTGCAAACAAATGTCATAATACACGATAGTGGTGTCGACGTATATCGCTATTTTTTAATAGCAATATAAATGTTCAATATATAATTTTTGAAACCAAATTATAAGGATACTATTCCTACTTTATTATTTTAATGGATTAATGGAAACTCTGAATTTATTTTCATAAGTAGGTATAATTCTGAAATACAATGTGAAATAAAGAACAGTGTGTACAAAGTACATGTGACAAAAGTAAATTTTAGGTATAGGAATTTTTGAATTATATAGCATGTGATGGTAGGGCATTTACTAATAATGTCCGCCTTGGTAGCTACCACCCATAAGTTCGAAAACCTGTCGCAAATACCAATAGGCATGTTCCGACAGCATCACTTGAGAACCAGTATCTAGGCTTAGTGTGTTTACCATCCTGTACCACATCGTCACTTAACTTCAGAGAAACGTCAGTAAAGAGATTTCTCACAGATTCAAGCACGGGGCATTGTATCGGATTTTTTTTAGGAGTTTTAATTTTTTTTACGCGAAACTAGACTTATTTTTCGAAAATTAAAAGTACCCTAAGTTTCCCGGAGTAACTTCAGCTATCTACCAAAAAATATGCCCGTCAAAACACGTCAAAAAATGCATTAATATCTATTATTTAGTAAAAAAATAATTTTGACATTACAAAGTTTTGACATAACACTTAAATTCTATTTATCAGTAGAAATATCTATTCATGAAGTCGACAGGGAATTGTTTAGTATAAAAGAGTTATTTTCCTATTGATATTATTTATTTATTAAAACATAATCAGTCTTTGATAAACCGCACCAATCACAAAGTATTATTCCTATGTTTTTAAACACTATTACAAGATTCACCACTAGCTTCGCAGGTTCCTTGGTTATTCTCAGAATCCTTAACATCTTTACGAACAGGACCTGTTTGAGTAATAGGCACTATCCTTTCGCCCTTCTCGTCAACAACTTTTATCGGAGCAGTTATAGTCAATATTCCATCACTAGATAGCTCCGAAATAATGTTTTCTGATTCTATATCATCAGGAAGAGAATATTTCCTCACGAATTGCCTTGAAATGAAACCGTGCTCGTCCTTTTTGTCCTCGTGTTTCGCTTCAATGACAACATAACCGTCAGTAGTTTTGACGACGATTTCATCCGGTGAAAAATGTTGAACGTCCAAATTTATCTGGAATTTGTCCTTCTCTACTTTGACAGTAGATCCTGAATCTCTCGCCAACGATGACATGACCCTCCAAGGTCTAAAGTAGTCGTGGACGACCCACGGAGACATCACGGTTGAAAGGATATCGTCAGGTGTCAACGCCATTCCGAAGTCTTGATTGGATAACTTCTGTTCTCGTTTACAGGAACAATGGTTTGCTAAAATTCCTGAAGTTCCGATGTTGAGGAACATTACAATAAAATACATTCCATTGTATAGCTTCATTTTCGTATAAATTACACTTTTTCGTGAAATAGTAGCACTCGTAACCCAAGACAATTTCAAATGACGCACAATCAGCCGCTCAGTTGTTTATATACCCGTGTCAACATCTAGAAGTAGATATTTCTGGAATGTGTATGCAACTATGTAAATATATTCGGACATACGTGGACCTTATAAAATACTACCACGTAACATTGTTATGCTATTATCTTATCATTTATAAGAAACTACTAAACTATAATAATCTGTAAAATAATAATTAAATACTATTGATAAACACCTTAAGTGACAGAAACACTGTTTTTTTTTATGATAATACCAAAACAAACAGTAAACAATACATCAATCTCTATAATTTTTTAAGGCGTTTTAATTGATAATAATTTTTTGAGTGTTAAAAACAAATTTTTAAAGTATGTCCATTATTTTTAGTGATATAGTGACATCTATCGCCGAGTAGAATAACTACTTTTATGCGCCAAACGCATCAGTGTAATTTATTGTGAGAATGCATTATGCATCAGTTTGAGGTCAGTGAACTATGAAACTTCTCGAAAATATTCGCTGCGTAAAACGCGCCCGATGATTCCACTATGTTCGAAACCGTAAATTAAAAGATTCGAGAATTTCATGAGTAAAGTTCAGTATTAACCGTGATGGTCATTGTGTTATCTAAGTTTTAATTATCTCTGCTGATATTTTTATAAGCATATTGTAAATGATTATAGGTAACTAATTTTCGCTAGTATTCAACCACAATCGTTATGTAAACCGTTAAAAAAATAGTTTTTAAAATTGTTTAATGATAATAATAAATCCCTTGAATAGTAAAAAAAATTGATATTCAGAGGAGAAAACATTTTTGGACTGTATTAATTTTACTTGTTTTTATATAATATAATACTAGCGACACGCCCTGGCTTCGGATGGGTATATAGAAATCTAGAAACCTAATTGTAATTAAAAACATGTATATAGGCTATGTTACTCATTGATATTGCATATAGCTTTATATATGTGATTTTTTTTTAATTTAAGTAGATTTTGAATTCATCCATAACAAACAAAAAAAATAATATTGCCTCTTATCTATTCTAATAAATAAAATTGACGTGTCTGTTTGTAGTACAAAATAATATATTTTCACTAAGTCCATATTTATAAATAAAAAATAAACACTTTTTACAATTTACGTCCGTCTATTTGTTTCTTCCGAGTAATCTCCGAAAGGGTTGGGCCGAATTTGACGGAACATTTTTTGGCATATAGCTAAAGTTTGTAAAAAATAATTAGGGTTACGCGTAAAAAAATCGAATAGCACTATCTTTTTTTAATGTTTTATTTCTGCATTATCGGTTGTTAGCTGGTAGAAAATGCATTGTGGCAATAAGTTCGCCAGTGTACAGATTATTGGTACAGTGAAGAATTCATTCAAAAATTAAAATCCGTGAAATGATCAGTTTTATTGGCAAGTGCTTTCATTTATGGAAATATCTTTGCTTTCTGTTAGTACCAAAAAAAATTAGGAAAATTATTAAGTTTCGTGTACAGCGGGCGGACCCGCGGGTTCACAACTCTTATAATAATGTAGATAGATTATATGACCGGCATCAAAGATTTGTTTACCGGTACTCATTTGTATCAAGTGATTTTCCGCCAAATATCTGTTATGAGCCATCCTATTGTACTTTTCTACACTGTGAGATGTTAGAACAAGAAACAAAAGAGGTTTTTACGGACTTCAGTTTGTTATCTTTAATCCGTTAACTTACGTATTTTGATGGCGTCTTCTATGATATAGTTTGGTTATTGTGTGCAGGTGAAGTGTATTGGAAATAAAGACGCGAAACGTTTATCCTTAGGTGACACGAAAACTCCAGGTTCTAGGAAGGCGTTCCGCCCGTTTTGCTGGAGTTTAGAAATGTTGAAACAAGATTGAAAATGTCATTTATCACATGACGCTGGCAGAATTGTGTATTTAAATACAGATTGCCATTAACCAAAAAACTTAAGGTAACAGAAGAACACACTGCTCTATATTTGCATCAAACAGAGGCAGATGCGAAGTATATAGTATAAAGTCGAGGCCTCATTGCAAATGTCTGTACCTCAATAAGAATAATTGTTTTACCGAATATCACTTTCATTTTTCTCGAATTTCTGTCTTCCGAACCAGTGATAGTTTTTTGACGTTAAGCGTTTGTCTACTCAGGACCTAAATTGAATGAAGCATATTTTGTATTTTATTATTGTGATTAAAACTATTATTGTAAAGATAAGTAACTCTAACTACATAACGCTCCTGAAGGTAGTACAGGTCTTAAAAGTCTATCTAGTACCTAAATCTGAGTTCTAGTTTGATTTTAGGAATATAAATAAATAAAAAATATCATTTTTCAGCATTTTCCTTGAATTAGGTTAGGGCATTTTCGAATATTTGACATTTCTTAAACCTTAATTTATAATTATTTTGAAATATTGTTTTCTTTAAACTATTCTCAATACATTATTAAATGTCATATATTTTATTATTATTTTAGATTCTATGAATGGTATAATGGGTGTGAAGGGTAACTAAAGGGGTGTTTTAAGGGTAGACGGAAGTGATAATGAAAATATCTAAAATATTGGTTACGTAATACTTGTCGTCGTGGATTTTCATCCAATCCTAGGTTCGAATCGCTCTGTATTTAAATTACAAACAATCCTACGGGCGAAATCAAATAAAACACAAAAACAAATTTCTAAATAGTGGTATATTTTCAAAAATATTGTGTTACATGACCTGAAATATCTATTTACAAAATTATAATTAAAAAAAAGAAAACAATAAAAAAACTTATCTTAACTTTACAATGGCCAATGCTTACTTACGTCACTATAAATATAGAAAATGATACTTCATTGTAAATTTAAAATAAAATAACGTCCATAATAAGACTTGAAAATATATTGTATTTATACAAAGTAAAAATTTAATAAATTTTAGTTTCCGGAGAGTAAAAATACTTAAAAAAATTAACAAAAGTTATGTGAAGTATCAAAAAAAGAAAGTTTATAAAATATATCCATTTGCCATTACCACAATACATGTCAAAAGTTAGGCTGCAATTACACTAAAACCGCATGATCACTAAAAACACTTTATTTATAAACTTAATCTAGGCTTTATTTCATAATACTTAAATCTAAATATCTAAAATTTTAATTATTATTTTTTTAATTATTATAAATAAGATACAACACACACACACGTTTAATTTAATGATCTGATACAAAATTCAGCCTTTATCGAAGTTCATTTATTTAATTATAATTTTTTTTTAGAAAAATGATAATACTCATATAAAATTCGCATGCAGCATGCTAAACGCGATCGAAGTGTAACTTCTCGAAACGAATTAGAGAAAAAAAGAATTAGAGATATTTAGAGTAAGTGAGAGAGAGAGAGAGAGAGAGAGAGATTTAAAAAAATATAAAATTTACATAAACACGTGACCTTTTTTTTTACTAAATCGTAAACCTTACATCGACTGCAAGTCTGTAAGGGATCGTTCAAGTATTATGCGAATAAAACTTTGAGCATTTTTGAGCCTCCCTTGTTACCAATAGTAGAAAAAGCTCTTACCCCATCTCCCATGATTACGTAAGCATTAGCATAATTAGCACAAAATAAAACGTAGATTAATAAGTAAATATTGCTTCCGTCACCACCATTCGTAACGATCGTGTAGTGCCATCTAAGAATAGTACTCTCCATATCGTTCCCGTGGGTAACGTAAAAGGCAACTAAGGGATAAACCAAGGAGTGGGCAACAGCATCCTCAGAGTCCAACAATTACTTGACTGCGATCGCCAATCCGGCTGCTAAGAGTGGAGATTATAGCAATCGCCTATTGAGGGAGAGCTATGTCCAACAGTGGACATCTTTCGGTAGATTGGATGATCATGTTATCGAAAATAAGCAAAGAATAAACCCCCCTCCTCCCTCATGAATGCTTACGTAATATCTTAACGGCACCCTATTGCTACACATGGCTTACACGAGTTTCTCAATCTTATTTTGCTACCTGCCTATTTTGAAAATATGTTTATTTTCTCGAGTTCATCTTAATTTTTTTGCCTTGTATACTATATTTTTAATAGGGCCACGTTTCCTCTGCACTATCTCAGTGCCCCTTCACTGGGTCTTCTACTTTCACTAGGATGTTATCGTGTTCAGAACCTAGGCCTTAAAGACGCGAGTAGTTTAAAGCTATACACTCTAGATATCTATAATAGCTATCTTTCCCACCCATTCTACTTTATATCTTTCTTCTCTCTCATGTAACTGAAAATGTCTATAGGCCACGCCCCACCTTGAAGTTTCCCTCTCAAATCTCACCCAACAATTGAATTGCCGTCTAAGAAGTATCACTTCGAAGAAGCATCCTGCAACTTCTAATGTGATCAAAGATCGGATATATGCGGATTTAGTATGTTTCCAGCCTAAAAAAAAGGATTTTTTTTATTTATTAGCAGGCCGTTTATCAGAAATAAAATATATTCGTTTACATCTCTATAGGTAAGTATATATAAAAAAAGCGCATTGGTATATCTAGAAAAGCGGTCCGAGCGTAATTTGTTCGATATTTTTTTTTTCTTATAATTATTTTTAATAATAATTTCACTCCAATACGAAGTTTTGTCGGAATGACAAGAGAGTTTGTAAGCGTTCGTGTTAGTTTAAAAAAAAAATTAAAAAATTCTTTATTCGATTTAGAACCCTAATAAGAACCTTATACGTCAAAACACTACCACCGGTTCGGAAAATAACACTCTCGAGAAGAGTGATAAACGGACACAGTTACTAACGAAAATAAACATATTCAACAGGCCGATAAATCAAATTAATTATAAAAGGAAACCTAGATTTAAACCGGGGACCTTTCGATCAATGCTCTGCAATAGATTTCATTATTCTACGATATTTGATCCACTTTCTATTCCTCCGCTTTTTTAGCTTGTTCAATGAAAATTTAACCATTATTAATACGACACTGTTTTTATAAACTATCTCAGTTGATTAATGTGTCGAGTACCCATAAAAATAAGACAATAGGAAAACAATCGAAAGCTGGCGTAAACGCCAGGTTAATGCTCAAGGGGTTAACTAGCTCTTATTGTAAGTCGTCGGAGTTATTCGGAGTTATAAAATGTATCATATGTTAATTCCAGTGACAAGGTGTACTTCTATGCCAAATTTCATTTGAATCAGTCGTATTGTTTGATAGTTATTAAGCAACAAAAACTTATTACATTTATAGCATATGGTTGGTAGTAACATTGTCGATAATGAGGCAATCTTATAGAAATAGATAAAAAAGAGATTTAAGTAGATTTTCTTTAAATTAATCCAATACTTAAGTTTTAAAATTGTTCTTTTTTCTGAAATAATAAAACGAAGTGTCCAGTTTTAAAATCATTTTAAAAGATTCTAGAATAAATTCCTCTCCATTGCAGAGTTTTAAAGTCCATATTCTTATTCAATTGCCTTCAATTCTTTTATTGTATATATGATTGGATAAAATTGGATTTTAGACACAAAGTTCAAAATAAATTAACAGGAACGCTAAACCGCATACCTTTCTTGTCATTCTTTTTAATTTAACATCAGATTTCTCATAAAACCAAACTTATAAACTAATTTTTAGTTATAAACTTAACTTAAACAGATCAAAATCATTTACCGGCCACTTGGTAAATGAAATACTAAAATTTTCCATATCACAAATCGCCTGGAAAATGTTTTTAATTATTTCTTATTATATATTAAAAAAGCTACAAAGAACAGACACACTAATCAGTCGCACGAAGGTAAGTACTTGCGTGGAAAACTTCGTTCCGTTATTAATTAATTAATATATAAACTACTTATAAAAATAAAAATTTATTTCTTGAACACAATTAATATGAGAGATCACAAAATGAGGTGAGTTTATTTAAAATTGAAGTGGATGAATTAACATAAGGATATATCTAGAACAGATTTGTATTTATTTAAAAATAACTTTAATAGGAAGAAAGTGTAAATTTTGATATTAAAATTAGTTAGTGTACTATGTATGTAAAAAAATTATAAATGTAAGAAAATATCTAAACAGATCTACAGTAACAGAATATCTATATTGTATGAGAAAAAAAAACTATATTCTATCACGATTCGAATTTATTTTTAACTAAATTCATATTTTAATGTGTCGAGTACCCATAAAAATGAAACAATAAAGACAATAGGAAAACAATGGAAAGCTGGCGTAAACGCCAGGAAGGTGCTGAAGGGGTTAATATTGTGCAAATATTTACGTATATTAATATGTATTTATCAGTATAAATAATATAAGCATTAAAAACAATTATCTATAAAATAATGAAAATTTCATATCGTAGAAAATAAAAACAATATCGAAGGTTTTAATTAATTTTTTTTTAAAGAATCATGTGAATAGTATAGGAAATCCCCATCCCAACGGAAAGTCCACACAAGTACCCCCCATACACGTATCAGATAATCATTGGTTGTCACCGACAAAAGATTCACAGTTAACAAACAATGGACATCGTTCTACGATCGAAGGTGAGGCGGTGTTCATATTTTTTCAGAGTTTCAGCACAAATTGTTTATTTATTAATATGAAGTTTTTTTTAATAAATATCACAATCATACATATTATAAATGGTGACATCTCTCTGTCTGTCCGTTATTTGGCTTTCATTCTAACTACAGAACAAATGAAGTCATTTACAATTTTTTTTTTCTTGCATTATACATTTATTCTACAAATAAACAAAGGTTTTAATGTATATTATTTATTGTATATTTAAATTAAAAAAAAAAAAAAAACGGCTGGACCGATTTTTATTATGTTTGATTTGGAAAGCAAAGTAAATATTAAAACAATGGAAAAATAACGGTTTTTTTTTAAATTAATAAAATCCCTTTTTTTTTGCAAATTGTATGGAAAGGATATTTTGGATGATATTTCGAGAACGAATTTACTGATTTAGGTTGTTTCTTTTTTCTTCGTTTCTCGGGATTGGATGCATGCATTCGATGAAAAACTAAAATTATTACAGATAATATAACATAACATTTATTAATCTATAATTAAAAAAAATAATCGATGAAATCGATTCATTAGTTCTCAAGCGCACATAGAAAACTAACATAATGACAGACAGAGAGAAAAAAAAATCGCCTTTTTGTTAGCATATAAATAGCTAAGTTAACATCGATATTTTGACAAATGTTTATGAACACCGCCCCTTGCCACATAAAACGCATACAAACACGTATCCAGTCCATTCAATAACAACCACACACTCACACACACGTATGTATATTTCATTTAGCTCATATAAAATCTAATTAATTACAGGGCTTAGTCTAAATACAAACGTTGACGACACCAGTCATACATACGTACCAGTGTACATTTACAAGGTATTAATAAATCTTGTAATGTATATATATATATATATTTTAAAATAGAATTTTCTTTAAAATAATAATGCCTATAATAAATACAGTAAATACTTCGAAAAAGTGATGACGTAACGTGCATGCGTTAGTAACTATCTTTAATGGCCTCGTTTCTGATTTGTCGATAAAATTATATCGATCGATTATCGACTGCAGTGTTGCAGACTTTTATCGACAGACTATACTTTAAATGATGGATATTTTTATTTAGTAATTAGAATTTTTATAATGTTAATATTAAAGAAAAAAAAATTCTTAAATTGGCATCAATATATAATAAGTCGATTTACGAAATGATTTCTATTTCGAGATAAACTATAAATAATCATAATTAAAAAAAAAAAAAAACAAGAATATAAACGCGGGGCCATTAAAAATAGGCACAAAGGAAACACGCGAAAAAGTTGTTCCATTTCAAAATTTGTGCTATAATTTTTGGGGAATTTTTATATCAATAATTTTTTGGCCTATTCCGTAGTATTTGTTTTTTTTTTCTTAAAGTGGTTTTTATAAAACCATTAGGTACGCCGAACAATCACTCGCCCTATTGATATACATACATAGTTTATATTAAATAACCCAAAAAGATTATTACAAATAAAAATGCAATAATTTATTATGGCCTCTTTTTTGTTGATATCAAAATAAATACGTACAATATTTTTTATTTATTTTTAATATTTACTTCATGATTTATATATTATAAACACCTTCCCACCGACATCTATCTTTGGACACGATTACTGTTTGGTATTGACGATAATACCAAAATTAATTTAAACTTTAGTATACAATTTAAAAAGCAGATCTAATTCTAAAGTGCGTATGAAAATTTTTAAGTCAATTCAAGTTTAAATCCGTTTAAAACCCTTCACGACTCGAGCGTAAAGTCTGTATATATATATTTAAACGTTTTAAACTTATATTAACTCGAGTATTATTTAAATAAAATTAATATATACATAAAACGTAAGTAATTCTAATTAGTTGAATTAAAAATAAAAAGTTACTCATAACTGGAAACGTCTAGAAAACTTAAATCAAACGAAAAATGGTAGAAATTATTTGTACATAGACTAAAAATAATAACATAAATAATCCGCAAGGCAACAGGGAATGGAGATTCATTGACTTTTTTATTGCAATAACTGTTTTATTTGAGAAATATTAGTTAAGGAATATCGATATTAATCGTCCAAAAAAAAATGTTTTCTAAATTTTCATTGAAATTTCTAGCAACAGAATTTGATTTCTTGTGCAATTCTTGCTTGAGCATTCCCCGTTACATACGATTTTAATTAAAGAAAAAAAAAAACGATGTCTTAACAAAAAATTAAGTCATAAATAAATTATAACATACAATAAATTATCTAAATTTTGATTATTTTTTATTTCGCCAAACATTAAATGAATATCATTTTAATTGAAATATTTTTCAGATTTCAATATGTATTATTTTTTGACATTTTAAATAATCGTCATTTTTTTTGTAAATGGTCGAAACAAAAGAATTTTTCAAAATTCACTAAAATTAACATTTTTTTAAATGTAATTATTATTATTGAATTTAATAATTCGGTCATATAAGTTGTCTTGAATATATTGGTATTTAAAAAAAATCTTCTTTGCATTTATTGAGCTTTGATCCAATTATAATATTACTATTAAAAAGTAAATAGTATAATACTAAAATTTGAAAAACAAATTTCAATTAAAAAATAAATCTTCAAAATATTTTTAAATAAAAAAGCACCGCTACAATTTGTAGCACTGAAAAATATCTGAATATTTTGTAGAATACAAAAAAAAATATTTTTATTATAAAAGAGAAAAAAAATGTAATCGATCAAATATACAAAATCTTGACATATTAAATAACTTAATTTATATATAATATCAATTATATTTAACGATTTTTTTGTTAGTCAATATTTAAAATAAAAATAAACTTTTACACTAGTACAGCGCAGTAGAAAATTATTAATAATTTATCTTTGAAAACAATTCACGAGATTTATATGTCCAATTTTGTTTGGGCCTTTACTTGATTAAGTCGTACACATTCGACACGAAATAACACAATTTTCATAGTATAATTATAGAACATATAATTCTTAATAAACAGGTATTCAAAGTTTCCCAATAAAATAAAATAACGCCTGCAGAAAAGTAACTAAAATATTTTTTCGTATATATATATAATAGCATCCCAAAAAAAAACTACATAAATATACGATATCGATAAAATGACAAGACTCACTAATTACTTATTGTTAATAAGAGATGATGATGGCGAATGATGATGACTTTTGCCTAAGATCATCATTTAGTCTATTCGTCATTTTAAACTAATAAGGCGAATGAACTGTTTTGTAATAAATGCATTTGGGTATAACTTGTATAAATCCATATACCTAAAAAACTGAAGGGAACACAAATATATCGATGAAAACTGTGTCATATAATGTCAAAAATTGTATCGACCCTTATTCTTGTGAATCAGTTCGACACGCAATAAACCCAACGATATAAACTAGTCCATTTAACTGTCTTCGAGTAAATTGTGAAGTTCCGCGTAGTTAAGTATAGCGCGATGCAGGAATTCATATTGTAACTGCAATTTGTAATAATGTACATTACATTTTTTTTTAATTATATTTCTTTGAGCACGGCTGTACGTACAATGGTGTTAAGACTTTCGTCCACGACCATACACATGGTGAAAAATTTGTTATAGTGATATATTAAGGCGAGTCACGTACCGGATCAGGAAGTATATATTCAAAGCTACCTATTCTCATCTCTATCGATGGTCAACTACTTTCATAGACTTTATTTAATATCAGATAAAATGAAGTCATTTTGTTGAGTTCGAATAAAAAGTAAAACATTGTAACGAAAATTCGACAGTATGAAGTTAGCTGAACTAACTGAAAAATTAACCTAATATGTTTAACAGAGTGACAGTTTTATTCAGCCATACAAAAAAACCTTTTTATACTCTATTCAATTTAGCGTTGAGCCGCAATATCGTCTATTGTTAAGTGATCGTCCATTTTTTTACACAGTATAGGCTCAGTGCTTTGACCTCAATCTCACTTGATGTTAAGTGACGATGTAGACCAGGATGGTAAATACACTAGAGGTACTATAACACCACCATGCGCTATGGTATCTTCATAATGTTTCCCTTCACCGAAAGCTCAAGCTAATTTTAGAGTTGGATTAGTGGGTTTGAACTGCGCCATTATCGCTTCCATTAATCAAGTGAGGCTTCAATTCGAAGAGGGGGTTCAGAAAAAATTACGTGTTATTAAGATTATATCTTAACTATATGTAACTAACGAATCGGCAGTGATACGTGTGAACTTAAGATGGCATCCGAGTGGCCAATATGGCGACTGCCATTTGCAACATTAGAATTTAACAAAATACTCGATAATCCGAATTTTGCTGATATATGTTGTCGATTCGAAATAATTATTTTTATTATGTTTTATTATTCAGGTAAGGTTTCAATCGAGTCTACCGTACTACCCCTTGACCGAATTATTAATATAGATATTAAAATTTAGTGGTGTACTCACGAAAGTATCGATAGTTCGTGCACGTTGCGAGCGCACTTTACGCGCGACGCAACTCACGTCCACGCGTCGCTCCACACGTAGCTGACATATCAGTATACACAGCGCCACGAACAGCGACGACCGCTCAGTTCCGTACCTTGGAACAAAATATATCGATATCGATAAACCCACACCGATCTCTTACTGGGGAAGCTTTTAGTTTTTTCTTCAATGATTCATTAGTGTTTTTAATGAATTAGACATGTAATATACTAGCTGTTACCGCGGCTCCGCTCGCGTATTATATTCTCTATTCCGCTCAATTATTCACTGATTAACTTAGTTTTTAACAATCATTGAAAGAAAAGAATGGACAGCTCATAAATAATTTTTGGTACTACTAACGGAAAACATTTATGTAGCTCACAAATTCAAACACTTTCCAGAAAAATTGTCCCTTGGATGGAATGGAATTTGATACCAATCTCATGAGTTTTAATTTTTTACGCGGAACGTTTATTATTTTACAAAAGTAAAAGTAGCCCAAATGACTACCTTTAACTTCAGCTATCTGACAGATGAAGTTCCGTTAAAATCAGTCCAGCTGTTCCGGAGATTAGCGGGAACAAACAGACAAAATAATATCAAAAGTTGTGTTTCTGGTATAAGTACCGTTATACATTAAAATGTACTTAGTAAAAAGTTGTTTTACAATTTCAAACAAACACTTTATTTATGAGTAATAAACTTCAAAACTAAGTTTTTATGTTTTTACTTTTATTAAATTTAACGACTAAAATTGATTGAAACCTGTAACAGAGTGCAGCCATTTTGTTATGAGTATCGTAAGAAAAGTGTTTAAAACGCCATACTTGGCTGTATGGTTTAGTACCTTTGCCTTTGGAGTAATAGAGAATATACTGGGAGTTTTTGACGGGATCTCAGTCTGTAATGCAGCAGTCATTTTTTTTAATTCATTAAACTTGTGTATTTACTTCTATATCATGTAACCTTGGTAGCGTTTTGTGTGATATAGTTTGGTTATTGTGTACAAGTTTATGTACGAAAATAACGCGTAACATTAATTCGGAGATGCTAACAAAAGGATCAACCAGGATGGTTCACCGGCTGATACAAGAATACATAGGTAAGATGTCACTGGCACAAATTGTGTGTAAACAGATTGCTATTATTTAAGAAAAATAGAGTATACTGACTGGCAATGCACTAGAAGAGTGCCGTAGTGAGCGAGCGCGGCGAGGTGGGGGGGGGCGTGGTGGGATGCGTGCGACGCTTGCGATGTGTGCAACGTGTGTAACGGATCGGCCGCGTCGGCGAGCTCGGCGAGGCCGCGCGTCACCTCGGGCACGTGTCCCGGCGCCGTCGGCCAACCTTGATACTGGAGTTGTCGCACGCACGACACCTCGCCGCTCTATAATCCACATAAACCAGGTAAATTAATAATTACAAAAGTCAATATTCTGCCTGCACGGTAAATAAATGTCAAGTATGAAATTGACATGTGATTGATAATGCATTGGTAATCAATCATAAAGGTTAATGACAGATGGACGTCTGTGTCAAACCAATGGTAGTGTGTGAACTGTCTTGTTTTATTAATTTAATATAGGTATTTTTATGCATAGTTACAAAAAATAATAGCATTCTGCACTCTTCTATGTAAACTATGAGTGTACGAATTTTAATACTCCTCCGTCCACTTAATTTTCGTAAAAAGGGCTACAAAGTCTTTGCTTCACGTATTAACATTATGATAATTTATCAGTTAGTACTGATGTTCTTCTAGACTTCTTCTAGTTCTTCATTCGCATTTTTTCGAATGTCACTTACAAAGCCAGATTTGATTTTAAAAATGCAGTTGCATATTGCATAGTGAAGTTGCCCACAAGAGTTGTATGTATAGTCGTAGGAAGGTTTGGGTCGAGTTTTTTAAAGCAATTGTTCATCGTCAAGATCTTTTAGTAGTAATTAGTGGCCGTCCATTAATTACGGGGTTTCTTTTAAAATAAATGTTCGATCTCAAACTGGTAAGGTTTTAAACTGACGCCCTCCTCCTTTCCTGCCCAAAATCATATCATTTTTTTGTGTTAAAAAGTATCACAAAAATTTCAATACATCATCTTTAAATGCAATTATAACCTCACTTTATTCAAGGCAATTTTAAAACACGAAGAAATGAATTGTTATGAGGTTTGGTGATTCTTTCTGAACCAACCCTCCGCCTTCTTTCAAGAGTCATATGATTTTTTTTTTACAGTAGATCATATGTACTTATTATATTTTACAACTACCTTCATTAGATTAAAAGAATATATTGAGATTATATAAATATATAATGCGTATCTGTACCATAGAGTAACAAAGTCGTTGCGGTTAGTCGAGTTTGCAAAATCAGTACAAAGTATGGAAACAATGTGTGGTTTACAGGGGTGAGATGAGGGGGGCGGCGGGTAGCAGAGGGAATTCGTAAAGTGATGTGCGTCGTATGCCGGTATCGGTATCGACAGTTTCGATAATATTAAGAAAATAACTTCAACAAAAATGTCTTTCATAATTTTATTATAAGTAATTTTTAATGGTAAGAATAATTTAATAAAAAGTTGACATTTTTAATGTCCTTCAAACTGAATCATTTTATTGTAAGTCTGACATTTAAATATGTTTCTATAATATAAAAAGTTATCCAAAGCATGTTGATGTAACTGTTGGTCATGTGAAGACTTAAAAACATCAACACCTACGAACCTAACTCATTAATGAATTTATTTTTTCGAAAAAAAGCCTGTAACTCAATAAATCATACAATCAAGAGTAGGCACAACACTAAAGCGTCTAGTCGTAAACAAAAACGTCATGGCGGCGCGTCATGCGACTATTATTTTTGTTACATAAAATTAAAAATAATTCAATATTTACACGGAGGATTTTACCATTAGATTTTGGGTGTTTAGTCCTATAGTGGTTTTTACAACTTTTTACTGCACAACTGGCCATTGTTAAACGATTATTTTATGAGAGATAGTAAATCGTCGAAATGAGTGAACTGACTGAGGGCATCCGGAAAGACATACATGTAATGTAAACTTCATGTATGAGCGGTATGCGCCAGTTCTATTGATAAATTCCTAACTCTATGGTCCGTACCTTGTTGTTGACGATTCTAAACTGCCGCCTCGTGTAGTACGGACATGATTCGCTCTCCTCGTATTGTACAGAGAGGTGTTCGTACTGCGCTGTGCCGTCCTCCCAGTATCGAGGGCATTTACCCTCTCCCAGCTGACGAAAACATGTAATGTGAATATATATATATTGGTGGACGGTCCTGTAGATAAGTGGACTGTAGCTGGTTTAAATGCGAGGGCAACGGTATAACGGATCTGCTCAACCGCGGGAAGAAAATATATGGAATCAGTTGAGCTGTAAGAAAGAAAAAAACATGCACACTTACTTGGCGGCGAGTGATGGGCGGGCGCTCAAGTGGCTCTGGTGGCAGCGCTGCTGTGGTGGCGATTTCTTCTATATTAATTTATAGGCGAAACACTTTTGTGGATTGTATAATTAGCGGGTAGCGATTTATATTTTATAGTCCGAAGGACACGGCAATCACGGCGGCGAGCTCTGGCCGATTCCAGACTTGGACTGACCACGAATCAACTTGCGTTGCGGTTTCAATGCACATGTTTAGGAGCGGAAGTTAGGCACAAGAGGAAAAGGAGTTGCCCTCGCGGATACTATTAAAACTAACATAAAATAACTACCATATATATATATGAATCGATGATGGCGCAGCGGGTAGTGCGACCAGATTCGATTCCCATCTATCCGACTGTAAAGTCGGCCTGAGCTTTCGGTGAAGGAAAACATCGCGAGGAAACCATAGCATGGTGGTAACACCTGGGTAGCTACCACCTTCAAGTTTGAAAACCTGTCGCCAAATACCAGGTGTGTTCCGGCAGCATCACTTAAGAACCAGTACCTCTAGTCTTAGAGTGTTTACCATCCTCGAGCACATCGTCACTTGACATCAGGTGAGACTGTAGTCAAAGCACTGAGCATATTCACCGGGCGATTCTCAATAAGGGAAAACTTATAGATTCGCGTTACCAATACTATGACGTCACGCGTCAACATGCTACAGTATGTCAAGTATAAGATGGCGTTTAGGTGCTGCGTTAAATGAATAAACTTTACAATTTCAATTAACACCTTACATAGACATTTAAAATCTGTCTGTCTGTATGTTTTCACATCTGTCAGCCATGGGAGTATGGTTGCCTAGTATTTTTTTATACCGTTGATTTAACTCAGCGGTTCCCAACCTTAGGTCCGCAGGATCCAAATTATAGTCCCGCGAACGATTTAATTTCGCGCAACGTACATAAGCTCACAATTTCACACGATGCTAAGTGACGACGTATAGCCTAACTTGGAAAGGAACTGGCTATCAAGTGATGCTACATACGGACTACAATTGAATTTCAAGTTTAAAGAGTTGCTATAGATAAACGTTGGGCCGTTTTTTTTTTTACTAAAAGTTGAAGAATGAATATGAATGATTTTTTTTTTTTGTTTAGTTATTTTTTTTAATTTTGTTTAGTATTGAATCTTACCTCACTGAGCATAATAATAGTGGTGACGTTATGTTCTGACACCATCCGCCAGAAGTCCATTATGGTGTTCGGCAACGGATCTTGAGTTATAATGAACCCTTCAGAATTATCATACGCTGTGAATAAATACGATTTTTAAGTTTCATATGCACATACAGATTACCATAATTTAAATTTATATAGTGAATGTTATACGTAAAGTTATATATATTATTGACCACGATTTCATGTTTCTGATGTCAAATGACGATGTAGTCGAGGATGATAAATACAATAAATCTAGCGGTACTGGCTTTCGATTATTATAAAATTGTCTTACTGCCGTACTATGTCTTCCTCACGTTGTTATCCTACATCAAGAGCCAAGGCTCATTATAGATTCGGGTAAGTGGGTTCGAACAGACCAGAACCTGAAAACAAATCACTAAACACTAAAAAGAGCTTAGGCAGCTTAAGCCCTTGAGCACTTACCTGGCGTTTACGCCAGCTTTCGATTGTTTTCCTACAGTTTTATTTTTATGGGTACTCAACACATTAATTGAACTTCTGTTACGAAGGTTTAGTGCGCGCGACCGGCTCCCTTCCGTCCAACCATTGAACCGAAAGCCGTCCACTGCTGGACATAGATCTCTCCCGAAGATCTCTAAGACAACCGGTGTTGGCACAAGCAACCTTTACCAGATGAGGGGGGGGGGGGATTATTGGTCCCAACGGGCATCGGTTCTACGAGCAATGTACCAGCCCACTGCCACTTGACTTTGGCAATGTCGGTTACTTTGGTTCTTCTGCGGATCTCCTCATTCCTGAATCGATCCCGCAGTGAAACTCCCTAGCATAGTCCATTATAATTAATACAGTATTCGCCTCACGCTAAACCTAGAGCAGTTAAGGGAGACTACGGACCTAAAGTGATCAATTACAGAATGTTGTGTGCTCGCGTGTAGTGTGAATGAGTGTTGCGGTGGTGTCTAGTCATTTCTGGTACCTTCGATGAAGGAAGCGTTGATGTAAGTGGAGAACTCCCGCGTCGGTAGCGGGGTCAGTATGACGCGGTTGCGGTCGTAGGGAAGGCACTCCGCGGAGCGGTTCCTGGAGCGCAGTTCCTCGCCGCCGCCCGCGGCACACGACTTCACCGGTTCCGATACCGGGCTGTTCAGGATTTTCTGGCGAAACCAATAATTAAGGGTCGTTCGAGTGTTACGCGGGCAGAATTTCACACATCTCCGACTCCCCTCGTCGGAAATAATAACACTCATATTAGATAAGCTATTTGTAATTTATTGCGACACTCTTCAAATAAAGTACCGTATGTTGAATTTGGTTATTTATTACTTCTTAATTAGAACACGTTTACTCTCATCGATCAGTGCGTAGTAACTGGCATCGAACCTCACATACATTACAAAGTCCCTACAGCGTTAAGAAGCCTAATGTATTTTGTCATAATTATTGTAAATACTAGGCTCGTAATTGGCTTGAATTGTGATAGGGCATTTTCTAATAATGCCTGCCTGGTTAGCTATCACCCTCAAGTCGCCAAATACCAATAGGTGTGTTCCGGCAGTGTCACTTGAGAACCAGTACCTCTAGGCTTAGTGTGTTTACAATCTTGGACCACATCGTCATTTAACATCAGGTGAGACTGTGGTCAAAGCACTGAGCCTATACCATGTAAACAAAGTAATATTTCTAAAGCACTCATCACTAGCGATCTTAAATAAATAAATAAAGTTCTAACCACCATCCCTTCCCCCTCATGATGACATAAGCATAACATAATATTGCTTATCTACGAACCCCCAATGTCATCAAAAGTAAGCAGACCATAGAAAAATAGACATACGGGAAAGTTAATTTTTTTTTTTGGAGGGACTGGAAAAAAAAAATACCTCAAAATCATGCTCCATGAGGCATTTATCTGCACCCTCGGGGGTGTTCCTCAGGCGATCAATGGTCGCCTTCAGCCTGGACGCTGGGATCTCCGTATCCCCATAGTGGGCAAACTCGACCAACGCTCGATACACGAACACGTATTGTTTCTGCAACGGAAACATGAGTAGTTTTTTACTCAACTTTTAAACTAACAAATATTACGGAGAAAATCGCTTGCTAGATAATGTTGAAAATAAAAATTCCACTATATGTACGGTGGCTGAAATGAATGCTAGATTATCCTACACAAGTTACCTAGGTACAAGTAATACACAATTTACATAATGATAACAAAGATATTATTGGATAAGACTCAGATTCTTCGATCCGATAACGTCGATTAAAATGACAACTGTCATCGTGTATGTCCCGAGATTTTTTTTCTGCCGTAATATGTTGACAAAAATATCGCCTTAATGTTCTTGCAAATGTCACGGATTGCTTCCGTCATGGCTTCCTTATTAAAAGTCTTAATTTTCACACAAAATATATATGATAATGTTAAATAATCATATCGGTTACGTTCGTCGGTATTTAGTCAGTATTTTGACAGTTATCATAGGGTTGTAGTACTTTGTTCCCGAGCGGATTAAATGAATGAAAAAAATCCGCAAACCAGTACTTAACCAGTGCTGATTATGACAGTTTGACAGCTGTCACTTTGTAGTTCAAGGGTAGTGTGTGGGAGGAGTGATATATAGTAGTACTGACTAGCGTGAAGGGAGGCAGATCGATTCGATCAGTACTCTGTCACCGCTTTACATCAGTTTGACAGCTGTCACTTAGTATTTAAATGGTAGCGTGTGGAGTGAGTGATATGTAGTAGTACTAACTAGCGAGGAAGATCGATTCGATCAGTACTCTGTCAACGCTTTACATCAGTTTGACAGCTGTCACTTAGTATTTCAATGGTAGCATGTGGCATGGAGTGAGTGATATGTAGTAGTACTGACTAGCGAGGAAGATCGATTCGATCAGTACTTTGTCAACGCTGATTACGTTAGTTTGACAGCTGTCACTGACCGTGTTTCAATCGTAGTTGAGTTATGCAGCGAGTGATATGTTAGTACTGACCAGTGATTGTACGAGGAAGTTCCTCTGGCGGCGTAGCTCGGCGACGGTGTTGAACACGGTCACGTGACCGGTCTCCCGCAGCTCCTCGAGGAGGCAGTCGAGCGCAACCAGCGTGCCGGTGCGGCCCACGCCCGCCGAGCAGTGCACCACCACGGGCCGCCCCACCATGTTCGACCACGCCTCGTTCACGCGCTATATACAAACGACGGTGAGGAAAATTCCAAGGTCGTTCAATATTAAAGAGGATACGCGGTCGATAACAAATTTCAAGAACAGGTGCATTAAGCGTTGCACTTACCATACACCTTCTCTTTCTTTCTCACTCTATCTCTCAACTGACCTTGATAAACTTGAGTATGGAATGAGGATGTTCGGGAGCCGCAAAGTCCTTCCACATTAGGAAGTGATACTGACGCACGATCCTGGTTTCGCACGTGTCCTTGTACTCGCGTGGCGAAGTGGGCGCGCTCGACTCTGACGTGTCTTTGCAATCTATCAAATAAACAGATAATACTACCAACTGACACTTCGTAATACATTAGAATGACAGCTATCAGACTCGACATAACTAGCGCTGAGAAAACACCGAGAAATTACGGTAAGTTATATACTATACTATACTATATTGTATATATTTATTTAGTGGCTTTTATAAATCGTAAAAATAACGCCTAATTTAAATTGTTATATTTTCAAAATCGTTATTATTTTATATAATATGTCGATAACGTGTATTTTATAAACAAATACACGTAACAGCATACACGTGGACTTGTTGACAGCTGTCATTCTAGTCGCATAATATTTAATGTTGCTTAATATAAACACTATTACATAATATGTTTCTTTATTTAATGTGTCGAAGTACTCATAAAAATAAGACAATGGGAAAACAATGGAAAGCTGGCGTAAACGCCAGGTAAGTGCTCAAGGGGTTAAGCAGTTCAACTTGACTATGACAACGAATAAGTCTAAAACTTTAACTATAGAGAGAATCCATAAATAACTGACTTATTGATATAAAATTTTTACCGAAAGCATTTGAAACGATTATTAATTAATATCGAGTATGCACTAATAAATATCGAATACTGTATAAAAGCGCAGGTTTTTTTTTTATCGATCGACGGGGTGCTTGCGAAAGCCACCCCGTGTCGCCCCCATCCCAAATGCGACGGACGGCCCCGGTGGGTTTTAGTGGGTATTTCCGGTCGCTTCACGCCCGGGTGAGTCCCACACTGACACAGAGTTCGTCCCTCCGTGCCCCCTTACCTATTGCATTGGGGTATTCCGGTCTCACTAATGCAATAGGTAAGGGTAGTGCGTAAATGCATTTCCCCCCGTAAAAAAAAAAGGTTTTTTTTTATCGATAAAAATTAATCGATTACTCACCACCATTCCTCTTGGCGATGCCGTTATTCTCGACGATCGGTTGACCCTCAGAATTAGTCGGCTGCTTTGTTATTTTCAACTCCCTAACTATATAATCGGAATAACTGTAAAAATCAAATATGCAGAGTTTAAATATAAATAAATTTAGAAATACCTTTACATTATTTCTAAATATACCCACCGTTTCTCTCCTATATGGTGCACGGTGATATTACCGAAGGCCCTGGTTCCCTTGATCTCGTCCGGCCAATACTTAGAGCACTTCACCTTGGAGTACTCCTCGAGGTTGGTCAGCATCACGATTAGTTCCAAGCCGTGTTCCCAGATCATTCGCCAGAAGTCGTTAACTGTAGTTTCCGTCGGTCCTTGCGCGCATATAAACTGTTTACGTTCCTGTTTGAACCAACAAAACATATTCTATACTAGCTTTGGCTCCGCGGCTGCGCCCGCATTTCATACATTCGTTACTGCGTTTTTGAGTATTAAGACAAACTAAATATATTTTCGTTAATTCAAGCACTTGCCAAGTAAAACCGTCCATTGTATAGGATTTTATTAATTTTTTTAGGAGTTTTTTAATTTTTTTACGCGGATCCCTAAATATTTTCGAAAATTAAAAAAAACCCTAAGTTACCCGGAGTAACTTCAGCTATCTACCAAAAAAAAAGTGCCGTCAAAATCCGTCCCGCCGTTCCGGAGATTAGCCAGAACAAACAGACAGAAAGCCAAAAAAATTTAAAATTGTATTTTAGGCATAGGTATCGGGGTATACACGTTCGTATATACGTATAGTAAAAAAAAATTGTTGACATTACAAACTGACATTTCAATTTTTAATTATTAGTATAGATTTATTCTGTATTATTAGAGGGAGTTTGAAAATTGCACCAGTTGTAGAAAAGTTGAAAGAAAATCTTTTGTCGTGGTATGACTTGGATGAAGTGTGTAAGAAATTTTTGAAAACAAAGGGAATAAATGAAGAAGAGATGACGGCTGATAGAAGAAGAGACATATGGAAGGAGAAAACGTACTGCGTCGACACCAAGTGAGTTGTAAACAAGACATGAGAATGATCTATTGTAGGTGCTACGGGGTTATGGATGGTGATAACGTAAGCAACATTTACTTATTAATGTTCGTTTCATACTAATACTTACATAACCATAGGGGAAAGGGGATGAGGGTTAAATCTTGCATACAAGAGGATTAGGAGACGTCAATATAGCAAATTTTGCATAAGTAATATATAAACTGACCCTGTGCACAGGTAAAATATTTTTAAAGCTGTCGGAATAAAAAAAAACACAAGTACTATATACTATCATAGTAAACTCATGTAGGTACAATAGCTTATGAAGAGATAAACACTCAAAATTGTTATGCTTTTAAATAGACAGTAAAAATAATCTTTTAATCTATAAAAGCTAAACTGAATGCGGTAAAATGCAGAGGATTTTTGTGATATAAATAAAAAGGTCTCGTAGCTAACTTCACAACAACACACACAATTGTAATATGATAATAGAGTAATAATATTTTATTATGTATATATGTAACTTTTTAGCATGCAATACCTGTTCAGGCTCCGAAGGGTCCTTAGTAAGCAAGGGTACAAATAGACAAACACAATTCAGTAGGATATACGCACAAAAAAAAAAAAACATTGAAGAGTTCAGTTCAACCAAAGTAATAAAAATTGAAGATATAAAGCTTATTACGGCAAATGATTTAACATAGAATTGGCTTTGATTTCGTGTTTGAACTTAACAAGGATTTTACATAACTTTTCTATTTGAATAAATTTGATGAAAAAAGTTGCAACTAATTTGACTATAAGTTATAAACTTTCACTGTAAAATTAATCAATTTAAGTTCTAATTTATGAACGTTTTAAAAACTTTACTCACATAATTTTTATCTTGCACCCTATTATTAATTATTTCAAGAATTAATTGACCGTTGTAACCTTTTGGTCCATTTAAAATTAAACATTTAAATTCAGAAATAACTTTGTTCTGTTTTCTTTTTTTTATTATTACAAATGATGTACATAACGCAACAACTGTTACAATTGCATTTATCGTATTCACAGATAAAAAAAAATGTATAAAGATAATATCTGGTGTGAAGTTAGGTTTTGTTCAGGTTAATCTTCTATATTTACACGTCGTTTAGAAATTATCGATAATTCTATGAAGAATTTCCGTTATTAACTATTAATAAAATAAAATCATTTTATAAATTTTTGTCCTTATTTATACGTCAAACTTTTTATCGACATATCGATATGATATTTAGTATTTCATCAGATCAACGATTTTTTTAACACAACACTGTAGAAAACTTCTTTATCGATATCAAAAATAATTCGTATCGTGAAGTATCGATTAAATCGATTTGAAAATATATTAAAACTAACCTGGTATCCCATGACGTAATTAGCGTTTATGTAATCGGATCCAGCGACGCTGTCGATCTGTGCGAGTTTCACTCTGGTCTGGTCGTAGGCTTTGATGTCGGGATATCTATTCTTAGGCTGATTCTCTCTCGCCTCGGACGCTTGCGTCGTGCGATCCGAGAAACATTCCGGCAGCATCTGCAGCAACTTGTACGAGTTTTCGCATAACGTTAGAGATTACATACATAACGCCACGCTACTCTCCCATAAGGGTGGGCAGAGACCACATCCTTCCACTTTCTATGGGATCCTGACCTGACAAGTCTTTCGCTTCTTCTACTTACATAAGCACCTTCATACATGCACTTCGGTTACAGGCACTTTTAGCCTGGCCTTTCTCCAGAACATCCTCAATCTGGTCGAGATACGCCTTGTAAATTTGTTTCGTCAAACTTCCTTCATCTATCCTCTCTACATGTTCGAACCAATTAAACATCCCTTTCTCTATCTTTGACACCACATCCTCTACCACTCGACAACCTTCCCTCATCACACTGTTCCTTACTTTATCTATTATTCTCAAGCCAACTATACCTTTTAGACTTCTCATCTCAACTGAATTAAACTTGCATTCATATTTCTTCTGTCAGACCCACTAGAGATTAAAATGTAAATATAAATTAACCTCAGTTTAACCACAGTTTCAGTTGATGTTAAATGTTACATAAAAAGGCCATTCTAAGCCTGGAAGTATTTTTGCTCTCGAGTACTGGTAACGTCTTGTCTTGAACGACGATGAAAGACGTAAGCGGACGATTTATGGTTAAATGGATGGATGGGTTTTAGATATGGAGATTATTACCTCGAACTCTTTCTGGAAATCGTAGTCGGAGTTTGCCTGTCTTTCAGCATAAGCGCTGGCTAGATCTTCTTTAGCGATAGGGGGCATGTCCGGGGGAACCGTCGGCATCAGCTGTTGCCTCCCGCGGCGACCAGCTATGTACCTATATATTATATTGCCACTTAAAACGACTTTTATGCCGAGACGGCAAACGTACACTTTATAAAAAAGAATTTACGCACTACTGATACAAAACCTATACAAGTGTCTGTTTGTAATGTCAAAACTAATTTTTAATTATTAAATAGATATGAATGTATATACGAAACCAATACCAAAAATATAATTTTTAAAAATGTTGTCTGTCTGTTTGTTCCGGGTAATCTACGGAACGGCTGGACGAATTTTGACGGGACTTTCTTTTTGTTAGATAGCTGAAGTTACTCAGGTAACATAAGGTACTTTTAGTTTTGGAAAATAAATAAGGTTGCACGTTAAAAAACCCATCAAAAAATTGAATAAAATCCGATTCAATGCACAGCTTTACGGGCAAGTGCTTGCATTTTTTAGAAATATTTTTACATTTTATCTTATTACAAAAAAAATATGGCTGCCTAGTTTTTTTTTTGTGTCGAATTGAAATTTACATTATAAGACATTTAGTTAAACAAGTTTAAGGGGTATTATATATTACCTAAAAGCGACCTGTATGGGGTTCATCTCGAGGTGCGCGTGAGGCGGTTTCCTCGACCCCCTGGTTTGCCTCACGCAGAACACTATAGTAATCAGGAGTACTATAGCCGCCGCACCACAAGCCACCTACACCGATATATCCTTATAAATAAAATACACCCTACACTACTCGCGAAGTTCGACGAAGGTAAGCGAATACGACTTCGCCTCACCTCGGGCGAACTTCCGAGTATTGTCGGTTTTAGCGAACTAGAAAGTTTCTCTAAGACCTACATCAGTCTACACGAGTGGTTCCCAACCTTTTTCTGGCGAGGGACCGTTTTTTTATTTCTCCATTGATAGCATGTGAATATCATAAATAAAGACTTTAAATGTGTTTAGCTAAATGATTGGGCCAAATTTTTTTGTGTGTTATCGTTTAGTTCTATGTTCAATGAACAACACAGGTTTAAATGAAAAAAAATTAATTGTTCTACTACATAGGTTACACTCAACATAACGATACAACAATAATATGGCAATTCTATTCTACGACATAATAAAGCTGAAAAATCGCGAATACGTGAATCGTTGCGTCTACGTCCCGTTCCGTGAGCGAGTGTGCGCTCGATGTCCTCTCATCCTCCTTCCAAATTGTAGGCGTGGCCTAGCGACCGGGCCATCGCACGGAACCGGGCCATTGCACGGAACCGGGCCATTACACGGACGAGGCCTGGTGGGTTCGCCGCAGGGGGCGACGCGGTGATTGCGAAAGCCACCCCGTGTCACCCCCATCCCAAATGTGGCGGACGGCCCCGGGGGGTTTTAGTGGATATTTCCGGGCGGCTCTCGCCCGGGTGAGTCCCACACTAGCACGGAGTTCGTACCTCCGTGGTGCCCTTACCCATTGCATTGGGGGACTTCGGTCTCACTAATGCAATGGGTAAGGGTAGTGCGTAAATGCATTTCACCCCCCCATAAAAAAAAAAAGGCGTGGCCTAGCGCTCGGTAAATGAGTGCTGCGGCTCTGAGGTCCGGGGTCGCAAGTAACTTATAACGGTGACAAATATTGGTATAACACCACATGTGTATTAACATACTTCGGTCAACATCGAAAAATACTTCGCGAGTAGTGTAGTGGAGTGTAGCCGCACTGACATTGTTAAATTTGTTAAGTACAATACAAGGATAATACCATTTTCTTTAATCGATTATAAAAAAAAAAAAACAAAAAATTTTGCTTCCGAAAGTACTTGAAAGACGAACGCCCTTCATAATGTATTTAACCGTATAATAATCGAACTGAATGAACGTCCAACCTGTAATGTTATCTCCAAGGGCGATGAATGTTGTTGTATGGCGGGACTCGAAGCCGCTCTCAACGGGTTTACGTAATCACTGTACAATGGCTCAGCGTCAGCTATCCCGCCTGTAATAAAAACGACCAGCATAATTAACCCACATCTCTGTGCTTCCGCTAACATTATTAAGACAATGATTTGTATAGTTTTTTTCTATGAAAAAAAAAATGATATGTATTATATTTATTAAAAAGAACCAGATCGAGTTTTCTCGCCTGCGCTCATCTCGATTGGGTTATTTTCCGAACCGGTGGTAGTGTTTTAGACGTTCGTAAGCGCCTTCTTAGGGCCTAAATTGAATAAAGATGTTTTTGGCGTATTCAATTTTATTTAATACTATGAATTCATTGTTATTATTGATGTGTGTTTGCGGAAAGAAATCTACAAACCCAAAGGGTTTAAAATTAAAAAGTTTTCGTGAAGTTTAATTCCGGGTCGGAAGCAAATTATTTAGTTCAGACTCAGATTAGGGCAGAGACTACATCCCTCCACCTGGTACTTTCACACACACCTTCTACTTTCACACACACTATTCGGTTACGGGTACTTTTGACCCGCACCCTTTCTTTACCCACCTACGTTCTCAATATGGGAGGGGGGGGGGGGAGTTAATACTTTCGGGAAAGCAGTAAAATAGCAAATTAGGAAATTAGGGGACGTTACGATAGCGCAAAGGGGATGTGGGCAGATTAAAAAATATGTTGTAAAAAGGCAAAAAATTAAGATGATGACTCTAGACAAAAAAATATTCTCAAAGAGAGCTGTGAGCAAAATATGCTTGAGAAACAGTGGTTTAGAAAATAACCGATCTGGTCGAAATGAGTTCGCCTAGGACGACTCTTACCAGAGTCTGACCCGGTCAATCCTTGCCTTGTAAATAAACACAATGTTTCAGACTAGACTATAAATTAATTAATAGCATTTTAATATTATGATGGTCTGTGTAATGTTTTCTATACTCACTTATTAACTCTATGAAGAGTGTATAGTTTGCGTTTGGGTCCAGTAGACCATCGAACACTTTCAGCTCGTCATCGTCCCGAAGGTTCAAAGGTTTCGAAGGCTTGTCCATCATCATAACGTTCTTGCTGTAGTCACTGTAATCAATTTATTCACTTATCTATACTGATAAATAGTTTGTCATAACAAACCAACAACTGTTTATTAAACCCTTGAGCACTTACCTGGCGTTTACGCCCGCTTTCTATTGTTTTCCTATTGTCTTTCTATGGTCTTATTTTTACGGGTTGTGTAAACGGTAAATAAATGTTTATAATGTATACACGATACCGAAAATACAATTTTTTGCCGTCATTTTGTTTCATGTAATCTAAGGAACGGCTGGACCGATTTTGAAGTAACTTTTTTTTGGTGCTAGATGAAATCACTCCGCGTAACTTAAGCTACTTTAAATTTTGGGTTCCGCATAACAAAAAATACTTATGAAAAGAGAATAAAATCCGATTCAATGGCAAGTGCTTGATGAATTCAATGAGAAATATTCTTATTTTATCTTAGTAATTAATAATGTTTGAGTAAAATACTTAGGGTTCCGTATGAAACAAAATAAAACCCAGTGAAGAATATATAAAACGCGAGCACAGCCGCGGGCGCACAGCTGATTATATAATAAACTAGCTGTCGTACTCGTCGTTGCTCGGCATACACATGCATATTCAATAAGATTTATGGCTTGTTGTCAGCAAAGGGGTTATTATTAGACAACAACCATGCTTTGGTCTTCCTTCACCGAAAGCTCAGGCCGATGTTCATCTTGGATAAAAGGGTTCGAACCAGCGTCCATCGGCCCAGAATTCAAACGGACTATCAACTGAGTGAAAGTCGGTCATACCTCTCGACGTGCCGCCTTCGCCGGTCCCTCACGTTGACCACCAGCTCCTCCAGCTGTTCAGGGTCCTCGGTGGCGAAATCCTCCTTCGGGTCGAAAACAACACTGCCTTCCGTCGGCACCGGAGCCTCCGCCGTCCTGAAGAATATCATGAAGAATACTAATAAATCAAAATATCTTTATTCAATTTGAGCCCTGAGAAGGCGCTAATGGACGTTCACCGCCGGTTCGGAACAGCAACTCGATCTAGTTTTTTTTTTTATTATAATAAATAACCACATCGTGAGGAAACCATAGCGTGGTGGTAGCGCCTGGGTAGCTACCACACTCAAGTATGGAAACCTGTCACCGAATACCAATAGATGTGTTCCGGCACCATCACTTGATAACCAGCACCTAGGTTTAGTGCGTGGTAAACGCATCCTGGACCACATCTTCAATTAACATCAGATGAGATTGTGGTCAAAGCACTGAGCTTATATTGTGTAAAAAAATATTACGTTGAAGCGTTTATTTGTAATTCAGTTAATTTAAACGGGTTTTCACACGTTACCTTTGCTTTTCACCACGGCTGGTGAAACCCAGCCGAAACGTCGGGATAGAAAAAAAAAAAAGCAAAGGTAACGCGTGAAAACCCCTTATAAATTAACTGAATTTAAATATGGAACGCGAAAACTTACAAAAATTACGTTTATTTGTAATGTCAACATTAATTATGTTTTTCACTAAATAGATATGAATGGGTATATACGATACTTAAACAATAGGAACAAAAAATTTTATTTTTTTTAGATTTGTCCGTCTTCCTCTCTTTGTTTGTTTGTAATAGGTAATCTCCGGAACGGCTGGACGGATTTTGACGGGGCGTTTTTTGGCAGTTAACTAAAGACATTTCGCCTAACTTAGGGTACTTTTAATTTAAATAATTAAGGTTCCGCGTAAAAAACGTACCTTCTTGATTTTTTTAAACAGTGCCGACATTCTTCTCTTTGGAATACGGGATCCTGTGTGTCGTACAATGAGTTCTTATCGCCCATAACGAATTCAGACGTAGCCGGGAACTGATCACTGTATATTATACAAACAAATAAAAAAAAAAAACCACTGTCAATTAGTTAGCGATCGGTGATTTATGAACCGATAACTAACAGAGTTGAATAAATAAAATTGAAGTGTCTGTTTGTAATATCATTTTTTTTGTTCTAATTATATATGAAAGTTTTTAGATGATATCTATACCAAAATACATTTTCTTTATTTCTGTCTGTTTATTCCGGGTAATCTCCGGAACGGCTGGATGGATTTCGACAGGACTTTTTTTTGTTAAATAGCTGAATTTACTCCCCGTAATTTTCCGCGTAAAAAAATTAAAAAAACTCACGAAATTATGAATAAAATCCGATTCAATGCATAGTTTTACTGGCCGGTATTTCAATTTGTGAGAAATATATTTTAGTAATGTTTGTAGTTAACAAAAAAATAAGGAAAATAATTAGGGTTCCGTGTAAAAAAAATAAACATAAAAAGAATATATGAAACCTAGCCGCGGGCACAGCTAGTATTTATATACATCTAAAATATCAAGACGTTTTTTTTAATTACGGGGATTTTTTTTAAATATAATGGACAGATTTGTACCAATTACACATCACTGTAGAGATGAACAAGCAACGCCGGTCGGTATCGCACTGCATTTATTCATAACACACGCGTTTATAATGTGACGCCACAACATAATTATACATACATATATTACAATAAGCAACACCCTGTAAAACTACGCGACAATTAAAAAATTAGAAAATTTGCAAAAATTTTACGTTACTACTATAGATATTTGACTGCTTTTGCTTGTTATTTTTTTATATAACAGTGTTTGACATGTAATTTTATTCAAAAACATTGATAGTAGAATGAAATAAAAATATTATAGTATGTAACCCCTCATAGTACGAAATAACTTTGATTGCAAATTGGTTTTATATTATTTACCTTTTTTTTTTTTTAATAGAAATATTACACGACACTATTTCGTTAAATGTCCTTTTTTTGTTGTTATGGTTGGCATTGGTTTGCTTATCAACGACCAATTTTTTATTTCGTTGCAATAAAAAAAAAACGAGAAAATGACTCACTTGGAAAAGACATCGGTGACGTACGCACCGAGTTCGGTTTCAGCGTTATTGTAACTTATCGTTTTGATGTTGTTCGGTGTCGGTAGTTGATAACTGTCCATTCCCGGCCGCAGGCGTATCATGTATACCCTGGCCGATACCAAAAGTCAAATTAAAATCAATCATCATCTCCCTAGTCTTGTCCCATTTTCATTTTGTATCGACGTAACATGTCTCAACTCGGCATTCACTCCCTTTCTAAACATCACCTTTCACAAAACCCATCCATCTTTTTTTTGGTCTGGCATCCCCTATAACCGTCCACATTTATTCAATACGTTTCCCACATCCTCGCTCCTCCAAGCGCATCACATGGCCATACCAGGACAGCCTGAGCCTTAACTGCTACTGTTCCTACTTTACCATCACCGTCAAATTAAAATCTAATCATGGTATGTACAGTCAGTAATAAATAGAGGTCGTTTGGAAGTGGCACCAGTGGTAAAATAGTTCAAAGGGATTCATTTTGTCGTGATATGAACATTTTATGGACGGAATCGAAGGCCAAAGGAAGTGTGGATAGAGTGTGTAAGAAATGATATGAAAGAAAAGGGAGTAAATGAATTGATGACGGCTGATAGGGACGTATGAAAGATAAAACATACTGCGCCGACACAAAGTGATTTAGTAACAGGACATGAGAACTATAATTTTTGAATATATATATCAGAATAATAACAATCACAAAAGTAGAGTTAAAAAGTATATACAACGGTACAGCATACCTGTAACAGCATAAAGGACCGTTTCTCTCCGATATTCTTGGGAGGTACACCTTAAAAAAATACGTATCATTCTCATATATCTGAAAAGAGAAAAAAAAAACGCAAAATTAATAAATTAAACACTTCTTTTTTTTTTGCGAGACTACAAATTTTTTTTTACGCATTTATGTAAAAAAAAATATATCGAATATCCTAATGATTTATACAGTCACATATATACATAACAAATGAGGGTTAGATGGTCGTACAGAGCTTTTAAAGAGAGGTGTTAAAAATTAATTGTATAGATTATTAGGATATTAGACGTCCACTGTTGGGCATGAGTCCCCCCCAAAGATTTCCGCACCCGCATCCAGCAGATTCCCGTGACTTTCACCAGGTCGTTCACCTTGTCTCTCTACCCGCGTTACATCTTCCGGCGCGTGGTACCGGACCATTGATCCCATTGGGCATCGATTCAGTTTGGCAATTCTTCTGGCAATATCGGTTACTTTGATTCTTCTGCGGATCTTCTCATTCCTGATTCGATTACGCAGTGAAAACTACGAGGATAGCCCTCTCTATTGCCCTTTGAGCTTTGTTTTAAATGTGTTAACGGAATTCCAAAGAATTTGATTGGTCGAGGTTACCTTCCGCCATAGCGGTCGGGGGGCGTGGTCTGGCGGAGCGCGTTTTGTCTCGCAGTATTTAGTCTCCTCGTCGCCGCGGCGGCGGGTGCGCGTCATCGCGCTCAGCCGTATCGTGTAGTTCGTATTCGGCTGGAGATCGTTAAACCTGGAATAAAATTCACATTATGTGCCGTTAATGAATCGACACCATTATTGTTAGAGATATACGTATATATACATGGAGTTTACATAAAGGGTAACAACCACCAAACACGCCGGTGAGATTTAAACTGTTTAATTAGGACCGGTGTCGGCGCAGCGAACACTCGTTTAACCTACCCCCCACTTATTCTCAATATATAACAACTATATTAGCATAGATTCCATGACGTTTCGTGAAAATTTTGACAGCTGTCAACTTAAAACCATTTGAAGAAACTTAGTGTACAATAATTTTGCACGATTAAAACCTAAAATCCTTCCTTCGTACAATATATATTTTTTTTCAAAACACGTCCCACATTGAGTTTTCGGTGAAAGAAAACATCGCGAGAATTCATAATATTGCGGTAAGGCTATTTTTTTTCCAACGCCCGTCTGAAAAAATATTTTAGCCGTTTGGTATCTGAATTAGACCTGACTTAAGAGTTAATATAGCTGGTAATGGAAACAGCGCCGAAACGGATCTCGACAGTGGTAACTTATTAAAATATTAGAAAATATATTATTATGGCTTCAATGTTATTTTGACCACAATGTTTATTCTTCGAACAAGTAACCTTACATACCGTTTAAGTATTAAATAAGCATCAATGGTCTATACTTTGATTATTTTCATTGATTCCAGGAGTGGGGTCTAAAGATTAAATATTAATAATCACTCGCCCTATATATTAAATCCGACGTTTACACTTTATTGTATTGGGAATACCAGGAACATTCCCTTTAACAGATAGAACTCAAGTGTCAGCGTGTCGGTTCTACAGAGACTTATATAGTACTTCCAAGAATTCGAGGTCCCACCGGAAGTACACCTTTAATACTACCGGAAGTATGGCGACAATATTTGTTAACAATATTCAATGTTTACTTACACACTTCTTATTTCTGTTTGTTTTAAAAGTATGCCATTGCTTACGTAATTATCTCATCATCTTCCTTACGTAATACATGGACGGCTCCTTAAGACAAACAATAGAGTAAAGTAGCTTACCGGACGTTCCTTGAATCATTAGCCATGAACTTCGATAAGGGGCCCCATGTCACATTCTTCATTACACCGCTGTGATCTTTAAATGTTGCATTACCGGTTAACTCCATCTGTAAGCATAACACATTAGATAGACAAAGTTCATCAAGACATTTTCCTTCTAATGTTTATTCTTTTTATTTTTTATTAACTAGCTACTACAGAGCTTCATGGTGTTAACACACGTACGGACCGGACCGCGGATATAGTACGGCGGGCGGCAAAAGTGATCAGTCCTCAAATAGGGATGGGAATCCTTTCGTTCGATTCGTTCGTAAGCTTGATGAATCTATTCTCAAAAAAAACGAGATCAAAAAAAAAACGATTTCTCAAACTAATAAAGTATCAATTACTAGTGTCATTTTTGTTTTTCGTGATATGACGATAATCTGTAAATAGGCAAAAATAAAACAGTTCAATGTAATGTAGCCTTAGTAGGTTAGGGGTTCTTCTTTTTTTGTTTGGTTGCTATTGATGACCTTCAGCACTATTAAAAATTAAAACAATTGCAAACAATTTTTGCAATAAATGATGATTTAGTCTAATTTCGACCACTGGATGAATACTATTTACGAATAAAAAATGAAATAAAATAATTCGAAACTAGATTAATCTCTTGGGCCTAGATTTAACAAAATTGATCTTTAAAAAAAATCTATTTAGGCGACAGATGGTGACCTTGGCCGCCCGCCATACCATGTCCGCGGTCCGGTCCGTACAGCATTATACCTAAATCAAAATAAGAGGACCGTTTTGACGTTTCTTATAGATATTTATTTAAAATGTCCTCCTATTGATAATTAAAATGCCTTTGCTTTTGATCTGTGCTTAGTTTAAGGAACAGCGCCGGTTTCGTATCGGTTCATCAAAATGAAAATACCTATGTTAATGATTTAGTATACGTTTACGAGTGTAATATTAGATAAGAGAGAAAATATAATATAAAAATAACTGCCCCCCCCCCCCCCCCACGAGCGCCCCACTTTATTTTCGTGAGGAGTTTTTGAATATTTTAAAATTAATGTAAATCAAAAATTTACACGGGACCATATGATATTAAACTAACAGTGTATCCCTTAATCTCCGCGTTCGGTTTCTCCGGCGGTCCCCAGGATAGATCGATGGAATGTGTGGCACACGTCACTGTGACGTCACTGGGCCTGCCTGGTATCCCGTCTAGTGTGGCCGCCTCCATCTTCTGGGACCACTCACCACATTTACCGGTGAAGTCAGACCCAGCACACGCCTAGAAAGGAATAATTAATATAATTCAGACGGAAGCATGTTTTGTTCTTTACGAGCTATAAAAAGTTTCTTCAAATTTGAAACTAGTTGTATGACCGCGGCTGCGTCCGCGTTTCATACTTTTTTCACTGCATTTATTTTTTTTATACGGAACCCTAATTTTTTTAGTACTAAGGTAAAGCAAAAATATTTCTCATAAATTCAAGCACTTACTCGTAAAACTCGGCATTGAATCGGATTTTTTACGCAGACCCTAAATATTTTTGAAAATTAAAAGTACCCTAAGTTACCCGGAGCAACTTCGGCTATCTACCAAAAATAGTCCCGTCGAAATCCGTCCAGCCGTTCCGGATATAACCCGGAACAAACAGACAGGTAACAATTTTAAAATTCGTATTTTTGTTGTAGTTATCGTATTTACACTCATACGTATTTAGTAAAACATTGTTATTTTGACATAACAAAGAGACACTCCAATTTTATTTATTAGTACAGATTAATGTATTTTACTCAAGCAGAAGGAAATTAAAAAATAAATAAATATGCAAGCACCTGAAATATGTATGTGCTATGTGGTTCCAAATTGTCAAACATATATGGTAGATTCCCATCTCGTGCATGATACGCCCTCCTAGTCACATTCTCGTCCTTTTTCCTCGCTTCCAGGAGGTAGTAATGTATCAAATGTTCTATATTCTCCGGTGGGGGAGTCCAGCCGATCGTCACCGAAGTAGCGGAGAAACCGTTTATCGATATATTCGGTACAAATATTGGCGGCTCATCGAGGGTTCTGATCTCACTCTCTTTAGATTTCGCCTCGCCGCAAGTCGTCGTAACATCTAACCTGATCACGTAATCAGTCGACTTCTCCAATTTATTAATAATAAACGATGTGTTATTCTTAACGCCTATCTTCTCATAATTATACAGTCGAAAGGTTTCAGCGTTCTTTTCTCTTATATACAGAGCGTAATTTTTTACAGGGCAGTTGTAAAGTTTCACCGTCCAATTGAGGAAGACCTGTGACGTGTTTATTGCGACTACTTTATCTAGAAGCAAAGTCGGTGCACCGTAGACTAGAATTTCGACAGTGCCACTTATATTGGCCGATGTTACGGGATCTTCGATCTCGCACGTGTAATTACCATTCTCATTGTCAGTGTTCGTTATATGTATGATGACTGTACTTTCTAATTGTCGTGCGTTAATTTTTTTTTCTTGTGATTTGATCGGATCATTCCTTGTGCCCGGGTTTAATTTATACCATTTCACTTGACCGGGATTGTATACTGGGAATTAAATAATTATACTGTTACACTGTAATGTTTTTAAAGTTTAAGGTAAACATTTATCCATTGATTACAATTATAACATTTTCTTAAAATATGAAATTTTAAGTTTAAGTTATAGCTGTTTTTTATCTCACCTGATGTTAAGTGTTGATGTGGTCCAGGATGGTAAACACACTAAGGTTTTTTTTTCGAGGGGCATGCATTTACGCACTTTTGCCCAGCCTAACCCAAAGGGACGTACCCCCCAGGAAAGGACTGGATCCGACGGTATGTAACAGTCTCTCACAAGTGTGAGGGACTGTTACACACCAATATTAGTGTGGGACTCGCGGCGACAAGCGCCCTTAACCACTACCTACTAAACTCCCTGGTTCCTCCCGCCACCTTGAATGGGGCAATACGGGATGGCATGTGCATTCTACCGCGTTGCCCCGAAACACACTAAGCCTAGAGGTACTGGTTCTCAAGTAATACTGCCGGAACACGCCTATTGATATTTGGCAACAGGTTTTCATACTTGAAGGTGGTTACTACCCAGGAGGGCATTATTAGAAAAACGCCCTACCACCATGCTATGGTTTCCTCCCGATGTTTTACTTCACCGAAAATTCAAGGTGATTTTTAACGTTGGATAGATGGGCTCGAACCCGCGTCCATTGACGCAGAATCCGGCCATTCCACCTCCTGCGCCATGATCGCTTCATTTAATAAAAAGCAAGACTATACACATCATTCTCTTTTATGAACAAATAAGTGACTACCTATTATCATTTTGTATACGTTTAAAGTCAACCCCAGGAAAACAGGTATTATTAAACATAATTGACTGATTCAAATACGGAAAAATTGTTACTAAATTTCAAGTTGGTCAGCTACGCAACTACCTTTTAACTTCAGTAACATTTAACATGTATTAAATATTTGATGTCAGTTTTTTTAAATGTCCACGACACATGAATACACTTTTTTCTGATTTTATCTGACAAATGTTGCGTTTGAACTTGTACGTATAACCCAGGCATTCTTTTTTTCAAATAATGAAAGTTGCCATGAACATTAGGCGTGCCATAATCTAACTTGTCACGCTATAAAAGCAAGTAAATAAATACTGTATACATACATACCTTCGAAGAGACATCTTAGTGTAACATTGCCTCGATCAGTTTTGTTCTGCTTGATTGGTCCTTTGGTTATGTCTAATAATTTCCCTTGGAAACTTAGATCGAGCATTACCAATCTTTTTTCTTCTTTGTTTTTAAATTTAGCGACACACGTGTAATTGCCAGCGTCGTCTGATGTCGTACTGACCAAAGTTAATTTGGATAATTTAGATTTCATCTCATTACCGTCGCGATCTTTATCTGACATGAGTACCACCTCTGTAGTTAGATTTATTCTGTTGAATAATTTTTGTGAAAATATTACAAAATTTTCAAAATTGCTAAGTTATGTTTTGAGTCATCATCTATATCACAGCTTCTCAACCTTATTTTACTGACCCCTCACTTTGTGATAATGTTATTTTCTAGCCTCCTCTATCAAAATACCCCCACACTCTTCTGCGCTTTTTTTTTCTAAACCTTGCTAGCGCTGTTGACCTGAATGGCCTTTACAGCTTCACCGTGACTTAGGGGGCGGGTGCTGAATGCACTCAGCCACAAAACGTAACTAGCACAAGGGTTACCAAAATGACATGAAACTGGGCTTGGCCGTTACCCGAATGTGAAAACTCTCTCGCGAAATTTTGATCGTAGCCACTCCTCTGCGCTATCTCAATGTTCTTTAATAGTCTCTGGGTCTTCTACTGCCCCCCCGAATGTCACGCCCACAAGAGGACGATAACGCTCACGTTGAGAACCTAAGATCTACATCTGTCTTTACTAATAACAAAACTATAGGCACTGCCTGTGCATTTTTTAAACAAATTTTGGGAACAACGTTTCAAAATAATAAAAAAATCTTTATTCAATTCAGGCCCAAAGAAGGCACTTATGAATGTCAAAACACTACCACCGGTTCAGAAAATAACCCAGTCGAGAATGTTTTTATTTTTTTAGGTGTTCCTAATTCTGTGGGTATTTCTGAATTTAACTCGAAAACTATATTTAAATAGATCAAGCTATTGTGATGAAACTTTACGCGCAGGAAGTCTTTGGTCAAGGAACAATTAATAGGTTATAAAACTATTTTTAGAAAACGTAAAAATTAGTTATGAGAAAATCCTGTTGGACTTAATTTAAAAACAGCTTAGAATATTTTGATAAAACTTTGTACGCATGAATAATACGTTAATAAGTATTTGATAGGCCATAATTATAATTTATTGATAAAGTTAGAAAGACAATAAAAATAAATTATTAAGAAATAATAACAAAAAATATTGTTCTCAACATCACGCGTATGGGTTATATACTAAATGTTATAAATAAAAAAAAAAAAAAAAAATTGTCTTGTAATCTGTACATCCATATGTATGATATATTTAAAAAAGGATTTGATCAATTTGAATGAAATTGAATGTACACAGGAAGCATTTGTCATACGGTAACTGATAGTATATGAAAACAATGAATAATAATAAATTAAGAATATTTTTGTCGTCGTAAAACAAAATTTGATAAAAATTAAATTTGTTTTCAGTAACATATCGTATATGTACTTCAATTTCATTGTAAGTAGATAGATTTTTCTTTTTTTTTACTTCATAGCGTCTAAGCACATACTCAATGAATGTTTAATCAGTTTTGATATTGTCGAAGTTGCTAAATGTTCGGAACCAGCGCCCGCTCTATGGCCCCACGCCGGGAATTGGCCCGGGGCGCCAAAAATTTACGAGTGCCGCAACCTTTGTTTTGTTTTGTAAAAATTGATATGGTAAATTTTACCAATAAAGAGTACCTTCTGAAATCGTTACTTAATGGATTCTTAAATCATGTAAGGTATATATCATATCTATCGCCAAAATTTCAAAAGTTTGTAGGTTCAGCGGTTTGCGATCTGCGTTGATGCGTTTGAACTACGCGTTGCGTAACATTATTTTAACCGTTCAAAACGGTCACGTAGAGATTTTTTTACTTACGCATTTTAAAACTTTTTATTTTTATTTTAAATGGAATGACCACTTGGTAAATTTTTTACCTTACAAAATTTCTTGCTTGCTTTACAGTATAGTGAATATTTTTTTTTAACTCCAAATGTAAAGCAAAAAAAAAAAAAATATCAACAGATGTGTTAGTTTTCTCATCACTCCAGTAAAGTATGTAACAAAAAATACCGCGCTTTGGATGGCTTCGTTATACTTCGGTATCATGCATGTGAAGAACAATGGCGGGAAAAGTAAAAATGTGTTAAGGACAGGGGCAAGTCAGGAAAACGACGTTATTAAATATATTATTAGCAGAAAAAATGTATTAGGACAAAATAAGAAATCTCATGCTTTTAAAAACCAAATGTTAATAAATATTATAATTAACGCGATTAAAACAATAACATAGGTATACCTATTATTATTATTAGCGACTTTTCGATACTTTACACCATATAATTGTGACTTTCAGGTAAAAATGATCACTTGGTTACGCAACGTTTTACTAGGGATTCATAACCATTATGCTATACTAATAAAATTGTACAGAACCGATAGAACATCCTACATTAAATTAATATGGGACATCTAGAAGAAGCCGTGGGGCACCCGCTAACTAGTTTATTCATATAAACCATAAATATTCTTTAAATATTAATACTTCAAATTGAGATATTATGCAAAAAATATGTATTTGAAATGCATAATTCACATTAAATATGGATGATTGTACAGAGGAGGGCTGTTATAAAATTTATTTTGCGAAAAAATTCGATTAAAATAAAGTTACAATTCAAAGGTTTTTTTCTTCTAACTAGTTAATGCTGTTAACGCCTTTACAGCTTCACCGTGGCTTTGGGGGCGAGTGCTGAAGTCGATTCTCGAACGGACGAACTTTGGATTCAAAGGAATTCAATAGAGATTGCTATACCATTGACTTACCGTTTATTCTCTATTAATGGTTTGCCTTGAAAGAGCCACTCTACGGTGACATTTTCTGGTGACGCTGTGCAGCTGATATTAGCTTCCCCTCCTAATTCGCCGGTAGCCGAAATATTTGTTATATCAACAATGTTTTCAGCTGTAATGAAAAAAATAATCTCTTTAAAATCCTTTCATCTTGCATATCACAATAGGGTTGTGCAATTTTAAAACTTATAAGGTAGTTAAATGAGACAATGGGGTATATAATATTACAGTGACGTTTAATTTATTGAAAAGATTACATTAATACTTAATAATATGTATACTGAAAACGTATACGTGTCCGAAAGGGCACATTTGGCTGTGCATCGGGGTGAACTAGTCCCTACACTTAAGTACGGTAATAAGTGCTGGGTTTAGCAGAAGAAGCATGAAAGCGAGATTAATGCAGTAGAGATGTGAAGTCTAAGAAATATAGTTGGCTTGAGAACAATAGATAAAGTAAGGAATAGTGTGATGAGGGAACGTTGTGGTGTAATAGAGGATGTAGTCTTAAGACAGAGAAAGGAATGCTTAATTGGTTTGGACACGTAAAGAGGATGAATGAAAGAAGATTGACGAAACCAGTTTACAAAACAAGGGTGACGGGGTAAGTCGGTAAGGGTCGTCCTATACGAACGTATCGCGCGGGGGGGGGGGGAGGGTTGTACCTGTGTGTCACGTTAGGCCCCTCCCCAACCCGGACGAATCTTCTCAGTAGAGAAGCGGGCGAAGAGGAGGGTGGGGAGAGAGCCTGTGGGTCAGGCAGCGACTTCCCCCCCATCCCCAACAGGGCTGATTATGGATGTGGCCCTGTTGGGCCTGCAGCAGGGAACGACGCGGTGAATGTCACCACGATCCCGTATCGTACCCTGAATGCGGCGGGCGGCTCCGAGGGGTTTAGTGAGTATTTCCGGCGCTTCTCGCTGGGAAAGTCCCACACTGGTGTCAAGACGTCTCTCCACACCCCCCTACCATTTTAATTGGGGGACTTAGATCCTCTTAATGATTAATTAATTACATCCTCAAAAAAAAAATGACGAAAGTATCTCGACAATAACGAGAGCATTCTGAAAAAAGTAATCATAACCGAAGAGCATGTATGAAAACGCTTATTAAAGTAGAAAAAAGCCGAAGACAGGTGTTAGAAAATAGCAGGTGAAAGGTTGTAGTTTCTGCCAACCCTAATGGGAGAAAGACATGACATTATGTATGTACAGAAAAAAATAATCAAGTCATAAAATTCAGAGGCACAAGCTTTTAAAGTTTTAAAACTTCCCTGTTTTCCTGAAAATCAAAATAAGAATTCCTTCGCTTCTGTCTTTAATTATTATTTATTATACTAAGTTTAATTTATGGAAATTGGAGCAAAATTAGCGTTGGGTTTATTTATACAATGCTTTAACAAGAGTTTACATAGAAATGCATCCTTTTTATAACTTAGAGATTCTCATAATTTTGAAACCTGTTAAAAAGGCAATCGATATAGAAACTGTTGTTATTATTTCGCTGACTGCTTTAGGTGTGCTAAAATACAGGCACTTGGTAAATTTTAAAATAGTTTTCTAACCGAACTTTCGCACCGATGAGTGTTTGGTACATAAAATAAATTTTAAATCAAAAAAGTAATTTTTTTTTATTAGCGCATTCTCAAATTTGAATTTTTTCGTTTTGATGCGAAAAAAATTGAATCCAGATAAACTAATGTTTTTGTTCATGTACATTATGCCTTGGTTTTTCTATAAAATTGAAATTTTACATGCGAAGCGTTTAGGATTAAAGCTCACGTCACATAGACTGTTTTAAGATAGGTCTCTCACTACTAATTACAAAACCGTATCTTATTACAATAATCTTATTTTTAAAACAGTCGATATCATTCAACATGATATAATAAATCATTTATACTTTTTCTACATACTTAAAAATAACTTAATCGTGCAGCTATTGAATTTTTGGGGTAAATACTAGATACGGTACTAGAGAGCTCACAATGTTGAAATATCTTGATTTTTTTTAGATGGTCTAGAATTAGATGGATCTAAATGGTCAAGTGTCACATAGGTCAATGTGAGGTATCACTGCGGACCGCATTTATATAGATTGAGTAGTTGATAACATCTATTAATTGACATATTTCTATAAGCTGTCAAACGCAAATTCCCTATAGATTTTGTATTGCAATGACAACCTATGAAGTCATGTCATGAACTATATGTAAACTCGGTTTGGTGTCATTGTCTACGAAAATAGTTTGCGATATTGCGTGTCGCACAAATAGCGTCCAAAGGCCGCAGTTTGAGGACCACTGATCTAGAACCTACGTAAATTAACGTATTCCCAACTACCAATGTTTACCCTGATAAGAACTTAACGAATACAAAATAGACAAACTCAAGTTTTATATAGTCTTAATTTTATGGTGCAACCAGAATCCGTCGCTATACGCATTTGTTTACGCGTACAACACACAAACTCAAGAATCGAATGTGACCAAAGTTATCAATCGACTACTATAAATAAATGCAGTTTACGACTTCCTCGCTGCAGTCTGATAACTAAAGATAACGTATTACTATTGGTGCATTTGATTTTCTTTTTTAAAGTAAACAATTACTTTCAATAAGGCTGTTACGTCACGTCATTTGTCAATTACACCATAACATCTACGTATAATGATTGTAATTCTAAATATTTAAAAATGTAAATTCGGAAACATAATAATATCGATATTTCTTTGTCGTTCCTAATCTGTGATCTGCAAAGATAAAACATTTGAAGATATTTGTCTCCTCTGTTTATCAATCAATTTTTTTTTGTTTCTTAACTAGTCAAGTCAGTGGCGTTGTGACTTCTTCAAAAAAGAACTTTGGTTTAAATTTAGACGTTTATTCACCTGTACGTTAGTTGCCTTAAGACTAACTTATTCTATGCTTACAACTACCTAGAGATAGGACACGTTCCTAAAAATAGGATGCTGACTCTCCGTTCTGGTAGTGACAGTTTCTATAAGTAACTATTAGATTTAATATTATCAATAAACAGTTAAGTTTACTTTATATTTTCAATAATTATTATTATGGGAAAATTTTTACAGTAAGTGCCGGCTAAGAATAGTACCACCCCATATCTACCCGTGGGTGTCGTAAAAGGCGACTAAGGGATAAACCAGGGAATGGGCAGCAACATCTTCTGAGTACCACAAACATCTACTGCGATCGTCAACCCGCCTGTCAAGCGTGGCGATCATGGTAATTCCCCTCTTTTTGGACGAGAGCTATGTCTAGCAGTGGTTAATCAATTAAGTCTGATGTTTATATCAGTGGAAACTCGATAACTTAAAGAACAGGGGAAATGGTAAATAATTTCATTTTTAAGGTTTTTGGCTGTGGAGACAAAGGGTTAAGATTTTTTTTCAACTTAGAAGTTTTTAAGTTATCGAGGTTATATATGAGATCGCTAAACTACAAGCCGATTGCCAAGAAAATGGGTAAGAATAATATTTTTACACATACAGGCAGAACAACTTCTGCCGGGTTCATCTAGTTTTTTTAAATACTGTTAACCACAGTGATGTTAAATGACAGGATGGGAAGATAAACACACAACGTTAACAGGTAACTAACTAGCTAGCTCTCAGGTGATTTTCATAGTTGAGGGTGGTAACTAGCCAGGCGGTCATTAGAAAATGAACTGCCACTATGATTTCCTCAACATCTTTTCCTTCACCGAAAGCTCAGTCTTACTTAACCCGCGTGACGTCTTATCGGGCAGCGTGATGTGTTAAAAGTGTGTTTCCGCCTAATACCTCTAACAGATGTGTAGACCGAACCATGTACATGGTTCAGTGAACGACCAAACTGACCGAAACAGTCGCCTTGTAGGCACAGCCAGGTAATGACGTCATGCATCTGAAATTATCGAACGGTGACAAAAATTGCTATTCATGAATAGATAATGATTTTTATCGTATGTAAAAAAAAAATTATGGTGCCGCTAACGGTACAGCAGTAGTAATTTTGTCGCGCTTCGATAATGGCGTCCGTAGCTGACTGTACCCACAAGGCGACTGATAATTTCGGTCATCTGCTACACCATGTACCCGGTCCGGTGAGCGCATCTGTTAAAGTCGTAACAAACGCGCCGTCTGGACAGCTTACATGATACAGCCGATGACTGAAGTTATCAGTCGTCTTGTGGGTACAGTCAGCTACGGACGCCATTATCGAAGCGCGATGAAATTGCTACTGCTGCAGCGGCAACGATAACGGCGCCATTGAAATCTATATAAGGCAAAATTTCTGTGTGTTACTGGCATAAATAACATTTTTTTTAGCGCTCCCATAATTGTTGTACTCACAAGGCGACTGATAACTTGGGTCAGTTTGATCGCCCGCCGTACCATATACGCGGACGGTTCGCGCTTCTGTTAGCACTTTTACGGGTTTTTAATTCTCTCTGTTCTGATATATCCAAACGTACAACACTATCCTGTCGAGACTAATAACATGCGATAAGCAGTGGGGAATGATATTAATTCGTTATTGCGGAAATCCGAGTTAGCAAACTGGAGAGAAAAGTTACCTCTTTTCAGAGATTATAATAATCAAGGATAATTGGTGCGTGATATAATTTGTTTATTTAATTATTGGCAGCTGAAAATAAACACTAATTATAGAATAGTTGACAAGTGTTTAATTTATTGAAAACAACATACTTTAAAAAAATCTAACTCAAATAATAAAAAAACCATTTGGTTAATAACATTTTGAGATACACACTTTTTCAAAGTATTTGTTAAGGGGCTTACTATCTCTTTCCTGCAAAATAATTTTAATAGAGAACTTGAACGAAATACATAAGGTGTGATGTAATATGTTAGTATAGCAAACTTCCTCTAGCATACAATGAAAAAGACTTATGAGTCCCTTATTTTTGATTAGATTATAATGTTGTTTTCAGTTGTCTACCTTATTTATGGGCTATTTTATAAGATAATAAATATATATAAATAATCACTCAACATCCCTATTTCCTTTAATGAGGTCATAAAAGCAATGTAACCGACATTTGTACTTATCTTTGAATTTGTAATTTATTTTATTGGCTTAATAAGAATTAAAAAAAAAAATGCAGAAATTGATTGCAAACTACTTTACCTTTTATATAACATATTAACTGTGCTCGGCAAGCACTGAGATGCCATGGAAAGATTTGTTAGACAAGGAAAACTTTTTACAAATATGAAAACATCCATAAAGATTAATTCCAGTATCTCACTCAATAAACATCATTTTAAAATTCAACCACATATTATCCTGCATATTTTTTTGTTTCGTTTTGAATTATACACAGACAACATAATGGTGGCCTTATTGGCTATGCAATTGAATTTCAATATACATCAAGATTGAATTTCAAGAAACAACTACAATGTATCTTGACTTCAATGAATTTTAAGAAATTAATTATTTTGTACCATCTTAATAGCCTTGTTCCCTACATAGACACAACACAATAAATATCTTTAGGAACAATTGCATCCCCTTTTTGTGTATATTATTACAATAAACTAGCCTTCGACTACATCGGCATTTACTTTAGAATTCGGTCCTGAGAGAATAGAATGCGCAATCCCTGTTTGGTCAGCATACTTGATATGCATATATGTAAGACTTTTTATTTTTATTTTATATTCTATAATAACTAAGTATTTACATAAAGTATTATCAAAACCAATAAGAATAATCTAAAAAATATATAAAATACCAATGCAAGTATGTTTATCCTCTCTATACTTTCCTAAACTGTTCAGCCAATTGTGATGAAACTTTTATGAGATGTGTATAACAGTTCGAGAAGCTCTAAAACAAATATTTTCTAGCATTGCAACATATACTAAGCACAACTAAACAGAGATATACATACATTACTCATAGCAAGAATCAATTTAAACATGTATTTACTTTGTGGTTATTAATACAGTCATTTACTGACAGACCACAGGGATTACATTCATGAATGATAAGTAAAATGTCTCTACATAAAGATAGTATTATAAACAATCAATCCACACTCGAACATGACATCAAATTCTAAAATATATCTAGGTATATTATTTTCAGGGAAACCATGGCAACAAGAATATACTACCATAGCATTTTGTAGAGTTCTTTAGGTAATCCAAAGCAAAGATATAAATAATATTAAATAAATAAAAGTTGCTGTGGAATTAATTTCATACAAGCGAGCTGGGAGGGAAAAGTTTAACACTAGATATCAGGTATCCTTTTTGTTAACAGGAAAAATTATGTACAACACATTATATGTATATTTAGATTTAGTCATTGTTTTTCCTCTGTACACCCTCAATACATTTTGAAAGTTTTAACTTACTCATTTATTGTCTTAATTACAAAACTTTTGAAAAATACACTTAAGGAAATGGATTCCATTCCTTCCCGTAACGAAATTGAGAAATTTCTATAAAACCCTTAGTGACAGGATTCAATCCCAAAATAAATTATATTTATTTGGTGTAAATGCGAACTAGTCTCAAATATTTTATTATTTGTAGTTAAAGCACCCAGAGATCTGGACAGAAAGCAGTGGAACTGAATGTTAAATACCAGCAATAGGCAAGGAGTTTTCTCATCAAGTGTTAACAGTAAAATTATCTAACACAGTTCTTTATGCGATTTGATATGATTACCTTTTGATGTTTATGTTTTGGCTAGATTACATTGTTAGGTCTACATTTGACCTAAATTGTATATAGTATTTATATAAAAACTGTAACAATTCCTTTTGAAACAGAAATCTCTTTGCACATTTATTGATACTAGATCCAAATGTAATTATTTACTCGTTTTCTAGGGCTAGTATGTTTATTTAATTTTTAAGGTCAGTTTTACACAATCTTAGCTATAGTACAACATACACTAGATCGTTAAATTTTAGCCATTTTTCCTGCCATAACAGCCTTTTGTAAATTGTGTGACATAAAGCAAAATAATCAAACTACACTGAATGAATTATAAAAAAATTATAAGTACAGATTTATCTGATACACAGATGTATATTTAGTAATGGAATATACAGATTAATATTCAAAACCATTTCTCATTACAGATATTAGATATCTATGTATCAAGACGTTCTTAGTATAATACTACAAACTGGTAAACTGGTAACAAAATGGTTTTTTGCACTCGAGACCGCGCTATCACAACCAGTAGCGGTAGTAGCAATTCCTCAAAAATTATGATACATAACAATTTCTGTAAGTATATAAATAAACACAAACAGGAACGAACTCAACGTGTATATTTAATAGCATCCGTTGACCACAAATAATAAGGTAAATCATCAAATGAAAAAATACGCCGTACGACAGGACGTTTTTCTTTTCAATGTTTTTGGTGATATTCATAACTTACGTACATTGTAAAAGATATGTAACGATACTAATAATGTTAAAATATTGTTAATTCCATCGTAACTTACCTAAAATTGGATACCAGAATCCTATACACAAGAAATATGGTATAAGTACCACAGTACATTTCCCAACATTATAAACCATTGTGACGATTTAATACACCTGTTTTTATGGATAGCGGAATACTGACAATAATATCAAACACATAGCACAATAGTCAGATCATTTTCTATTCACTTTTTATAAATATTACTTGTAACTCTTTTCAGAAGTACAATACTAAATAGCGACTAACACCAAAAGCCGAACAAACAATTAGATAGGTAGGTATATAATCTATGAATATTCCCTAGGACTTTTTGAAAAGTATCGATATATCATTTAATCGATATTCTAATATTAAGATAACAATATTTTGTAAATATATTAAGTATATAAATCGAGTTTTTGGCGGGATCTCAGTCTGACATGTAGCAATTGTTTTCTTTAATTCATTAAACTTGTGTACCTGACTCTATATCATGTAATCTTGGTGGCGTTTTGTGTGAAATAGTTTAGTTATTGTGTTCAAGTTAAGTTTATTATAGAAGACAACGCGTAGCATACATTCTGAGGTGCCGACAAAGCTCCATGGAAAGTTTGAGCAGGATAGGCCACCGTTCTGTTGGAGCTTAGTAACGCTGATACAAGATTGAAAATCTTACCTACATGACATTGGCACAAATTGTGTGTACACACAGATTGCCATTAACTAAGAAGAAGAAGAAGAAGTATATAAATCGGATTTATCAATACACATCGGTTAAAATATCCAAAATCGAAAATTGTGTAAATATTTTATTAATCATTTAAGAAACTAAAGTAAAATGCAAAATATAAAGAATAGGAACAAACGAAAAAAAAACTGACTTCTTATATACTAGTCTGTTTTGTTGCGTTGCGTTTATGTGTGTATGGGACAGTCGTTCGTCACTTTAAGTTGTAAGTTCTTTTGAAGGTACTTTGTGTTAGACCTTTTTCTAATGTTGTGTTCTTCTAAAGTGGTTTTTGTCGTACAGCCTAGTATCTATGATTTTTTCAAACTGGGGCAGAAACTTGATAGTAGCACTCTTTTCTCCAGCCTTCGAGAAAATTTACTTTAAAAAACTCAATAATATATAATGAATGTGAAATTTTTCGTGAAAGGGACAATAAGACCCCGTTAATCAATTTATTATCTATTTTCTAATTACTTTTTAGTTTGTGTGACATGAAATTTTATGTATATCCGGAAAAAAATTAGTACTGTAGATCTATGTATATATAAAGTTTCAATTAGGCCGTATGTTAAGCGCTTAGTGGAGCAAGTTTTTAGTATTTAAATTATTATTTTGGCACTACCGCCCAGAGTAGATGCCCCGGTTTGCCTATGCCCTGGGTCCGGAGCTGTACTGACGGTTTCTATCAATTTGAGCCGGCCAACAGTAGAGCATGTAAAGAGCAATATTTCTACTTTTATTTTTTAAGGTTTGCCTGCTATAATAAATAGGTCTCAAAAATATTTGTTAGAAAATAGCTTTTTAGTTTTTGATATTTTTGCCTAATAAAAAGGAATACTGATAAAAATACTGGTTTTATTGAAATTCTTTTACATTAAAAGAATGTAAATTGTGTATTAATATTACAACAGATATTATTGAGCTGGGCTATTAAATAGATCATTATTTTATACCGCAAAACTTTTGTAAAATTTGGTCGATAGAACCATACGTTAGTATTTTTTTTTTCTGAGATATCGATTCTACATCAATACTTTAATAAAAATCGATACACATATTTTCAATTTTACGATCGATATTTTTATGACTTTCAACATCTCTAATTTGCTTTCACTTCAGCTTATTTTTTTTAAATTATTTAAAGTCATTAATATAAGTTCTTTGGGTTTTTGGCGGGATCTCAGTCTGACATGTAGCAATTGTTTTCTTTAATTCATTAAACTTGTGTACTTGACTCTATATCATGTAATCTTGGTGGCGTTTGTGTGAAATAGTTTAGTTAACTTGTGTTCAAGTTAAGTTTATTATAGAAGACAACGCGTAGCATACATTCTGAGGTGCCGACAAAGCTCCATGGAAAGTTCGAGCAGGATAGGCCACCGTTCTGTTGGAGCTTGGTAACGCTGATACAAGATTGAAAATCTTACCTACATGACATTGGCACAAATTGTGTGTACACACAGATTGCCATTAACTAAGAAGAAGAAGAAGAAGTTCTTTAGATTCAACTTTAAATTATTATTCTATCCTTCAGTGTTCCAACAAAACAACGGTGGAAATTTCGAAAATATATTAAACACTTTATTTGTGCTAAATAACCGAACACAAAATACCACCCAAATATTAGAATAAAATACAAAAAATATGATTATTCTAACATGTTTAGTGCAAAAAATATGTTAATATGTAGGTGTAGTGTAGCTCTCCATAGTAATTGTCATATTAACTGCTACTTCACTGTCATATCTATTTAAATGTATAGCTGTTGGTTTTTTGTTGAATACAGGCACGATTTAATTGGTATTTCTCTCTTAAAACAATTTATTCAACAAAGTAATAAAAAAAAACAAAATGTCTGACAAAAAATTAAACTAAACAGAATGTCTCACTATCTTCGTCCAGAACGTTTTGACGTCGAAACAAGTACAAAGGCTGCGGATTTAAAATGGTCGCACTGGAAATCTACATTTACCGGAGTTTCTAATACAATAAAATTAAAACTCTTAATCAACCATTCAGCACCATGCGTATTTTAATTTATTATCTCATGTACGACGTATGAAGAGTCGATCGAATATCTTGATAAAATTTATTTACAATCTAAAAATGAAAGTTACGTGCAAATTGTCCTAGCTACAAGCAAACAGTTAACAGAAGATTCTATATCGGATTATGTGCGTGCGTTGAAGCAAATAGCACTTGATTGCAACTTTCAAGTCGTTATAGCTGAAATATATAAACAAGAACTTATGCATATTATGCAATTTATCTCCGGAATCTACTCGCATAAAATTTGTCAAAACCTATTAGAAAATAATACCTTATATTTGGACGACGTATTGAATCAATCTCTTACACTAGAAAAGAATGTTCAAACTTATCGGAACTCTTCTCCATCTATATCTTACTTAAATGGCCTCAACCTAATGAAAAATATTACGTCAAAGAAATCAGTGCAAACTTTAGAATCAAATTCTACAGCAGCTTCGTTTTAGCATGGTAAATGGTGTTGTTACTTTAGCGGTGGCAATTCTTTTCACAGAAGAATAAAATATCCGGCTTATAATACCAACTGTCAGTGTTGTACTGTAAAAGATCATTTTGCAAATGTTTGTCGGTCTAGAAAACCAGCACTTAATTATATTTCTCCGGAGACAAATTCACTGAATACTTTCGTAAATGGGCTATGTCACGTAACATGAAGCTTGACAAACATGTTTACAGACAACATCCACTACTAGTTCTGAATAATTTATCCGCAGATATTATTATTGGTCACGATATACTTAAAAAAAAACATTATTCACTAGAAATGGAGTTCGGAGGTAATAGAGAACCTTTACGGTTGTACAATGTAATGAAAGCATCTTTACCCCTAGCTTCCATATTTACTCATTTGTCATCAAATATGAGGCCTATCGCAACTAAATGAAAAAGTTTCTTCGAAGCTGATGAATTGTTTATAAAAGAATAAATTGCAAAATTATTGTACGTTGGCGTTTTTAAATCAAATATATCTCCATGGCGCACTCAGGTTCTCATTACAAGAGGAAGCACTCATCGGAAACACCTGGTAATTGATTACTCAAGTACTATTAATCGTTTTACAGAGCTTGATGCATATCCTTTGCCGAAAATTGACAATGTAATTTCAAAGGTATCCAGATATAGCTCTTTTATTCAAATAGATTTAAAATCAGCGTACCATCAAGTACCTATCCTTTCAAAAGAAAAACCATTGACGGCTTTTGAAGCTTATGTAAATTTATACCAATTTCCTCGAATACCTTTCAGTGTGACAAACGGAGTATCTGCTTTTTAAAGGTTTTTGCAGCACATTATTGAAACTGAAAACTTAGATGGAACTTTGCTTTATTTACACGATGTTACAGTCTGTGAAAAACAAAAAAAAGGATGATCAGAACTTAAAGAAATTCATGAACGCGGTTGAAAAATATAAATTAACTTTAAATAAAGAAAAGTGCATTTTTGAAAGCGAGCAAATTAATTTATTATGTTACACTATCAAAAACAATTCAATTAAACCTGATGAAGATCGTTTGAGATCTTTGACGGAATTATCTGTTCCAAACGAGCCATCTTCTCTTAAACGGGCTCTTGGAATATTCCCACATTATTCTAGATGGATACCAAATTTTTCAGAAAAGATACATCGTCTAATTGAGGCTCGGTTACCTCTTGATCGCAATTCAATTCAATTCTTTGACAAAATTAAATCTGAGAGGGTTAAGTAAGCTTTAAATCAAGAGACCTTTAAATCAAAATGATCCTTTAAACGTAGAAAAAAATGGATCTGAGCATTCCATAGCCGCTACCCTTTCGCAAAATGGGCGTCCTGTAGCTTTCTTTTCAAGGACTTTAAATGAATCAGAAAATAAACATTCTGCTATCAAAAAAGAAGCTTGTGCCATAGTAGAGCCTTTAAATAAATGGCGTCAGAATCTAATTGCAAGATATTTTTTGTGAATAACTGATCAGCAGTCTGTTTCATTTATGTTTAACCAAAGTCATTCGAGTCAAATAAAGAACGAGAAAATTGAAAGGTGGCCTATTGATCTCTCATGTTAGAAGTATGGCATAATGTATCGCCCAGGAAAAAAAAAAACACTGCTGCTGATGCATTATCAAGAATATCTACATCTCTTAATCCTAACAGACTCCGTGACCTGCATAAATTATTGTGTCATCCTGGTATTGTTCGAATGATGCATTGGGTTAGATCTAAAGATCTTCCATATTCCCTTGAAAATATAAAGTCTATGACTGCCATTTGTCCGGTTTGCTCACAAATTAATACAAGATTTGCCAAAGTTGTAGGTAAATTAATTAAAGGTGCAGAACCACGACAGCGATTAAACATAGATTTTAAAGGACTGATACCATCTAAAACATCAAACAAATACATATTAACAATAGTTGACGAATATTCTAAATTTCCTTTTGCATATAAATTTAAAGATCTCTCTGCTTAGACGATTATAAAGTCATTAAAAGATTAATTCTTCATGCTTGGTGCTCCTGCATGTATTTGTTCTGACAGAGGTACTGCATTAATGTCAAATGAATTAAAGCATTTACTGATAAATACACTGTAGCCACCAGTAGGACAACGCCTAACAATCCTGCAGGAAATTCTATCGTTGAACGTCAAAACGGAACACTATGGCGGACAATACAGCTCTGTCTTTGCTCCAATGGAGTAGACACAACGGACTGGGAAGAGGTTTTACCCGTAGCACTGCATTCCATATGGTCTCTAGTATGTACTGCTACTAATGAAACACTCCACGAGTGTATGCTTCGGCATTCTCGACATTCACCTAGTGGTGACCCCACTCCGAGCTAAGTATTAACTCCTGGTCCTGTACTATTAAAAATAAATGTCAGGTCATCTAAATATGAACATTTAGTGGATGAAGTAGAACTACCTTAAGGTAATTCCAATTATTCGTATATTTTTTCTGCCAGATGGAAGGCAGACGACAATATCCAACAGATAATTGGCACAATGTGCCAGTGAAAATGATAATTCTCCTATTCTTTTGGATTCTAGACTTGATTCCAAAATTCAACCTAGTCAAAAAGAACTGAATAACCAAGATGAGTTAAATGAACCCGAGCTTTCAATTCGCCGCTCAACACGGAAAAGGAGGACTCCGGGTCATTTACAGGATTACGTTTTAGAGTGAGACGAAACAAAAAACACCCGGAGGAGAATTAAGTGTAGCTCTCTATGGTAATTGTCATAATAAAAGCTACTTCATTGTCATATTTATTTAAATATATACCTATCGGTTCTTTGTTAAGAAAAACCATGATTTAATTGGTATGTCACTCTTATTATAGTAGGTATTTAGTGGTATTCTTCATTATAATATATGAGAATTTTTGTCACTGATAAAACTTTGAACCACATGTATACTTAATATTTGTAATGCATGACTCTGGGTAAAACCCTATAAAATTCAGATTTGTTAAGGTGAAAAAATTACACACATCAAAGCTGAAATGGCGGCTTACATAACTATTGGCGGCACACTTTCTGAAGCGGCGCTCTGAGACGTTGAGCAGTGCAACGATTTGGGACTATATCTACAATATCAGGCCCCTCCGTAGGCGTATTGCTTCAACAGGGGGTGGGATTAGGGAAGTGCGCACCCCAGAGCACTCCGTTACTGAGTAGAAATAAAAATTGCACACTTTATTTATATGGGGAAATCTTGCATAAGATCCACCTAAGCAGCGAACAGTGGATTATGTATTATTCTTACGAGCTAAAACGTAAGAGACTAATTATATCGCCACTTATTTGGCCGCAGAGTACAAATTGATTTTGAATTTTGAGGTCCTCTATTGGCAGTCTAAGGGTCGGGTGTTGAGACGAATCTCCGATGAACTGATGGAGAGCATATCTAATGCTAATGTACGTCATTAAATTGCATTAATTGCAAAAGCGATGGACGTACCTACGTGCCTAAATTTTTTCTGTGACGACTGTAGATTGTTTCTATCTTTAACCATTATTTTCAAATCTCTGAAATATGAAAACAAAACCATAGACAATATTTTTGACTATACACCTAATGGTGAATCCAATCGTAGATGTATTTTTAAGTGAAGAAAACTTCAAATAAGAAGAAAAGGTGCTTAACTAAGTCCATAATTTGTTAGCAATTTTTTGTGTAAAAATTATTCAAAAATATTTACACAATACCTAAGTACCTAGTTTTTATTTCTCAAAAAAAAAGAGATTTTTATGAATAGTGTAAATTTCATGTATATTCCGGCAACATTAATTGTTTATTGACATGACGAATGACAGACGGCGGGGTTTCGTTCGATGGTGGTTTGGTTGATATAATTTTGGCAAAATAAATGAATAGATAACTAGATTATTTACGCTTTTGTAAGATAAGAAAGTGAAAATGTGGTGTAAAAACACTGTTTAAAGTTTTGCATGCACGTTACCTAAGTGCTTACCGAAATTTTTAAGATGTATTATCACTGTACACTAGGAGCCATTTTTAGTATATTTATTTTGTGTGTTCATTGTGATAATGCCGTTAGTGACAACGAAATCAAGGGAATTTACGGTGAGTTTTGACGTTCTACTTTTACATTTGTTTTTACATTGCTATTTGTCCGTTCTTTAGCGCAGTAAAATGACGCCTTGAATTGATGCGTTTGACAGACCGCCCACGGTTTCGTACAATTGATGTTACGCAGGCTTTTACAAACGATATTTAGTAGGCAAAATTATTTCCTTTTTTATATATCAAACAGTGGAACGTATATTGTGTACGATATTATAATAATAGACCAACTCTAATAATGTAATTGAAATGCAAAAAAAAGATAAAAAAGTGTAATCTAATAAGAATTAATTTGTAAACTAGGTACCTGACTTTTGGTAAGTAGGTAAAGTTTTTACATAATAATATTTTATACATCAAATTAAGATCATATTGCAAAAATAGTTTTTATTAAGGTGACTTCTAGTACCTATTTAAAATAATGTATATTTTATCATTTTCAATTTAATCTTTCAAACAGGTTGGTTTCAATTATATAAATTTATGATATAAAATTGTGCATAATTGTGTAACATAATTTATAAACAGTCAGAATATGAACTCGGATACAGACAGATTTTTATGAATGAGTAATAACAATTTATCACATATACTAACCCTGTCTGCCTTGGTGATGCAGTTGTATTACAGTACACTTTCTGAGGTCTTGGGTTTGATCCCTGGGTCGTGTGAAGTGATTTGGGGATAACAGGCTTGAGCTTATGTTATGTATGTCACCCATTTCACAGTTTCCCGCCTAATATTATTTTTTATACTCAAGAAGAAGGATTTTTGCAAACTGACATTTATAATTAATAAATTTACATATTATCTATGTGATAACAGAAGTAATAAAAGATAGCAAACCAAATAAAAAATTCTTTATTCAATTTAGGCTAGAAGGTGCTTATAAGTTAAACACTACTATGGATTGGGAAAATAACACAGTTGAGAAGATCAAAACTACACAATGCTTATTTCATAATTTTTTTAGATAATCATGCTGCATTATTGAGTAAAGGCTTTTTGAGATATCAGATGAATCTTTTTTTTATATTGTATAGGCTCAGTGCTTTGACCACAATCTCACCTGATCTTAAGTGACAATGTGGTCCAGAATGGTAAACACACTAAGCCTAGAGGTTTTCTCACAATGTTTTCCTTCACTGAAAGCTCAAGCTGAGAGTTGGATAAGTTGGTTCAAACCCGTGACCATTGATGTGGAATCCAACCTCAGTACCAACTGCACCACCATCGATTTGAATCACATTGAATTTAATCAGAATGTACATTATGTGTGCTCACGCTCAAAATCTACATGGCGCGATCACTGGAATGTGAACACATTCTCAACGAACCAATCGATTTTAAATATATACACGTTAAAAAAACACTTGAAAATAAGTAAAAAGATTAAACTATGGGAATTTTTAGACAGGAAATTGATTGGCTCATCTCACCAAAATGCGCTGCGATGCAGCTGTTTCTGGTGATCCTGGTGATGATCTTGCAACAATCTTGATCAGGTGTCGGTTGTATTTTCAAATTCTCGCCACTTGTATCTGGTACTTGTAACGAATTTTCAATTCTTCTATTTTTCTTATTGCTTGATTATCCGGCTCGAAGGACCAAACACATGTATAGGCTTTTTAAAGCTACATGAATGGTTTGAGAAATAAAATATTTTGCGATTTTTACTGATTGTGCGTTTAATCTCTTTACTGATTTTCAAGTACTTTTTTATCGTCTATATAATTAAAATCGATTGGTTCCTTGAGAATGTGTTCACGTTCCAGTGATCGTGTGGTGTAGATTTTGAGCGTGAACAATGTGATATATCACTCAGACAGTATTCATATGTACTACACAGTTATAATATATGATAACACTTTCAGTTTTCATTATAATTAATGTGTAGAGAGACTTAGGATAAAAATCATCATGAATTACATCATGTTCATATTTAAATTAAACTGTTTCCATTAAATTATGAATAAAATATTTCATGAAGAAATACAATTTTAAATCATGAGTCACTGGTGAATAACACTGTCTGTTTCCTTTAATATTTGCATAAATCGTCTAGACCACATATATTTCCACTAATAAATAAATATTTATTGTTTATTTTTTATGGGCCATTTTTCACCTCAAATCGAATGAGGAAACCATAGCATGGTAGTAGGGGATTTTCTAATGGTGCCCGTCTGGGTAGCTACTACCCTCAAGTTTTAAAACCTATCGCCAAACACTAATAGGTGTGTTCCGGCAGCATCACTTGAGAACCAGGCCTAGTGTGTATACCATCCCGAACCTCATCATCATTTAACATTGCTTTTTTAATCCGGACGTCTAATAATTTTTTATCTACCAAAAAAAGTCCCGTCAAAATCGGTCCAGCCGTTCTAGTGATTAGCCGGAAAAAACAGACAGACAAAAATTTTATATTGTGTTTTTGGTATATGTACCGTAATTCAGATGCATTTCGTAAAAATGGTTATTTTGATATTACAAACAGACACTTCAATTTTATTTATTAGCACAGATTAGATATAGGGGAAGTTGTCCACAATCTTTAAGTTTAACTTCGCTCATTTTATATCCTTAACTTAAAGACTGATAATTATTCTATAAATATCTTCTTTCCCTTTACCACATTATAAACCCATCAATTAAGATGATTTCCGTTAAAAAAATGTAAGGTAGTAGTAGCCTGCTGTAATTGAAGTAGTGTAAAATATTGTTTGTCTGTTTATCCGCTAACTTCTGAGCATGTAATATATTTGGGCAGATTTCATTATCACTTAGATATTTCTTCAAAAGTTCTAGAGAAAACATTGTGACGTCATACCTTTATCTTCTACGATCGACTTATAATGGTTTTGTATAGTATAGTATTTCTATGAACACAGTTCAAAGTCTACGTGGATGTAGTTGCGGGTAGTAGCTAGTGTATATATAGAGAAGGGCTGGCATAATACAACTAGGTAGCCATGGGGACTGCCGACAGAAGTGAAATCTCGAATCTTTTGAAAAACAGTTTTTTTTAAAGTTTAAATTTCATAAAATGTTAATTTAAATTATTAACATAACCTAAAAGATAATATCTCTTTGCGCTCCGGGCAATAATTTTGTACGATTTCACATAGTTTATTCTTGATCAAATAGGTTGTTTAAGTATACATTCTGTTATTTATTTCTGAGCGCCAGCACTTAAACACTATCTCATATGCGAGTCTATAGGTATTCCCCATACCGAGAATTTCTCCACCCTGCTAAAGAAGTTTCCATTTCAATAAAGAAAAAGTGACCATACGAAAAGGAAAAAGTATGGCAGTGCGTGAAATGTATAAGAGTAGAAAAATAATAGGTTTCAATTACTTAATAAACAATTATTGCGTAAGAAATATTCCGTTTTAAATTAGCATCCTTTTCGGAAGTCCCTCGCCTCTTATCACGGGAACTGCAAGACAAATAAGACGGACAAGGGTGTTGTATGCGTGCGTGAGAGGAAGGTCAGATCAATTAGCGTGACTCATCATTGCTCGCCACGATACGAGACTCTCAGCTAACGAGATTCCTGTGGAGATGTGCAATCTATTCGTTTATCTATACTAATAAATAAAATTGAAGTGTCTGTTTGTGTTAATAACAAAATAACAACTTTTTACTAAATACACATGAATATATATACGAAACCTATACTTAAAATAAAGTTTTATTGTAAAATTGTTGTCTGTCTGTTCCGCCTAATCTCCGGAATCTCAAGATGTTTAGTTTTACTGGGAAGTGCTTGAATTTATAAGAAATTTCCTTGCTTTCTTTTATTATAAAAAAATTAGGAAAATAATTAGGTTTCCGTTTTAAAAAATTAAAACTTATGAAATTGGGAACAAAATAGGATTCAAAGGGTAGCTCCACCTAAACATTATTTTCCATTAATTATTTAAAAACTATATGAAGTGAAAAATATATGAAACGCGGGCAGAGCCGCGAGCACACAGCTAGTTTATACTATATTTAATTTTAACAAGTTTTTTTTTTTTGGTGTCTATTGTGCGGTTCACGTTTGTTAGCTAATATTGTGTATATAAAATATTTGGAGTACTTTTTTCTAAGTATATAGTATTTTCAGATGTCCATGCCACTTATTTAGCAAATAATAATAATAAAAAAAATTTGTAATTAAAGTCAAAAGCGAATTGTTTGTGAATTGGCACCATGGATTAATTCCTTTGCCTGTCGTCTTAAGACGAGTCCTATTACTAGTATTCAAAAACTACTAAAAAATTAAAAAAGAAAACAATTTCTCTTAAATGTGATAAGTAATATAGTACGTGTTTTGTTTTTTTTTAATCAGTACTAAATATGACCGTTATATTTCTTATTCGTTTTACAATAATTATACCTTTGATTATTTAAATCAACTAGTGTTCGAATGAAAATTAGGTATTATTTTCAAGTAAGTTGACGTTATCATAGGAATAATTTATTATTTAAAGCATAAATAGAAAAAAAAATCGTTGTGGTGACAGTTAGTTCTAAACAAATACATTGTTATTTGAATGTTAGTAACGTTAATAATAATAACGCGCGAGATACGATTTTGACCTTTTTGATATAGTTAACTTTGCAACGGACCGAGTTGTCGTATGTTGCAGAGAGATAGCTTGCGAATTATGTTGCCGGTGCGTACCCTCGTTTCCGCAACCGTTTGCCTGATAATATAGATCTTTACATTTATATCTATATAACAGTGTGCATCTGAATAATAATCATACATACATATATATAATTTTATGATAGACTAGCTGCTCTCTGCGGTTTTACTCACGTAGTTCCCGTTAAAATTTCTTCCAAATTGGCCCAATAGTTTTTAAGTTTATTCGTTACATATAAAAATACAATTCTTTTCTCTTTATAATATTAGTGTAGATTAAGTAAAAAATAATGAGAGGATGTATGTAGTGACGAAGATAGATAAAGGAATGCTTAATTGGTTTGGACACTTGGAGAGTATGGATGAAAAAATATGTAACGAAACAAATTTACAAGGCGATTGTGACTTGACTTTTTACTTTATTACCTAACGTAAAACTTTTACATCCATCCATTCAACCGAAAGACGTCCAATGCTGGACATAGGTTTCCAAAGATTTCCACGACGACCGATCTTGCGCCACCCACATCCACCGGATTCCCATGACATTCACCAGGTCGTCGGTCCACCTTGTGGGTGGTCTACTCACTTTACGCCTTCCGGTGCGTGGTAGCCATTCGGAAACCCGTTAGTCCCATCGGGTATCGGTTCTACGAGCAAGCCCACTGCCATTTACGTTTAGCAATTCTTCGGGCAATGTCGGTTACTTTTGTTTCTTTTGCGGATCTCCTCATTCCTGATTCGATCACGCAGTGAAAACTCCAAGCATAGCTCTCTCCATTGCCCGTTGAGCAACTTTGAGCTAACATTTATAAATTTACATAATTAAAATATTACATTAGTTGATAATTATAGTATCAAGCAATGATGTCCATATGTCTAAGCAAATTATACCAAGCTATGATGTCCGTTTTGACGTTTGTCCGCTCACGAAGTTTCGTATAAATTAATAACTAACGTTTGCAGGAGCAATTTGCTATTCTTTATTGTCAATAGTGACGTGTCATAAAATTTATTGAATGTACAATTTTAGTACACACACTTAAAATGTAGATTACCCATAAAAATGAGACAATAGGATAACAATGGAAAGCTGACGTAAACGCCAGGTTAGTGCTCAAGGGGTTAAATTAGAGTACACTGATTTGTATTACATATTTAACTAACTAACTATATAATAGAATATATAATAGCTGTATAATATGGTTTAAAAATAAATCTCTTCACGTTTTACTAACAAAAATTAACTAATATAATTTCAATTAAAAATGTTACCAGCCACATTTTGATAAGCAACCTGTCCAAAATATTTTTTCCGCCGCTGAAAACTATTATATACATATATATAAAAAATAGATTTTGATTTAAACTAGATGAACTTAGTAATCTTGCAGCCAGATCTTACACTAGATGGGATGTTATAGACTCTTAGCTCTGTTATAACATGGTATTAAGTAATAGACGTAAAATAAAGTGATCCTAAGGACTTAGATTTCCCATTACGATTACAATACTAAAAAAGGAACAACATTGTACGCTTTCATAATTAACAATTAAATATTAAATTGGTGAACTATTTTCATGAGGTCATAGGCTTTAGTTGTATCATTACACTAATGTCAACCTTAGGCTCACAGTATAGAGTTTACATTAGCGTATCGTTTTCGTTATTAAGAATAAGAAGCAGGTAATTAATTCTGACGTATAGGTCTGGGAATAATAGTAGAGTTAGATGGCCTTTGAATGCGGTCTGTCGTTGCAAAGGTTTTGGTCATGGTATAAAGCGTTGATGGCTCAGTGGCCGTATGGTCCAATATCGCGTTGATTGACGTAGGTTTCAATCCACATATCCTATTCTTTTTCCTATAATTTTTTTTAATTATCTCTTGATTGTACGTCGTTTGTACCCGTTTGTACCTCAAACTAAAAAAAGTTATAGCGTATTCAAAATTTGACCCGCAGCCGACTTTTAAAAAAATCGAAAATTTTGCAACGGGATCTGATTCGGGGCCACTACATTATATGTTGATATTGTTGATATTGTTGATATTGTTGATATTTTAATCGAAAGCGAATGATAATTGTAAAATTCTAAACTCAGGACAGAAGACCTAAGATCTTAGGTTTCAAGTAAAAATAAAATGTGTTCAGTGTACCACGCAGTAAACTCAGCTACGCAGAATCTTTTCGTCCGAAATACCGCAGTGACTCAAGACGAAAATCTTCGACCAGTGTGTGTTGCCAGTGATGACATATAGCACTGAGACGTGGTCGCTCACAATGGGCCTAATAAAAAAGATCAAAGTAGCTCAGGTAATGGAGTGGGCTATGCATGAAGTTTCACTACGTGATCGAATCAGCAATATGCAGATTCGCAGAACCTAAGTAACCGACATTGACCAAAGAATTGCTAAACTTAAATGGTAGTGGGCTGGGCACATTGCTCGCAGAGCCGATGCCCGATGGGGCCAACGGGTTGTCGAATGGTTACCATGCACCGGAAGACGTAGCGTGGGTGTGCCCCTCCCACAAAGTAGACCGACGACCTGGTGAAGGTCGCGAGAATTCGCTGTATGCGGGTGGTGCAAGACCGGTCGTCATGGAGATCTTTGAGGGATACCTATGTCAAGCAAGGGACGTTTTTCGCTTGAATAGATGGATGGAAATTCGGCTGAGTGCCTTAAGTACTCGCCTCAAAGTTCGGTGAACCTGTAAAGGCCCTTTTCCGGTCAACAGCATTATCATTAGTTACTGTACTCACTCAATATACTTTTTCTCTCGAGAAACAATATCAGGGAGAGGCTATGAAGCACCACACAAAGAGGTCATCACGAATATAAGAAACACTGGATAACGTATTCTATCTCATTCTCTCGCACGTTAAATCCTATAGGTATAGGTGTTTGGCTCTTTTTAATGCCATTTTTTCGTTTCATACAATTGTAAATCACAAAGAGGCTAAATAAGTTTTCTTTTTAATAAATGGATAGAGCCGCATAGATAATAACAAATACGCAAATGTATCATGACTACAATAAGAATGGTGTTCGTGTTTCGTGTTTTTTTTGAAATTTTCTTGAAAACATTAGTCTGCTATTTTGAAAAGTTAAATGCATTGATTGAATTTAAAAAATTTCTAATGCCAATTGTTCCGTGTGATGCCGGTTAAGAATAGTACCACCCCACCCCATCGGTTTCCTATCGGTGTTGTAAAAGTCGGCTAAAGGATAAACCAGGGAAGGTACAAAAACCTACTGCGATCGTCAACCCGCCTGCCAAGCATGACAATTGTAGCAATTCCTCCCTTTATGGGGGGAGACCTATGGCCAGCAGTAGACTATTTCGGTCGAACCAATCAATCAAATATCCATTAAACCGCTGAATTATTAATATCAATTGACTACTAACTGAAGAACCTATTTCCGGTGGCCAATGAAAATTCGGCAATAAATATTCGCCAAATTCCAAATAATATATATGCTTACAATATATTATCTATAATCAAGCCCCGCAAGAATTTATCAGAATCACGGGATCTATGCAAATTAACCATAATAATTAGCTATTAAAAAGTTAATCGGCTAAGTTTCTACTCGCTTTTGCGTGTTTATGTTAATTTTTCGGATCGAAACAATTATTGTAATCAAAGGAAAACGGAGGAAACGGATTTTCATTCGACTTGTTTTCTTAAATGGATGAATGGTATAAATTCTTTTTTTTATGTTTCTATATAACAATTTCTGCCCGATTTGACTGAAAATTCGTCAGTGTCACTTGCACTGAATACATTGATCCATTCAACATTGATACATTGAAGATGATATTTATAAAGTGAAGCACCGGAAAATGTTCTAAGATAACTCGCGCTGTGGGTTAATCTCGATTTAATCCTTTAATAGGAAATTAAGTCTCACAGTAAACTTTGGAATTGATCGAAGCTGTGTGTTACTTTGTCTTGTTGACTCTTGTAGTAGGTACTATAATCTTGTAAACTTTGGAATAATTGTGAAATTGTCACACAAAGTTACGTAACACTGAGGATATCTTAATTTTCATCTGATTAGAACATATATTATTTTATATAAGTGTACAGTTAAATACGACGAAACTTTACTGTGTATTACCACATTAAGTCCTTTCACATATCTGTGAAGGGCTATTCGAAGTATTTTTAAACTGAATTATTGTAAAATTGTATTTAGCAGATTATCGTAATTTTTATGCGGATTAACAAAATTCAATAACAGCTCTGTTCACAGTGCCGTCCGCCCCACAAAACCTGACAGCGAATGACATCACAGCGGAAGAAGTCCACTTGTCATGGGCCCCGCCATTGACGTATACAATCCACCCACTTCCGAGCAACGACATTGATATTACAACTAAATCTGAATCCCCACAGAATAAGCAACAACTGCAAGGAGACGAACCATTAGACAGAGATACAGTAACAGAGGGTATCGCACCGGAAAAACTCAAAGACTACGAATACCGCTCTTACGATTGGCATAAAAATGACAAGCAGATATATAACGATCAGTATTCCACATCTGACACCCTTACCGATTCATATCGGAGAAAGAGAGACGTAAGATCACATCGTCACAGAAAGAGACGACAGGACAACAGTACCGTACCGATTAAAGCATTTAATGTGGAGAATTTCGAACATCTAGAGACTCATCAGGCATATGAATTTCCGAAGGAAGTAGTAAAAAAATCCATGATACAACCCAAACCACAGATAGATACGACTCAGATAGCCTACGTTCTGTATTATGAACAGGGAGTGCAGAGGCAGGATGTGAATGTAAGTGGATATCAAACTTCAGACGATGTGAAAAGGAGAAATATTTTCCCCAGCAGTTTGGGGATGCAAGATTATTCTAAAGGTACGAAGAATCTGACGTTGCTGAATACGTCAGGAAAGGTGACCAAAGTTGTTGGCTTTCGTTTGAAAAATTTGAGTAAGTTTGAGTCTTTGATTTAATATATATATACACATACATACATTTAAACAATTTTAAAGTTTTGCACTGTAACTTTTACTGAAAGTTTTACTACATCATAAAATCTTTATAAAAAAATTATAGAATAATGAATGAAGAAGAAGGATTTCAATAAAATTAGTGTTTGCCTAATGACTGAAATTCAACAATCAATATTAATTATTGTTAATAATTTGAGGGGAAATAATGGTTTACATTTATTTTTTATTGGTAACACTAAAGTTTGTCTATAGCTAATAAACAGAAAAGAAGATCGATTGATAAACATAAGAGAAAAAGATAATCAACTGTTTTATCGGTATTTATTTATATCTAGAGGTACATTACAATCGCAAATATATTATTAGTTCAAACTAGCAAATAGCAATGCAGTTCACTTATTTACTTATTAATTAGCGGAATCAATTTTTTTTCTGTATGTACTATAATTAAGTATTATTATTAACTTATTAGTTTGTAATTTTCTATAAATGTAATGTAGCAAAATATGACCGTTTGGTATTTTCAGAGCCATTCACACCATATAAGATTTGGGTGCGAGCTTTCTACGATTTTTCTCTCAAAGGAGTCAGCTCATCGGATCTGTTAGAACGTCTTGGATCCGAGTCGGAACCACTTTATGTTCTGACGGATGTCAAACCTCCCTCGGCACCTATCATATTGAATCTTACCTGTGACCAGCCTAAGCGTAAGTCGCATCCAATTCTACAACTGTTTTTATTTCTCTTAACATCTTTTTGTTTTATACTTTGAGAACAATTGAAGTGATTTTCAGGACCACATACTCATGTTAAAGATGCACCTGCATAGTTGTAGTGATGATGGCGGCCGGATTCCGTGTGAATAGACGTGGGTTCATTAACTTTTTTTAAACTGTATAGGGTCAGTGCTTTGACGGCAATCTCACCTGATGTTAAGTGACGACTTGTTCACAGATGATGCTGCCAGAATATACCTATTGGTATTTGGCTGCAAGTTTTCGTAATTGAGAAAATACGTTACCACCATGATATGGTTTCTTCGCGATGTTTTCCTTCACCGAAAGCTCAGGCTGGTTTTAGAGTTGGGTAGGTGGGATCGAACCTGCGTCCATTGATGCGGTATTCGAATGTACTAACTGTACTATCATCGATGACACGTTTCTATTACAGGTACATTATTTCTGCAATGGCGTCAACCGCTCGAGTACAATAACTCCCTCGACCAGTACGTGGTGACCCTCAGGAAGATTCCAGAACAGCAGCCGAGAACTCGGCTCACGTTGCCGACTAACAAAAATGACATCGAAACAACTATCAGTGTGGTGAGATCAATTTACAATTATTAAAACTTTAAGCTTCATTTGCGGGTAGTAAAGCAATTTGTCATGTGTTTGCTTTAAAATCATTAAAACCATATTATCATGAGGGTCACAATTATTACGTGACCATAATGGATATAAGTAATACGAAAAATACTATTTTTTAAATTTTTGTCGTTCTGTATGTTTGTTCCGGCTTATCTTCGGAACGACTGGACCGATTTTGAGGGGACTTTTTTTTGGCAAATAGCTAAAGTTGCTCCGTGTAGCTTCGGCTGTTTTTAATTTTCGAAAATTTATAGGGTTCTGCGTAAAAAAAATTGAAACTCATGAAAGTGTAAATTAAATCCGATTCAATGCATAGTTTTACTGGCAGATGTTTGAATTTGTGAGAAATATTATAATGGATAAAATAATTAAAACATCAGAAATTGTGAAAAAATACGAATTAATGGTTAGTTTTAGTGAGTTCTAGAATATATGGAAATATCTCTGCTTTCTCTTAGTGCCAAAAAATTGTGGAAAATTGAATATTAGGGTTCTATTAAAAAAAAAATTTAAACTCATTCATAAAAATCGATTCAATGGACAGCACCATCAAAACGTTATTTTCCAATAACTATTTAAAAACTATAATATGGTGTGATGAGTATATGAATTGCGGGCGGAGTCGCGGGCGCGCAGCTAGTCTTGAATAAAATGACAACATCACTCCTATTAAGACTGGTCGTGGTTGGTGAAATAATCATAAAATCAACTATTTATTATGTAAAAAAAAAAACTAGGTAGCCATGGGATTGCCGACAGAAGTGAAAACTCGAAACCTTGGAAAATGTTTTTTTTTAATGTTTCAATTTCATAATTTGCTAAATACAATTATTATACTAACCCTAACATTTAACATTCGTCTGGTGTTTACATAAAGTTTATTCATAATCAAAACATACGTTTAGGCTGCGTGAGTTGTATACTCACTTTTAATGTTTTTTTTTACACGGAATAGGCTCAAGTGCTATGACCACAATCTCATCTGATGTTAAGTGTCGTTGTGATCCCGGATGGTAATCACACTAAGCCTAGAGGTACTGGTTCTCAAGTGATGCTGCCGGAACACACATATTGGTATTTGGCGACAGCTTTTCAAACTTGCTGTGGTTTCCTCACGATGTTTTCCTTCACCGAAAGCTCTGGCCGATTTTTGTATCGGGTAGGTGGGGATCGAACCCGCGTCGAATGACACGGAATTCGGCCGCAGTACATGCTGCGCCATCATCGCTTCAAAATCTTCGATTTTTTCTGAGCTACCTTATACTTGACATACTTTGTTGATGGCTGACGTCATAGCATTGGTAACGCGAATATATAAGTTCCCCTATCGAGAATCGCTCAGGGTGGCTAAAGAAGTTTCCACTTCAAAAATCGTTTCCAGGACGTGGAACTATGGAATATAACTCGTTACGAGGTGAAGATATATGCGGTGACGCTGTCAGTGGCGAGACAGAACGGTCTAATAAACGGGGCGGAGTCGCCGCCGGAGGTGAGTCCACCTTGCACTGTTTTAAACTTTGCTACAACTAATTAAATTTGTCTGATAAAAATAATTAATATACTCTAAATGATCAACACTAAATAAACTAGGCACAAGATAAATAAAGATTAAAAGCGACAGCATAAATGGTGGCAAAAAGAAAATATGCAATAAAGAAACCATAATAAATATTTGTATTCAATGTAATCAAAATTATATTTAATAAGGCTTCAAATAACCAGAATAAGAATTTTAAAATAAAATTAAGCTAGCTATAAGTAACGCAAAAAAGATCTCGGATCTATGTCTGAGGATAGGGGCTTAAATAAAAAAAAATAATAACATCTAATAAATAGTCAACAAGCCAGCAAAACTGAATTAAAATCATGTTTCAACCTTCAAAATTACCCTATTTTGGGGGAGGCGTAAGGGGAATACGAAGTGATGTTATCTATTTTGCATAGGTAAAATCAGTCCGAGCTGCAGTGCAACGCGATAGCAATAGATTTCTGAAATACCTATAATAGGTCAAATGTCACCGTAATGCTCTAATGTTACTATAGTAGACTAATGTTACTGTAATGGCGTGATTTTACCCATAATGGCCTAATTGTAATGTTACCACGATGGTCCAAAGTTACCGTAATGCTCTAATGTTACTATAGTAGTCTTAATGTTACTGTAATGACGTGATTTTACCCATAATGGCCTAATTATAATGTTACCACAATGGTCCAATGTTACCGTAATGCTCTAATGTTACTATAGTAGTCTAATGTTACTGTAATGACGTGATTTTACACATAATGTCGTAATTATAATATTACCACAATGGTCCAATGTTACCGTAATAGTCCATTGTTAACATAATGGTCCACAAAACTACCATAATGGTCTTGTGAAACGCGATAGCAATAGATTTCTGTAATACCATTTTTTTTTGAAATTTTTTGCCGACCGCATATCCTTTAAACACGAGATACATAATATATGGTATTGTAATGTAAAAAGCGGTTTAAATTGTTCGATATACCCAGGAAGTGTCAGGTGAGTGGTGCGCTGCACACTCTGAGGCGATGTCCCCGGGGGATGTGAGGCAGGATGCGAACCAGGATGTGAGCACGGGGGCTCTGTTGGCGGTTGTGCCGGTCGCGTTGCTCGCCGCAGTTGGACTAGCTCTCCTTTATTGGAGGTTAGTGGAGATGTCAGATGGATTCCTTATTAGCATCACTGATGGAAAACATCTAAAAGACAATTATCCTGTATTGGAGAGTTGGTAATGGGGTCGGGTTCCGCGTCAATGGGCGTAGGTTTGAGCACAATTATCCAAATCTAGAATCAGTCTAAGCTTTCGGTGGAAGAAAACATTGCGAGGAAACCATAGCATGTTGGTAGGGTATTTTCTAATAATGCCCGTCTGGGTAGTTACAACCCTCAAGTTTGGAAACCTGTCGCCAAACACCAACAGGTGTGTTCCGGCAGCATCACTTGAGAACCATCCTGGACCACATCATCACTTAACATCAGGTGAGATTATGGTCAAAGTAATGTGTTTGTACATTGTAAAAAAAAAGACATGTTTATTTACATAAATTGTTTCCTTCGTACATAACGAGATATGAACCGAATGCTATGAGAATTTTTTCAATGAACATATTATAAATAGATACAATAATAAGGTAAATAAAAAAAAGTATTTTCTATATATTTATCGGTAATTGTATAGAATGGATTAATTTAGCTAGGATTATGACCACGTTGTGTTTTAAAACATTATGGCTACTGATGTACTTGAGTGTTAACACATTCGCGGAACAAATCTGATAAAGAATATACATTGAATCGACACTTAATTAATATTCTCAACTCATTAACGTACATTGTTTTTAAGACGCTCGTTTTAATGAGGATTCAAGGGGTTCTTATTTCACTTACTGCGTAACAAATACCAAGTTACTATTGTTTTAAGTATTCAAAAAAATCAAAATCAAAAAATCTTGGTTCAATTTAGGCCCTAAGAAGGCGCTTATGAACGTCTAAAACACTACCACCGGTTCGGAAAACAACCCAGTCGAGAAGAGCGCAGGCAAGAAACTCGATCTGGTTCTTTTTTTATAAATATAATATATATCAGTTTTTTTTAATATAAAAAACTATGCAAATCATAGTCTTAACCAATGTTAGCGGGTGGGCACAGAGATGTGGGTTAATTCCAGACATCACTATCGTTCACGTAATGATGCACGCTGTAATAACCTTTTGAGATTAAAACTTGCTCGACATAATACTTGAACTTATTGTCAGGTAAATCGGTAATGTTACTTGGGATCTTATGGTAAAACCGAATACTATTAACCTATAAAGCTTTTATTACTTAGCCTAAAGCGTGGGACGGATAACTTGTCTTTATTTCTAATATTTAAATTATGACGATCATTCACTAGCTCCAGTTTGTGTACATTTTATATCCAGATATTATTTTATTTTGTATATTTACTATGTTTTTTATGTCCAGGTGCCGGTCTCGTTTGAGCAAGTGTATCAGTGCAGCGTACAATTATTTAGAAGAGGGCGGTGAGAGGGCCGCTAGGGCTCCACTTAACGTCTATAAGAAACCTGGTAAGTCCACTGTGTAACTTATTTCGATCTTAGTCTTGCAGTCTAGATTTTTTTATGCACTGAAGTTGGCATACATGATATGCCCATATCGATGAACCAAACGGCCATGAGAGTTTTGAACTAGGTGGTATCTGGTTAATATGCAACAGTTACATTTATTATATATTTTGGACTTTTTGCTAAAGCCGAGGTTCTTTGTTCTGTATTTTGACATCTGATGAACGATTTGATTTTAATTTTTCTCTTTCAATACTAAATATTATTGTACATGATATTTATTTGTTTATTGTTTTGATAGATTAATTAGGTTTATGAATTTAATCGCATAAGATTTTATCGATAATATGGAATGCCATATATCTTCACATGAAATATAAGTGTACTAAAAATAAATATGTGGTTATTCACAGTTTACAGTTTCAAGTACGATTTGTTACTGTACTAGGAATTAGGAACCATGTCGATCAATGTGATACCACATTACTATAGAGCTTTCGTTGTCATCATTAGATGATTTTGAGTTATCATGGTGCTTTGTTACCATAGTGGTTCAATGTTACAATAATGGCCTAATTATATTATTACTATAATGGTCCAATGTTACTGTAATTGTTTAATGTTACCGAAATGGTCTAATGTTACTATAATGGTACATTATTATTATAATGATCTAGTCCCAGTCCAGGCATAAATGAAGATGTCCGTTGGAGATTACATCTGTTTTATTTTGTTAAGTATTGGTAAACTACCCATTTTTTTTGGGTTACATTATTTCTTATAATGCGTAATAAAAAGAGAACTCAAGTATAGATTTACTAATAAACTACACAATAAATCGGGCATAATTCTAATATTACCCAAATTTACTGTAAATATTTTAAAATAAATAAAACAGTATCCATCCATTAAGCAGAAAGACTGCCCACTGTTGGACACTTGTGTCACCTAAACCCAGCGGACTCTCGCGACCTTCACCAGGTCGTCGGTCCACTTTGTAGGAGGGCGCACACCCACGCTGCGCCTTCCGGTGCGTGGCAGCCATTCGAGAACCCGTTCTGCCATAGAACCCATCGGTTCTGCGAGCAATGTGCTCACTTAAGTTTAGCTTATGCCGGTTACTTTGGTTCTTCTACGGATCTCCTAATTCCTGATTCGATCACGTACTGAAACTCCAAACATAGCCCTATCCATTGTCCTTTGAGCAACTTTGAGTTTTCTAATCAGACCACGTCTCAGTTCCATAAGTCATTACTGGCAACACACATTGGTCGAAAACTTAAATGTTTTTTGGTAATAGTGGTGAACTGTTCGCCGTTGCGTTCGTGCGCGTCCGGTGCCGGCGGTTCCGGGGGCTCGGAGGAGGGAGCCGTGGGGTGTGGGGCGCGTCCCCCGCGCATGTCCGGGCCCCACCACCCCGCGGTGCAGGCGGACCGGTTCGCCGCGCACGTCGCGGCACTACACGCCGACGGCGATATAGGATTCAGGTTCTACACAACACGTATCTAAAACTCATTATAACAGGAATAACGCACACCCTCAAACACCCCAACTGAAACATTCGGTTATAATCATACATACAGACGTACACACCATTTACTTGCATGTGTTTATTTATGAACATTAGTCTTAACTGTTGTGGAAGAGTTTTATGCAAATTACAAACCTACGCACAAAATGTATGTACAGTCAGAAGACGCGTGACGACCTCGACAACACGGTTATCTATTACATTTTTTGTTCTTACGAGAAATAATTACCTGTTTTAAAAATATCTGAAATGGATTTCGTAGCCGTTAGGAAAGTTTTTTATTATGTTACATGTTGTATAATAGTCTATATTAATAAATAAAATTGTAATGTCTGGTTTGTAAATGTCAAAATTAATTCGTTTTTTTTTAATTAATAGATATGACTGTTTATACGATACCTATAGCAAAAAAAATTTTTTTTTGGTAGATAGCTGAATTTTTACTCCGAGTACCTTAAGGTAGTTTTAATTTTCGAAAATAATCAAAGTACCGCGTAAAAAATGCACAGTTTGACGGGCAAGTGTTATTAAATATTCTTACTTGTTACTAAATTTTTATTTTAAAGTATACTATTCAGTGTTCCATATAAAAAAAATTTAAAACGCAGTGAAGAATATATGAAACGTGGACGCACAATCTCAGCTATCTTAATATTTCGTTGTTCAGTGTGTGGAATAAATGTTTTTTTTTTCTTCTGTCCGTCCTTTTATTCTATCTGTGCTTTGTTTGGTGTGAATTGTAATAATTTCGTTTGCAGTAAAGAATACGAGGTCGTGGTGGCGCGGTCCAACGCGTTGGGCCACTCGAGCCACCACAGCCACCGCCCCGAGAACAGACTGAAGAACCGATACTTGAATATAACTGCGTGTGAGTACACTACAGTTATTCGATAATTATAGCGAGACGGGTATTAAGGGGTCGTTTAGTTATTGTTTAAACATTTTTCTCATTACGGATACATTGCGGAAATCCATGGCGTTAGGGTTTTTTTTTTATAATAGTGCCCTCCTGGGTAGCTACCACTCGCAAGTTTGGAAACCTGTCGCCGAATACCAACAGGTGTGTTCCGGCAGCATCACTTGAGAGCCACCCTGGACCACATCATCACTTAACATCAGGTGAGATTGTGGTCTGAGCCTAGTCCGTTTAAAAAAAAAAAACATAATGGTTGATTTTTCTTTTACTATGCTAACTACAGATGAATTAAAAAAAAAAAAAACATATTATTTTGGTCATTTTTACTCCCCCCTCCTTCCTCCTCCTTATGAGTAATAGCTAGCAAAACTTACATCGTTTAATGAAAAAGTACGATAAATTGCGTGGGTATAAGTTTTATTATTTATCATTGGACGCGCCAGCATTTACATTTTATATGTTGAGGTAGTGTAGCATGTTGCCATGTGACGTCATAGTATTGGTAACGCGAATCGTATAAGTTTTGCCCTACCGAGAATCGCTCAATTAACTTACAATAAAAAATTATGTGTGTGTATGTGTGTGTGATTGTGCAGACGATCACTCCCGTGTGTGCGTGTCCGCGGGCGGTAAGTGCGGTGCGGCGGGGTGCGTGGGCGCGGGGCGGGGCGCGTCCTGTGATTACGTGAACGCTAACTTCATAGACGGCATGGTGCCCGCGCTGCGGCCCGACCACGTCGCCAGGATACGGCGGAAACTCGACCGCAGGAATCGACCCCAGAGGTTAATACACAACTCCGAGACCATAAGTTCAGACAAACCATATTGAAGCGGGTAGTGCGCCCGGATACAGCGTCCATCGACGCGGGTTCGATCCTCACCTATCCGACTCTAAAATCGGCCTGTGCTCTCGGTGAAGGAAATCATAGCATGGTGGTAGCGCCTGCGCCTGGGTAGCTACCACCCTCAAGTTTGTAAACCTGTCGCCGAACACCAATAGGTGTGTTCCGGCAGCATCACTTAATAACCAGTACCACCTCTAGGCTTAGTGTGTTTACCATCCTGCACCGCATCGTCACTTAACATCGGCTGAGATTGTGGTCAAGCACTATGCCTGTATTGTGTAAAAAAATCGCGGGAAGCTTCCCTTTAATAATTTTCCACCCTTAATGATGTTATGACTGCAGCGTCGTTCCTTGTCACCCGGGATATCCACATCTCGAAGTAATACATCTATGGTAATATTTTGTATCGTAATTCAGAGCGCCGTTTTTTTTTTTTTCGTTTTACGTCCTCTTCTTGACCCCTTTTTCTTATTGACATCTAAATTATATTCATTCTCGACGTTCGAAAAAGGAAATTTGAAATGTTCTTTCTTAGTCGGCCTCCTCAATGCATCCTCATAACTCATATTACATTATCAGAGCGCCCGCGTAAGATATACTGACAGTTGACATTAATAAACTAATAAAAAACCTTCTGGTTTTACTAATGAATTCAATATATATAGATGCGAATAATATATTAAAAATTACAAAAATAAATTGTATTATAAAACCAATCATTTACAGAATCGTAATTTTTGTTATGCGTAAATAAACTAAACTAATTATTTGATTTCTGAAGGATATTGGTTTCGTTACATATCAGGGGGGTGGGAACTCCAGCTCGAAACCAGTGGTCTTTGTCTCGTTATCGATACTGCTGAAAAATGTAAATATTTAAATTGAGCACTAACCTGGCGTTTACGCCAGCTTTCCGTTGTTTTCCTATTGTCTCATTTTTATGGGTACTCGACACATTAATCGATATTTGTAAATAAGTTTCTTACATGTCTTGTGATTTTTATTAAAAAAACGAATTAGTTAATAAAATCTACATCGCTGAAGCAAGTGTAAGTACATTCTTTAGCTTAAAGTATGCGAATCAATGCCCGTAATCAATTAATTAGGCACATTGTATCGTTGACGTCATACCTTGACATATGTCATGATTTACAGTCTACTAACAATTCTTCGGGTAATATTAGGTTGCTTTGGTTCTTCTGCGGATCTCCTCACACCAAGCATAGACCTTCCATTACGATTTGAGAAACTTTGAGTTTTTTTATTAAGCCCATTGTGAGCGAGCATGTTCTCAGTGCCGTATGTCATCACTGGCAACACACACTTGTCGAAGACTTTCCGTCTTGATACACTGCAGTACTCTGAGAAGTTCTGCGAAGCTACCCGATGCCCGATGAGGCCAACGGGTTCTCGAAGGCTGCCACGCACCGGAAGACGTAACGTTGGTGTGCGCCCCCCCCCCCACAATGCGGGGCCGACGATCTGGTGAGGGCGCGGAGATCTTTGTGGGTCTGTGGGATCTATGCCCAGCAGTGAACGTCTTTCGGTTAAACAGTCGCTGGTTAAAAAATGTCGTTATTTTTCGTGAAACGAATAAACAGGCAACCGTCTGTGAAGGCGACGAAGCCGCCGCCGAACCTCGCCGAGGGGATAGAGTCCGCGTTCCTGAACATCGAGTTCAGCGGCATCGTCGAGTCCGACGAGCCGAACGACGAGTCCGACAGCGACCGGAGCGACGACGACAGCGATCTCGACGACGTGTACGTCGATATCGGTAACGTATACACAACAACACTAGCTTGTCCCAGCGGCTTTGCTTTGCCCCTTCATGCTGTTCTTCTTGCGTGTGTACAGACAATTTGTGCCACTTTCGTTTTTGAATAAGATGTATTTACAATCCATCTTTCTGTGGAGCTTCGTCATCGACTTATCATAAACTAGCCTGCGGCTGCGCCCGCGATTCGTAAAATGTACACTGCATTTTTTTTGTCGAAAATTAAACGTAAAGAATGTCCCGTCAAAATCCGCCTAGACGGTGATTTCCCGGAGGAAACAGACAGACAAAATTTTTGTATAAAAAAATTGTATTTATTCAGTAAAAAATAATAATTTCGACATTGCAAACAGACAATTAAATTTTATTTATTAGTATAGATGTTAGTCTTGTTTATAATAAACTTAACTATAGAGTCAAATAGACAAGTTTAATGAATTAAAGAAAATAACTCTCATATAATATATTGAGATACCGTGGAAAACTCACTCTTTTATGCGATTTGATTATAAAAAACTTGTGGTGTTTTGAGTTTTTTCAAATTTCTCCTCGTTACCAAAGATCAAGCGTTTTTTTGTTAACTACAAAGTATTATAAAAAAATCTTTATATACGGGTAAAATCTAATTTGGTTTTATGAAATTTTAGTAATCGTTTCACACATCGTGAGTAGCACATTAATATAAATACAAGTGATATCTCACTGTATGGGGGGGGGGGGGGGGGGGGGGGTACATTGAACTCCTTGTGAAGTTTAGTGATTTTTTCCTTCACGCCTCATTAATGGACGATCCCTAATTTTAAAAAAAATCAATCCAGTTAAACTATTAGATTATTTTTTTAAATTTATTTATTCTCATATGTGTATAGATATCTGGTTTAGAAATTAAATAGATTTATTGTGTGTGTGTGTGTGTATGACAAGATGGTGTCCGTACTCGTGTGAAACTCGAGTGGTTGGTGTGGAAGCGACGTTACATCGCGACTCAGGGCCCGACGCCGGCGACACTCGACGCGTTCTGGCGCATGATCTGGCAACACCGAGTCCACACCATCGTCATGATCACGAACTTAGTCGAACGCGGACGGGTATGTCTTTACTTTTACTCATTTACGGCACGTAGGTGGGTAAACGGGCGTACGATCCAACTGATGGTAACTGGTTATCTGTCAACAGGAACATCTTTTCAGTCATAAGTCACTTGTTAGTTACATACATATAGTTCTTATTTCAAAACATGAGAAAAACGATTGCCATTTTGTTAGAACTCTCCGTGGAATTTTTGTGACACCTCAGAGTAAGCGTGTCATTATTTTCAAGTGCAATCTGTGGAGATCTGTGGGAGGGATCTATGCCCAACAGTGGACGAGTTACGGTTGAATGAATGGAGTTAGATAATAATAGTAATTGGTTGAGCGGGTAACCCGTGTTTGTTTTTAACTTAATCTATGCTAAGAATCGGGGGTAGTCTGACACTGGACCTTCCAATGATTTTGTTCAGTCACTAATACGCCTGCGTCACTTACGCACAGAGGTCTAATACAGAAAATTACTTAACGCCCAGAGCACAAACCTGGCGTTTACGCCAGCTTTCCATTGTTTTCCTCTTGTTTTCCTATTTTCTCATTTTTATAATAGTCTAACATTAAGACTTGTGTGTGTATGGTGTAATTACTGGTGGGCTATCAAAAATAAATTTGCCAGTAGGACCCGTACAAATTAGCAGCCGCAAAAAATAATTACTGTAAGCGGTTATTGCAATTTTACCCCATGGTTTTTGGTGTTACATACGCCCCCTTGTTTCTCTTGCAAAGAGGCTAACGAAAAGACTTAAATTCAAAAAGACTGTATTTAATTTAGTCCTTGTTAAGGCGGCTTATGAACCTCAAAATAGTACCACCGGTTCGGAACAACAGTCCAGTCATCGAGAAGAACCGGCAACGAAACTCGATCTGGTTTTTTTTTGTAACTTTACAATTAATAGTTACACAGTCTATATAATAGATGCACAGAGTAAGCCACTTCCAGGCATCACCATCATTCATATAATAGATTTTCTAATAATAATAACATTATCAAATTAAAACTTGCTTTGGACACAGTGCCTGAACTTGTTGCCCGGTAAATCGGTAACGCTAAATACCTAGAAAACTTATATTAGTCTAAATTGGACTGTCACGTGTCCGCGTGTCTGGTTGTAAATAGTTTTGATATTAGCGCGGGTATCATCTCTAACAATGTGGTGGTGGTGCATTGTGTTTTTAGCGTAAGTGTGATATGTACTGGCCGGCGGGAGGGCGCGGCAGTAACGCCGTGTTCGGGGGCGTGCACGTAACTCTGCTGCACGAAGACGTGCGCGCTGCGTACACGGTGCGGCACATGCGCGTGCGCGACACAAACGATTACCCGGTACGTAGATGCTGGTTTCAATATTGAATTGGTTTCGTTACGTAACTCTCTCTCACGTATACGGTAGGCAGGCTCCTCCTCTCTCACTCTAACCCCACTACGTATTTCAGACAGATGCTTCCCTCTCTCTCTACTCAGTGTTTAGTGTGCGATAGACATATACTGTTGAATAAATATAATTATTTAATAATATACTAAGAATAAAAATATTTTTTTAATTAATAAAAGATTTTATTAATAAATAACTTTTCATTACGTTATCATATTAATATACATAAAATATAAGTAATAACCTAATTTATTTCTGAAGTTAAACAATGTTAATGTTAAATAGTTCAACTTAGATTTAAAGTTATCATGTCTGTCGGGCGTCCCGGGACGTACACGTTTTTTTAAAAGTGAAAACGATTTTCCATTGGGGGAAAAACTTTTAGATTCACGTTACCGACACTATGACGTAAGTCGTCAACATGTTACAGCAGGTATGTCAAGTGTACAAGATGACATTGTTAATGGTTTCATTTGATAAATGAGTTTCGAGCTTTTACTTCAATCGGTTTTTTTACTGTTCGCTTCGCTTGAAATACTTCTATTACTGGTCTCACTTTTGTGGTACATATAGGTCAAAATAGACTTGATAGGATTGTTAGAAATATACAAAATATATGGGATAAAAATATATCAATTAATTAAATATTGCCATGGTCACTGCGGGTCGCACTTTTATGTATTGAGTAATTCGATACCATCTATTAATAATCGATATATTTTTATCCCTATAGATTTTGTATGCCAATAACAAGTTATGAAATCATTTTTGACAAACTAATGTCTACTAACATTTTTTTTTTTTGCGACATCGCGGATCTAACGAATACCGGTTTTCGGGCTGCAGTTTGACGACCGCTGTTTTTTTTACTACAACAGTAGCAAATAGGCACACGATTTACTTGATGGTAGGCGGTCACAACACTATAGACGCCTGTCACACCAGAGGTATTACGTGCGCGTTGACAACTCTTTAAAAAAACTTTTTCACGCTCTTTTTGAATAACCCCTTATTGTATTCCGCTGGGAGTTTATTCCACATTCGGGTAGTTCGCTTGAGGAAACTGTCCGGGACTCCAAGATGTGAGGGTGAACTCCCTGCCGATAGCGAGCCGTATGAAGGTAGAAATTATATGTCGGCATTATGTCGAACAATTCATCAGAACACAACCAATTATATAACCGGTAGAATACACATGTAAAGCCCCCCCCCCCGGCCTTAGACTTGAAGGTTCTAAATCGCTTGCGAGATTGGAATCGTCAACGATACTCGCAGATCGTCTTTGAACCGAGTCAAGTGGCTGCAACTAATAACTGCAACTGCTCCGATATAATTGGTCAATTCTGAATGTTTTTTGTTTTAACTTCTGACGACAGGGTAGCGAGTCGACCAGCGGCGAGAGCGCGGGTAGCGGGGAGAGTGGTGATGGCGGTGGCGGTGGGAGTGGCGGGGCGGGGGGTGGGAGTGGTGTCGCGGGCAGGTCGGTGGTGCAGTACCACTACACGGTGTGGCCGGACCACGGCACGCCGCGGCACCCGCTCGCCGTGCTGCCGTTTGTACGTGCCGCTAACCACCACCGCGCCACCGTGCTCGTCCACTGCAGGTATTATAATAACGTATACTTACTGAGACCGCAATCTCATTTGATATTAAGTGATGACGTGGTCCAGGATCGTAAACACACTGGTAACCGTTCTCAACTGATGTTACCGGAACATACTTATTGGTATTTGGCGACAGGTTTTCAAACTTAGTTAGCCAGGCGCTACCACCATGCTATTACTTCACGATGTTTCCCTTCACCGAAAGCTCAGAGTGATTTTAGAGTCGGATAGGTGGGTTTGAAGCCGCGTCCGTTGACGCGAAATCCGATCGCACTACCAACTAAGTCATCATCGCTTCAAAATCGTTCCGATTGATACAATTATAAAATAGACATCAACGTTTTTTTTTTTTACTTAACTTTTGAATCATTAGCTATTATTATCAAGGTATCGATAAATGAGTGTTTAAAATATTTTAACACAAGATTGCATACATTTCAATAACAGTAGTATGTAGATGTTTTATGTCATGAAGAAGAATAAAAAAAGAAGAATGTTTTAGGGTTATAACTTATATTCAAGTGACATTCGTAGGAGAATAATTAGAATTAAAAAAGTAATGTTATTTTAGTAATTGAGTATTGGTCACTTTGCTCCGTTTACCCGCCTTTATCAGGTAATAACTTCTAAACGGTTTAATTTGTCGCTACGCTGGTTTTACCAATATATAGAGCACAGTTTCTCAATCTTATTTAACTCACCGCCCACTTTGAGAAACTATTCATTTATGTTTTGCCTATTTTAGACTATATTTGATATTAACTCACGCCAACAAGACGGCGTTATCGCTCACGTTGAGAATCATGGATATAGGACTTAACTTAATTTGGTTTGATAGAAAATGCCATTTAACAGTAAACCTTGTTTAAAAACGGTTTTTGGTTTTCCGTGACCCAGCGCTGGGGTAGGTCGTACGGGCACTTATATAGTCCTGGACGCTCAGCTGAACCAGTTGAAGCTGACCGGCACACTCTCGCCGCTCGGGTTCCTCTGCCGGGCACGAACGCAACGCAACCATCTCGTCCAAACCGAAGAGCAGTACGTGTTCGTGCACGACGCCCTGCTCGAGCACGTGCGCTCTGGCAACACCGAGATCGAGTTCCCCCACTGTAGGCACTACATCACCACCCTCCTCCGGGACATCACCGCCGAGGAGCTCGCCGTACTGGACCTGAACACACCCAAGCGGAGGAGTGTCAACGATATCACCGGGACCAACGGCGTTGACGATTCGTCCAGTGTCAAGTCGAAACTATGCAGTGAATCAGAGGAACCGATGGAAAACGGTAGCCAGGTGTCGATAAAGACCGAGGACCTGAACAGTGAGCAGAGTAAGTCGGTGAGGGATTCCGAGGGCCCGGAGGAGGGGAAGGACGGCACGGTGAACGGGGAGGAGAGCGAAGGCGTGTACGACTTGGCGCCGCGGTCAACGGACACGTACAGCAAGAAGATGCAAGCGTATAATAATATGAACGAAGAGGACAAAGAAGAGATGAGGAGGTAAGGAAGGGAGCGTTCAAGTATTACGTAATGCTATTTTCGGAGATTTTTGACAACCAACCCCCAACCCTCTCCACTCAACTCCCTGCCCTTCCCCTCCCCCTCTCGCTTCAACTCACCTTCCCTCTCGCCTAACCCTCTCCTGCAACCCAAAACCTCCAACGCCTCCCCCCTCCACCCCTCTATCCCCCAATGCACAGTTTTACGGGCAAGTGCTATAATTTATGACAAATATTTTTACTTTATTTTATAGTACTAAAATTTGTATTAGGAAAATAATTTCGAGTGTTCCGTATAAAAAACATTAAAACGCAGTGAAGAATATATAGCTAGTGGATATATATAACTACCTCATAGAACAAGGCTGATCAACCCTATGCCTGCGGGCCATAATGTCGCCCGCTTACGATTTTTAAATGGCCCGCCTAAATATATACTAATATTATAAGAGAAAAGATTTGTATGTAACGAATAAACTTAAAAACTACTGGACCGATTTGGATGAAATTTGCTATGGAGATAGTTTGAAATCCAGAGCGTGACATAGGATAGTTTTTATTCCGAAAATCTTACGGGAACGGGAACAACGCGGGTAAAACCGCGAAGAGCAGCTAGTAATGTATATTCCCACCTAGTAGAGTCTTGCGTATGCGGTCACTAACAGAAGATGTTTATTTATAACTGCAACTATTAATAACTGAACAACATATTTGTGACATGTTTTTGCTGTCAACAAATAATTTAATTCCTGGCATAAACAATATACTACAAGAAAAAATTATAGGGAAATCACATTGATTGTAGGTAGCGGGTACATACTATACTTTTAATTTGGCATAAGGTGAATTAAATTTTTTTTTTTTTTCGGAAAGTATCGATATCTCTATGATGTTGATGGTCAGTGACGTCACGAACTAAAGTTATTATACATGGAGGCTAGTGTTTTAGCACAGGAATTTATAAATTTAATTATTTTTTAGGGCACTTTACGCTATCAAAGAAAAAACTAAAACAAAATATCATCGGAGGATTCAAAATAAAGAGCAATATCTTATTATAGGTAACAAAAGCTAAAAAAAAAAAAAAAAATTCTGAACCGTCCGTTTGGTCCGACTGAGAAAAAGATTGAGCACCCTTGCCTTAGAACACAATACCCGTATAGTTTTAACGTTTTGGTTAACTGTTAGTTATCTCTAGTTGAGAGACACATGTGCGTGTATTGATGTGAAACATCTATAGTCGCACGTAAAACCGATTTCTTGCGTGGCGACGCATGCCGTGGCGACGCGTCGCTGCAACATCGAATATAACTATTACCGAAGTCACTGATTAAACGAATTAAGTAGTTACGATTTGAAATAAATTCGTAAATTTTTGTATTGAATGAAAATAAATAGTCATCGTTATCTGGAAAATATTTTATTTTATCATTATGACATTATTTAGTTCCTATCACAATCTGTTCTTTTCTGCATGTTACTTTTACAAAATAATGTCGATGTTTCACATCTGCCAGGCGTCCCGTGACGGCTCACATTTTTTTTTCTTCACACTCCCTCTTTGGTATAGTCATTATATATTTGTTTCACTCTTCTGAGTCTCGATTCTTGGGTTAAAACAGGAATATAAAATAATATGATTTATTTGCGTGTTTGTGTGTGCTTCCGTTAACAATGGTTGTAACCAGAGGTGAATGATAATAGTTTATAAATAGACTATGATTTGTATAGTCTTTATTTAAAAATAATATGTATATTTATGTTTTGAATTTACATATATATATATATAAAAAAGAGAATCAGATAGAGTTTCTTGCCTGCGCTCTTCTCGACTGTGTTGTTTTTCGAACCGGTGGTAGTGTTGTGACGTTCTTATAAGCGCCTTATTAGGGCCTAATTTGAATAAAGATTATTTTTTTTATTTTGATTTATAGAACAAATCGAGCGGAAAAAACTATATGCGTTGTTGGAACGAATGCGTTCGTTGGCGAACAGGCACCACACGTACCAGGGCCCGCCGCCTGTTAATTTATTAGAGAAACAATATCTGGTAAGTTTTTTATTTATTTCATTTATAGACGAAAACTCTTATTAGGTTTTTTTTAGACTCGTATGTGCTTAGCGTTTTGACCGGAATCTGATTTCATATAATTTTGTTATTTTATTATGAAATAAAACATGCATTCACATAAAGGATGATCACAAGCCACAAGTGATGCTGCCGGAACACACCTATTGGTATTTGGCGACAGGTTTTCAAGCTTTAGGGTGGTAGCTACCCAGGCGCTACCACCATGCTATGGTTTCCTCCACTGAAAGCTCAGGAGTGGCTCATTGGAGACAGGTGGATTCGAACCTATGTACATTGACGCGGAATCCGATCGCACTATCAATTCATCATCGTCTTCTATATTATATCTCCACATTCACTCCCTTTTTAAGCAAAATATTTTTCACACAATACATCAATTTTTTTTAGTAAGCTTATACCGCTCCACATTCATATCCAATACGTTTCTAACAACATCATCGTTCCTCCCTGCGCATCACATGGCTATATTAGGACTGACTATTGCTCATTAAGAGGACATGCGGTCAGAAAAGTAGGTATTTCTGAAAACTATTGCTATCGCGTTGCGCTATAATTAAAGCGAAAGGGACAACTGCAGCGCGGGCTCATTTAACTATGCAAAATAAACGAAAACGTCACTTCGTTGCACTGTTTCCTCCTTGAAAACAGAACCGATTTTTAATTTTCTTACAGCTTTAGAATAATAAAGACTTTGGCTATGTCTATACGTTTTGCTATTTTTAATTTCATCCATCAAATTTGTTTGACAAACATCTGAATATGATAGTAAAAATCGAGCATTTTTTTGATTTTCAAAAACTTCTAGTTTCTACAATAATTAATTTATGGGGGAAAAACAAAACGTACGGGCATACCGGTGGTGGATATATATTTTTGGTATAAAAATATTTACCATAATGCTATTATCCAGGGAGGAAACAGGGGACTAAGTTTGTATGGAATGAAGGCCGCTCGGATATCCTCTTAACTTTTTTGTTACTGTTGCCACTTTCAAACTTCCTCTAATGTGGTAATTTTGTTGTCAATATATTTATCGTTAGAAATGTAAAATCTTCTCGTACAAAATACTGCAGTGTCTCAAGACGAAAGTCTTCGACCAGTGTGTGTGGGCAACACTGTCCACTGTCACTGTCATCACTATGACATATGGCACTGAGACTTTGCTCAAAGGGCAATAGAGAGGGTTATGTTTGGAGTTTCACTGCGTAATCGAATCAGGAATGAGGAGATCCGCAGAAGAACCAAAGTAACCGACATTGCCAAAATTAAGTGGCCGAAGTGACCGAAACCCGATAGGGTCAACAGGTTCTCGAATGGGCACACGCACTGAAAGACACAGCGTAAGTGTACGCCCCCCACAAGGTGGACCGACGACCTGGTGAAAGTCGCGGGAGTTCGCTGGATGCGGATGGCGCACGGCCAGTTGTAGAGATCTTTGGGCGAGAGATATGTCCAGCAGTGGACGTCTTTCGGTTGAATGGATGGATACTTAAGGTGTGTGTGTATGGTTTTGTAGTTGATAAGTAATTCGTGCGTGGAGAGCAGCCTGTGCGGTCGAGCGCCACATAACGCTGAGAAGAACCGTCCCGGAGGTTTGTTACCTTCAGACAGTGCCAGGGTCATGCTCGTGCCTAAACCGGGAGTCGAAGGTAATCTATTAAATCGATACCTCCTACGCATAAAGTCTTGTAGTTAAATATGTATTTTTTCAGGAAAACGATTTTTTTGTAGTAGGACCGTCTGGGCGGGAACATCTAAATTCATTAGCGACCGAAAATCTATGGATTTATTGTGAAATTTTGAATTTCTGTTTTCAGGAAATTGTCAGAAATATATAGTAGAATTATATTATGGAATAAATATATCAATATAGTGAAAAACTGAGTTACGACTATATGCTTAGGATGTATTAATAGCCGTCATAATTATTCACTTTGCCGTTTTTGGCTGAATTTCTGTTTATCGTGTGGCATTTTTTATTTTTAATTAATTCAGTTCCCTTATAATCCGAGAGGTGATGACATATTAGGCTAGGTGTTTTTGAGGCAACATGAAACTGTGTATTACTACATTATCTTAATGCAAAAATGCCTCGTATTTTTTAATTCGTTATTTCTTTATTGCCTAAAAATTGTTCTTGGGGCACTATTAAGATATCATATCTTGTAATTCAATATGTGAAGATTTAAAGCCAGAAAATTTAACCTCGTTTAAAACTTGGGCAGAGTTTACAAACATTTTTTGTGATTTGCCATAAATATAGAACAATTTACTTTAACATTATACCTACCAGGTCATCTAGAAAATGTAGTATAAGTACGAGTGAGATCGCGTTATTTTTAGCTAGAACTGTGGGATGGATTGTACATCGACTGATTTTCGTGGATTGACTCTTGCGAGACCACGTGACAGATTGACACATTGGCCATTCCTTAAATACGCCTTGATTAGAATTTCTTGTTATCTTAGGTAGTGAGTACGTGAACGCATCATGGGTGTGTGGTAGACGACGGCTAAGGGAATACGCAGTGGCGCAGCATCCCTTACCGGCTGGTGTAGCTGATCTCTGGAGACTGCTCTGGGATCACACCGCACAGCTTGTCTTAATCCTTTCAGACTTAAACGATCCGGTATACAATTTTATTTTAATTTCAACACCTTCAAACACTTAACCCTCCAAATATCTAACATAATGAAACAGTTGTGTCTCTTACATGGCAAGATGTATCCTATATATTACTAGAGAGTGTAATCTATTATCATACCAGATTTTAACAAATTCTTCTCAGTAATTTTTACATGATCTGCGTACAAATTAATAAACATACGGTCAGACAGATTAACAGACAAATATATTTTGAAGTTCGTTCCCGTTATTTTGAATTTATATAACTATCGAATGAAAAAGATTGACAGAAACATAATAATAAAAAACTACATTTTTTAGGTTATCAAGTAATTGGTCTCTTCATTGTTTGTATATATCTATTTTAGTCCACAGTCAGTAACAATGATATTATTCCATAATATTGTCTATTGTGGTTTTTATTTATTTGGTTTCAGGAATGTGAGATATTTTGGCCAACGGAAGAAGAAACTGAGCTATTTATAGCCAATTTTAGAGCAAGCTTCGTATCAAAGGAGACATACGTGGCTCATAGAAAGTCTGATAGGAAAGCACCTGTCAATAGTCCAGCGGAATCGGAAACGAACGGTTACCGACGGCAAGAGAGTAGCGACTGCGCTGACGACGAACGGTTAATACCGGAAAACGGTTCTCCGATATCGACCACTGAACCAGGTTACCGATTCGACAGGACAGAACTTCGCTTAGAACGACTCAGCGCCGGTAACAGGGATCTTGCCGCCAGAAAATCTATAGCTAATGGAGATCTATTTTCTTCGTTGTCGGAGAAGAAGAACGGACCAAAATCACCACGGAGCCCTTCTAAGATGTCATTGAAGAACTTCAAACTTAGTTCCCCCACTAAGTTCAAATTCCCAGACTGGGGGTCGCGGGCTGCGGGCTCACCGCCGGACACAGCCCCACCCCCACCACCAGTAGCTCCACCGTTATCGGTGGAAGAGGAGACGGAGTTACGTAGACCGTGTTATGTGTTCGAGAAAGTGGATAAAGTGCCGGAGAACTTACCAACGGACAGAGTGATCGAAGTGACGAACATTAGTGTGCACTCATTACAGGACGATTATCAGTTGACAGTGAAGTTTATTAAGTGCAGTGGTTGGTTAGAGGGTGACAGTACGGATTACGTTGTAGGGAAACCGGACGAGAACGAGTTCGTGAGAGCTGTGCGGCAAGCGACCACCGATAGTGAGAGAGAGAACGCTATAGATAGGTTAATCAAACCGTACAGGGACTCATTCGCACTGATCGAGTTTGTCGCCGGCTGTCAGATGGAATATAAGAATGGACCTGTCGTTGTTGTTGATAAGTGAGTAAAGAAATAAAGTATTTATTTGCACCACACAACACAACACAATACAGAAACATTATTTATACTAACAAATAAAGATGAAGTGTCTGTTTGTAATGTCAAAATTATTTTTTTTTTACTAAATAGATATGTATGTATACACGATACTTATACCAAAAATGCAATTTTTTATTTTCCAAAATAAATAGGGTTCGCGTAAAAAAAAAAAAAACATAAAAAAAATGAATAAAATCCTATTCAATGCACAGTTTTAAGGGCTAGTGGTTGAATTTATGAGAAGTATATTTACTTTATCTTAGTACTAAATTTTGTTTTTGGAAAATAATAAGGGCTCTTCTCGACTGGGTTGTTTTCCGAACCGGTGGTAGTGTTTTAGATGTTCATAAGCGCCTTCTTAGGGCATTAATTGAATAAAGATTTTTAGATTTTTTATTTTGATTTTGTTCCATATAAAGAAAATTCAAAATCTGTGAAGAGCATATAAAACACGGTCGCAATCGCGGGCGCACAGCTAGTTATATAATATTACTACATTATCTATTAAAAACTAAACATACACAAAAGAGAGAATGTTGTGTGGGAACAAATACGCTCAGTCTTACTATTGGATATTTTGCATTTATTCAAGCTGGTATCCAAATTGTCCATGTCGCTATACTGCGTCCATTATAGACAATATCTCGTGACATCTGTCAAATTTGACAATTTTGACATAACCTAAAAACATGCATACATTTTACAAAACAGTGCTATAATATTAAAATGCAATATTTATAATTTTTTTTAAAGTTAAAATAAAACCAGTTACCGATCATAAACATTTCATATTAACTTGTTATATACCTACTGTATTTCAATGTATCTATCGAGGTTTATAAAAGAAACAAACACAGTTAAATGTTTATAGTAACTTATAATTGTCTTTATATTATTTAAAAAGGTGTTCTGAATGTTCAACTGGTATTTTCGTTAAAATGGTGATGACGTAGATGGAAGCTGATTAACAGTGTCCAAATATAAAGTATTTGGTTAGTACATTTTTTTTTAGTTAATGGCAACCTGTGATTAACATATATGATTCTGCCAGTAACATGTGGCTTATATTTTTAATTTGTGTCAATGTTCCTAAGTTCCAGAATTAACGTTTCACGTCATTATTTGCAATATATTTCACTTGTGCACAAGAACGTAAACTATATTACGCAAACCCCCATCAAAATTATTAAATTAATAAAGTCTCAAATACGTATGATAATATATTACAGACAATCACTGCTACATGACTAGACTGAAATCACAATAAAAAAATCGATTACCGCTTATCGATTTCTTCATACAGTTGGTTGTGCTAGCGGGCGATTTATCTAGGATAATTTATTAATTACTTGTTATGGTATAAATACTCTTTTGAGTGTGCTTTTTTAGTCATTTGACATCTGAAAGTATAAGAAGCACGCCGATAATAAATCTAGATCTGCACCTAGAATATTTTTTTGATATTTATATGAATATATACGATATGATATATCGTTACGTTTTATCGATACTATGCGATATATCGAATAACATCGCATTTGTACATTAAAATAAAGTAGAAATATTTTAAATTTAATTTGTTTTCGATATATATAACTGTTTCGGAACGAAACGTCTTTCAAAGTGAAGTTGGATCCTCACGAAGTTCACACTACGAAGAAAGCAGTTGTTACGCGCACTGTTCAAATTTGTACAAGTTACAATAAATTATTTTATGCCATAATTTTCTATTTTTTACGTCCACTAATAAGTAGCAACACACCGCAACCGCTGCTGCAATAACGATATGAAATATATTGATATTTTTAAATGATTCTTTTTTTTACTCGGTGTAGGCTGAGTGCTTTAAGCGCAATTTCACCTGATGTTATTTGACGATATGGTTCAGGATGGTAAACACACTAGACCTAGAGGTACTGGTTCTGAAGTGATGCTGCTGGAACACACCTATTGGTATTTGACGATAGGTTTTCAAAGTTGATAGTGGTAGCTACCCAGGCGCAGGCGCTACCACCATGCTATGATTTCCTTCACCGAGAGCTCAGGTCGACTTTAGAGTCGGATAGGTGGGGATCGAACCCGCGTTCGATATTTAATTGAATACCGTATCGTATGGCAGATTCGGTGGTTGGAAGGCGATGTGTTTCTGCACATTGGGGGGCGCGTGCGGCGGCGCGCGGGAGTGTAGCGCGCGCGATCCGGGGGCGCAGTACCGCGCGCGGTCGGACGCCGCGGCCGACGTGTACTGCTGGGCGGCGCTGTCGGCGCACGCGCGCGTGCAGCTGCACGAGCGGGCGCACTCGCCGCGCGCGCTGCTCAGTGCGTACTGCGCGCTCGCCGCTTACGGACCCATGGTGCACGCGAGGGCGCACAGCTGAACCACGTACGTACGTCTCATCTAACTACACCCTACTTCACTATCATAGCATAATATAGTAGATAATTATCAATAACTGCTAATAGCATTAATAACGTTTTAATATAGATAAGACCATTTAATATATGTCATATGTATTTCGTATAACTTCTATACTAACTGTTATATATGTGGGGGGTCGGGAAGGAGGGTGGGTAACGTCGGAGACGAGAGCGTCTGAAAGGTGATTAGGTAACAAAAGTTACGTTTTTTTTTATATTTTATGATTACATAACAATGGGAGCGGAGGGGTTAACAGTTTTACTTACTATTGCTGACAAGTGGGAGGCGGGTGGGGTGGGGGTGGAGGGATGGAAAACCGGCCCTTTTTTTAAATATTATATTTTAAAGTTTTAAGAAATTTATACATACATACAAACCATGAGAGACCTCGTAAGGAAAACCTTAGCATGATGGTAGATTTTCTGAAATATTATATTAAAACTTCCCGGCCCAAGTCTCTTTTAAGAATAACAATGATTTATCTTTTTCAGATCTTTATATATTGATGAAAATGAGTCGTCACAATTAACAGATAATAAGTAAATACTCAGCGCGTTGTACTGTACACGTACATATGTACAGTCATGTATGAGATGTCGCGCGGCTTCGCTTACAAAACTTCGATTACGTAATACCGCGATATGGTAAATTCGGACGAACAATTTACTACTAAACTTTGCAGTATAAAGGCGTGTCCCGAGTGACAGCAGGCGGATGCATAAGAGTAAGCGTTAGCGTTTTCTATTTACTCGTATATTTTACTTGTGTAGTATTATATAGAAACTCCAATGATTGTATACATTTATTGTTATTATAAAGCGAGTGTTCGCTCACTTTGTTTGGGTTATTGTAACGCGATAACTAACTGTACAAGAAAAAACTCCATCGAAATCGGTCAAGCCACTAAGGAAGAGAAGAATTAAGGAGGGTTTTTTCTTGTTTCGACTGTTTACAGGCCAACGCGAGATTTTGTATAGCGTCATAAGGCTTATATAGCAAATACTGAAAGCGCTGAGCCAAAAATGAGAATCAATATTATGATAAGGACGTGATATTTTCTTTTTTTCTCTCGTTATATGTCTACGTGTTTATTATGAATTTTATAATGTGAATAATATAGTTTACAATTTTACAATGATATATAATTATATGCACAAATTCCGACACATTAATTAGAATCAAAGACGAGAAAGTTGAAAAAGGTAAAATATAGCAATAAGGAAAAAAAATCGAATTCATGAACGATCTATAATCGATACGCAAAACAATTTTTTATTAGGAACAAAAAAAAAAACGTTGTTTTTTGATACCTATTTGCCGGATCATAAGATCGCACTTGCTTTACCAATTTAGGTTTTTTATACACGATTTTAAATATTACATTGCATCAATGGTTTAAATATCCCGCCGATATACTTTGATACGTAATTTCGTGTTTTTTTTTTCATTTATAATTAACAAAGAATTTCGATAGTCCGCTGTAACTTATGCCACCGTTCTTTGAAGAATACACTCGACTTTTTAATTCTATTGTGAATTGAAACAAGGGGCCGTTCGATTTTTACTTTATCTATGAGGGGAGGGGGTTTTGTTTATTTTTGATTAGATGGAGGGGACGGGCGGTCCGAATAGTGGTTACGTAAGCATTAATTACTTATACATCTTCGTTTTTAACCGACTTCAAAAAAGAGGAAGGAGGAGGAGGTTTTCAATTTGTCTATATGCGATCGATTACGCGATTTCTCCGCCAATTGGCGACCGATTAAAAAAAAAAGTTCTACTTTATTCATGTGCACTAAGAAAATACAAAAAACTGGCTTTAAAACTTTTTTTCATTAAAAACAAAACCGACCTAAAAACAAATATACTATGAAAATGCACTTAAAAAGTAAATAAATAATTTACTAATCTACTCCTGATTACTGCACAATATATCCTTAGCTTTAATACCGTTAATAATGTTTGAGTCGTTTTGTTAAAAATTATTCCATGTAAACATTACATGAGGGAGGGGGGCAATGAAAGCATTGCTTACGATTACCGAACAGGTGGACCAGTTTTGCTTACCCAATTTTGCAACTAAATGGACGACTCGAAAATAATTTCCAAATACGGTAAACATCGACCATCGTGAATATAACTAACGAGTCGCATGTTTGTATTATAATATATAAAAATTAGTATTATTTACAGTAATAATGACCGTCTGAATGCTCAATCTATTGAAACAATAATTATAAAAAAATATAAAAGAACATTTAGAAATACATATTCGGCTTTGTTTCTTATGAAATGAGACGTGGTTGTGTCCGTTTATAAATTATGATAATAATAAATATTCTTTAGGAATGTTGGAAAAGGGTGTAAATGAATAATTTTTCTAGTTTTTTATTTTTCTTTAAAATCGCAACAATTCATAAAGTCGTTTTTTTTTTTTATCGATTTTTAGCAACTTAGAATCAAGTGCAATAGTCTTATTATTTTTCTTATATAATTCTTTACGTATAATATACATATGGATTTTTATATATTATGTTATAATAATATGTTAGGTGTAGCGTGGATGTATTTAATAATTTTTCGATAAAAAAAATTTACTCGCTAGTTCTTATCGATGTCGATGATATCATAAATATCGATATCAAAAACTGAGTTTTTACCGATATTTTTGACGAGTGAGATTAATAATTATTAATACGACGATATTGTTTTCAGTTTACAGTGCGTGCTCAATTTATTAGGGCCAGTACGTAGGAGTAATAATACATTTATTGTATTTTATAATTAACTTGAATTATTTCAAATAAACCAGATTAGTTTTAATTCTCGTAGATATATGTTATTCATTAGATTCTGTTGTTAATGTCATGGAAACCTCAAGCAACGCTGGCGAAATTGTCTATATTTTAATGTGAATATAATATTAGTTTAATCAAATATCGAATAAGAAAGGCTTTACTTTAATAAATGTTAAAAAATGCAAGAGTGTGTAAAAAGCACTCCCCGTTGTATATAAATCATAAGGAACTGTCTATTAAACACGTGAAACAAGGGGAGGTTATACTGACAATTTTTATGAGAACTACAAAAAAAAAATACAGATGATTTTGTATAGAGTTAGTCTAAAATCTGACCACATATCATCATAGTGATTAATGTACGACCCCTAATATACATGTTGAATGATTATTTTTTTATTGTCATATCAAAAAAAAAAAAAAATAGACCAAAAAATAAATCTGAGAACTGAAACAAAATTTGATCAAAAGTCTATACTAATAATAAAATTGTAAATTTCACAGTCTGTACATTTCCGATTTTTGTAAAAATAATTATTGCAAGGGACTAAAAATAGGTAATTGAACACATTTCTATCAATTTTAGAAATGTCTGTCTGTCTGTCTGTTTGTATGTGCAAGCATCAGTTAAAAAGTACTAAGTATATTTAAAAAATTCAAAAATAATTATAAAGTATATTCCGGGGTAGCATCAAAACTTTATTTCATTAAAATCGGTCCATTCTATTAAAAATAATTTTAATTTTAATGACACGCGGCGACCAAAGACTGCAATATAATACTGCGGCGACTTTAGTATGAAAGAAGAGTTTGTAAGGAAATGCGTTTTAGTCTTATTCGAGAACACAAAATTTACGGATTGATTGAAATTGAACAAAATGACGTAATATAAAATTTATGTGTAGTATATAAATATAAATAATTAATATGTAAGACATAGTAAATGAAAAATAAAGCGCGGAACATAATATTATTTAATACTAACTATAATTGGACGGTTTAGGTTTTGTTTGTTTTTGACCACATTGGAGACGAAGTGTTATGAATGGTGATTACGTAAGCTAATTACAAATGTATTTCTGAAGATTATTCATAGATGGCGCTATTTTTATTTTTTCATAATTTGGATTGTTCTGAAACATTGCAAGGGGTCTGAACGGGACGTGACGCCTGAATTCCACGCGAGCGAAGTCGTGGTCACAGCTAGTAAAAAATTAAAACGTTAGTTAAAGGGATAACGGCTCACCTCTTATTCCCTAACAAATACTTTAACGGTTGTAACACACAGCGGGCGGAACACCAACGCGATTGTACTATAGAAGAGGTCGCGCTCGGCTGCGTCGACGCGTCTGTAGAAACATGGCGTTGGCGACCAGCCCCGCACACTGTGTGTTGCAACCATAACTGCTTCTATGTCAGAACTTTAATATGCGCTATACTTATCTAACTTTAGTAAAATCACTAAATACTGTGATTTATTATATTCGGATTTTAATGACACATAATATATTCATTTTACTTCATATATTAAAAACAAAAACGTTTCATAAGAAAATATCTACGAGGCAAATTCAATCAACTGTTTATTCTTCTTCTTCTTAGTTAATGGCAATCTGTGTGTACACACAATTTGTGCCAATGTCATGTAGGTAAGATTTTCAATCTTGTATCAGCGTTACCAAGCTCCAACAGAACTGTGGCCTATCCTGCTCAAACTTTCCATGGAGCTTTGTCGGCACCTCAGAATGTATGCTACGCGTTGTCTTCTATAATAAACTTATCTTGAACACAATAACTAAACTATTTCACACAAAACGCCACCAAGATTACATGATATAGAGTCAAGTACACAAGTTTAATGAATTAAAGAAAACAATTGCTACATGTCAGACTGAGATCCCGCCAAAAACTCAAACTGTTTATTAAAGTGATTTAGAAAATGAATACTACCAGGTCATAATAATTCGACCACGTTCTGTATTCTATGTTCTGTATTGTATCTGTTTACTTTGAAATGTTGGTTTTTTTTGTGAACAAATTGACTATATTTGACACTTTGTTAATCGTTATATCAATTAGCTAAGTTAATGACGAATATTTATTTTTTGGGGCTGTTTACTTTTAAATGAATGTTTAGCAATAAAACATGATTTCACATTTTAATAACATGAACAAATTAAGTAAATTCATATACAGGTTGTTTTAAATATTAAAAATGTAGTTTGATAAATTATATAATTATGATGTTTTATACCTCATACCTTACCTGGCGTTTACGCCAGCTTTCCATTGTTTTCCTATTGTCTTATTTTTATGGGTAATCCACACATTAAAATAGTACATTTATATTGATCTACTTAGAAATTAGTTTTGTAAATCTTTTTTTTGTTAAAATTTCATTGAATTAACAAAGTGTCAAATGACGTAAAAAATTGACTGATATTAAAAATAATTACAGTTCAGTATTTTAAATATATATTTAGAAAAAAAGAACACATTAAATAAATGCTACAATAGAGTTATATAGTTGTTAGGACTGCTTGTTGTAATGGTTGTCAATTATGATGATGTGAAAGCGTTTAGTTGCGCAGTGGTGAAAATTAGGGATTTTTTTTTAATTTTACGGAAAATTTCGTTCCATGTTTGGTCTGACTTTGGAATTCGAGTTTTCTTTGTTAGTTCTTATAACCGTCTCTAGTAATCGTGCAGCTGTTTTGTTAAATTTTAATGCTTAATTTTGGGACAATTGTATTTCTAGTTGTGGAACAATTGTAATTTTAATTTTAGGACAATTGTACTTCTATTTTGGGGTAATCGGAATCCATTCTATTTTCAGGTGATATTTCTTACATTAAATTTTGCGGTAAATTATTCTTGCTGGTTTTTAGCATTACTATTTAGGTAATGAAAAAAAAAAGAAGTTATTTAGCTTGTTAAGGGCTTTCGAACCGCTTGAATATGAATTTCGCCAGCTAACACATAAAAACCGTGATTTCTACAATGCCTTCTTTATTATTAGATCGTGGATTTTATCGTTTATTTAATTTCAGGTTTTTTTTTTCTTAAAAAAAATTAATATATAATTTAAAGATACTCAAGGAACAGTACACTAGAGATGGATCGATGAAAGTAATCGATGTATATTCTCATCTGAAATAAAAATGGCGGTTAGAATTTAATGTAGTGTATAAATAATGTAATTCGAAAATAGGCGAGGCCATGTTTGTGCGTTGGTTTCCCCCCTCACCGTGCCATTTTTTTATAAGATTATTTAGCAAAATAATATAATTATTAGATAGTTAGTTGAAATTTGGAAAACTAATAATAAAAATCTCTAATGTAGTCAGTTTTACTTGAAAATGGTAATTTTTATTTTATTTATGTTTACTTATATATAGAATTTCTTTATTTCTCGCATTAACTATAGTTCTCTTTAAAGGTTTTAGTTACATTATGAGATAATCCTTCACCGTTCACGAAGTAAACAACGAAGCTTGATTTTTCGGTTATACGGATCCATCTTCTTTTTGTTTTTTTTTTTTTGTCGAAATAATTATAATATATTATCAAAAATAATAACATAAGGTTAAACCCCAGTCACTTCAACTTTGCTTTTTTTAGTTATTGAATTTAAACATTCCATATATTTTGACGTTTTCAATTCACGTTCCAAATTACTCCTGACTACGTTTATAGAAAACCTGTCGTTATCCGCTCAGTGTATATAAATGGTTGATATACGGAGCTATTTAGAGCTATAAAATTTATGAAATCCGATATTCCTTTCTTTTTTTACAAAATATTTATGCATGTACAATTTATTAAAATACATCCAATGTTATCAAAGGGCTTTAGTCACAATAGAAGCTAAAAATGTCATTAAAAAAAATGCCGATTTTCCAAACAAATGTACGCTTTTATGTATAAAATATAAGCTGCCCTTCCCGGCGTTTCCCGCATTATTTTCCTGTCATTTCTTGTTATTCATACGCTAATTATGTAGGATTTATATTTATTTGATAATTTAGACTTTATTATATGCGCAAACATACCCTGCCTGAATATCGTTTACCAAAGAAACGCGTATATAGTATGATAATGTGAGCTAACGAAATTAGAAAAATTTAGACAAACCCGAGTGTCAAAGCTAACTTAGAGTAAATTTAACTTAGAGTAAAGACAGTAACATAATTATGGAAGTATAATCTGTTAACTTTGGTTATTCAAATAAAAAAAAACTACAAGAATATACATTTAAAAATTTCACCTATAAATAACAGTAGAAATAATAATGTCAAGTGGAAAACGAATCTAAGTTTAAGAAAAAAACCTTCATATTTTTTATTTAACATCTAAAATAAATTAAAAAAAGTTGGTATTTTTGAAGTCTTTTACAAAGTTTTCTTTCGTGAAATATTTAGGTTATGTTTGTCTTAAATCCATACTTTTTTAATGCTATTTCTAAATAATTTTATTAAAAAAATTGTTAATTACATACCCTTAACAGTATTATCGTTTTTCTGAACTTTTGACAGTTTATATAATATGATACCTGATGGAATCGTCTAGATTATTATTTCTACCGAGCTGTAGATTATTCTGGAAATTGTTTGCCTTACAAATTGTTACTAATCAATTTCATTGATTATACCTATGTTGGGCTTTGGATAGGCAATTGTAATTAGAATACTTGAGTTTTAATGATTGTTCAATATTCACCATCTCTTTTCCACATAGGTTAACATATATGAGTAAGAAAGAGATGTATAGTAAAGTCCCACTTAATACTTTGGGTAAATAAATTTTACTTCAATAGGCTTACTCAAATATATGTGTCGTGTCATGTTTAAGATATGTATACAATTAATTATCATGAATATCTATATAATGGAGCAAGGTGTGTTGGTTTTTGAAACAATTAATTTAAAAAAAATATTATTTCTTATATATAAAAAAGGGTTTTAAATAAGAATCATGTTTCCAAACGAAGTCCTAAATAATTTAGACTAAGAAATTTTAATACATAGTAATAAGGTTACACATAAATTTTAAAGTTCCATATTACTGTGTGTAGTCATAACAATTCCTAGGAGAATGTGTTGCTATTTAATAAAATATAATTGTAAAATATTGCCAGTATAAAAAAAAATCGTGAAATTGTAATAATAATTAAGGTACATTCTAACTTAAAGAAAATAAAAATGACATGTATAAAAACATTATAAAGGGGAAATTTTCTCGAGGATAGAATGTATTTTTTATAATAATAACCGCCTCTTCGTGTATATTGTGCCAATTTTTATAATACTTACCTGCCGATTTGACGCATTCCAATAATTTGTCTGTATGATTCGTCTCAATTTTTTTTTACTCTTTTTCATTTTTATTTTGTTCGTTTTTTTGACACTTTTTTTTAATCTTTTATCTGTATTTTTATTATCGCATTTGTTAAGTACACGTGTGTGTAACTTTGTAGTGAATTATTTCGTTAACCACTAAAATATAAAAAAATACAAACCGTTTTGATTCCAGATAATTAGTGGTAAATATTTTAGAAAATTCGTTCATTATTAAGTATTTGTAAAAGTAATATTGTTATTAAAAAATTTTAGTAATGTTTTGGTGTTCATTTCCGTTTTATGAGTAGTTTTCCCTTACTTTTTGTATGATGTTACTAAAATAAATCAGCAAATATATATTCAAATTAGGAAATGTAAAGAATTTTCTTATTCACATCATTAATGATATTTTGTTTACATTTAATATATAGTTTGTAAGATAAAACGTATTTAAAAATTCAATTATAAATTTAAAAAATATATGCATGTAATATTTACACGCTATGAAAACTCCTAATGTTAAAGTTAAATTATATTAAATTTGATAACTTCCGTAACGTCACTTCCGCAACATTTTTTTTTTTTTTTGCTTTATCTTATCCAAGTAATTACTACACTTGATACATATTTTAGTATTTAAACAAATAATGTATTATTATAATTTTATAAAAGCGAGTATAAATTATAATTACATAAATCGAAAACTCAATTCTAATAGTATGGAATATGTGTTTTGTTTTGTATTATTTAAAAAACAAAATAGTTACTAGGAATTGAGTTTTTTTTATTTTAATTTTTTTCAATCGGACAAAGTTTACTTTTTATTGATCCAGATAAAGCGGAGTGCACAATAATTATAAAAAAAAAATTCAGAAGTGTTTATTTTTGCGTATAGTTTTTTTATCTGCTTGAATGTAAATGGTCTTTCAAAGATGATGATATAAAAATATTACCAATTCTTGTAATGGATGTTGTTATGCAATCTCGACTATACATAAATTAGAAATAAATTACTATTTTAAAAACTACTATAAAAGTATTGAAAAAGTTATTGTTTGTTTGTTTGTTTCCATTTTTTTTTGTTTGTTTTACATACATTACAGGTTTCGTTTTTATGACAGTTCCACCTAAATTTAAGTGATCTATAATGGGTAAGACGCTAGCCTGACATAGAATACGAAATATCAATTTAAATTTTATCTAAACAAATACTTCACAGTGAATCACGTTAGACTATCGCACGTAAGCAAGTAATTTAACATGTCATCAAATTTGATAAGGCCCAGTTTCGTGATAAAGTAAATTGGAGGATTTAAATGTTGTTGCATATTATTATCGTAATAACATCTTAGTATAATTAAATTATTTTTCTTTTGCACGTGAAAGCAAAAATGTACTGTTTTAGAAGTTCTTTTTGTTATTTATTTAAAACTTTATTAATTAAAGTATAAAATTTGATTTAATTAATACATTAGGAAGTAGAATGTCACATTCGTTGAGGAGCGACTGACTTCCTATCTCTACTAGTACGTATGCATAAACAGTGTAATGTCATAATCATCATTTCAACCAAAAGATGTCCACTGCTGGACATGCCTTCCCAAAGAATTCCACAAGGTTCTGCACAACCCACTTCCAGTACATTTCTGCAAACTTCGGTGTAGTTGCCTAAGGTGCGCCTTTCGGTACGTGATCGCCATTAGTTCGGATATTAGTTTCACGTGCAATGTGCACCCGCCCACTGGCAACTTTATTATTTTGGGCAATTTTTCGGGTAATGACCATTGTGTTGGTTCTTTTACAAATCACGCAGTGAAACTCGGCGCATAGCTCTTTCCATTGCCCTTTGAGTGACTTTTAGCCTCGTGAGGCCCTTTGTAAGCGTTCACGTCACAGTGAGGTATATCATCATTGACAAACCCACTGATCGAAGACTTACGTTTTGAGATATTGCGGTATTTCGGACTAGAAATATTGTTTATTTACTGCATAACAATATCCAATTTATATTTAGTTGACAACTTGTAATGTAAAGCTGCAAACGCAGATATCCGACGGTACCTAAATATATTTATAATATAAATAATTCCATAGATCTAATAATAAATAAACGTGGTCTATGGTATTATAACATGTCCTTTATTATAATGTATAATTGTACAGTTTTAATATTAGTGTCTATTAGTGGATGTTTATATGTGACATGTATTTTAGTATCACTATTCACAAAACGTAATGTAAATCGTATGAAGACTTATTTATTTTTTTATGTAACCGCCTGTATTATTTCAATTGTATAAAAAAACAATGTATAAGATATGTTTGGTTTGCGTTTTATTTAAATAACTCCTCCCTTATTTTCGAATTAGTCTCACAGAGACGGGCAATTAATTTGGGCCAAAATATTTTGACATCTTTAATCGTATGTAAATTAAGAAGTCTACAAAAGAGTCTGTAACAGTAAGTGAGATAGACTTAGGAAGATGTTTCCGGAGTGATTATAAACTTATTTGCAAATCAGCAGCGTCTCTAGCCTTTTTAGCGCCCGTGCCCACCAATATCCTGGCGGCCTTTGAAAGCGTTGGCGCCTCGAGCGACGCGTATTTGTATGTGTCACGAGCGTCGTTCAGCGGCCCCCTAAAGCCCTGCGCCCGTGTGCACTGCACACCCTGCACTATACGTAAAGACTCCTTTGTTTCAAATCATAATATATCTAAAGTAAATAAATTTAATAAAATTTTTCTGATAGCGTATTTCTCTTATGCCTCAAAGCGTAACATAATCTGCCTTAAGAACTACTGCAGGCATGAAACGTATTGACAGGAACAGAGTAATACAACAATACTTGTTAGCGATACAGGAATTTTCGTCGTGTCAGTAGGAGCGGACCACTAACTTTTCTGTGTATTTACGCGACCGCGTGATTGGAAAACGTGATCGACTCCCGAAGGAGCAGTTGAGAATCTTAGCAGTTTTTTAAATTATCGGCTACTAGCTATTTTCTATTTCGATTAGTAGCAGATCGTCTATGATCGGTATTTTCATGACCAATTATTTTTTAGTAGTCAAATATGTATAACAATGGTCTTCACATTTTTATGGATACCATGGTAGTTGATACCATCTATTAATTATTAACATATTTTTACGAGCTATCAAACGCGAGTTCTCCATAGATTTTGTGTGACCTATGAAGTCATTTTTGGCAGCCTAGTTCACTAACTATATGTAAAGTCATTGTCTACCGAAATTGTTTGCGACAACGCGGGCCGCATAAATACCGTCAAAGGCCGCATGTGGCCCGCGGGTCGTAATTTGAGGACCACCGAGGGATAGAGTAGTTTCGGGTAATATGGCCAGTGTTATTTTTGTAAAACGAACCAAGATCAGCGGTCTACGTATTCATCATATTGGCTCGCACCCTATCGCTTCGCCTCCTAATTCGATCCCTACATTGCAGCAAGAGCACGCGTGTCTAGTACATGCAATTATCTAGACCAGTGGTCGTCAAACTGCGGGTAATTAAAGTGAAATGTGCATGTATACATGAATTCGATTCCGTCGTTTAGTTCTTAGTGTGCGTGTTTTGTTTTCAAGAGTGTGTGGTTATAATAGTATATTTGCTGTTTATGAAATGAGTGTTGTGTTTTAGTAAGGCTATAAGGAATCGGGTTATTAGAGCGAAGCCACTGTAGGGTTGTATATTGTTAGCGTATTTTCTAATGCCTCAAGCAATCAATTCTCAGCGGAAAATTTGTCGCTGAGCGTATATAGGCATGTTCCGACAGCATCACTTAAACATTTTAGGCATAGCGTGTTACTACCAGTTACCTCTTAATATCAGGTGATATTGTGGTGAAACCTTATTATTCTAAAATATAAAGATACGAATTGTTGGTAGGTATATTTTAAATTTAGATAGATTATGATTATAAGCGACTGAACGTTTGATTTGTGAAAAAAAGTAATCCTATTTTTTTTAAGTTTTCTGTATAGGCTGTGATCACTTAACATCAGATGGATTACATGCCTCTTTGATCTTATTACGGTAAAAAAATTACCATCACTATGGTTAGGAACATCGCGACTTTAACTACATTATATTTGGGTAGTATAGATTACCATGAAAATGGCAAAAGAATACATTTACTTTTTTACACCATATAAGATCGGTGCTTTGACCATAATCTTACTTGATGTTAAGTGACGATATGGTCCAGGATGGTATACATACTAAACCCATAGGCACTGGTTCTCAAGTGAGGTTGCCGGAAAACACCTATAGTTATTTGGCGACAGGTTTTCAAACTTGATGGTACCTACCCAGGCGGGGAATATTAGAAAATGGCCTACCACCATGCTATGTTTTTCTTCACCGAAAGCTTAGGTTGATTTTAAAGTTTAATTCAAATTTAATGTCTTTCTGAAGAGTAGCTTTAGGGTAGCCCTTCATATGATTAATGAAATATTTATGTCTTATTTCAGAAAGTTTTAATTTTTTAATTGACATGTCTAGGTATGAAGCAGATGAATAAAAATGTATAAAAATAAAAAAAATGTGCTGCTCAGGAGTAAGTAATTATCTTTATTAAAAAAAAAAAACACCAATCAATAATATTATAATTATTACATTAAAACATTTATTAATTTAAATAGTAGACCGTCCAATCTAGTTCATATATATACGCGATCTTTTCGATTTTAAATATCTAAATTTATTGTCACATAATAAGTATTTATTTATTGTCATTTTTATAAGTAGAGATCACGTTATATTTTATTCGACGCATAATAATTCATATATGAGTTGTTCAATTTCAAAAAGTTTCTTACTGTCGAATGTTTCAATAATGGTATTGCAAGCATTAATTTTTTCCCTCATTTTTATGTTACTTTCAAACGAGCTATTTTTAAAGAACCCATTCAACAGCATTACAACATTACAGAGTTCTAGGTCATACATATTTTTAATCATTTAAATGTAACTTTTAAGCATTTGAAACATGATATCATATTCGCCAAAATATGTAACAGCGAAATTCTACATATTTTATTGAAATGAGTTTATTAATATTCCAATATTGAAACATCTAGATATTAACAACGTTTAATATGTTCTCAATAATCACTACATAATGTCATGTTACCAATTAACTACTTAGCTATTTTTATAATGACAATAAAATAATTTGTAAAATTCTACAGAATATTGTTAGAAAATTATTATATATATATAATATGTATGTATGAATAAAAATATGTAAAGATATCTCGCTAAATCGTAATATTTAGGATAAGACTTGTCATAAGACAATCCTCGTTAATAAATAGAAGATAAATGTATTCATTGACTTTGCTTAAAGCCACAATACACGAGTTATATTACTTTTAAAGCCAAATTTTATAGTCTGTGAGGTTATGTCGAATCATATCGTCGACACTTATCAAGTCGATATTTGATTAATAAGTATAATAATAAATATAATACACAAATATGTAACAATTTCCTTAGAAATACAGCCTTCGTCCTACTACGTTCAAGGTTTTTAGCATGAATTTTATGATAGTTCAATATTAGATATTTAGTATGAGTGTGAGGTGAGATATACATATTAAAAAAGGTAAATAATAACAAAAAAAAAAATATTATTTATGAATTATTCTAAATTTTAGATAATAAAAAATAATTATTTTATTTGATGTAACATCCATTGCTCTGTTATCTCGAACCTTCATAGTTTTAGGATATATTAATTCATGAATATTGAATAAGCCAAACGCTACTTTATAATAACTGCTTTTTATTAAACATGAAACTTTAAATATAGTTAGTTAAAGCATTTGTCTGTCGGTATTCGATTGCGTTATTTGATAGTATTTAATGCACACATATAAATAAATAAACACCTTGCGTTATATACATAAATATTAATAATGGTAAAAATTAAAATCACTTTTGTGGAATAATTAGATGCTTTATGGCAACACAAACAATAAAATAGTGTGCAAAGAATGTGAACTGACAGTTTGTAGTAAAGTGTAAATAAATGTATTATAACCTATAATTACATATGAAGGTGTTAATAGACAAACATTAACATTTCAATATACAATGCAAAGGTTTATTTATAGCCACGCAAGTAATTAACGTTCGAAACCGACTTAGCCGTCTTTTAGGCTTTTGATAACAATATTATATCATTTCACAAGATAATATACACTTAGCTTCTAATCACAACGATAATTATTAATATATTTTTGATGTTAGAGTTGTGTTATTAAATGGAGCTAATCAGATTTAATTAGAGAAATCCATATTATTTTTTAATTCTTAAAATGATATCATTTATATAGGGGTATCTAAGTAATAAAAGACAATATGGGAAATCGAAAACCGCCCGTGTAGATATAAATAAGTTTTTTTTTTTTATATTAAAAAAGCTAAAGCTCCTTTTTCGTAATCGTGTAAAATGAAACACTTTGTGTATTGAAGTAAGTTGTTTGTAAAGAAATTTCTTTTCCCAGCAAAGTTAAACAAAAGTCGAATGAATAAAAAAAAAGCGTTCCTTTGCTTCGAGTCATTTAAGACGCGCCGAGCGTCCGGTCTCTGGCGGTAAATACCTTAAGAATGCTAATAAAAAACTTTTTAGCTTACAAATGTAATACGTCCAGTATTTTTAGAAGTTTTTTTTTTCATAACATTCTTATATTAAAGAAACGGAAACTTTTCAAGGGAACGAAAAGAAGTGGCCAAATATTCTTCCGAGGACCAGACGACATTGAAACCATTAATTTTATTTATAATCACTACTTTATTATCTATTATAATAAATGGATATAATATTAATAATGTGTATATTTTTTGACACACTTATCAACTACTAAAAACATCAATTCATAAAACCGTTTATTAATATTATAATTTTATTATTGTCAGGTTATAATACTTTTTTTATTGTCATATTTCGTCATAATACAGGGAATTGACAATAAGGTTATATAATATAGATTTTATAATTGCATAAATTGTATACAAGTGCATTTATTATTATTTATTTATTGTCTTCATTCGGAAGTATGACATTCCTATAACATTATTGAGTTAATCCACGCTATAAAGTTAGAGATATCTCAACAAGGGAATATCCCTTTACGTCTTAAACCTATCGAAAAATACAATGCAACTTTCAAAAGTGACGTGGTATAAAAGCATAATATCTATATAGAAAAAAAATCTAGATTTATGTGTGTATATTCATTAATCCTGGAGAAGCTCGCATTTAAAGTGACGAAGCGAAAGTTTAGAAAAGATATGCTTTCGATATGATCGTTAGATAATGATATTTTTTTGGAGTTAAAGCCCACTTTAGGTTTTGTACATCGGAAGAGTTTCCTGGCGCCGGCGGTCCGAAGGTCCTGGAAGGGTTCAATACATGTAAGGGATGAAGTCAGGGGTTACGTAGTCGTAGTAAGGGTGGTAGAAGGTGCGGCGAACTGGCGGCAACATCACGTCGGAGTAACGGGAGAACTGAGATATCTGACGGCTTCCAGTCGGGGGTTTCCTGTAATCAAGGTTAATTGAATATTTCATTGGCATGTAAATCGTCTAATGTTTTGATGACAGACTTCTCTGCGTATCTACTAATAAATTATGTAACTGCGAGTTTGTATAGTTCCATAAAAAGCCAGATCGAGTTTCTTGCAGGTTCTTCTCGTTGACTGGGTTTTTGTTTGGAACTGGTATTTTGACGTTCAATAAGTATCTTATAAGGGCCTAAATTGATTAATAAAGTATTTTTAAATTTTTGACGTTCGTATCTCGACCGTAAGCAAATAATATTTCAGAACTTTAATTACAATCATATCGACTGTGGGTGAAACAAAAATCGTTGAAGAATTCTAAATGTTTTGTTACCTACATCAAATTCACTACGCTGTTGACCTGATCCGACTCACACTGGTATGAGAACATAAAGTAATTCTGCGGTATTAATCCGAGCTAAATCTAGTTAGTCTACTATACTGGAGCCTGAAATAATCACGAGTGAAAAATATTTGTGAAACTATAGATTTCTCAAATTTTAAAATAATTCATACAAAACAAATTAATTAAGTTACTACAATCATAAATGGGAGTTATATATAATATATATAACTATAGTTAACGCGACAATTAACATAATGCGTTCATATTAGGTTCATTTTCATAATTTAATCATAACAATTGCTGAAAAATTGAGGTAAATACTTGTCTTTTTTATTGTTGTTTAAAAGCTCGTCAAGCTGAATAAAAAAGAAAAAAATCTATAGACTGTTTTATAATTTTGTTAATTTCAAGACATATACAGCAGCTAGTTTATTACTGTTCGTATAAAATAAACAATTTAGTTTATTTTTTTGCAAACTTCTTAGTAGCTAGTTACTTATAAAATGGAATCTTATAAAATAAATAGTAAAATATCGTCAGAGAATGCATGTATGATTCAAAGATCGACTAATGAAAATCGGTCAAATGATTTTCGTGTTATAAGTCAAATAGTAATGAACAGTCGTATTACATTTCAAAATGGCTGCCACGTTAATACCGCGAGATGTGGTAAACGTTATGTCTTGTCATAATGGTCAATAATCTATCTTCTATATTATTTATCTATATATAAAGAAAATGGGGTTCCCTTGACGCATCATCACCTCTGGGCTAGGGTATTTAGGCTATTTATTTTTTGCATTCCATCGACCCTTTCTCATTTTTTTTTTCAATTTACTCTTATGTTCATTTTTTTCGCTAATAAAAACAAAGACTGATTTTTCAGCATTCATTTGTGTTTTTAAGTACGGAGTGAAGAATTTATGAAACGCGGACGGATCCGCGGCCACCAGCTAGTATAAATATAAAAAATCATGTATAATAAAATACGCTCAAAAAGAAAATAGATCTTACTTGGCGTGTCTGTATGCAGGTTCATCAGACGGATATTCGGAAACGTGTAATGTCTGCAGGCTCCTAGGTTCTTGTTCCCCGTAGGTACCATATACGTAATCGTCGTTGCTGTAAAAGCACATTTTTTTTAAACTGAAAACTTCTTTAGCCCCATTGGGATTTGAATATTATGAAACGAAAAAGCGACATTAAAAGGAGAGAAAGACATACATCATAAAAAAAACTAACCAGCCCCATGGAGACTGTCGATAGAAGGGAAAACTTGAAACTTTGGAAAAACTGTGTTTTAATGTTAAAGTGTTATAATTTATTAATTGAAACTATTAACATAATTTAACATTTAATATTTGTCTGGTTTTTACATCTATTGGCGAGCGTAGCATTGTGCATTGGTAATGCGAACCTATAAGTTTGTATCCTACCGAGAATCCAACTTCTCTGTACTGTAAAATAGATGGAATTGATGTGGAAAACTTTCTTCCGTTTAATACTTAGAGAAGACCGAGCTTTCATTGAAGTTAATTCATTGTTGAACTCTCTGTACTCGCGTTTACAAGAAACTGTGAGCTCGTTTACGCTCTTAAAGTAATACCCCTTTTATTTACTCAAACACTGTCCAATTAACTGATGGTTTGCTTTGAAAGCAAACTTCTAGTTCTGTCTACTTGTTTATGTTGAAACCAACTCGTTGCTTTGTATTTAGTTTTGTGCCAATTACTTTGTTATAAGGAGCGCTTATTTTTATATCTGTCTTTTGTTTTATGAGCGTTGTTACTTTAAGAAAGTTTCGAAGCGAAGCGATGATCGTTATGTGGTAGTATGGAGGGATGCTGCATCCATGGACGTAGATTCGTATGCATCTAATAAATCTAAATTATTCTGACGGAAGTAAATATATAACTTGATAGTTGGACAACTGGACTCAAATTGAAAAATCTATCACCATGAACATGCAAATATGTGTCGGCATTCTCATTTGTGAGACAATACCTCTAGGCTAAGCGTGTTTAATACCACAGACAGACGATATTATGATCAAAGCGGTATACAGCTACATTATTATTATATTATTATTTACATACAGTTTAAATATTAATTATTTTCTATAGTTTTTTTTTTTATATCTGTTGCGTTTTCTTATCTTAATAATATGATTTTGTAAGGTACATTTGTTAGTTATATTATAATTGCAAATTTATATTTTCCTAATTCTATGTGTCGTTTTAAATGAAGACAGTAAACGTATCCTCTTATATTATCGTGAACCATGTTTTTTCACCGTATGAAAATAATCCGAAAGTCAATAAATTTGTTCGCTTTAAAATAAAAATAAAAAACACATTTTGAATTTCCCTATGAAGAAATTTAATCCGACGGGACTTTTAAAATCATTATATTACGCCTCGGTATTCTCCTTTCGTTATCATCATTTCTATTTCCTGTTATTTTCAACGTTTAAGATTAAAATGTTATTACGGTTTTTTACAAGGAAAAACTGGTGAAAGAAACACGAGAATTGTCACGTTGGATTTTCACGGCTGAATCATTGGCCTGTGAATGCTGTTACATTTTTTTTAAATCATCATTCTCATGCCTTTTCCCAACTCACTTGGGGTCGGCGCAGTATTTTTTCTTCTTCCATACGTCCCTATCAGCCGTCATCTCTTCACTTACTCCTTTTTCTTACATATCATTTCTTACACACTCCATCCACACTTTCTTTGGCCTTCCTCTACTTTTCCATCCTTCCACATTCATATTCATTACTATTTTACCCACATGCTCGTCCTTTCTTCTCATAACATGTCCATACCTCGACAAACGGATACCTTTCAACTTTTCTACCATCATTTTTATTTAAATTAAACAAAATATTTTTTTAATTATTAGGTATTTCGAAGTTTATCATTAATGTCCAAAAGTTATCCATTTTATTACACAAAGCAACATTTAACCCCTTGAGCACTAACCTGGCGTTTACGCCCGCTTTCCATTGTTTTCCTATTGTCTCATTTTTATGGGTAATCAACATAAATAACGACTGACAACTACCACTTTATTGACGTCCATAGATGCGGTGTCTGATACAGGTCTATTACAGGTTGGATCATTACGTGAACAGTGGTGACGTCTGGAAATGACACCCGCTGTGCGTCACTAATGGTGTTAACACACGTACGGACCGAACACCGGGCGGCCGTTGTTATTAATACCCTAAGTAGGCATGAATTCTTTCCGAAGAAAATCGATTCATAAAACATCGAGACCCAAAAGATCGATCGTACAAACTAATTAAGTATCGACTATTAGAGTTTCCTATTTGTTTTCTATAATGATGATCATCTTTAAATATCCAAAAGTAAAACACGTCGGTGTTTTTTTCCTTAGTAGGTTTTTTGTTTGGTTGCTATTGTTGAACTTTAATGCTGTTAAAAAAAAATTGGAAACAGTCTTTGCAATAAATGATGATCATCGTAAAATTTAGACCACTAGAAGAATACTATTTAGGAATAAAAGTCAAATAAAACAAACAGACGAAATATTGATCTCTCAATAATCGATCTTTTTGAAAAATCTTATTCCAAATCCCTGGCGACTGATGACCTCGCCCGCTCGACATACCATGTTCGCGGTCCGGTCCGTACGTGTATTGACAGCATAATAACGATTAGAACGCTTTATATAACAAAAAAGATAAACCAGATCGAGTCCCTTGTCAGATCTTCTCGATGACTGGGCTGAGGAACCGGCGATAGAAATAATGTATGTAAGTTTATTTATATACCATACAACACATAGTATAGAATTCATACAGACTGGAACAAAACTATGTACAACGCGTAACCGTGTTGTTTGGAAACAAATAAGCCCAGTTTTAGCATAGTATATGACAGATTGAACGTTCATAAATTTCATAAAGGTAAAAAAAAAAAAAAACACTGCAGTAGTATTTTTGGCTCCAGTAAAAAATTCTCAGTCTGTCATGTAGCAGTTGTTTTCTATAATTCATCAAAATTGTGTATTTGATTCTATATCATGTAATCTTTGTGGCGTTTTGTGTGATATAGTTTTGCTTATTGTGTACAAGTTTATTATGGAAAATAACGCGTAGCAATTATTTTGAGGTGCCGACAAAACTCCATGGAAAGTTCTAGAAGGATGAGCCACCGATTTGATGGAGCTTGGTAACGCTGATATAAGATTGTAAATACATCTTACCTAAATGACACTGGCACAAATTGTTTGTACACAAATTACCATTATCTAAGAAGAGGAAGAACGCTGGAGTAAAACCTCTTTTCAATTTAAATAAATGTTATTATTATACGTATATTGTCAACAAGCTCTGCCTGCGACTTCGTTCGCGTGGAATTCAGACAATTATATTCTAATAGACTATACTCTCCATCTAGATGCAATCTATCTCATTACCAATAATATTTGTCCCGTCCTGTTTCATCAAAATCCGTCAAGAATTTTTTTTCCTACAAATTTTTTTACTTTTGTCCGTTATCCTGGAGAACCCCTTGAGTTTTATGGGACATAAAATATTCTAGATGTTACTTGATAATATTAGCTATCACTGTGACAAGTTTCGTCAAAATCGGTTTTGTACTTTCAGAGTGATATGCGTACACAGGGAAAGACAGAGAGACAGACCAAAATTATAAATAAAATATTTTTGGCTCCTATATCGATAACAAAGTCCACCCCGATTATTATTTTCCAAAAATATTTAATGCACAGATTTGACCTAGTTAGAGTTTTATTATAGTATATAGATAGTCACGACTCAAGACCATAATTTTTTAGTTTTTTTTTTAACCTAGCTAACGCTGTTGACCGGAGGGGCCTTTACAGCTTCATCGTAACTTTGGGGGCGAGTGCTGAAGGCATTCAGCCACAAAAGGTAACTAGCACAAGGGTTACCAAAATGGTACGAACCTCGGCTTGGCCATTACCTCAGTCATAACTTTTTATTAGCTGTCGTCAGTAATTATAATTACTGCACTGACACCATACCATAAGGTAATCTAGTATTCATTTGTTAGATGTATTCATAAGCACCTTCTTAGAGTCTAAACGGAATACAGATTTGTTTGATTCCGACAACTGACAAGCTGTTTTCTTGATATATGAAATCGCTTTAGTAACAAATATTAAATAAGTATTTGAATGTTCGATAAATGGACGTATTGCATATCATATAATATGCTATAGATATAGTGAACTTTTTTTAAAATTTGAATCAAAATCAAAATCAAAAAATCTTTATTCAATTTAGGCCCTAAGAAGGCGCTTATGAACGTCTAAAACACTATCACCAGTTCGGAAAACAACCCAGTCGAGAAGAGCCGGCAAGAAACTCGATCTGGTTCTTCTTTTTTTTCATATAAATAACTACACAAATCATAGTCTTAGCTAATGTTAGCGGAAGCACAAAGATGTGGGTTAATTCCATACATCACTATCGTTCACGTAATGATCCAGCCTGTAATAGCCTTTTGAGATTCAGACTTGCTTGACATAATACTTGAACTTATTGTCAGGTAAATCGGTAATGTTACTTTCGTGTTTGTAACTCGTACCGCGATAGCAATAGATTTCTGAAGTAACTATTTTTCAAACTTGCTGTCATCCGCATATCCTCTTAAGGTTACGTGTTGTTTCCGACCGGCATAAAATGATAAAGGCACTTGGCATCTCCCTTTCCCCTCACCCTACTAATCATTTTGAGCTTCGCGCGACCAATCGCTCAAATACCAATAAAAATTTGACAATAGGAAAACAATTGGAAGCTGGCGTAAATGCCAATTTGGTGCTTAACCGGTTAAAAAATAAAACCTAATAAATCGTACGCAATATAAAATTAAAAGTGTTTTACCTCCGTCCGGCGGCCAAATCTTTCAACTCCTGCTTCTGTTCAGCTTCGTATTTGCGTTGCAGTTCACGTACGTGCTCCTGGCGAATGAGTTTCTTCAGAGCTTCAAATCTACGAGGAAATTTTGTTATCAGTAATGCATTACTCGTTGAGCTTATAATAATATTACCAATAATATTTGTTAAAATCTAGTATTAGTATTTTGAAGAGAAGATGAGAAAGTTTATTTATCGTATTATGCAACATAGATATAAATAAATTACAGGTATATAATAAAAGACTAAAAATTAAATAAAACTATGTGTGAACAAATATGACCAATATAAACATAATTACTCCATAACATTGCAGCGTTGGCATTCGGACTGCGCATCCTAATCAGACGTCACGAAATATATTTCGTTATTTCAGATAATTTTATTTATTAAATATGTATTTGGCTGCATGCCATAAGCGCTCATTGCAAACCTCAGTCGAAGCTGTTGAGGCTGTTCTGTGTGTGTGGTCGATTATTTAAAGATAAAGTTCTAACGAACAGAATGTGCTCCTGGATATTTCTTGTTGACTTATTAATTGACAATTACTCATGTTTTTAGGGAGTGCTAAAATGAAACACGTACTGTCGTTTACGAAAGCATAACGTTATTGTACTTTTTGTTTAGTGAAGAAGGTCCCTAAGGGTGAGCATACATAACTACATATTAAATATTGCGAGAAACTCTGTGTTAAAATTAACATATTGCCGTTAAACAAAAATATAATTTAACTGCCAAAGTGCACTAGTAGATATATCTCACATCAAAAATAATGATCGTGTAAATCGATACGAGATTTCTGAAGTTACCAGTTGGATGATCCTTTATAATAATTTATTATACTCGGTATGTAAGGATGGAGGAATGTTCGGATGAATGTCAAATGTATTGTAATCAAATACATATCGGAACGCCTCGTTTTTTCATCATCCAATAACGATATACTTACCTATATTTCAAAGAAAACCTCAGGGTCGACTCGACTGCTCATCCGGTCTTCTCGTATGATTTTTATTAGCTACTAGCTGTATGCCCGCGGCTGTGCCCGCGTTTCTTATATTCTTTATGAGGTTTAATTTTTTTACGCGGAACCCTAATTATTTTCGAAAATTAAAAGTACCCTAAGTTACCCGGAGTAACTTCAGCTATCTACCAAAAAAAAGTCCCGTCAAAATACGTCCTGCCGTTCCGAAGATTAGCTGGATCAAACAATCAGACAGACAGACAAAAATTTGAAAAATTGTATTTTGTTATTGGTATCGTATATACATACATTCATATCTATTTAGTGAAAAAAAAAATTTTGACATTACTAACAGACACTCCAATTTAATTTATTAGTATAGATAAAATTGGTAACGTAATGATTTAATTTCTTCCTTCTTCTTTATACTGTATAGGCATCGAACATAAACACACATATGTTTAGTGATGATACGGTCCAGGACGGTAATTACACTAAGCTTAGGTGTACTGGCTCCTTGGCGACAGGTTTCCAAGCTTGAAGATGGTAGTTACGCAGCCGGGTGTTATCATAAAATGCCTGGCCATCACCATACAACGATTTCCTTCACCGAAAAGTCTGTTGCATCTCAAAATCCACGTCACTTGCCATAAAAGTTATATAATACAAGGCCTAATACTAGAATCTTGTTTTTTTTGACATGGCTGTCTGAGGCTAAACACGGTCTTTTGATCACGATTTCACCAGATATTAAGTGACCATATGGTACAGGATGATAAACACACTAAGCCTACATGCACTGGTTCTCAAGTGATGCTGCCGGAACACACCTATTGATATTTGGCAACAGGTTTTCTGACTTGAGGTTAGTAGTTACACAGGCGGGCGTTATTTTTTAAAATGCCCTACCACTGAGCTATGGTTTCCACGCGATGTTTTTCTTCGCCGAAAGTTCAGGCTGGGTTTCTTATATACCTTCTCTTATATAATAATATATGTTTGTCCTCTATATGCACTTCTAAATTGTTCATCCGATTATGATATACCAGGTACACCTAATCAGAAATAAAATGAGTAACGTGAAATCATTCAAATGTTTGTTGTCTCTACCTGTCACGCTGCGGTGGCACCATGAAGGTAGCTCCGCCACGAGATCGCGACGGCCCCGGGAACCGCAAAACCTTGCCAGAAGTGTGAGGAACGTTCAACATTCCGTACATCTGCGAACATTACAGACGGGTAAAGTATTCAGTACGCGAAATTGTAGACATTTTTGAGCCAACCTCCTTGTCATATAGTAAGCAATGATCTTATCCTTCTCCTCGTAAAAAGAGGTAATATCTGCTTTCGTGATCAGCATTCAGACCACCCCCCCCCCCCAACTCCAACTCATGTTAATGCTTCATAATTCATTGTGGAAGATAAGTGACTTTTCAAAGAATTACTCTTAATATTCCTAGTAGCATTATTTTTCTCTAAAAGATTTATATATTTTTTTTCATTACAAGGAAAACATACAACTAATAGAGACGATAGTAAAAATGATACGAGACAGAAGTATAAAAGTTTTCAAAAATAAAAATCCATGAATAGAAAATTTGAAGAAGACTTTTTGAATATGTGTAAAAAAGTCAGTTAAAATAAAAATTACAATAACACAATAATGTTGTTGCCATTTCTGACACTGATAAATAATCTATATGAAAAAAACCTACTATACTACATTGCGAGGTAAAATCAATAAGCGTTAATTTTGTAAATAAAGTACTGTATATCGATTGACATATTATAGGCCCACCTATTCTATTCTATAATGGACCTGAGTTTTCGGTGAAGAAAAAAACATTACTATTAGGCTATAGGCATGGTGGTAGCTAATTGTGTAATGCCCCACTGGCTAGCCACCAGTTTCAAGTGTATAAATCTATTGTCAAACATCTATAGGTATGAACTGCCAGCATCATTTCAGAGCCATTAACTCATTCCCAGCTTAACGCATTTAACCATCTAGGAGCACATTTGTTATTTAAGTGATACGGTTTTAAAAAAAAAATTGTGGTTTTAACTAATCATGTTAAACTGGTAACTCTATGTAGGTGTGAGCTAATAAAATGTCACGTGCACTTTATAAAAAATCATAGTCTAAACTCTAGAGCATTAGAATATGCGTCCATCTAGGTTTAAATGATTTTAGGTGAATAATTTAATTAGTTGAATAATTTAATCGTTAGTCCCGTACAAGCGATGTGGTTGAAAATAAATAGATAATGAAATTCGTTTCATTACTGTCTGTGTTCGCGACTCCGTTCACGTGGAAATGAGACTTATTATTAACTTATTTATAACACTTGGTAAAATGGCGAATAAAATAAAAAAATAGATTTGGCAGCATAAAATGTAATATCTCACCACAAAATCTCTAAAACTATACAACTCGATTGACTTCAAATTTTACAGTCACTCTTTCGCTATATAGACGCTTACTAATAATTACTGGATTTTACACAAGTTTCACAAATCCCATCCAAAATTGATTTTTCTCAACAATCAGGCTTACCAGTGTATTAGGAGCCACGCCAACCGACATTAAACAACCGTTACCATGGTAACAATAACTTTGACCGTCCTTTGATTCTGTTGCATTTGATTTATACAGAACGCATTGGTGAGAGTTTTTGGCGGGATCTCAGTCTGACATGTAGCAATTGTTTTCTTTAATTCATTAAACTTGTGTACTTGACTCTATATCATGTAATCTTGGTGGCGTTTTGTGTGAAATAGTTTAGTTATTGTGTTCAAGTTAAGTTTATTATAGAAGACAACGCGTAGCATACATTCTGAGGTGCCGACAAAGCTCCATGGAAAGTTTGAGCAGGATAGGCCACCGTTCTGTTGGAGCTTGGTAACGCTGATACAAGATTGAAAATCTTACCTACATGACATTGGCACAAATTGTGTGTACACACGGATTGCCATTAACTAAGAAGAAGAAGAAGAACGCATTGGTTTGGAACTCGGTGGTTATTGGTTATGGCCTGCTAAGTTTTTTTTCCCGACAGATTTTGAAATAATTAATTTTGGAAAAGTATTATATTAAAATTAATGTATTTCATTTATGTACAATTGATTACAATTATTGTACCGCAATACAACCAACGTTATCGATTGGTACAAGTTGTTGTTATTATTATTACTCTTCATTGGTGACTCCAGCCTTCTGATAAAATTATTCCTTTATAAGGCAAAGGTAAAGGTACGCGACCACACAGCCAAGCCTTTTCTTCAAAAAAAAAAACATTCTATCATTAACTTGCAGCATTTATGTACTGCAAAATAATGAATTAGAAATAAGGATTACAAAGCAAAATAACGCTAGGAACTAGAAAATTATGTCGTTTTATATTCCATACATAACAACTATAATCTTAAGTACTAAGTAGTAGTAACCACTATTAAAAAATTTCTACAAAGCAGTAAAAGGCAGCATACATTGTAAGGCACATATTGTCCGAGAAACATCAAAATAATATTCACGTAGACAAAGTCGCTAGTATATCTAATAGTGCTGTATCGGTGAATGGATTAGAAAAAGAAAAATCGACCGCACGACCCTGCCAGGATTCGAACCTGGAATCTTCTGATCCGTAGTCAGACGCGTTATCCGTTGCGCCACAGGGCCAGATAGAATAGTTTACGAAATAATCATATAAAATCGTGTTAATTTATGTAAATCAAATTTAATTTACACTTCGGCCTTGATCTATTATAATAACAATTTGAATATAATTATGAACTTCCAACTCAAAAACTAAATTTAGAATTTTGAGGGAAAGCATAAAGCATGACCATTATAATATAATCACGACATAATATTAATAAGCAATTGTCCATGGTTTCGTTCATGTGAAAAAATCACTTTAACTTCTATAGTTCACTCTTGTGAAAATCAATCATAATTATTCCATACAAACGTATTCCCCTGTATTCCTCTCTGGATAATGGCAAATATGTTACCATATCTATCTATTTACATAAAAAGTAAAATAGGGTTCCTTTGACGCACAGTCACCTCAAAACTACTGAACGCACCGAGATGGGACTACAACCATCATTGATATAGGGGGTTTTTATATATCAATGACTACCATTCGACGCGGAATTTATCGTAGATGGTTATAGGTTGTATTTATAAGTTTTTTGTATTTCTCACTTTTTTTTTCAATTTACTCTTATGTATATTTATTCCACTAATAAAAACAAAAGACTCATTTTTCTTCATTCATTTGTTTTTTTAGGTTAGGTATCACTTTTCACTCACACCTAAAGAACATATGAAACGCGGGCGGAGCCGCAGGCACACAGCTTGTACTATATATCCACCAACACCGTGTTCGTGTATATTGATTTTTCCTGAATTAAAGATTATAGAAACTAGGAGCTTTCGAAAATGTGAAAAAATGATTTTTACCGGCGTATTCAGACGTCCATAGGACAAATTTGGCGATTAAAAACAAAAAAGCAAGGCTTAGTCGATATCTTTCTTTTTTTTTTAAATTGGAATAATTATTAAAATCTGTCCAGTTTAAGATGAGGAAACAGGGAATACGGAGTGATGATTTCGTCTATTTTTTATAGTATACGTTGAATAGGCCAAGCTGCATTTGTCCTTTTCGCACTTTATACCTAACTATTTCATTGCAACGCGATTGCTATAGATTTCTGAAGTACCTATTGTTCAGTTTCGCTGTCGACCGCGCTTCCTCTTAATAGAAATGATACTTTTATTGAATTTAAACTTTTTACATCCGGTGAGAATAAAATTTAAACGTCACTTTACGAAATAATATTATTAGAGTCACGGTTTTGAATGCGACAGGAGGGAGGACATAGTAAGACAGAAAGAGACAACAATAGTAAGCATGTTATACTGTTTAACCGTAGAATTATTATTTGTTTCTTAAGGAAGTGAGTGCGTAACTCTTTTTTGAATCATACATATTGGTTTTTTTCTTTCTCGATCTCTGGTATCTAATCTAACTTTTATTAATAATTTGTCTTACATGTTAACTAAATATTACCAAAGATAAGTCACTTCTGGCACGTGTAATCCTATCATTCGCTCTTTGTTATTGCTAACATTAGTATTAGCAAAGACTATAACATAATAATTTATCTATGGTATTAGTCAATAGAAACCAAGAGACTAACCAAAAAAATAATTGATTTACTATTAGATGAGGAAATTGTAGGTACTGTACTGGTCCAATTGTGTTTAAGTTATATAAGCCAGCTTTTGGAAACATCTCAATTTTGCTGCACACCAGGAAATCTGTTAGCTAAAGTTGATCTATATCTGTACTAGCCCCTCTCCGCGGTTTTACCTGCGTAATTCCCGTTCCCGCGTCCAGTAGTTTTTAAGTTTATTCATTACAAATCTTTCCTCTTTATAATATTATAGGTTAATAATAAAATTGAGGTGTCTGTTTTTAATGTCAAAATACCTTTATTTTTACTAAATAGATATGAATTTTACTAATACAATAACTATACCAAAAACTTAAAAAAAAAATAAAAAATCTATCTCTCCGGAATGTATAGAACGGCGGAACCGATTTTGACGTGACTTTTTTTGGTAGATAGCTAAAGTTACTCTGCGGAAATTAGGGTTCTTTTGTTTTTCGGAAATAATTAGGGTTCCGAAAAAAAAAAGATTAAAACTCATGAAATTGTGAATAAAATCCGATTCAATGCACAGACTTACTGGCAGGTATTTGAATTTGTGAGAAATATCTTTGCTTAATGTCAGTAACAAAAAAAATTGCAAAATAATTAGGAATCTGTATAAAAAAATTAAAATGTATATTACGCAGTGAAAGTTGATATGAAACGCGGGCGCAGCTGCGGTCACACAGCTAGTATTAAATAAATATGAAAGCGGTTTGTCCCACAAAGTTTCAGAATGTTTATAGCTTAAACAATTAAGTTTGGAAAGTTATTTACGAAGCTTCGTTGAAGATGCGGCGCGGTGAAATTATGATTCCATCAACTTAAACCCCTATATTAAATATATTCTATTTATAAAATTAAATATCTAACCTTTATCAATATTATCATTTTACTGTAAACATTGATTTTAAAGTGTAAGTAAATTTGAATGCGATATCATCATCTCTATATTCACATGTAAACCTCCTTCATAGATACCACTACAAACGTTCGTCGGTCCACTTTGTTAGTAGTGACAATAGGTAAATAGAAAGTAGTTCAAGACATTTTTCTCCTTTATTCACCAACGGATTTGCTTGGTTTTTTCTTGTTTATTAGCTATTGATGACCTTCAATGTTATGAGGTTTGTCCGTCTAACTGTCTAATGTTTGGCTTATAACTTGAGAACGATACAACTGAATTACATGATTATATTTCAATCTTTCACAATCGAAATAAACAAAAAACTTTTTTCAATTTAGGCCCTGAAAAGTCGCCATTGAAAGTCAAAATACTACCACTGCACCGGCTAGGGAAAAAATTATCAGTCATCGTTAAAATCCGAGAAGAAATAGATACAGAATACATTATAATATTTCTTATGTTTGCGGTCTTCTATTTGTGCGGTGTTTCGCAGCCTCCCCCACTCGTTGTTAGCCCAGAGAAAAGATGTCGTATAATCACTACAGTTTCTACAGGCTTCTCTTCTCTTTTCAAAGGTTTCTCTTATAACGTTAGGGTCCCACGTTTTTTTATAACAACTATACGAATCATAGTTATAATCGATTTTGCCGGAAGCATCTCTAAAGAAAGGTGTCATTTCCAAACATCTCTATCTTTCATGTAATATAAATTATTAGTCCAAATAAATTTTACCATGTATAGGGACCACTATTGAAAAAAATTCATCAAGCCAGTTATTTACAACGAGCAATAGCCGCGACTCTGTCCGCGTAAAATTCTGTGTTACAAATAAAATTACTATTTCAATAAAATATAAACTCTTATCTAAACATACATATTATGACTTTCATTTTACACAAATTTGCGTTCTCTTTTTCATCTAAGTTTTCAATTTTTTTTAAATCCTATATCTTGAGCCGGTTATAGACTATTTGCACACTATTTATTTGCATATTATCTAAATCCATCTTGTAATTTTTGCGTAACGCATAAAACACACATACAAAAATACCAAAGGAGTCGAAATGTGTTCTATCATTGTTTTTAATAACCCGCTAGTGGTTTTTTCTGAAATATATTTAAATTAAAAAAATAATGCATTCAATTTAGCCCCGGATAAGCCGCTTATGTTGGATAAGCGAACGTCAAAACACTAAACTTACAAACTATTTGAATATTTAATGAAGTGAAATCGAAGCGATTTGAAGCTATGATGGCGCAGTAGGTAGTGCTGACTGATTTTGCGTTAATGAACACGGATTCGAGCACACCTATCATCTCTAAAATCAGCCTGAGCTTTTGGTGAAGGAAAACATCGTGAGGAAACCATACCATGGTGGTAGGGCATTTTCTAATAATGCCCGCTTGAAAGTTTGATAACCTGTCGCCAAATACCAATAGTTAGTTAATAGTGTGTTCCGGTAGCATCACTTGAGAATTAGTACCTCTAGGTTTAGTGTGTTTAGCAAGCTGGATCACATCGTTACTTAACATCAGGTGAAATTGTGGTCAAAGCACTCAGTCTATATGGTATAAAAAAGCTAGTTTATAATATATATATATATATATCTCCATGCCAACAAAAACCATATAATTTCTTTGGTTTTTATTAAATATACATTTTTGTTTTGTGTAAATAAGTTTCCTTCGAAGAAAATAAATAAAATATAAAATACAGATCTCCGAAAATCGTGTCGGCCACGTCGCGTCTCGTCGGCTTTTTCACGAGTTACCTACGAGACGAAAACTTTTTGTAAGAAAACCTACGAAAAATAATTTCGCCCATAAAGTTTCAACATTTGTTTCAAAATTTTTTACGAAATATTTTCAGTTGTTTGTTGGAAGTTGTTTGTTTTACTTGTTAGTTCTTCTTTATGATTACCCAATCGTGTTTTTATTAAAATATATTATATTACTAGCTGTGTGCCCGCGACTCCGCCCGGCTTGCTTGCTTTCTATTTTTCACTGCGGAACATATTTTTTAAATAATCATTGGAATAGTGTTCTGTCGTTGCTGTCCATTGAATCGTATTTCGTTCGCAATTTCATGAGTTTTAGTTTTTTATTTTATTTTATTCTAAAAAGCACTGATACAGCATAAAAGCACCTCAATTCTAGATAACATTTTAACTCCCATACCCTATTACATTAGTGCACAACTTACACAGTTAAAAACTTTTATTATGAATGAAGATGAACAGAATACAGATTACGTAAATTATATTTTTTACAAACATTACGTGTATGTTGTATATTGTGTGTATAGTAATATCTGTTTGTCTCATTTGTAAGGTAATTTAATACTTTATAACTACCAACATAATTATGAATAACAAACATGTCTATACTAATAAAAAAAAAAGTGAAGCGTAGACTGTTTCAAAACATATAAATAATGGAAGACAACAGAACCATAGCGCGATGAAGAATCGTCTGTTTTGTCTGTGTCTTTGTTCCGGCCAATCTCCGAAACCGCTGGACGAATGTGGACGGGACTTTCTTGTTAGATAGCTGATGTGCTACTTTATTCTTTTGAAAATAATTAGGGGTTCCGCGTAACTCATAAAGATTGGAATAAAATCCGATTCAATGCACAGGTTTACTGGCAGGTAATTGAATTTGTGAGAAATATCTTTGTTTGATGTTAATAGAAAAAAAAAAATGAAAATGTTTAGGGTTTCGTATAAAAAAAAATTTAAAAACTTATTACGCAGTGAAAATTTATATGAAACACGGGCGCAGCCGCGGGGGACATAGCTAGTTATACTATATACTATAAATACTATAAATGTTTAACTCATTTGTATTATTATCATAATCTTACCTCATCGTAGTCTGGTGTACGGACGACGTTAGGGGGCGCTTTGGTGACAACTCTGCCGTACGTTTCACGAGGCATGTTCGAATACTGGTAGCGGAATCTGTTATTAAATAATTTCGAATTAATATGTCGATTGATTACCCATATAATTGAGATAATAGGAAAACAATGGAAAGCTGGCGTAAACGCCAGGTTAGTGTTCAAAGAGATTAAATAATGTAAATGAAAAATACTGATCTATACTACTAAATAAAATTGAAGTGTCTGTTTTTAATGTCAAAATAACAATTTTTTTAGTAAACAATATACATTGTATATATACGATGCCTATATCAAAAATACGATTTACAACATTTTTTTCTGCCTATCGACCGATATTGACGGGACTTTTTTTTGGAAGATAGCTGATGATTTTTATTTTACGAAAATAATTATGGTTCCCTGTAAAAAAATAAAACTCCAGATATTTCGAATAAAATCCGATTCAACGCACAGTTTTACGGGCAAGTGCTTGAATTTATGAGAAATATTTTTACTTTATCTTAGTACCAAAAAAAATAGAGTTCAGTATAAAAAAAAATTAAAACGCATGGAAGAATATATAAAACGCGGGCGCAGCCGTGGGCACACAGCTAGTTCAAATTAATAATCGATGTCTACGTAATAAGTGCTCAAACGGGCTAAAATTATTACATTGACATTAAAAAATAACTTCGTCTACTTAAAAACTAGCTTCGTCTGCAGAAACAAATAGTTTGACAACTAATTTTAGTTTGAAAGCCTGTATACTGTGCAATGACACGATTTTTCCATTTACACTGGAAACGTTTAGATTATACTGGCAATGGTGGTGTGTCTTTGTGAGTTAGAATTGTGATGTTATTTTATTTTTTTTATGATTATAGTTAATATAGCTTTGTCCCACGCCTTCGCTCGCCGATACTAACGGACAAACAGACGGATAGACGTTGCCTTTCATCCTTATCCGTAAAATAAGAACGTGAGAAACAACACGATAATGGTAATTTTTGATTTAATTCGTTCGATTCGTTTTTTAAATCAAATAAATCCCATACCTAATCAAGATAAAACACGTAGATCCTAGGTTCTCAACGTGTGAAGTAGCAGACCCAGATATAAATAGAGAGCATTGAAATAGAGCAGACAGGACGTGGGCAAATTAAAAATACACTCTCTAAAAAAGGCAAAAAAAAAAAAATTAAGACTTTAGAAAAAAAACACAAGTTTCAAACCGGACGCTGAAAAAAATGAGATCGAGAAACTGTGACGTAGATGAAGTCGTAGGCGTCCGCTAGTTATTATATAAAGAATGAAAATAGTATTTTGAATGAGTGGGATAAGTGACTGAGTAAAGTTACCTGGGTGCAGCGCGGGGCAATGCGGTGTAGACAGGCCATTCGTTGTACATGAGCGGGTCACGGAACGAGCTCACCTCGTTCATTATCTCAGGAGCGCGTGCTTGACGCTTAGAGAATCTGGGGAAAAATAGTTATAACAAGTTTCTTGAACGTGGAAATTGATGATCTATGAGATCTTATATGATCTCTATCAATGTCTTGTTTGATTCCCCCATCCATCCATCCATTTAAAGAAAGACGTCCACTGCTGAACATAGGTCTTCCACAGCAATCTCCACAACGAGCCATCTTGTGCCACCCGTATCCAGCGGATTCCCGCAACCTTCAGCAGTTCGTCGATCCACCTTGTGGAGGGCCTACCCACCGAGAATCCGTTGACCCCATCGGGGACCGATTCTACGAGCAATGTGCCTAGCATATTGTCACTTAAGTTTGACAATTCTTTGCAATGTTGGTCTCCTCATTACTGATTCGTTCAAGCAGTGAAACTCCGAGCACTCTCCATTGTTCTTCTCTCCATAACTTTTAGCTTTCTAATTAAGCCCATTGTAAGCGACACGTCTCAGTGCTGTAAGTCATCACTGCTAATACACACTGGTCGAAGGCTTTTGTTATGAGACACTGCGGTATTTCGTACGAGAAGATTCTGCGTAGCTTCCCGAACGCGGCCCAGCCGAGTTAGATTCGACGATTAAACTCTTTTTCGAGGTGGGACCTACTTAACTGTAGGATAGTTGTTTGATCGTTGGTATTAAGCCTTGTGAGGTAACTGATGAGAAACAGGTCAGAAGATTCTAGCTTCTAACCATATGTTTGTAGCTGTTAAGGCCGTTACATACGAAATAGTCAGTTCACTAAAAATATTAGGTAGCTTTATAAATGCGCACAAACAAACTATAAGAAAATCTAAAATTTGATATATAATGGAACATGTTAATCTATTCCAGATGGTAGTAGTGAAATAACACATTTTTACCATGAAAGTGGCAAAAAGACATACGATCCCCTTGATAAAATCGAATATCAAAATCAAAAAATCTTTATTCAATTTAGGCCTTAAGAGCTTATGAACGTCTAAAACACTACCACCGGTTCGGAAAACGACCCAGTCGAGAATAGCTGGCAAAAAACTCGATCTGGTTCTTTTAAAAAAAAATATAATATAAATAAATTTTTTTTTCGGTAATAAGCGGTCTCCGTAATTTTAAATATTCTTTCATAGAAGTTTTTGAATATTCACACTCTGTATTTTATGAGAAACCGTAGTAGGTAGTAGTAGTAGTAGCTTATTTCATATCCGGATTGTTAACGGGAGAAAGCACATTTAGAATCGGACTATGCGTGAACATTTAAGGTCTTACCAAATAGCGGGTGGGAAGGGACTGCGGTGGGTCGCTAGCATGACGTGAGAAGCTGTAATGTACTTGTTACTATAGAACACGTTACACAGAGCCGTCACATAAAAGGGTCACTTAGGGACAGGGCTGGTAACGCGGCATGACGCTAGCGCGAAATGAACAGTTGTAATCCAACTACAAACTAGAAAGTTTGTAATGGTTTCAACAGAGAGTGGGCGGTTCTGAACGACTGAGGGACTCTAGCGCGACATGAGTATTTATAATGTACTAATTAGCTTAGAAGATGTCGAGTCGCCGCAATGTGGTCTATAATAACATGGCGTGGACGTCACGCACAGCACAGCACGCACAGTCTCTATCTATCCACTGTTTGACGAAATCTTTACTCTCCAAGAAATAAGATGAGTGAATGATACCTACTATGATGAAAGTATTTTTGAAGTGAAAACTTGTTTAGTCGCGTTGATTCTCGGCAGAGGAAACCTTATAGATTCGTGCTACCAATACTATGACGTCAGCCGTCAACATGATACATGTATGTCTAATATAAGATGACATCTAAGTGCTGGCGTTCGGAGATAAATAATAAGATTTATTAGATATTTTGATTATGAATAAACTATATGAGAATGTGCATAATTATTGTTCGGAACGCCAAAAGATGTCAAAACATGACAAATGCTGTATGCTAAGTTACGTTAATAATTTCAATTAAAAAATTATGAAACTTAAAAATTCATAAAAACAGTTTTTCCAAAGTTCGAGTTTTGACTTCTGTCGGCAGTTTCCATGGCATCTATATGTGACGTATTCCCTGTGTTAAATTGTAAAAGCCAATACTTCGATGTGACCTCACCTCCACATAGCCTTCAGCTGGTCGCAGGTCGGTTCGTCCTTGGCGATGTCTCGATCACGGACTCTGACCTGCCGTTGGGCCACTGTCGTATCTTGATCCATGCGCTGTGACAATACAGCGCATGCGCACACCAACAAGCTCCAAGCACGCCAAAATGACCCACATCCTGGGAACAATAATTGAACGAACATTCTTTCAATATACTAAATAATTATGTACTTATTTTAAATGAAATAAGACCTAAAATAAATAGACTCGTGTTTTTTTTTCATTTTACGAATTAGCTTGTTTTCATTCATGATTTACTCATTGAATTTTGTCTTATCATAAAAAAAAGTAAACGTCAAATGCTGTTATAAAAAATTACAGTTGTCAATGACGTTGTTCTGTAAATATAGTGCCATTTTTTTGGTTCTGTTTATTCCGTTTTAAGGAATAGGCAAAAGTACCAAAACCATGCCATAGCCAAGTCGGGCTAATCATAACATGTTTATGTCATGACAAATGGCATTTCTGTCATAGTAGTCTTCTTCTTCTTCTTAGATAATGGCCATTTTGTGTATACACAATTTGTGCCAGTGTCATGTGGGTAAGATGTATTTCTCAATCTACTATCAGCGTTACCAAGCTCCAGCAAAACGGTAGCCCATCCTGCTCGAACTTTCTATGAAGCTTTGTCGGCACTTCAGAATAAATGTTACGCTTTATTTGCCATAATACTCTTAATTTGTACACAATAACGGCATATATAAAAAACGGCAATAAGATTATATGACATATTTCAAATACACAAGTTTAATGAATTAAACAAAATAACTGCTACATGACAAACTGAGATCCCTCCGATAAACTCACTCAGTAGCCATGGAATTGTTCGTCCAATAGGACAAGCGAAAAAAATATTTGTACATATTGCTTATTCTGCATTACAAACTTGTATCAACACTCTAGCAAGACGATGGCAATTCCTTTGGAATGTTCCATGTAATTTTCGTGGCATCTCAGAATAAAAGTTTCGTGCCATTATTTTCTATACACTTCCCTTGTACATAATAACTAATAAGCAAACTATATAACGTAAAACGCCATCAAAATTACATAATAATATAGTACACGTTAATTATAAATAAGGACTATACATGACGGATCAAAATTGCGCCAAGAACACCCTATGATTGTTAGCCGAATGAAATATATTTTTCAATGTTACGTTTTAACGAACTGTTCTCGCTGCTCCGTTCGCTTATTATGTTTTCTATATCACAGAATTATTCACTGCGTAATATAATTTCAAATAATCACTGGAATATAATAGACTGTATTTTTTCGTACAAGTTCTAAATAATTTTCGGCCCTAACAAAAAGAAAATTGTAAGTCACAAATTCCTTGCCAATAACACTGCCCATTGAATCAAAGTCTGTTAGTCATTTTAATGTTTTTTTTTTACGCGGAACTCAAGTCATTTTTAAACAATAAAAGTTATGCCTTACAACTTTAGCTATCTGGTAGAAAAACTCGTGTCAAAATTCGTCTAGCCGTTCCGGAGATAAGCCGAGATAAACAAACAAAAAAAATTTAAATTATGTGTTTGCTAAAAGTACAAGTTTTTATTATCATGTATTTAGTAAAAAAAAAAAAATTATTATTTTGATATTACAAATAAACACTCCAATTTTATATATTTGTATAGTCAAATACACTATTGATACATAATATTGAGATGTGACCCAATGGCTTTTTGAATAAATAATCTACACGATTTTTATTTCGAAAATATCGAATATTACTTTTACATAAACACAATAATTAAGTAGATATTTTGTTCTTTATGAACGCTACTTACATATATAAGCAGTATGTAACTTAGTGTATTGATGCATTTCCGATTTCCTATAACTCCAAGAAAGTTGTTCGTTTCCGAGTTGTCGAAGGCTGTAGCGATGCTATTAATATATCTTACTACAATATGCTATAAATAACCTATAACATTATTCAAGGCAGTAATAGAATTTTACGACGCGACGTGATCAGAGTTGAGATGGGTTTTGATCGTTGCTCGAACTTAGGGTTGGTTGTGAGGAGGGGGTGAGGGGGCGTCAGGCCGCTGAAATTGCAATTTAAAAGAATATGAAAAAATATTAAACTCTTAGTTTTATCTATACTAATAAATATAATTAAGGTGTCTGTTTGTAGTGTAAAATTATTTTTACGATATACGATACCTATACCAAAAATACAATATTTTAAATTTTTGTTAGTCTGCCTGTTTGTATCGGGTAATCTCTGGAACGGCTGGACCGATTTTGACGGGACTTTTTTTGGTAAATAGCTGAAGTTACTCCGCGTAACTTAGGTGTATTTTTGATTTTAGAGTTAGAGTACCGCGTGAAAAAATAAAAAACTAATAAAAATTGAATAAAATTCGATTCAATGCACAGTTTTACGGACAAGTGTTTGAATTTATCAGAAATATTTTTACTATATTATAAAAAAAGAAGAAAATAATTAGGGTTCCGTATAAAAAATAAAACGCAGTAAAGAACATATGAAACGCGGGCGCGCAGTTGCGGGCACGTAGCTTGTTTTGGAATAAAGTTTTCTATAAAGTTTTAATAAAAGCAAAGTTATTAATTCCGGAAAGCGTTTGAATGGCGCGTACACGATTTAGCGCCGTACCCGAATCGCAAGTGTTACCAAGTCAACGGTTTTTATCAGTGCGTCAGAATTTTAGTTTAACAGCAATAGAAAAAATTTTCCGAGTTTATAGTTTTTTTAGAGTTGTTAAATGCGAACGAACGAAATGTTAAATGCGCAGACCATTAAATATTGTTCAATACATAGACTGTAAGTTACTGCAAAGTATTTTATGCTTTATTTTTCTATTTTTTATACGTTGACTAATAAGTTTAAATCACAACCGGCGCTATAGTTTGTTCATTAAATTTTATTATTTTACCTTATACTTTGTAATGTAAAATGCATTTTACGTGATTAAGTTTCGCTTTTTTGGACAAGTGAAGTGTATCAGACAAGGAACATGAATTCTGATTTGCCTCAAATTTCCTTGGATATTTCTAGACTTTTCCGCTATTTTAGCAGAACGTTTTATGAAAACTAGAAAAATATTATATAATTGTTATCACGTAGCATTAGTAGAATTGTGTATACACACACAAAGTGGTTATTAATTAAACATTGTGATAATTAAAATATTATTTCACATGTACATAAAATTTAGTCGCTTTTTGTTGAGTTTTTAGATAGCTTTTTACCTTAATTTGACTGACGTTGTCAGAAATTTACGTAGAAAATATTCATTATTTGATTTCTAATTAGTTATACAATCGCTAGACGTTGGGAGTAAGAAAAATAAGAAACCCGAACGTATCTATGAGAAATATTCTCTTTCTATCACAACTAAATTTCATATTATTTGAATTTTTCAATTAGTCGTTTTGATTAAACCCTTCTATAATCAAAAATAAGCCTTTATTCAGTAATGAAAAGCTTATGAACTTGATTAAAAAATATACAAATGGTGTTATATGGTGAAATAGTCGCATATTATAACATAACATGATAATTCTAGGAAATCTCAAGTAGGATTTACATATCAGAGTAATTCAAAAGACGTCAGGATACGAATATTACTTGAAAAATAAGTAGTTATTGTGTAAAAAATTCTCGAATCAACGTATTTCAATTCTATTGTACAAGCGGCCTGAGTTTTAGGTCAAGCAAAATATTTAAAGCATTTAAATTTGAATAGATATCTATAATGTATTTATGCAAATATGTAATATGTTATAAGAGAGAAAATAACATAAAAATTCCAAAATTAATTTTATTTGGATAATTAATAACATATAAACTGGCAACACTTCTGTTCATAACGTGCTCATTTGATTATCCCATTCTATTTTAGTCACAAAGCCAACACTAATTGTGTGTTGTGTTGTATTAGTTATCCAGAATACAATGCGGCGTATTAGATTTGTTACTTAAGTATTGATTTTCAATAACAATTTTACTTAAGTTTCTTGCGTAGGTTTTGTAAACACAATATGTGCTTCTTTGACAACAAATTCTTTTTATTGCCATAATAAGGTCCTCAATATTCTCTGAGTTCAAGTAGCTCGGCTCGGTCACATTGCTTTGATGGCGAAATAGACCGTCCAGTAAAACATAGAATAAACGCAGCATGGATGAAATGGCGACAGGATACAGCAAAGAATCCGGAATTCCTTCTTAAATTAAAGAAGAAGATATACAAGGGCATGATACGGTTTGACGTTTTGTTATGGATCAGAATGTTGCCCCATAAAAGTGAAGGATGAGAGGTGACTTCATGCAGTCGAGATGCGAATGTTGGAATGAATGTGTGGGGTAGCAAAAATTAGTATATGAAAAGAAGTTTGAAAGTGACACCAGTAAAAGAGAAGGTAAGGAGTAAGCCTCTGTCTTGGTATGGAGATGTAATGCAAAGGGAGTAAGGGGATCTTGTAAGAAAGGAATTGGATATAAATGTGAATGGTTATAGGTGAAGGAGAAGATCAAAGAAAAGATGGATGAATTGTGTAAAAATTGATATGCTTAAAAAGGGAGTGAATGTGTGAAAGAGATGATCTCAAATAGAGAAAAAGAAAAACCATCATGTGGTGACGATTTTTTTTGCATCCTATCAGTTGTTTTTCTTAACGTAATAATTACATAGACCATGATTGCCAATTTAAAAAGTGCTAGCCATAAAATTATTTAGAAATAACACACTTTCCATGGAATCTATCTTACGTTTTATCTTTTATTTATTGAAGAGGAAGATAATAATAGTTCATGCAATTAGTGGCACAACTCGACTCCATAGCAAACGCATAGTTTTATTGACAGTGGAGAAATAAGTTAGTCAATCTCGCTTTATTACTATGAATAGTAAACACTATTTTATATTAATTACACTAGTAACCAGTCCCAGCGTCGTATGGGTGAATAGAACGATAGATTAGTACCTATACTTCATTTAGACAAATCAGATACATATAACAATTCCTTTACGTTAAGTTTTTTCATGCAACTACGTAATGAACGCACTTAGATTATGCAGTTGTTTTAGTTTCTACCCGTGTTTTGATAGGCTAATGTTATTATGATCTTACTGGAATATAAATATAGCCTCACGGACTTTCTTGTAAAGTAATGATCAGATAACATGTAGTGCCTATAAAAATTTGTGTTAATAGTTATTGCAGCGCAATCCAAAATAATGACTATGATAGGCAAATTTTGGATACTTTTGTTTACGTTGTATTTTTTGTGAGGCTATCTAATTTAAAAAAAATACGGCAATAATAATGTACTCTTCTAAACGTGAAATAATTTTTAATTTTAAAATCAAACCTTTTCTCTGTACAATATTAGTTTAGACTACGAGTGGCCGTGATTCCGCTCGCGTAATAGCAGCTTAAATTCTTAATGATTTTGTTAAAATATTTACTAGAAAGAACGTTATGGCCGATATTTTTGTGTTGAGTTCATTCATCATTTGCTTTTTTCTATAAATAAAAAAAATATCATTTTTTTTTTCTGAATTATATTTTTTATGATTTTCCTAAAAAGTTTTCTTAAAAGTTAAATTCTCAGATACTCACAACTAAAGGAAAACTTTTTCAAATGTGAAATTCGGGATCAGTAACGCCTAGTATAGACATTTGTCACAGAATTTGGATCGCAAATAGAGCCTGCAGATTTATTATCAACTAGCCGTGCGTCCGCGGCCGCGCCCGCGTTTTATATGTTCTTCACTGTGTTTAATTTTATATATGGAACCCTAATTATTTTCTTAGTTTTTTTAGGTCAACATAAAATATTTATATATATATTTCTTATAAATTCAAGCACTTGCCCGTAAAACTGTGCATTGTATCGGATTTTATAAAATTTTCATGAGTTTAATTTTTTTACGCAGAACTATAATTATTTTCGGAAATAAAAAGAACCCTAATTAACCCGGAGTAACTTTAGCCATCTATAAAAAAAGTCCCGTCAAAATCCGTCCAGCCGTTCCGTAGATTACCCGGAACAAACAGACAGATGGACAGACAAAATTTTAAAAATTTCATTTTTGGTATAGGCATCGTGTATACATTCATACCTATCTAGTAAAAAAATAATTTTGACGCTACAAACAGACACTTTAATTTTATTTATTATTTTCTGTTAAAAGTAATTACATAAATTTTAATATATTTAATGTGTCTAGTAGCCATAAAAATAAGAGAATAGGAAAACAATGGAAAGCTGGCGTAAACTTTAATGGGAAAGATATAATTGTACTGAAACCAAATCGTATGTTATTAATTTTGAAAATATATAAAAGTAAATAAATAATATGTTATGAGGATCAACAGTTTGACTTTATTGTGTACAGCACGTATAAAATAAGTAAAATTTAAGAACGATTTTAACCTTCACAAAATAGGGATTCGTAGACAATGGCTGTCGTATAATTATAGGAGCATATAACCTTAATCTGTTGTTTGAAATTTGTATTAAATTCCTTTAAGGACCCTTTTTCATACAATGGCCTGATCTATTCGTGGCATAAAACAGATCGCTAATTAGATCCTTTAATTATGTGATTTATTTTAGATTAGCATTTTCTGAGGCTGTTTTCGGTTGAGTAATTAATCTTAATAAACATTTAAATTTATTTCCTAATAAGATTATAATTTGAGAACAGTTCGATCAATTAGGCTGTTTACTTTTAAATAGTAAGCTATACTAATAAATTAAATTGAAATAAAATTGAAATGTCTGATTATAATAAAAAATACTCTTCTTTACTAAATAGATATGAATATATATACGATATCTATATTACCAAAAAATACATTTTTTTTTTAATTTTTGTCTGTTTGTTTCGGGTAATCTCAGGAAAGGCTGGACTGATTTTGACGGGTTTTTTTGGTTAGATAGCTGATGATACTCCGCGTAACTTAGGGTACTTTAAGTTTTCGAAAATAATTAGGGATTCGCTATTTTAAAAAAACAAATTCATAAAAATTTCAATAAAATCCCATTCAATGCACAGTTTTACAAGTAGTGCAAGTGCTTGAATTTATGAGAAATATTTTTACTTTATCTTAGTACTAAAATTTTATTACGGTTCCATATAAAAAAAAAAAAATAGAAAGCCGTGAAGAATATATGAAACACGGGCGTAGCCGCGGCGCATAGCTAGTTCAACCATAAAATTAAAATTTTGAAGTGACGAATGGCGCAATTGGTAGTGCGATAGGATACCACTTCAATTAACTCAGGTTTGGACGTGCCTATTAGACTCTACAATCAGCCTCAGCATTCGGTGAAGGAAAACATCCTGAGGAAACCATAGCATGATGCCTCTAATAATCCTACTACCAGCCTCAAGTTTAAAAACCTTTTTTCATACACCAGTAGGTGTCACTTGAGAGCCAGTACCTCTAGGTTTAGTGTGTTTACTATACTGGACTCACTAGTCACTTAAGGCCAGGTGAGATTGTGATGAAAGTGCTAAATCTATATAGTATTAAAAACAACAGATTTCCACACAATCTTTATTGATAACACTGATCGACTAATACACAGAGATGAAAAATGTCTTGAAGCGGTACATATCTTTGCCTATTCATATTTTTATATCGTCTGGAAAATTTGAAAATAAATTGATTGTACATTTTATAGGGTTTTCGATGTGTACTCGCAACCTTAACTTACGATTCGAATCATGGATTACAGTATATATTTTTTTTTTATCTATATATAATTTGACTTTGAAAATATTTTCAACAAAAAAAAAAAAAACCATCAAGATAATTAAAAAGATAAGCAGGAAAATTAGGATTTTAAATAATTATTTTAGAATGTGCTCTTGATTGGATCTAGCTAGCGCTATGTAACGTTAGAGGATTCAGTACATCCCCACCTGAATATATCACAGAATAATTCTACCTAACAATATAACGTAACATAAAACTAGAAAAGTTATATCCAATAAAATTCACAGTACAGACGACGCGCAGCTGTCGACTGAGAAGCGTTCTAGATCTCATAGATTAAATCAATCAGATGCGATATAATATCTTTATATACATTTATAAATCTTCTATGCTAAACTCCTCCTAAACGGCTGAAACGATTATAATCAAATTTTTTGTGTGGATTCGAGAATGGCTTATATTAGCAATTTGGTCCAATTTATTTTTTCATATATTAAACGCGAACAAAGTCGCGGGCACAGTTAGTATATTTATAAATCTAATTTGTCGTTAATAATAAATATAGTAATACTTAATGTGTGCCTTTTAAAATATGGTTTAATAATTCGTATATCGGGCAAATCATCATTATGCAAATGAAAGATGTCCACTGCTGGACAAGGTGTTAGGTCTCTCCCAGTGATCTGCACAACGATCGTTCAATTGCTATAATAACCACGCTTGGCAGGCAGATTGGGAGATCAGCTCAAATGCCCCCTTCATTTCAAAAGAAATATAATTTTTGCATGGTGGGACGGCATTTTCTAATAGTGCCATCATGTGTAGCTACCAGCCTCAAGTTTGGATACCTGTTGCCAAATACCGATAGGAGGTATCTTCCGGCAGCATCACTTGAAAACCAGTACCTCTAGGCTTAGTGTGTTTACCATCCATGACCACATCGTTACTTAACATCAGGTGAGATTGTGGTTAAATCACTAAGCCTATTTCGTGTAAAAAAAATTATACAAATTTGGCATAAAAATATTCGTTAGACAAATATAGTTTTAACTTTCTTCTCACTCATGAAAAGAAATATCCGAAAACGTATGCGCTCTTGAATTTTCTCTCTTAATTCGTCGCCAATTATATATAGCGCAAAGGGTTTTATTTAAAAAAAGAATGATACTCGAATCTAATCATCATACTTTGAAGCACATACAAAAAAGTTGTTATGACTGACAGATGTTCAATTGAATGGCGGCATTGTAACTGGTGAATATTAGAACAAAATGATTTCTAACTTAAGGAATTTTGTCTCTAAGCAATGAAGTTAGGTAACTTAGTAAATTAGGCAGTCTCACAAAACTTAGGTATTTTAAATGGTGTAATTTAAACCAATGAATGATCCTAATTTATTTAATTTAATTTTGTTTTTGGTTTTTGATTGTTAATATTTTATAAGCGCTTCGCATGAGCAATGTATCCGAATATAACTTATGATTGACAAAACGGTTGCCATGATGACATACCTTATTATACAGAATAACGAGAATATGATAAAACTTCGATTTGAGACATTATAATAACTTTAATATATTTTGGATTATAATTACGAATCTGATATGATTCCTTCAGAATGGACTTACACGTCTGCTATATGACAGGCGTGTATAGTCTTTGCGCTTGACGACTACGAATGCTATCTGATAATAGTGTTACAAAGTAATTTTCCAGAGAGATGTGAGCTTTTAAAGCTCCACTTCTATTCTATTAAGTACGCTAGCGAGGGACTTAAGTAACACGTAATGACGTAACGTTGTTAGGTACGATACTATATCGTCATAGTATCACATAGTACATTCAGATATGCGTATATTTATTCTTTTTTTTTAAGCTGTATTTTTTGCCTAAAATTATTTGTGATACTAACGGAAAGTAAAAATATTTGTAACAAATTTAAACATGTTTATTGGAACGGATTTCGTTCACAATTTCATGAGTTTTGTATATTGTCAAAATGCACATTTGAAAATAAATAGTATGTCATAAAATTATAATTTGTTTGTTCTGAGTGTAACCCACAGTTATATATGTATAAAAATAAATATAGTAAAACGTTAATAACTTTTTATAATGATTTTCGTTTCCATGAATGCGAGGGTGTATAATAAAATGTCTTTGAAGCCGTAATATTTCATTTGAATATGGTATGATTTAAACGATGATACGTAGGATGTTTCTCTTCGTAATTTTTCTTGTTGATTGCATAATATTTCGTGTTAGCAGAAATTGAACTCTAACATCTGTTCAAGAGTGGGAAGTAATTAAATTATTATTAGCGGTTATTGGAAAATGTATTTTTCGATATATAAGTGTTTTGCTAACGAATTCATTCGATGATTGAACCCGCACAAGATGGAGTTTGGTTTTATAAATATATTCCTTAGGTCTAGATCTTGATGTTTCATGTATGTATATTATAATTTAGTTATTCAAAAATCAAAATAAAAAAAATCTTTATTCAATTAAGGTCCTAAGAAGGCACTTATGAACGTCTCAAACACTACCACCGGTTCGGAAAACAACCCAGTCGAGAAGAGCCGGCAAGAAATTCGATCTGGTTCTTTTTTTTATAAATATGATATACATCATTTTTTTTTATATAAAAAACTATACAAATCATAGTCTTAGCTATTGTTAGCGGAAGCACAGAGACTTGGGTTAATTCCAGACATCACTATCGTTCACGTAATTATCCACCCTGTAACCTTTTGAGATCCAGTTACTATAATATATGGTAGGAACTTTATTTATTTAAAAATCATACGGTCATTTGTGATTGTTTTTATAGACAAAATATAAACAAGGAATAAATTATTTTTTATACAAATACTAGCTGGTGCCCGCGGCTTCGTCCGCGTTTCATATGTTCTTCACTGCGTGCTTAAAGAAACAAAAAAATGAAGAAAAAAATGAGTCTTATTTTTATTAGCAGAAAAAATGTACATAAGAGCAAATTGAAAAAAAAGGAGACCGGGTAGATACAATCAAAAAATACAAACAAAGAACTGTTAAATACTCTCACTATGTATTATTTCCACGTCACCACTTTATTATTTTGCAATATCAGGAAAATTCACTTTAGCAGATAGAACTCAATTGTCCCTGTGTTGGCTCTACAGAGCTTTATATAGTCATTACATGCAATGTGACATGTGGCCGGTGAGAGACGGTCCTACCGGATGTAGGCGGATTATATTTTAAGGAGCCGCCGGATGTGTGGCGAAAATATTGATAACACAACATACAAGCGATAGGAAAAAAAAAATGAATTTTATCCATAATTTATTTCCTGACAATTTTCCGTTGTTTTAGTCACTATTCTGCCATCCGGATTGGAGACAAAGCCAAGTTTAATATCATAAAAAAATCGGTACAGCTATTCTTGAGTTATATATGGTGTAACTAATCAGACTTTGTTCTATGTATAACTAACTGTGTGCCCGCGGTTCCGTCCGAAAATAATGTTTTGATGGTCTTACTCATTGAATCGTTTGAATTTTGTTAACAATTTTATGAATGAATGTTATGAATTTTATTTATTTTACACGGAACCCTAATAATTTTCATATTATTTTTTTTGGTAGGTACTAACAGAAATCAGAGGTCACAAATTCAAACACAACAAGTACAACTGTGCATTCAATCGGATTTTATTTACGACTAGCTTTTCTTATATTCTTCACTGCGTTTTTTTTATATACGGTTTCATAATAATTTTCCTAAAAAAATTGAGTACTATATAAATAGTTATACTATAAAGTATAACTATTTCTCATAAATTATAGCACTTGCCCGTAAAACTGTGCATTGAATCGGATTTTATTCAATTTTTTATGAGTTTTATTTTTTTTCACGCGGATCCCTAATTATTTTCGAAAATTAAAAGTACCGTAAGTTACCCGGAGTAACTTCAGCTATGTACCAAAAAAAGTCCCGTCAAAATCGGTCCAGTCGTTTCGGAGATTATTCATTACACACAGACAGAGAAAATTTTCCAAAATTGTATTTTATTTATTCATTCATATTTATTTAGTAAAAAAAATTTTTTTTTGACATTACAAACATTTAAATTTTATTTATTAGTATAGATTTGATGAGTTTTATTTTTTTTAGGTGAAACCCTATTAACCCTAAAATAAATTACAAGCACACACTTGAATTATTAGTAAAGATTACCTATTAATAAATCAAACACATTAACGATAAAACAGGGTAAAATAAACCATTCAGTATGTTTACTCGCGCATGAGCTCTGAAAATTTGCATAACAATGTTTGAAGGGGTGAGTGTGGGGGAGGGGGCGCACCTCGAATCGGTGTAACAGCTTCATCACACTTACCTTTATGACTTTGAAATATAAACATTTTTGCAATATGGCTAAATCAAACAGGCTGACATGCATATTCCACCAGTTATTAATTACAAATGACTTATCATTCTCACGCCCTATTCCCAATTTCTTTTCTTTTTTTTTCACGAAATAGGCTCAGTGATTTGACTGCAATCTCATCTGAATCTGATGATGTGGTCCAGGATGTGGTAAGCACACTAAGCCTAGAGGTACTGGTTCTCAAGTGATGCTGCCAGAACACACCTCCTATTGGTATCGGGTGACAGGTTTTCAAACTTGTAGGTGGTAGCAGGATAGCATCATTAGAAAATGCTCTACCACCACGCAAAATTATATTTCTTTTGAAATGCAGGGGGCATTTGGTGCGATCTTCCAAACTGCCTTCCAAGCGCGGTTATTATAGCAATTGAACTATCGTTGTGTAGATCTTTGTCCAGCAGTGGACATCTTTCGTTGACATAATGATGATTGGCCCGATATACGAATTATAAAACAATATTTTGAGGGACTTGAGGGAAGTCCAGCTATCCAGGCGGGCATTATTTTAAAATGCCCTACCACCTTCACGCGTTTCCTCATGGTTTTTTTTTTTTTTCCTTCAGCGAAAGATAAGGCTGATTTTTTAGAGTTTGATAGGTGGATTTGAACCCGCGTCCATTGACTCCAAATCCGACCGTACTACCAACTAAGCCATCATCGCTCCAAAATTTTACTTTAGGTCGGAACAATATGTTTTTATCAACCATCATTTCTTCATTTAGGTATTTCTTTTTCTTACATATTATTTCTAAGACTAAGAAGTGTAGCTGGCTTGAGAATCATAGATAAAGTATAGAATAGTATAATAAGGCAACGTTGTGTGCGGTAGAAGTTGTAGTGAAAGAGATAGAGAAACGAACACATAATTGGTTTGAACATGTGGAGAGAATGAATGAAGATAGATAGATGAAACAAATTTACAAGGCGAGTGTGACTGGGCAAGCTGGTAAATGTCGTTCTAGGCGAACGTATCTCGATCAGACCGAGGGCATTCTGGAGAAAGGCCAGGTCAAAAGTACTCGTAACCGAAGGGCGTGTATGAAAGTAGAAGACTCGAAAAGACGTGTGTCAGGATCGTAGCAAGTGGAAGGATGTAGTAATGACTTTGATGGGGGAGAGACGTGACATTATGAATTTATACGAGTATATTATTCCTTACACAATCCATTTACACTTTCTTTGGCCTTTCTCTACTTTTCTATTTTTCTACAGTTATATTTATTGCTGTTTTATCAATATACGCTTCCTCTCTTCTCATGGCTCCACTTTAAACTCCCACTATTATAATTAGTCCTGACTCTATCCGTTCTTGTCACACCATACAATTATCTTAACATTCGTTTGTCATACATGTTCTTTCTAGACCCGCCAATTTGATCCAAAGAAAATTAATTACAAATCACTGGAGGGAAAAAAGTGCACCGGTGACGTTACACTAATTGTCAAGTATTATTTTGTAGACAGTACACGTTTTACAATGTTAGTACAATGGATATTCATTAAAAAAGGACTACATCTGTATTTAGATAGGGACTTCGAGTAAAAAATACTGGTTTTAAAAAAACGAATGCCTATCAACATAAACTTATTGGCGGAAGTAGGAAGTCGTTTACTCAATTATACTCCAAGATAATTAATTAGTGATACTTAGTTGAATGATGAGAAATTAAAATTTTATGAATATGTTTGTTATTTCATTTGTGTAAGTAAAACCTTCTTTTATAAGGTCAATAAACGACATTTTGAACGTAAAAATTCGCTTGTAGGTCTCTCGATCTGTACCAGGCTCGCATAAGTGTGCGTCGCTTGCTTTCTAACGGCTTTTAGGCTGAGATACGACGGAAATCTCGCAAATGCATACCGTGCGGTTGAAATCATAAAATAAATAAAATCAGACTGCACTTTTAATGTAGCAGATATTCGTTACGATACGTTATGGAAAATTAATTATATTTGGGATGGAATGGCTAAAATTAAGTTTATGTTCGCTCTTAAAAAAAATTAAAACATGGTATTCGAGGCTTCGAGTATGTTAATTATTGATCATAACATAAAAAAGGGGGGTACTTTGATTATATTGGAGTACCCGCGAGAATTGACGCAAATTTCAGTTTGGTAAAAACTTGACGCGAGGATACACGTTTTTATATGTGAAAATTTTTTGTGCTTAATTTTAAGAGTGCCCAATTATATTTCTTTCCTAGCCTTCCTAGCTATTACTCAGTTCATACATTTACACTATACCTTGGTTACTACACACGAGCTACGGAAGGTGCAATAGGACACAGACGTTACTTGAGAGATAAGTGCCGATCTATAAGTAATTATTTCGGTCTACTGCGAAGCGCAGTAGGTTGGTCAGCTAGTGCGTAAATGTATTTTCCTCGAAAAAAAAGGTCGGCCAGGGTTGATCACGACCCCCGAGTCGTTTATACTAGGGCCCAGCGCGATTCGGATGATTACAGTCGTGACCAACTCGAACAGAGTATTAAGTAAAATTTTCGTCACTTATAAATAACTATATTATCTTCTTTCAGGCTGAAAGTGTGACAATCTTATTACAATAATCTGTAGACTACAAACTGTAGAATATGGTCAAACTTTGCAATATCTGTAAAGTAACTGAGCTTAAGAGGATACACGGTTGGCAACAAATTTAAAGAATAGGTGTTTCAGAAATCCATTGCTATCGCGTTATGCCCCAGTGGAAAACTTAAATAGATCACGAAAGAGACAACTGCAGCTCGGGCTGATTATACCTGTGAAAAATAGATCATAAAATCAAAATAGATCAAAAATATAATCATCACTTCGTATTCCCCTGTTCCTCCGCCAAAACGGAACCGATTTTTCTTCCAATTACAAAATAGAAATGACTTCGACTATTCCTCTACATTTTGCTTTTATTCGTCAAACTTATTTGACGGACATCTGAAAACGATGGTAAAACCATGTCTTTTTTTAATTTTTGAAGACTACTTAATTATCTATAATAATAATTAATTTATAGAAAAAATCATATATCCCCTGCGACATGCGGATGGTGTAATTCGCTATTTCACCTCTGTCTAACCCTTCGGGGATAACAGGCGTGAGCTTATGTTATAGAATAAATGTCGCCCACATTTCTTCTGAATGTGTTGTGGGATTATAATGTTCCATCCCGATATAATAATGATTATTAGTAAAAATATTGAGCGCGGGACAATGTGATTAATTTTCAAAAAGAAATCATAAAAGGGATAACATAACAATTATAAATACCAGAAATATCTGCGGATTGTGTACAGAAATTGTATTGAACGTGGACCTTTTGTAGAAATAAAATTAAAATTTCTGTGTAAGTTAAAGTTTCCACGACCATAATCGAATGTTAATTTTATTTTAAGATTTTCAGGTAAAACAACAGTGATAAATATTACATAAAATGTGATTTAAATTTGAAAAGTTACTCAAAGGGAAATGGACAACGGACAATGCTTGAAGTTATACTGCGTGATCGAATCATGAATGAGGGAGAGAGATCCGTGAAACCAAAGTAACCGACATTGCCAGAAGAATTGTCAAACCCAATTGGCAGTGGACTAAGCACGTTGTACGTAGAACCGATACCCGATGAAGCCAACTGGTTCACAAATCGCGACCACGTACCGGAAGACGCAGCGTGGGTAGGCCCTCAAAAAATTAGACCGCCGATATGATGAAGGGTGCGTAAATTCGCTTGGCGTAAGACCGGTCATTGTGGAGACGTTTGGGGGAGGCCTATCTCCAGCAGTGAACGTTTTTAGGTTGACACGATGGCGACGTTTCTTTAAAGATATTAAAACAACTTGTGGGAAAATGGGAATGTAGATTCCACTTGTAATATAGTTTTATTTACATACAGTTGTCTGACTCGTGTGTGATTGACTATCCAAATCCAAGAAACAATATAATAAATTATATGCCAAACCCTGATATTAATGTTAAAAGCTATTTATAATTATCAGCAGTAGTAAAAATATTCGTCCAATAGGGCAGGGTAAGGAGACGATTGTCCATACTGCCTATTATGAATTTCAAACTTGTATCAACACCCTTTTATTTTTTTTTTTGACGGGGGGAAATGCATTTGTATCAACACCCTAGCAAGACGATGGCAATTTCTCTAGAATATAATAGAATATACCCTTTATATTGCGATAAATATCTTTCAAATAAATCAAAATAAAGATTATCAGCACTAATATAAAAAAAAACTAATAAATTGTACAGTCACTGAAAATACAAAGTTTCGTATATAAATTAATGAAATTTATGTAAACTAATTAAAAGTATTTAAACTTGATACAGCCTACGCACGCTTTGAGCGGATTAATTTGTTATTTATTGCTTGCAATACTCGACATTAAGTTGCTTGAAAATTTGCGTGATTCAATTCGTAAATATTATAATTTTATTACCTGACTTTATTTATATAGAACTTTTGAGTAAGATATATTTTTTAGTTATGAAAGAAAGAAAAAGGATGTAATGCCATAATTTTACATACAAATATAATTAAGATTACATGGAAAAATACATAATTTAAAAAAAAATCTAGGTAGCCATGGGGACTGTTAACAGAGATTAAAACTTGAAACTGTATAAAAACTGTTTTTAATGTTTAAATTTTATAATTTGTTAAAAGAAATGAGTCATATAGCTAACATTTAACGTATAGCATATGGCTGCTTTTTACATCTATTGGCGTTCCGCGGAATAATTATTTTTTACAATTAAATTATATTATTAATTTCATTTTCATGTAGTTTACTCTTAATCAAAACAAATGATGGAGTGAGTAAGCATATATTTTATTATTTATAACTGAGCGCCAGCATTTAAACATCATATTAAACTCGACATACTGCAGCATGTTCACGGCTGACGTGATTATCTTGGTAATGTGAATCTATAAGTTGTTCCCTTACCGAGAATAAACGCCGCTGAAGGAGTATTCATTTCAAAAATAATGAAGAATTGGCGTTAAAATTTGTCAAAAGTAATCACAAGACGGCCATGTTTTTCAAAGATGTCAACTAATTATATCATGAAAAGAACAGACCATAAACAAAGCTGACCACTGAGAACAAAATTAAAAATCTGATCAAAAATAAGGAACTTACAAGCATTTTAATTTTATCATAGAGAGAAAAAGAAAGCATACTGTGCTAAGACATGACGTCCACTTTAAGCGTTTCTTAAAAGTCAAAAAAGTGTTTTTAAAATTTGTTTTTTGTAGGAAAGTGATAGAGCACAGCACAAAAAATAAATAAAATACCTACTACATTTTTTTTTTTTTTTTTTAAGATTTAGAAACCGATACTACAGGTAAAGACATCCACTACTGGACATAGGTCTTCCCTAAAGATAAGTATAGTCATTTTGTCATAAAATGTGGGTAAATCATGAATAGTAGTTTCTTTACACGATAGTCCTCAGTGCTTTGACCACAATCTCACCTGATGTTAAGTGATGATATGGTCCAGGATGGAAAACACACCACCAAGCCTAGAAATACTCGTTGCTGGAACACACCTACTGGTATTTAGCGACAAGTTTTTTGTAACTCAAGGGTGGTAGCTACCCCGATGGGCATTATTAGAAAATGGCCTACCACTAAGCTATGGTTTCCTCGCAATGTTTTCCTTCACCGAAAGCTCAGGCTGAATTTTAGAGTTGGATAGGTGGGTTCGAACCCGCGTCCAATAATGCGGTATCCAGCCGCACTATCCACTGCGCCATCATCTTAATTTCATGCTTGAAATTGTTGTGTAAATAGTTCCAAAAACACAAGGCATCGGAGCGAAACGCGAAACAAAATTACTGCCTTAGCTGGTCACTTGACACAATGTGTACAAACGATCCGCGTAGGCGTCTACGCGCGGCGCACTTTGAATAACGAAGCTCTGAGTTAAAAATACTCTTCAAATGCAAGAAAGAGGTTGTTTTATTATGGATGTTTAGTTGTACCGTGCATATAATTTTCTTGTAACAATTTGATCATTCATTTCTACATCGACTTATTAGCAGAATCTGTTATTCTGTTATATACCTAGATATTTTACTCAATGTTATCTATACTAATAAAAAAAAATTAAAGTGTCTGTTTGTAATGGCAAAATAATTATTTTTTATTAAATAGATTTGAATGTATATATATATATATATATATATATATATATATATATATTTGACTATCTGCTCCGTTTAATCTCCGGAACGCCCTGACCGTTTAGACGGGACATTTTTTGATAGACAATTAGGGTGGCATCCACCACACCCAAAACTGTGGTGAGGGTCTAGCTTCCCCGATAAGTTGACTGTATTTGATATTAAATTGGTAGGAAGTTATTCCCCATAAAAATAGACCGAAAATAATAAAACTATACCCAGGATAAAATCTCATTTACCTTCCGTCGCCGATGTGTACACGATACTCTGCAACTCCTTTTAACCAGTTTAGCCAACACAAAAATAACAAATAGTTCGCTACGTGACTATCTGACGTGCCGCCGTCCGAGCAAGTGACCGACCATCCGTGGGTTTAAAACCGTCAAAATAAAAAATAATAATTTTGCACACCCCTAACCAATTTATGAGCCCGAACATAACTGATGTTACTCCGCGTAACTTAGGGTACATTTGATTTTCGAAAATAATTAAGCTAAAAAAAACTAATATTCATAAAAAAATATATAAAAGCCGATTCAAGGCACAGTTATACGGGTAAGTGCTTGGATTTATGAGAAATATTTTTACTTAGTCATTATGATAAAAATAACCTACGTGACGTTATTAGGCAATGACGTGAATTCATAAGTTTTGGCCGTACCAAAAAATGGTGAAATGTAAATAAGATAATCATGAAATATCGTAAAACTATTTTAAAGAAATAAATAAACCTTAGTATGGCGATATATTTTCAATTATCAAGTGAAGTATTTACTTCAAATAATGTAAATAAATAATGTAACATCAATTTAATAACTCTTGGTGCGGTTTAGACACGCCTCGCATACTCTAAAAATTCTAGATTGTGTGAATTTTTCTCACACCCCAAGCTCGACTTTGATGTATATATCAATTACAGACTTTACTTCTCAAATGTTTTGGTGTTATATGTACCGTAAAGTTAGAAAATACAGTAAGATCTCGATAACTGAAACACGTATAAGATAAAATACGAAACCACGACAACTTAAACGAATAATTTGCATTTTGCGATATTTTCTAGAATAATGTAAGTAAACTTTGAAAATGATATTTTCTCTGCTTTAGTCAGAAATAAAATTCATTTTAGAGGCATCAATTGTCTAAAAAATCAATGACATCTTAAAATTAAATAAATAAAGTACGTTTGTGATAGTTTTGAATTTAATCTAGTTCATGCATGTATGTATAGAAAACATATAATAATTCAGAAAAAAAGGATAGAAACGAAACTCAATAAATTAAATTATGATACATCAAAACCTTCCTAACTCAAACCCTCGGTAAGTTAAAAATCTCGATAACTGAAATCCCTGATCTTTAAGTTATCGAGGTTCCAGTGTATATTCCAAGTTTACAAACAAACAAACAAAGCCATCTTACGGCGAACCCGGCGGGCCTCCACACTTTAAGAGTATATGCTGACGGAAAAGTAGGTATTTCACAAATCTATTGCTATTGCGTCTCACCCCAAAGAAAGAATTATAAAACACGAAAGGGACAACTGTAGCTCGGGCTGATTTTACCATATGCAAAATAGACTAAAGTATCACTTCATAGTACTCTGTTTCCTCCTCCAAATCTGATACGATTTTAAATTTTATTTTAGATTTACAATAATAAAGACTTTGGTTATGCCTATACGTTTTGCTTTTTTTAATTTGATGCATTAAATTAGTTTGAAGAAGGTCTGAAAATGAAGGTATAAATCGAGCAGATTTTTCATTTTCCAAGGCTCCTAGTTTCTACAATAACTAATTTATGGAAAAATCAAAACGTACGTGGATGGCGGTGGTGGATATATATTATTTGGTTTAAAAATATTTATTATAATGCTATTAACCAGGGAGGAAACGGGGGACTACGTTTGTATGGAATAAATGCCGTTAGGATATTTTTTTTTACTTGCAAGAAAAATATTAATATCAAGTCGTTCGTTTCATAAAAACTTGTCTTGTTTATTTTCTCCATAAATTAGTTATTGTAGAACCTAGGAGCCTTTGAAAATGAAAAACTACTCGATTTATACCCTCATTTTAAGACGTTCGTCAAACAAATTTAATGAATAAAATTAAAAAAGCGAAACGTAGAGTCTTTCATATTCTATAATTGAATGAAATTAAAAATCGATTCAGTTTTATAGGAGAACCAGGTTACTACAAAGTAATGTTTTTGTCTATTTTGCATAGGTAAAACAGCCCGAGCTGCAGTTGTTCCTATCGTGTTTTATAACTCTTTGTTTGAGGCGCAACGCGATAGCAATGTGTTTCTGAAATACCTATTTTTCAGATCTGTTGCCGACAGCATGTCCTCTTAATGACTTCAATATCGATGAGGATTGAAGCATTATTATTTGTGATTATGGGGCCTCATATTTTCTTCTCGTCGGAGACCCAAGCAAGTATTTATTTGGTTCTGTCTATGGACATTAGATTATTGTTTTATCTATGCATATTCAAAAAATAAAATTGTTGTTCTCACTAAGATTTCATTAATGACTGAACGATATAAAGAATGAGTCTTATTCTATTTGTCCTATGATTTATGTGAACAATATTATTATTAAATCTAGCAATATGATTGATCGTTCAATCTAAAAAGTCTGTTTCATTTGTAATTGCTTACAGAAATAACCTACATACATATATATGTTCACGCCTGTTATCCCGAAGGGTTAGGCAGAGGTGAAATAACGAACTACACCACCCACATTTCGCCGAGCTTAGTTCCGTCCTAGATGTGACAGGGGGCGGACCCTGTCGCCATATCGGGCACAAATTCTAGATTCCGGGATGATACTGACTAGAAAAACCCAATATCAGTTGACCCGACCCGGGGATCGAACCCGAGACCTCAGAACGACAGTCGTATGTAATACAACTGCGCCACCGGGGAGTACATACATTACAGAAATAAACCTTTTTTTTTTTTTTTTTTTTGACGGGGGGAAATGCATTTACGCACTCACCCTGCCTATTGTATTAGTGGGGCCTAACGCCCCTCCAATACAATAGGCAGGGGGGCACGGAGTGACGAGCTCCGTGCCAGTGTGGGACTCAAACCCGGGCGAGAAGCGCCCGGGAATACCCACTAAAACCCCCCGGGGCCGTCCGCCGCATTTGAAGTGGGGGCGATACGGGGTTGCTGGGCATGTCTCCGCGTCGCCCCCTGCGGCAAACCCACCAGGCCCGTCAGTGCAATGGCCCGGCGGGGGAGAACAGAAATAAACCTAAATAAATAGAGCTTCACAAAAATAATTATTGTATTTGTGACCTGAAAGTGACTTGATTACATGAAATATACTGTTTAGAAATCTGATAAGTTCAAATAAATATTAACTTGTTTAATGAAATTTTAAGTTAATTTTACTGGAGGTTTTAACCCAATATTATATAAAATATACGCTTTAAAAAGAAACGGCAAGTGATACATTTTTTGTTTTCCTCTGCCGGAAATAGATTTATATGATATAAACATAACCAATTTATCCTTTGTTTCTCCTGGGGGTTTTTTTACACATAATTCCGACAGGATCCGGGTTAAACCGAGCGTATTTCCCCGGTTCTCACCAGGTTTTAATTGAAGAGATTAAATGTTACCGGCGACCACTTGTTGCAGGCCCATTTACATAAATCCCAGCTTAGAGTGACCTTCCCGCCTTGCCGTTTTCCCGCATCATCTAATTGACAGAGGGTTCTGCGTGGAGTAAATCGCAGGTCATAGTATAGTTGATGTTATGTGCAAGAAAGTGGAGAATTAATTACAATGAACAGTGCGGTTCGCATTGAAGAGAATCTGTTAGTTTACGTCACTTAACAAAAGAACTTTCAATCTATTTTAACTTTTTATAATGATAGTAGACTCGTGAATCATAGTACAAAATCCACAACGCAGATTTACGGAATAATCTAAATTCTAATCTGATATATTTCTCTGAATACATCAATATGTATGATTTGTGTCTTTATTACCTATAGCATATTATTTTACTAGCTGTGCCCGCGGCTTTACCCGCTTAGAATTCAGATAATTTGGTGCCTATGTTCTACCCATGGAAACACTATATGTCATTACCAACTTTCATCGAATTCGGTTCAGTGGTGTTTGTGTGATTGGCGAACAAATTAACAAGACAGAACAAAACAAAGACAGACGGACATACAATTTTTATTAAAACTATCGACATGTGTTCTATGGTCGATTCTGAAGCCCCGTATAGTATTTTTTTCTTAAATATCTTCAATGTACAGGTTTTGTCTCGTTAGCTTTTTATTATAAGCATAGATTTTACGAGAGTACAGAAAATATCTGATATAAACCATCGTAATCAGTTTATTGGATAACTTAAATGCATACTCTCATGGCAATCGTGTTTACATTTACTTTCATTACGGATTTTTAGTATATTATGAATATTTTATTCAGTATTTGCATCCATCGATCCATACAACCGAAAGACCTCCGCTGCTGGACATTGGCCTCTTCCAAAGATCTCCACGACGACCGCTCTTGCGCCAACCGCATCCAGCAGATTCCTTCGACCTTCACCAAGTCGTCGGTCCACCTTGTGGGGATGGTGATTAAGCTACGTCTTCCGGTGCGTTGTAGCCATTCGAGAACCCGTTGGCTCCATCGGGCATCGGTATAAAAGTATTACATGCAAAAAAGCATCTAGGTTAATTCAAGATAGTCTCGTTATTATGTGTGATTTTTAAAGTCTGGTGAAGTTGTCAAGGTTCTATGGGTCAACAGTGCTTAATTACTATGGACATGTAGAGAGGATGGATGAAATAACGTTGAAGAAACAAATTTACAAGGCCAGTATCCGGCCAAGTCGGAAAGATCTTGGTGAACGTATATAGTATATATATATATATTGTCATTTTCTATAATAAACAAAATTACACAATAGCATTGATGAGTAAATGCATCGCAAAATCGCTCACGGTATGGGTCTAAGAACGTTTGATCGTGCACTTTATTAAAATATCTCGAAAAATAATATTAAATTTGGATTCTGTGGAACGGATGGACGGTACATTACTTCGCTGGGACTCGTTTACCTAGAAATTCTAAATCATAGAGTAAAGTAATATACGCTGGATATAGAGAGGTAAGTTTTTTTATCTTGCCTAAAATTCACATGCGAGACTAACGTTGTCTGTTAGATATTACTCTACAACTTTGTACTTATATACCCTGCATAGCTATACTAGGTCGTACATACGGAAATTGCGACGCGGTGCTTGCGAAAGCCACCCCGTGTCGACCCCATCCCAAATGCGGCGGACGGCCCCGGGGAGTTTTAGTGGGTATTTCCGGGCGCTCCACGTCCGGGTGAGTCCCACACTGGCACGGAGTTCGTCCCTCCGTGCCCCTTTACCTGTTGCATTGGGAGACTCCGGTCTCACTAATGCAATAGGTAAGGGTAGTGCGTAAATGCATTTCCCCCCGACAAAAAAAAAAAAAGGTCGTACATACGGATCTATCGTTATATCATAGATAAATTTATAGTCTTATAGTCTTTGGTTATATAGACGACGTATGTATATACATGTATATGTCAATTTCACTCAGTACTATGTCAATCAAGTCCTAATTTCAAAAACTTATTAGAGGGTGGATCATTATGTGAACGATAGTAATGTCTAAAATTGACACCCCTCTCTGTGGTTCTGCTAACATGTAACTATGATTTGTGTAGTTTTTATTTACAAATTATATGTGTATTGAAATTTATAAAAAAAGGAATCAGATTGAGTTTCTTGCCGACTCTTCTCGACTGGGTTCCGAACTGGTGGTATTGTTTTGACTTTCATAAGCGCCTTCTTAATACCTAGATTGAATGAAGATTTTTTTGATATTTGGTAGATTAAACTGAAACCTTTGAATCTGTGGTGTTTTATTTTTTACTAAAAAGAGAATAAACCACCATGGCAATATCGTTTTGGTTTCGGCATATTTGAAATTTGATAGCCAACTTCACATAATTAAGTTTTTGAAAATTTAGAATAGATGTCACTAATAAAAACGAAAATAGCGGACAACAGACAACATTTCAGCCTCTTTTCTAAATTCCACAGTAGACATATTTTACTATATAATCACATATAGGCGTGTTTTTTTGTGTAATTTATTACGCCCATAAAAACAAGTTTTTTAGGTTCCACTTTATATTAATTTCCTTGTCTTTAGTGTTCAAAAAAAATTCTACCTTTGTTAGTAGCTTCTAGAGAGTTTTTGTGACATCTTTGAATGGTCACTCTTTGTCTTTATTCAATTTGGGCTCTGAAAAGGTGCTTATGACGATCAGTTACTACGTATAAAGTTCATTTGTTCACAATAAATATACTATAACAAATATATTTGTCTAATATACGTAATGGATTGTGGCAAAAATAAAACTTGCTTGAGTTTGTGATCAAAAGAAGAATCCTTCATGAAATCCATAAAGAATGTATTACTTTTTTTATGTTACTTGAAGATATTGAAAATGGAGAATTTGTATCGAACAAATAGAACTTGATGTTTATAGTTTAAATATATTATATTTATAAATATATTTGGTTAATATAATAGGTTTGGCTTGGTATTTCGAGAAAGGAAATTTTATAAGAGAAAATCGATAGAGCTCAATTTCTTCTCGGCAAAAATAGCAATTTGATGTTAATAAATATGCTATAAAATGTAAACTAAAATGCCTCAGTTTGTTGAAAATAAATAATAAAATTACTCAGAATATCAAGTTTAAATATTTAGTAATGTAGTTAATCATTTAATTATTCTGAGAGGTATTCAGTTTTGCATTAAACGTTACAAATAAATCAATTCGTTTTTAGAATTTGATTAAAACGATATGCTAACGGCTTTTATTCCATACAAAAGTAGTCCCCTGTTTCCTCCCTGGATAATAGCATTATGGTAAATACTCTAATACCATATAATATATATCCACCACTGCTTTATCCGTACGTTTTGACTTTTTCCATAAATTAGTTATTGTTGTCACTAGGAGCCTTTGAAAATGAAAAAATGCTCGATTTTTACCGTCATTTTCAGACGTTCGTCAAACAAATTTGATCAATATCATTAAAAAGCAAAACGTAGAGACATTTTTCTACTATTAACTCTGAACTGAATTTTCAGCTTGAAAGAAAATTAAAAATCGTTTCAGTTTTGGACGAGGAAACAGGGTACTACGAAGTGATGTTTTCATCTATTTTGTATACGGTAAAATCACCCCGAGCTACAGTTGTCCCTTTCGTGTTTTATAACTCTTTCTGTGGGGCGCAACGCGATAGTAATAGATTTCTGAAATATGTACTTTTCAAATCTGTTCCCGACCGCATGTCCTCTTAACATTTATGTTTACCTGTTTACAAACCTCTTCGCTTTGATGATTATTGCTGTTTTTATAATTTCATAGTATACTTATTTCATATCTTTATACGATTACCGAATTACAATTACCTTAAAATATAATTTTAGCGTAAAGAAAGTTACAAAAAACAATGTAAAAGATTAACAAAGCACCCGGTAGCAGCTAAAGCCTTGATATGTCTAGAGAAGTGTTTTACCTTAAGAGACGTCTGACAGCCGAAACAGTTGACTGTCCTAAAAACACATTTCCTACAACCCCCCCTCTCCAGATGGGGCTCAACCCCCTTTATATACCTATACATTATTCATGAACTTTCAGATCAATTTGAAAGCCTTATTTCTCACAACGTTACTCGAAATAAGATGTTATTAAGACCGGCGACTGACTTGTGTTTGCGTTGTTTGTTAGATCTTAATAATATATTAGAGGAAAGTATCGTGGTATTATTTTAAATAAGGACAAAGTGCATGAAGTTTTTATGTACAATATTAAAAGCTGGCCGGAAAATAGATCTGCTAACATTTATCACCTGTATCGTGTACACGTTCTAGTGGCGCTCCGGGGGATATTTATGTCACATTTTCATACAGTTTATTCATAATCAAAACTTATGTAGGTATACATTTTATCATTTATATCTCAGCGCTAGCTCTTAAGCGCCATCTTATACTTGACATACTGTTGCATGTTGACAGTTGACGTCATAGCATTAGTAACGCGGATCTATAAGTTTTTCCCCCGTCGAAAATCGAGAGATAAATAGAGTTGAATTATCCATACGTTTCATAATTTCTTGTTTTATATATAACATAAAAACAATCGTTTGTGGAATGCTAAGAATTTGAAAGGAGTAGAGACTCGAACTAATAAAAAAGTTTGTATTAAAGTTATATAACGCTAAGTGATAAGTTCTTTGAAAATAAGAATTTATTTATACACCCGCGCCCACCTAAGGATGTTTCGTCGTGGGCGGTTGGAACTCAAACTAGACACCGCGGTTTTGCGTATATTTCGAGCTTATTCGCATGATATTTGCAGAAAATGTTTTGTCCAGTAATTCACAGTATTAAAAAAAGTAATGGCTTTTTTTTAAGAATTGAATGTTGTATCTATTTTATTACAAACCAAATACACATGTTATATTACCATAGGATATAATAAGATATATTTAAAAAAAACTGTAAATAATGAATGCCATCCAGCTCGTTGCCAGACGGAAAGGTGTCCTTAAGGAAAGGGGCCAACCTTCTGGCCGCATTGCCACTTTGAATGGCAACTCTTATATGTTGTGCAAGTTATTGGCCAGTCCTCTTTTATTTTGTTGTTTATAAAGTTTCATGCCGTGTAAGCTATAATATGTTATGTACTGTATTCTATAAGTAAATTTTAGGTCAGGTAATAATAGAAGGGATGTAAAAAATGTGTAATGAAGGTTAAATGTGTAGTGTAGCCGAATGAGGGGCTGATTGTTTTTGTATTTTATTCTATGCTTATCCGACAGTTAATTTATTCTTTCTTAATTCTAATAAAATTAAATCAGCCTGACCTCTGAATCCTGATCGATGAAGGAAAACATTGTGAGGAAACCATGGTGATAGGGCATTTTCTAATATTATCTGCCTTGGTAGCTACATCCCTCAAGTTTGAAAACCTGTCGACAAAATACCAATAGGCACACCTATTGGTAACTGGAACACATTCCGGCAGCATCACATGAGGAACAGTACCTCTAAGCTTAGTATATTTACCATCCTGAACCACATCCTTAACATCAGGTGAGATTGTGGTCAAAGCACCGGGTCTATACTAAGTAAAAAAGTAAGAATTGCTTAAATAGCCATCATGCATAGCCTTTTTTTTACATAAGGAAATGCGTTTAGGCGCCGCCATCCCATGCGGGGGCAGGTAGGGTATGTGGGACTAACACTAGAGAAGGAGACCACCATCCCACTTGTCATCAAATGTAAGCAAAACCTAAACCTCTTCTTCCTAAATTGCTATGAAATCTACTTACCAGATTAATAAAAGACTGGCTCCAAGGAATAAATAAAGATAGAATAATAAAAAAATAGGCAGCCATGGGGACAGGTGAGAGTTTGGTGAGGTGAAATCACAAAAATTTGGAAAAACTGTTAATGTTTCAATTAGCTCTATATCTGAAGAACTTTACCTATTCACGTTATAAAACTTAATCAATCTATCAAGAATAAAATAAAATACATTTATTATTAATTTGAAATAAATTAAAAAAATATATTAAATCCATTTAAAATAAGAATTTATGGGAAAATATTTAAGTTGTGGCAACACAAAAGTGCCAGCACTTAAACGGCATCTTATACTTACACTCGTAGGCTGTTATTAACGGCTTACGTCATAGAATTATCGGTAACGCGAATCTATTTGTTTTTCCCCTACCGAGAATCCCTCAAGGCGGCTGAAGGAGTTTTTATTTCTAAAAGTAAACAACACAAACCACATCTATCTAGATACGAGAACTCATTGCTTGGAAACATCAAAGCCATACTCATTAAATTTACAATATAAAACAAAAAAACTTTTAGAAATAATTAAAATGAGATTCGGTATAAAATTACATTTCGTTTTAATTCGAACAGTTTTTCATTCAATTAAAAGCTCCAGCGCATTGATAAATATGTGTCTGAGATACTGTTTTAATTAACATTTAAATATCTCCCAGTTATTTCATTGCGTTTGCTATAAAATTTTCATTAGACAATAAAATAAATTATGTAACTTGGTGATGTACATTCTCAATAAGAGTTTTATTGTAAAATAAACTATTATTAACTAATTTCAGTAGCTCCAATTATTTTTAATTCGTTAATTAAGAAAAACTAGGTAAATTATTGCGTATAAACGTGCAATATTGTGAAAGTAATATTATGGTCTTATTATTTTTAACACTTAAATGTAGCGCAGAGATGCGAATGTTAATATGCATGTGTGATACAATTTTTGGACAGCAGAGGAGACAGATACCATATTTTAAGTTGTAATGTAATACCAGTAGTAACAAACCAGTGGTAATGTTTTGACATTCACAAGCGCTTTAGGCTTGGCCTAAATTAATTAAAGTATTTTTTCATGTTGACTTTTGCGACAAACAAAAATCCTTCTCGAACGACAAATGTCAAAAATAGAGAACGTAAATGGACGCTTTATAGTATAAAATTTCTAAAATGTTCATCAACTGCTTACCACATAACAGATGAAATTAATTAAAACTTTATTCATTAGGTTTGAAGCGAAACGAGTAATTTCGAGAAAACTCAACGTTGATAATAAATAAATTGTTTGGAATATCGCGGTTATGGCAAAGACAGATTATTCAGGACAATTTGCTAAAGTTTGTCCTTATAGACCGTAACAGTCAGGTCTCTTTGTCCTTAAGTCTTGTAATTTAATCGTAACTCGAGAACCGTTGATTCGTTTTTTACGACGCTTTTTTTATCACACGTGTTCAGTATTCAGTGTATCCCTCGTTTAGTGCATAATCTACCACCGAAAGGGCAGAACAGTCAGATATACCGATGAGCCCTCCCCGTACCATTTTTTAAATTTTGACATGTGTGTATTATCCGCTCAAGTTATGTATAATAATATGTAACCATTTCGAGCAGGGTAATACTAATATCACTCTATATCTTCTGGTGGGAGTCGTAAAAGGCGACTAAGGGATATAAACCAAGGGATAGGCAGGATAGCATCCTTAGATACCTACCTTACTGTGATAGTCAACCCACCTACTAAGCATGGAGATTATGGCTATCCTTCCCTTATTGGAGGAGACCTAGTTCCAGCAGTGGATATCTTAGGGTTGAATGGTGGATGAATAGATGTAACCGAGTCAAATAATATATCTATATTTTAAAAATGAAATCAATTATAACGGCATAATAGTTGTCTAGCCACTGGCAGGTGGAAACGCCAACGCGTAGGGCCTTTTCTTGACAAGGGACAACTTTCATTTCTTTATTGATAGCATGGTCATCATAATATATTTGTTTTTAAAATTTAATTTAATTAACATTATTATATTAATATAAAACATCTTTGCCAGAGTTATCCTTTTAATTCATATGACTTGCACCATTTTACAAGTTCGATAATTCTGGTTCGAAGCTACTCCATCAGCTTTTATGTCATCATCATTCTCATGCCTTTTCCCAACTCAGTTAGGGTCGGCGATGTATGTTTTCTTCTTCCATACGCCCCTATCAGCCGTCATCTCTTCATTTCCTTTTTTTATTTCATATCCTATCTTACACACTCCATCCACTCTTTCTTTGGCCTTCATCTACTTTTCCATCCTTCCACCACGATAAACGGGAACCTTTCAACTTTGCTTTCAGCCTTTATGTTGTTCTAGCAATCGCGCGGTAATGCACCTTTTGTGAAAATTGAATCGCAGGCCATATTTTGGATTCTGTGGCAACCGTTATTCTACATCGCGCTGTCCTGTATATTCCCGTTTTCATATGACATAATAATACAATATAATATAGACTAAATACGTAAGTATATTAATGTATTTGATTACTATAGTTGATTTATCTAATCTCAAGGAGCAGGCGTCTGTCCTGGTATGGGCGTTCTGTCATTCTAATCAAGCTACAACAGCAAGTTATATTTTATTTAAAAAGGTATATATATCTTACTCATTATTTCAATTTGCTAGCGGATCAATTGAATAAAGTATGAAATCGAATCGCCAAGATCATTTTAACATAATCAGCATATTTAAGCAAGACATCAATATCATTTTGGGCAATATAGAGAATATGATTTTTGTTTCGTTTGTAAAATCTATAAAGTAACATGAAAGTTTTAAGAAAAGAAAAAGAAAATCGAACTTGACGTTAATATAATACTCCTTATTTCTCGAGTTACTATTTAAAACTCTCGTTTTTCATTTAAAAAAAAAACTATTACTGGAAGATTAACACTAAGAAACATTAAAAACATATTTTTGTTTCTCTTTATTTTTTAAAATATATTTTATGATAATCGGATATGCGATTCGATTGTGACATTATAATTCAAAATATGTCAACCGAATTGAGCAGAACTAAGCTTCTTATAGTAAACTTTAACTATCAGCAAGCGTTCTAAAGTCACTTAGAGATTCTTTAACTGTAAACTTGTTGTCATACAATTAAAACATTCAGAACGGCAGTAGACGCACGTGGAGTGAAGAAACAATTTCAAGTTGGCCTTAAAAAGGTCACGTACGCCTTGCGTTGCGGTATCGGCGAATACACATATATTTTTTTGACTTCAATGTTAAGCGAGTTTATGTATCAAAATCAAAATCAAAATTTATTTATTCAATTTAGGCCCTAAGAAGGCGCTTATGAACGTCTAAAACACTACCACCGGTTCGGAAAACAACCCAGTCGAAAAGAGCTGAAACTATTACTCATAGCGTTATTACTCTATGCTCGTTGTAATATCAAAGTTAATTTCGCTTCGTTAGTTTTAATCGCTCGGTTAACTCTGTGATATATTTTGAAATAACACCGCTGCGGACTACAGAACCTGTGTGGGCGTGATTGTGAGTAAAGTTTCGATGGATATGGATTGAACAAACAATTGAGTTACGCTCGAAGTTCGAGCGAGCGGGGTGGAAGGCTTAAAGTGATTTGCTGTCATATGCAGTACTTTATTGTTTTCACATTTACTCCGATTCGTTTTAAAATACAATAATGTTTTATCGTATCATATATATATTGTTGAAATATTATGTTTTATTTCTATATATATAAAAGGAAATAGGGGTCCTTTGACGCACAATCATCTCAAAACTACTTAATATTCCTTGCTATTATTTCGAATAAAGTTGGTTATAATAACCGAACTATTACCACAACAACTTTAATTTTTATTTGGAACTGATAACATACTGTCGACAACTTTTGTGGCGAGTGCCTTCAGAACTCGTAAAGTTATGGTGAAGCTGTAAAGGCCCTTCTGGTCAACAGCAGCAGGGTTAAAAAAACATACTGTCAACCGGAATGAGATTGACAGCTTCAACGAACGAGCGCTTAAAGCGATTAGCCGGAAGAGTGATAACTAGCGTAAGTTGTCCCTCATACAACCCATGTTAGGTACATGCAGTGCGCAGTGTGGATTGCAATATAATGCCTATTATGTTAATGCACAAAAGCGTCAATGTATCAAGCTGATGGCGATTACCCAGTTGGAGATCGGAGCACGTCCTGAGGCACTCAGAAGGAAACCAAAGTTAGCCAAATGCTTCCGGACGTACAAAATCAAAACATGGCACTTAAGGTCGCCAACGCATCGGTAATTCTCTTGGTGTTGCAGTTGTCCATGGGCGACGTTAACCACGTCCATTGATATAAAATAAATAAATAATAACTAATAAATGTTAAAACTCAAAAAACTCCTTAACATAAACTCGTGTAAAAATAACCATAAAAAGGAAATATTCGTTCTGTAAATACATTTACAATGTGCATTATCGTAAACCGCGGTAACTTGAGTGTTATTGCGAATTTATTCTGAGTGAAGAATACGTTGTAGAGGTTTTATATTAATTAATATACTACATAGTGATGTATATAGTAGCTGAAGTTTGAAGTACTTCCAAATTTAGTACATACAGATTTAATAGATTTAGATGGCAATCCCACTTCTTTGTGTTAGCAAGAGATTTACCGAAATCATTGGTAATCTCTTGAGCATTTATAATTAAGCAAGAAACAATCAAAATAATCGGAGAGTAATCCGGGCCTTTTTTTGTTGTCTAAATTTGTCCACTCTAATATCACTGGAATTGACGAGCGCAGAGTGTCCATTGTTGAAATACAGAGTTTAAAATACTGATTGTATTATAATTATTATTGTTTAAGTGAAAAGTATATAATATAATTTATGTCGTATTCTTGTGATATATTTCTAAAATGAATATAGATATTAATATCACCGGCACACACACACACAAAAAAAAGTTGTTTATGCATTTGACCGGACCAACCTATACGGACTTGTATTTCGACCAGCTGAATTCAGATTTGAGGTCCGTTTGGCCCGGTGACTCTCCCGATTTGAGTAAAATATAAAAATAAGGCAATATATTGCGAAAAACTGCAATTACATCGATGAACATAAATTTTTGGATCCGGATCAAGTATGATTTTTATGTATGTTAATCCACTGAATCTGAAGGTTAAATAGTCCGGAAACCGTCAAAATTTGCAAAAACCGAAAGAAACATTTGCAAAAAACATAAAAAACCGAAGTTATAGAGATGATTTTTGTAGGGATCTAGATCGAGTACAATAATTGAGAAATGTAATCAAGTGTGTAATCAAGCAGTTTTTCAAATTATATAAAAAAACTTTTTTAATTAAAAACAAAATCGACTTCAAAAGAATAAACTATAAAAATTCACTAAAAATTCAATAAATAATTACTTTATTAATCTGCTTCGTTAATTTTAAAATCGGTGTCAGCTTACGGATAATAATGTGGTCTAAATGTACGTTGCTAATTATATTCGATTTTGATTAATTGTTCTTTAAAATCACCGTTGTCTTTTATTTAACTTGTGTGTAATTGTGATAAAGTTTAGGCAGTTATAAATGAGTATACTGGTTAACTCTAGCTGGCACCGACTCCAAAATTAACGAACCAGATTAATAAAGTAATTATGTATTGACTTTTTAGTGCATTTTTATAGTTTATTGCATAGCAGTGCATAGTAAACGGGGGTACAGTATGTCTGATACATGTTTTATATAGAGTGATTTTGTGGCGGAGGGTCATTTTACTTTGTGAATTTAAAAGAGGATATAGACGGCCTAGTTCCATGGCGGCCTGGTTATATGAGAGAATATTATTGTTTAGGTACTTAAGGGACCAAAGTTTAGTTTATTTTTGCGTTATTCAGATCGAATAGTATGGCGGTGCCTTTTCCCGTATTGATCTCTATTCGTCATTTATTGTACCAAGAACCTATTATTATTATTCAGGAAACTAGGGTATTAATGGATCTAAGTCAGCCTCTATGATGGAATGAACATAAAATTACTGTATCGTCTGTGTATAGATCTATTTCGACGTTCTAGAGACATGGGAGGTCAGCAATATAAATATTGAATAGGACTCCTGGGCGAATCGGGCTGTAAAGAGAGAGTATTCTATTCTACAGCGGAAACTACGATCGGTCTGATAGTCGCGAACTATGTATCCGAGAGTGTTGGGGATACTTAATTGAATGAGTTTGTATACTAGGCCGGCGTGCCAGACCTTGTCGAAGGCCTTGGCGACGTGGAAGCACTACGAGTGTGCGCCTAGCGTATTTTTCGTGGGATGTCGGATGCTTTGTGGATGATGTGTGCGTAAATAATCTTAGTCATGCAGATGACATGGTATTGCTGAGTCCTTTAATCGGGGGACTTAGAAAGCTGTTAAGGATCTGCGAGTCTTATGCTGTGTCGCATGGTTTGAAGTACAATCCGAAAAAGAGTGAGTTTATGCTATTTAAATCTAACAACAAAGGATCGTCCACAATATCACCACTCACACTTGACGCTGTGACATTTAACCGCGTCGGACAGTTTAAGTATTTGGGTCATGTAGTCACCGAAAATATGTGTGATAATTTGGACATAGAGAGGGAGCGTAAGGCATTGTCGGTACGTGGTAATAAGTTGGCACATAAGATTGCTCGATGTACAGGCGAGGTCAAAATCACGCTTTTTAAAGCATATTCCCAGATATTCTACACGAGTAGCCTTTGGGCCAGCTTTACGCAGAAATCGTACAATGCCCTACGCGTTTAATACAGTAACATCTTCAGAGCTCTGTTCCGTCTCTCGCGCTATTGTAGCGTGTCGGGTATGTTTGCCGATGCGAGCGTGGATGACTTTTGCGCAATAATGCGAAAGAAGGTTGCCTCGCTGGTTTATAGGGTGCGGTGGAGCTCGAACCGAGTCCTGGTTGACCGAGCTAAATATTGTAAAGGTTTGGTGAGCCTGTTCATTGGAGGTGTTAATTTTGTCCTTTTTTTTTTTTGCTTTATTTCCTTCGTATACTAACATAGTTTATAAGTTATATTGTTACTAACACTCGATGGATCTGCTGTTCTGAAACTAATTTTTATATATATAATTTATTTTATTAAAAAACTATAATAATGAAGTGTAATAACGTCATACTAATATTATAAAAATGTAAAGTTTGTGAGTTTGGATGTTCGGGGTAATCTCCGGTATCACTGATCCCCATCACCCGCACACTCATCACCACTATGCTGTTCATAGTTTCTGCGTGGACGGGACGAGACGGGACGGGAAGAGCATCTAGAGGGAAAATATAGGCTGTCTATTAAAATATAATTATCTGAATTCCACGCGAGAGCTAAACAAAGCTATTTATGTATGACCTTTGAGAATTTTTTTTAGAAAAAATATAAGTCAAAGAGTTAGGTATTGTACCTAAGAACGTATATTTCTCGCTTTCGCGTACCAATAATAACTCGATGTTAATAATGAGCATCGGTTTTATTGAGAAGACGAATAAAAGTGTTTGAATTTGTGAGAAATAATTTTCTTAGTACTAAAAAAAATTTAGAAAAGTAATTAAGGTTCCGTATAAAAAAATTAAAACACATTTCAGTGAAGAATTTATGAGATGCAGGCGCAGCCGCGGGAACTCTGCTAATGATAAATAAACAGTTGTTTGTTAATTGGCATCTGGTAGATCTTTTCAAAAGTTTCAGTATTGTTGTCCTGTTTTACAAGTAATGTTAAATTACATATATGTAATTCACACATTGCTGAATAAAAATTAAGGGAAAGTATCGTTTAAAAGTAAACCGGAGTAGATATTTTACTTTCAAACGATCCATATGCCAGATTACGAGTCTCTCCCCTGATAAAGAAGCTTACCATGTTCGTACCCTTACTGGAAATATAACATCTTTCATATTTACGGACTAGGTTTTTATTCCGATATTTCGTTTGGTACGTTATTTTTAATCCGGTTATTATTTCAAACGATTTATTTTCATAATCTTACAAATTTCTACTACCCATTCGATAGATCTTTCGAGTAAAAATTGGTGTAGTTAAGTTCAGAAAACCGTCTGATATAATTATTGTTAATCTTTGACCGTAACATTACTTCGATGACATCGATATTCGCGCAAATATAGGTCCATCGTTTCCGTTCTGTCCGATAAAGTTTCAAGTTTGGACTGTATGGCTTTATAACTAAATTTTTACACATGTCATTATCATTCTCGTGCCTTATTGATCCCCAACTCACTTAGGGTCAGTGCCGTCATCTTTTTATTTACTTCTTTTTCTTTCATATAATTTCTTACACACACCATCCATACTTTCTTTGGAGTTCCTTTACTATTCTATCCATCCATATCATATTCATTACTATTTCATCCATATGCGCTTCTCATATCATCATGTCTATGGTTTACCACGACAAACGGGAACCTTTCAACTTTTCTCCCACTGGCGCAACTGTTACACTCCCTCTTAGACCGTTAGCATGGTGGTAGGGTATTTTTTAATAATACGTGCTTCGGTAGTTATTAACCTCGTGTTTAAAAATCTGTCACCAAATTTTGTCGCTTTATTATCCTAGCCCGTAATAAACTCGTCTATCGACATCATGCACACCGAACTTTCTAAGATATTCTTTCTTTTGTTTACAAATTGGCATTACTTGCACGTGTAGATTGTTGTTGACCTTGACTAATAAGTAGGAGTCATGAACGTATCTCGTTATCATATTCTTAGTTGCTCACAAACATTCAAACTGTAAGTACATAAACATGGCTAGTAAAAGAAAATCAATGTGTATTGACGAAAAAGTTTTGTCAGTATATAAACATGGCTAGTAAAAGAAAATCACTGTGTATTGACGAAAAAGTTTTACTGAGACGAGCAATAGAAACGAGAGAGATTGAAGTGATGTTGGCAGACGCTTTGGATTTAGTCGCTCTACCATGTCCACAATATGTAAAAATAAGGAAAAATTTCTCCAAGCGGAGAACGAGGGAAAATCTTTCAAAAAATTAAAGAAACCTGAATACTAAGACTGACTACTAAGATTTGGATTAAGAAATTTTGGAATCAGTGAGAAAAACTGAGGATCAACAACAAGGAGATTAAGAAGACGAGACAGATGAGCCTGAGCCTCCACCGAGCATTAAAGAAGCTCTGGAAGCAGCTAAATTATTGGAAAAGTACATCCTTTGTCACCAAGATGCCTCAATATCGAAATATATGAATAAAGCAAGTAAGAAAATACAACTGGTGCAGCATCAGACATCAGTCTGTCTGTTTGTTCTGGTTAATCTCCATAACGGCTGGATCGATTTTGTTGGGCAGTTTTTCTGCCAGATTGCTGAAGTTATAAGACGTAAGTTAAAGTACTTTTATTTTTGATAAATACCTGAGGTTTCGCATAAAAGAATTAAAACTTATGAAATTGTGAACGGCAAGACACGTAGACGAAGTCGCGGGCGTCCGCTGGTTTAACATTGTGGTTAGAATGTCAATGTCATAATGATGGCTAGTCACTAGTATAGGGGTAAAATATTTAAAGGGGTAAATTTTTGAAAAACGTCAATATATGTGTACATTTATTTCTTACTATAAGCAGGGGTAGTAAAATTTCATGAATTTACTTTAAAAATGACATCTTTTTACATAAAAGTATTAACCCATTTCGTGGCTAACTTTAATATCTGAAACTTACAAAGACAGCTTACTTATATTTAGCATCATTTGCTAAGTTGAATCGGTCAAATACCAATAAAAATTTTGCATTAGGAAAACAATTGGAAGCTGGCGTAAACGCCAGGTTAGTACTAATCCGATTAAAATCGACCGATGTAAGAAACCAAATTAAAATCCAAATAAGAAAATAAACACAAGGAAAGTTATCTATACTAATTAATAAAACTGAAGTGTCTGATTGTAATGTTATTTTTTTTACTAAATAGATATTAATGTATACGACACACCTATATCAAAAATATAAACTTTAAATTTTTTGTCTGTCTGTCTGTTCGTAACGAGTAATCTCTAGAACGGCTGGAGAGATTTCAACGGAACTTTTTTTTCTACATAGCTGAATTTACTTCGCGTAACTTAAGTTACTTATATTGTTCGAAAATTAATAAGCTTCCGAGTAAAAAATAAAAATAAAAATTTGAATGAAAACTGATTCAATCCAAGGTTTTTCTGGCAGTTATTTGAGTTAGTGAGAAATATATATAATAATATCTTTGCTTAATGATAGTAACAAAAGGTTATTTGGAAAATAATATGGGTTCCGTATTAAAAAAAATTTAAAAAGTATATTAAGCAGTGAAAATTTATATGTAAAGCGAGCGCGGCCGCGAGCACACAGCTAACTGTTAATAAATTCTGTATTAATAAAAGGAGACGAAATTATTCAGTTAATTTCGTGAAACTAAAAACTGAAAGAGATTAATTTCAAAACAGTTAAAACAAAATTAGGTACATACGTAAAAGTACGCAACGAATTTTAATATTCTTTTATGCTAATAGTTTGGTAAAAAATTCGTTTTAATTGAAAAAAGTTTGGATACATTTTTTTGTCTGTCGTACCCGTTTAAAGTTGTATGAGTTGAAAAGTCAATTTACTTTTAAAAAATATTCTTAACTAATTAAAATTATTCAGTTATAGTAGTGTTTAATTTATTGTAAGTTCAACGTAATTGATAGCACACTTGAAAAATAACAAAAAAATAAGAGGATTGATCATTCGATATTTTTTCATCAAGAGAATCCCTATCGATTGGACTGTCAAGATACGAAAGGCATGAAAACATCGTTTCTCTATATACGAGAGGATGTGTTTTATTGTCTGTCGGTGTGGTTACTCGGTCATATTTGTTTTCCCCGGAGAAAATTGCTTTCGGAGAAAAACTAAACAACACTCGAAGCCTATTTTGAGGTTATTTCATTTTGCCACAATCCAGCGAGCGATATTCGTTTTTATTATTGATACAAACGATTGAGAATATATCTATATTAACAAATAAGATTGTGTCTGTTTGTAATGTCAAATTTTTTTTTAATGAATAGGTGCTAATAAGATACCTATATCAAAAATACATTTTTTTAAAATTTTTGTTTGTCTGTCTGTTTGTAATGGGTAATCTCCGGAACGGCTGAACCGATTTGGATGGGACTTTTTTTGGTAGATAGCTGAAGTTAATCCGGGAAACTTAGGTTACTTTTGATTTTCTAAAATAATTAGGGTTCCGGGTAAAAAAACAAAAACTTAAAAATTTGATTAAAATACGATTCAATGCAAGGTTTTATGGGTAAGTGCTATAAATTTATAAGAAATATTTTTACTTTTTATCTTTTTATCTTAGTACTAAACATTTTATTAACTATAATTAAGTAATTAACTATAATTTCGAAATAATTAGGTCGAGTTTGTTAGCTTCACGACGTTTCTTATAATATTTTCCATAATATTTTACAACATACAAAAGACTAATTACGCTCTTTGAGATTTTTACAAACCGCGCGAAGATAGCAAAATGTAAAGGAAAAGTAAATTTACATTAAATACAAAGACAAAGTGCGTGGGAGCGGGGTATAATTGGGCAAACATGTAATTGAACTTTGTCAAAAAAGCCTTCAAAAAGGTCAAATTTGAGCTAAAATAGAAAACATATAATTATTACCAAATGGTTTCATATTGAGACCAAAAAAAAAATCTTCAAAGAGTTAAATATATACCGTTTAATTTCGACTCAGCCATATTTTTTGCTACTACTTTACCCGGGGATTTCCTTCGACAGCCCAAGACGTGTTCCGAACAGTGAAGACTCCTGTACTCTAGGATAACACGCATTACACTGCACCTTACATTCTTGCACACTACACGCAGGTACATGGGTTATGTAAAGAACCTTGAGGTCCGTAGTTTTTTTTTTCACACACTGCAGACTCTTGGTCCGCACTCTTTTTTTCATATGTTTTTCAACAAAATTTTGTACAATTAATTCTTTTCAAAAATAAAGATACAAAAAAAACAAAACGACTTACATCTACGTTAGCTTTATAACTATTTTTATATTAGTATATATTTTTTTTTTCCCCTTAAATATATATATTACTCTATATTATTGGTTTTTTTATTATACTTTTTTCCCGTCCTCTTTTCTTATTCTTTTCTCCAAACCTTTAACTTTTGGATTATGGTGTCTATCACCCTTTCAATTCGCCTCTTTATGGTCATTTTGAGATTGTAGTCCACGATGTCCTTATCCTTTGCTGTCGACGCTTTGCGGATGAACCTGGCTATTGCGTCACCACGTCGTCGGTGTAGTAGACATGCAGCCTTTTTGTTTTTAGGGTTACTACCGTTGGGAATGTTAGTACCTGAGCCTCGCGAATGTTCAGGATGCGCGATCCCTCACCGGAGCCGAAACCTCTACTTAGAAGGTTTTTTTTTTTTTTTGTTCCTGGTAGTTTCTTCAGTAGATTTCGCTCAGAGCGTAAGCTGAGTCCATTGAGGACGACGAGTACACAGCCTATGTTACTTCGGCGACGGATGTTGGTCGGCAGTAATTTACCTTAATCACCATTGGTTTAGGGCTGGGTAAATTCCACGGAATTTGGTTGGGTTGCAGCCCAACCCAAGGTCCGTACCACTTTGACGCCCTTGCACAAGCGACCATTCTTCCAACTGAGTGTCCTAAGTGCTGATCTCAAAAGTTCGATGAAGCTGTTCAACAGCATTTAGTTAGTTAAAAAACAAAAATAAGATTAGAAATAAATCAGTAATAGTTAGTTTGAAATTATTACATACATGAATGGGTAAAGAGAACGGCATGCCATAGAGAACGGTGTGTTGATCCGTAAGGAAATTTTCGGTATTAAATTTATGATCATTTTTTTAGGACTTACAAAGGCAGGCCAATTTGCAGCACCAAAATATTTAGGTCATAGGTTTGCATCCTTCGAGGAGTGATTTATTTTACTGAGCGTTCAAAAGAATTAAGGCTTGACATATATTGACCTAGGGTGGTAGTAATTCAGCTACAAAGCAAAGGCTGTGTCAAAGAATGTTGGTTTTATCGAACTACAGAAAGAGTTCAAAATTTTAGCGAAGGAATATCTCACAGCCATTGTGATAAGGTGTTTCCTAGTGATTATTTGGGTCGTTGGTAACCTGCACTTTAGGAAGCCATTTAACTTATACTGTTTAATCGCATATTTCTCTTTGATAAAATTGGAATATATTGGAGGATTGTGGTTAAATGAAACAAATACATCATTTTATATATCCACACAAATTATGTTAACATAAGGTGAGCCGACGACCTGGTGAAGGTCGCGAGAATCTGCTGGATACGGGTGGCGTAAGACCGGTCGCTGTGGAGATCTTTAGGGGAGAACTATGTCCAGCAGTCTTTCGGTAGAATGGATGGATGTGACGTCAATTATAACAAACATCAATTTACTTTACTCCGGTAAATTAAAAGTTAATAAAAAAAAAAAAAAACGTAATTTCCCCAAAACAAGAAAAGCTGGAAACAAAAGTAAATGCCTTAAACATATAATTAAATCTTCAGATTAAATTAGGATCGTCATTCATTAAACTCAAACAATTGGTGAATGGTGAAATTTTACTTAACATCGGGCGGCATTGAGCGGTGCGGTATTGAGGTTAGAACAATTGTATTGTGAACTGCGAACAGGCTTCCCTGTGCCTTGTTTGTGACAAACTTTTTTTATTTACGCTGGACCAATGTAAAATTAAAATACCAGCAGTATTTAAGCTAATTTTAGTTGTTACAAACTATAATTCTTATTTAATTTTTTATATTTTATGTATATTACAACGAAGTTCTTTTTAGTTAATGGATATCTGAGAGTTACACATTTTTTTTTGGGAGGAGAGAAATCGTACGTAGGATACCCTCTCGTCATGGGGGAACAGTTATGCCTAACTCTTACCGGCTAAAACCGGAGGGGTCGTATAGTACGTATATGAGAAAGGGTGGCGGGATACAACTAGCATACTCCGCAACCCTGCTCACGGTCTCATGTCCCTGTAGGTGTGAAACCGGGTACCCTCCCCTGAGACTCGAGGGTTACTCGGGAGCGCAGATACCCCCACACCCCACCGATACATAGTCAGGTAGAAAAGAAAGCCCTTATAAACAAGGGCTACGAAACAGGGAAGGGGTCGCGAGTCCTGACGATCCACGAGTCGCAAGGGTTGACATTCAAATCGGTGGTGATCCTCCAGACCAAGGGGAGAAAGCTACAGATCCACGATAGTGTATCCTACGCTATTGTGGCCATCTCGAGGCACACGGAGACCTGTGTCTATTATACCGACGTGGCCGACGACGCAATAGGCCGCTTCATCCACCGATCGGTGAGCGCACCGGCGAAGGACATAGCGGATTATAATTTCAAGATGGCCATAAAACATGGAAACCAAAAGATCATACAAGCAATAATTGCCTAAACCCAAACTATGAGGTAACTATGCGGACACGGACCTAGTTCTTCTTGGCTTGTTTACGACCTTTAATAAAAAAATAAATAAAAAAATCGAAGTAATAATTAAGTAAGTAATTAATTAATAATAATAACAAAATAAGTGTCTACACAACAATTTAACATATAGATAACATATAGATATATAAAATAATTTAGATGTAAAATATAAGTATATTTAAACTCACATAAATTAATTGTGAAAGAAGATAACTAACTGCATAGCTGCATGAAAATAGGCAATTTTTCTGACGCAAGTCGAATTAAACCTCCAATATAAAAAAGGTGTGGACCCAGAGTCCGCAGAAAGTTTCATTATAATAAAAAAAAAAAAAAAAAACCGGGTACCCTCTTCTCTTCAGCTTCTTATATGCCTGTAGAGGTCAACACGACGAGGACAACGAGAAAACAGGCGCCCCCGCGACTATTGCCTGGAGGTTTGATAGAAAGTCTGTCTGTTTGTTCCGGGTTCCTGAACGGCTGGACCGATTTGGATGGGACTTTTTTTGGTAGATAGCTGAAGTTATTCCGCGTAACTTTTAATTTTCAAAAATAATAATTATTGTTCAGCGTAAAAAAAAATCATGAAATCGTGAATAAAATCCGATTGAAAATTAGTAGTAGCAAAAACGATGTTTGAAAAATAATTAGGGTTCCGACTAATCTCCGGAATGGCTGGACCGATTTTGTCATTTTTTAAAAACTTTTTTGGCAGATAGCTGAATAACTCGTAACTTATGATGCTTTTATTTTTCGAAAACAATTAGGGTTCCGCGTAAAAAAAATAAAAACAAGAAATTATTAATAAATACGATTTGATAGACATCAGCAAAGAAACATTATTTTCCAATGATTATATAAAAATCATATTACGCATTATTATAAAATAATGTATGAAACACACACGCAGGCACACGCAGCTGTAATAAAGTAAAAAACATAATCATAAAACATTAAAAAAAAACCAATTTCAATTAGTGTGGTTTGAGATTTATCTGATAACGGTTCTTTGATTAAAATATACATATAATCTTCTACTTATCTCGAATAAATAATGAATTACATTCGTAAAATAGAAAAATGATAACACGATTCTATGTCATCCGAATAATTTAACTTTAATACAGTTTTCTATTCTTCGATCATATTAATCTTGAAACTTGGGACGGCGGCGGTAATAACGAAGTTTATTGTATCATTTATTAAGGAAAGTATGGTTTTGATGCTTTATCAAGATTTAACTATTATCATTATATATAACTTGAGAACAAATGAACCGATTAACGGTATTTTTATTATTGTAGATATTTCCAAAGAATTGTTTTGGTATATACGAGTATTTGAAATTTAAAGCGAAACTCTTTTGTAATGTTTATGAATTAATAGTTATTCAGTTATGATGAATTCCATGTCTATGGACATAAGTTCGAGCCCACAATCGTGATGAAATTTTAACGTAGAACAATGATAGGACATTTTCCATTAATCATCGCCTTCAAGTTTGTCTGTCTATCACCAAACACTTTTTTTTTCGAACTGCCTAAACGCTGTCGACCGGAAAAACTTTGACAGCATCACCAAACTTTTGGGGCAAGTGCTTTGAGAGAGGTAGCTAGCACAAGGACACCAAAGTGGTATGGACCTCGGCTTGGGCTTGCTACTCGAAACGTAAATACCGCGGAATTTGACCCGCACTAAAGTTAAGAGAAGCTACATATCTCAAGGTCTGTCTCTTACAGAACCCTGGGTGTAGTGAACAGGAATATGGGTGCAATGTAATGCGTGTTATGAGAGTGCATGAAAGTGTTATTGTATCACGTTGGTGGCGGATACAGAAGCCTCCCCAGTTACGGATCACAATACGTCCGGAGTCTATAGGTTCGTTTCAGTAGTTCATCCATCCATTAAACTGAAAGACATCCCTTTCCCCAAATATTTGCACAACGACCGATCTTACGCCAACCGCATCCAGCGGATTCCCGAGACCTTAACCAGTCTGTCCACTACCCACACTGCGTCTTCCGGTGCATGGTAGCCATTTCAGAACCCATTGGTTCCATCGGAGACCAGTTCTGCGACCAACGTGGGTAACGCGAAGCTATAACTTTTTCCCCTAACGATACGCGCTCAACGATGCTAAAGAAGTTTTTACTTCAAAATAATTTGTTAACGTATTAATAATCTCTCTAAAAAAAAGAAAATAAAATATCTGAAATGAATTAGAGTTTCAACGAGCAGAATATTTTCAATGAAATAAATATAATACATCCTTGAACCATTTCTAAGAATAATAGCTTACTTCTAGGAATTTATTTCTCGGGAAAATATCAAACAATAATTTATGAATAAAGACCTAAGATAGGTACAGGTAAAGGCAGGCACTATAAACGTCTTAATTTGATAAGACGTTTTGCATGACGAGCGAAAATCCTTGAGCTAAAAATAGCAAAATTAACAGACGAGTTCAAATGAAGAGTTTTCGCGAATTACACATTTTTTATACACTAGCTGTTCCCGCGGCTCCACTCGTTTTCTATTTTGGACAATTATTCACTATAGTTTTTAAATATTCAATGGAAATATAATGTTTTGATGTTTTTGGCTTCATTTATCTTTAGTTAGATCAAATATAAGTCAAACAATCACAAACTAGTTTTCGTTGTACAGGCCCTAAACTATTATTTGGGTCTAACGGTATAGGCTCAAGGCTTTGACCACAATTTCACCTGCTGTTAAGTGACGATGTGATCCAGGATGGTAAACACACTAAGCATACTAGTTCTCAAGTGATGCTGCCGGAACACACCTATTCGTTCTTGGAGTTAAGTTTTCAAACTTGAGGGTGGTAGCTACTTAGGTAGGCATTATTTGAAAATGCCCTATCAATATGCTATGGTTTCCTCAGCGGAACCTTAATTACTTTCTTAAAAGTTACTCTTTATCTGATATATGTCAGAACAACCCCTTTAAAATCCAGCTTTTTCAATGTTTAGCCGGAAGAAACAAATTTTTTGATAATCGTATTTTTGGGTAAGTACCTTATAAACAGAAATATCTGTTTAGTAAAGAGATTAAAAACTAATTCGTAAATTATTTATTGAAGCCAGAGTTCATTTTAATTTTTAAACACGATACTTTATTTTTATTTCGTTGTGACTTTACTTAATTTACGTAACCAATATTAAAAGAGTTATTATTTAAATCAGAATCTTAAAATACGTTATTCAATTAAGGCCCTAACAAGGCGCTTATGAACGTCTAAAACACTACCACCGGTTCGGAAAACGACCCAGTCGAGAAGAGCCGGCAAGAAACTCGATCTTGTTCCTTTTTTTATAAATTTTGAATATACATATAATTCTTTACATAAAAAACTATACAATTTATAGTTATAACAAAACAGTTATAGTTATAAAAATGTCAGAATAAAACTATACAATAAATGCGTCGTTTCTGAATTGTATCTTAGTTCTATTAAACGTAGTGTTTGTAATGAACCTGGGAATAAAATTCTATCTGCTTTATCATGTAATAACTGACGTTGACACTTTTAAGTGGTATTAGAGACTTAATTTTACTGCGCTGACTCTACCATTCTAAAGTGTAAAGTTTCGTGACCTTTACAATATTATATTTATACACTAGCAGTGTGCCTGCGGCTGCACGCACGTTTCATATATTCATCACTACGTTTTAATTTTTTTATACGGAACCTTGATTTTTTTTAGTAGTAAGATAAAGTAAAAATATGTCTCATAAATTCGCGAGATTCTTTCCCGGATTAGAGATGCCGGAGGGGAGGCGTAAAGGTCCAACAGTTTCCCAGTCAAACAAAAAGAACCGAAACGAGTGGCGTAGGTACAAGAAGAGAGGCAGTGGATGATGATCAGCTGATGATGATGATGATGGATAGATTTATTCAGTAAATTGCTAACTTCTAACTCAACTTAACAAATCCCCAGTTTTTGTTTCGATTTTCAAATTTAATAAATAGTAGCTGTGCCCGCGAATTTGCTTGCATGGAATTCAGGCGTCCCGTCCCGTTACGTCCCGTGAAATTTACAATTTTATTATTAGTATAGACCTGGATAGTGTTACATTTTTAACGGATAAACAGACAGACAGACTCGATAAGTGAATATATATAGATAGAATTATCGATAAACCATAATCGATGTTAATCCTATTAGGAGTAACTCTTCGCATGTGGCGCACAATGGCCGCTCACGTATAGTATAGTCCGGATAAATTGACTCGTAGGTACGTTAAATGTTAGCTTTAATCTAAACGGATTATCCCGAGTTCCGTTCGTAAATACCATCATCACCTAGGGCGTTGAAAGTTTTTACCAGTATGACCGGTAACGTTTTTGTTGGCCGGACAATATTTAAATATGTCGATTACCCATACAAATGAAACAATAGGAAGACAATAGGAAAACAATGGAAAGCTGGCGCAAATGCCAGGTTATTTCAAGGGGTTAAAAACGCCGTAGCAAACTCGAATAAAACGGGTTTTTTTTTAATCCTTCAGCGCCAAAATACTTTGTACTCTCAAACCGGTCTTACAAACTGCCTTTATACACAATGACGTCCAATAACGGTCATAAGCCTTTTCATGGCCCAAACAGAATTTTTGGTTATTTATTTATTTCAATAAATCTGGTTTTTGCATCTATTGGTGCTACAAGCAATAATTATGTACATTTTCTTATAGTTTATTTATAATCAAAACATACGATTGGCTGCGTAAGTATTCATTGTATTACTTATCTCTGAGTGCAGCACTTAAACGCCATCTTATATTTGAAATACTGACGGCTGACGTCATAGAATCTATCCATCCATTCAACCAAAAGACGTTTACTGCTGGACATAGGTCTCCCCTAAAGATCTCCACGACGACCGGTCTTGTGTCACTCGCATCCAGAGGACTCCCGCGACCTTCACTAGATTGTCAGTCCACCTTGTGGGGGCCTACCCACGCTGCAAGTACACGGCAGCCATTCGAGAACCCGTTGACCCCATGGAGCATCGAATCTACGAGCAATGTGGCACCAACCCATTGCCACTTCACTTTGACAATTATTCGGGCAATGTCGGTTACTTTGGTTCTTTTACAGATCTCCTCATTTCTGCTTCGATCACACGGAAATTTCGAGTATACCCCGCTTCATTGCCCTTGGTAATGGGTAATGCCGATCTATACATAACTATTGTCCCTACCAAGAATCGCTCAATACCGCTAAGGAAGTTTTCCCTTCAATAACGTGAGATTTCAGAGTAAAAATGTGAAAACTGGCAATATTTTATTGTAATAAAAATAGATTGTAAAAGTTATGCCGTACGATATATTTCGTAATAATATGTTGAACATTTTTCAATTAAATTCAATAGACGAACATTTAAAAATCTATACATAAAATAAAATATTCTTTTTTTTCCTATACCACTAAAGTGGCAAACAGGCATACGATCCACCTGATAGTAAGCGGACACCGTAACTTATGGACGCCTGCAATACCTGCAGAGGTATAATGTGCTCGTTGCCAACTCTTTAAAAAACTTTCTCACGGGCCTTTTGAAGAACCCCATACTGTATTCCGCTGGAAACAAGGCCGCTGGGAGCTCATTCCACTTACGGATAATTTGCGGGAGAAAGCTCCTCTGGACCGCACTGTTCGGAATCATTTTGGCTCCAAGATGTGTATGTGAACTCTCTGCCGATGGCGAGCAGTACTATGTTAGTAATTAGGTGTTGTCAAACATTTCATCAGAGCACAACCCATTATGTAAACGGTGGAACACATATAAAAGGAGTCAAAGTCCTTCCTTTGACTTAAAGGTTCTAAATCGTTTGCGAGATTGGAATCATCAACTATTCTTGGAGCGCGTCTTTGAACCGAGTCAAGTGCCTTGAATCGGTATCCAGGTACTCCCGCCCAGAGGTGACAGCAGTACTCCATATGGGGCCAGACTAAAAACTGAACGATTATACGGCTTATAATACCCTACCACAATCCTATGGGTTTCTAAGCGATATTGTACAATTCAAATTTATGTCAATCAGTATGTTCTAACAAAGAAATACAGTGATATCGTCGCTTAAAAATCTCATGCCTAACATTAAACTGATGAATAATGCACTATTGTAAACAACAAAATATTTTCAGTAAAATTTCGCGTCCTGCTGGCATCCGGAGGCATGTCAGCGCTCGAGTTTATATAAAATGTAGGAGGTGTGCTAAGAATTATTTTATTTTTTACACGGAATAGGTTCAGTGCTTTTACCACAATCTCACCTGATGTTAAGTGATAATGTGGTCTAGTATATTAAGCACACTAAGCCTAGAGGTGCTGGTTCTCAAGTGATGCTGCCGAAACACACATATTGGTATTTGGCAACAGGTTTTCACACTTGAGGGTGGTAGCTACCCAGGCGGGCATATATAGGCTGTCTATTTGGATATAATTATCTGAATTCCACGCGAGCGAAGTTGTTGGCACAGCTAGTTTATAAATATAATTTATAAGAGTATGCGGTTGATTTATATTCAACGGATTGTTAAGTGCTGGACAACCTTTGTTTCTTATTCAAATAAATGTATTGATTCAAACTAGTAATTAGTCTAAATGCTGTTAGGCCTAAACACGCAAAGGTCACAGACTAATCTTAGATTGTAATAGATGTATAATGAGAAAAGTCCATTAAACAGAAACAATGAATGAAGGAAGATTTCATTTGTAACCGACCATTCAGAGAAACGGAGATCGGTACAATTGTATTGTGGGCTATGGGAATAGACTTCCTCATGGATTATTAGTGACAGAGGGTGGTTTAAAAATGATTTGATGGAAATAAATATTGTTTGACGTATTTATATTGAAGATATATGCTTTCTATATTACATGGTATTTTACTTCGTTGCCTCGTATTATGTAATTAATTAGTAATATTTTATCAGGTATGCTCGTTGCTACAATTATCAACTTTTATTCTTTAGGTAAAATGTGATATGAGAATGTGCTGGTTTTATGCCAATTTAATTCCTATTTTACTGACAACTTAATTCATTTACTCGTATTACCTAAATTAATAAATATATAAACATTCAGCCAAAGAACAAATCTATAATTTTAAACAATCATTCAAATAGGTTCAATGATTCTCGATTTACGAGTCCACTAGAGAAAAAAAAACTGAAGGACGTTGCTTTTTAAAAAGATTGATTTAGTTTTGTCGATGGTATTCGTTGTCAAAAGCTCATAAAAATTATATCTATTTGAACTGCTTATTACCCTTTATTAATTATTAGCGTTTTTTTGTCGAAATTTTTGACTTCATTGTGAGCTTTTGCGAATTTGGTTTTCGGGGACATTAATTTTTACTCAATATCTTTTGCCTGTGATATTATTGAAATTATCACCATGACGTTCGTATTATCGACGAAAAAAAAAAAAACTTTATTTAATTAAAAACAAAACCAACTTCATAAGAATATACTATAAAAATGCACTAAAAAGTCAATAAATCATGACTTTATAAATCTGGTTCGTTGATTTTGATATCGGTGGCAGCTTATGGATAACAAAGGGGTGGTGGTGGTATGTCGCTAATTATATTCAATTTTGATTAATTGCTCTTTAAAATCACCCTAGTCATTTTTTTTACCTTCTGTTTATTGTGATAAAGTTTAGGCAGTTATTTACATTTGTAAATGAGTGCATTGGTTAACTTTAGCTAGCACCGACTCCAAAAGTAACGAACCAGATTAATAAAGAAATTATTTATTGACTGTTTAGTGCATTTTTATAGTTTATTATTTGGAACACGTGGAAGTGTCTATAATATTTGAGGGTTTTTCTTAATTTCCCTGAGTTCACTGATCGGATTTTGATCTGAACTGATCTGATGGAAATGGGATCACCTCACGAGTGTACTCCTTCCATTAAAATTTGCAAATCGGCCCACAAACGATGGAGAAATTGCGTAACAAATATTTAAAAAAAACATACAGATGAATTGATAGGAGGTTATCCTTTTTGAAGTCGGTTGATAATACAATATATTTGCGTGTAAGCGATTTTAGTAGCATTTGCTAACTTTTTACTAATAAAGTATGTATATTACTTCGGTATGCACCAACTAATATTTCGGTATCCACCATACAATTACTAATTGTAATTTAATTCTTACCCGCCTAACTAACGTTTCCACCGTCCGAGACGCGCGGACAAATTTGCACCAATATACACTTTGGGGCCCCCTACAACGCAGAACGTGTTCCGATTCACAACTGAGGAAGCTTTTGTACCTGACGGTAGCGCGATAAAGTGGAACTAGCATAACATGCATTACACACTCCTACACACTACACGCGCAGGTACATGGTTTATGTCTTTTTTTCACTGTAGGCTTAGCAAAGAGCTAATTCTGCGGAATTTAACGTCTCGGATAGCAATCTAAGGTGTGGTCCGTGCCACTTTGGTGCTCTACCACTTTACGGGTAAACGCCTTATTCGCTCGCTTCAAAAACTCTGAAGCTGTCAAGGCACACCCGATCAACAACGTTTATCCAGTTCGAAGTAAAAGATAACGGCCACGGCTGATGATGAAGGAAAACATCGTGAAGAAATATTCTTTAACTACAATGTGGTATGAAAAATATCGAAGTAGACCTTGAAATCAGTAATATATTGTGGTGTTTATAGCTAGACAATTAACTACATATATTTAAATCATACCCATTAAAGACGATCGTAATTCTGGATGAGCTATAGTTTGGCATCATAAGTGTAGCCAATTAAATTATGGTAAAAATGAAAACGTGAAGTAGTAAATATAACAGAGACGTGGGGTGTCTTCAGAATGCGCTGTACATAATCGTTTTTCGATAATGTCACTATTCTGAGCACAGTACTGTTTTTTACAAACCTCTTTTATTTGTCGGTCAAAATAAGGACTATTTAAAACGTAGTTTTTTATTTTAAAAACATTAAGAACAAAACCGAGATATTAAAATTCAATATTTTGGGGTAAAAATAAAAAAAAAATAATAACAATTTAATAATGAAGTGATATTTACAATTTTAATATCCGAAATAAAAACGCATATTATGTAGAATAATTTTTATGATGAAAAAGATTTGAGGATTTACTCATTATAGTCGATCAAATCGACTGTAATAATTAAATGAAATTATCGCAAAATACCCAGTCTGTCTATAAGCAAAAATTCTATGCCTTATTAATGGGTATTTTCCGCTTTTCCCGATACGAAATGGGAAGCGAAAATTATATATGGAAAAGGGGAAAAAATACTAGGAAGTGTTGAGACAACGTATTCTTAGAAAATCAATTTCTATAATGCCCCTTCTATTGGTACTTTAATTAGAAATATAATAAGATTAAGAGTCAAGTAAGATAAAAATAAATGTTCTAACTAGCTGTATGCCGCGCCTACGTCCGCGTTTCATTTATTCTTCACCGCATAATATAGTTTTGAAATAATCAGTGGAAAATAATGTTTCGATGTTGATGTCCATTGAATCGTATTTAGTTCACAATTTCATGAGTTTTAATTTCTTTACACGGAACCCTTATTATTTTAGAAAAATAAAAGTAACCTAATTCACACGGTGTAACTTCAGTTATCTACCAAAAAATCAGTCAAGCCATTCCAGAGATTAGCCTGACCAAATAGACTGATAGACAGACAAAATTTTTTTAATATTTTTCGTATAGGTACCGTATATACATTCATATGTATTTAATAAAAAAAATGTTATTTTGATATTACACACAGACACTTCAATTTTATTTATTATCTGGTATCGATGTTTAGAATGCAAATTATTATAAACGGATAATGTATTCTCAACAAATAAACATTTGCAGAATGTGTTTTAAATTGAAATATATTTTGAAGTTCACGCGTTTTTCTAAATTTCACCATTAAAAGTACAAATTAAGGTTTTGACACGACTTAAAACTGAATTTATATCTGCAACCGGTTCTACATATATGCGGTTTATTTGCTACGTGCCTTATATGATACTGCAAAACCGTAATTTTGTATTGTCTAGTTATCTAATCTATTATTAATAAATAAAATTGGAGTGTCTGTTTGTAATGTTAATTTTTTTTTTTTTACTAAATAGGTATGAATGTATATACGATACCAAAAGTACAATTTTAAAAATGTTGTCTGTCTGTTTGTTCCGGGTAATCTCCGGAACGGCTAGATGGATTTTGACTGCACTTTTTTTGGTAGATAGATGAAGTTACTCCGGGTTACTTATGGTACTTTTAATTTTCGAAAATAATTAAGGTTCCGCGTAAATAAAACATATAAAAAATTGAATAAAATCCGATTTAATGCACGGTTTACGGGCAATTGCTTGAATTTATGAGAAATATATTTACTTTATCTTAGTAATATAATTTTTTTAGAGTAAAATAATTAGGGTTCCGTATAAAACAAAACGCAGTGAAAAACATAAAACGCAGGTGCAGTACACAGCTAGTTTTTAATATTTCTAAAATAAATTACAATAAATATAATCTGCGCATATTTTTTATTATATTATTTTTTTAAGTTAGGATTTCATTATTCTAAAAAAATTGTAATGGCGTTTGTGAATTATGAGAAAATCACACATTAATTAATGAAATAAATTGACATAGATAAATAATATTTTCTTAAAGTTTATTAACTATATGACTACTCACCTGTTGTCTGCAAATTTCGACCACCTAACCTTCGCGAAAGTACTGTGCCGTTGTAAAATTAAATTATTACAACTTTTTAGATTGAATAAATTTAAAATTGACTGAATTGAAACAGAAAATTGAATCAAACCCTATTTAAAGAACAATCTCTAATTTCAAATTTTATTTATGTCCAAGAAGTCATGCCACCGCCCGCGCGTAGGACGTAATTCGAGATGATATATCAGTTTAAGATTCTAAAACCCAACTCGCAGCGATGTGCAACCCTCTAGCCGGCTGGGGTAGGACTGAAATGTGGCCAGAAAAGAGGGGCTGTAATAAATGTAGCTGAGTGGGTGCCTTAGAGGGAGATAGAGTGATGTCTACAATTAAATGTGGAAGTGAAATAGCGCTGCAGGCTTAAGGGAACTCGCGTACGTCTGTGGATGTCAGGAAGAATTTGTAGGCGTAATTTTACCTTTTGATTGAGGCTCTGTGAATTTAATAAGTGACAGTCTCCGATGACGTTTATGATTTCTATTAGATTGTTATCTTGATGAATGATGGTCCATAATAAATATTAAAAGACATATAACAATTGTTTTAATTACGACCTTTTTCGAATATAAGTCTAGTAAAATTATTAATATTTTACTTAAAAGAGTTTTGTTAGAAATTGAGGATTTATATAAACCTCAAACATGTCTTGACTCCTAATAAAAATACATGTTTTAATAAATTATTTTAAATGATATTGTTATGAAATCCATTCATAAAATCCATGATTAAAATAGTTTTTATTTGATTTGGACGGATTCACGTAATTTTTCGACATAATCCATAAAACTGTGTTAAAAATGTATTTATAAAAATAATTAAAAAAATGTCGAGATACTTTGAAAATAACGGTCATGAATATTTTCTTAGGCTAAGCTAATGGGAGTTTTAGCCTAGTGGCTTTATACTAATACATTTTAGTGTAATTTTATATACTTGATATAGTTTATTTATGTCCTCAAATGAAGTGAATTGAAAATAATACAGAATAATTTTGGGCTTTTCGGCGGCACCTCAGTCTGTCATGTAGTAGCTGATATCTTTAATTCAATAACTTCTGTTATTGGACCCTATATTGTGTGATTATAGTGGCGTTTTCTGTAATATAGTTTGGTTATTGTGTAAAAGTGAAGCGAATTAAAAATAATGCCACGAAGTGTATGTTCTAAGGTTCCACTAGAATCCCATAACATATTCTATCATAACATATATTGCCATAATCGTCACTTTTGGCAAGCGGGTTGGCGATGACAGGCAGGTGTTTTGTGATATTAACGGGATTGCTGCTGACTCCTAGCAATTGTAAACTTAGGAACGGACACACAGTTCAAATTTTATTACAAAATAATATGGATATAATTTTCAATATTACTGTTTATTCATAGTGATTCCTCGAAAAAATAAATCGAGTGAAGTGTGCTGCAGTAAGATAAATGAATCGTTCGTTTATTGAACTGAATGTAGCAGATTACTTTTTCATTGACCGCTCGCCGTTGCTGCCGACTGATCAATGCAATTCAAAAAGACTTGCATTGGATGCAATCGGACATCGTTTATCATATCTCAAATGGATTCTCAAAATCATTGATTGCGTGTTACCTTAGAATATAATGTAATTATTAATAATTTATTACGGCCACTAAATACACGTCATTTAGGGTTGACTTTGAATACTTTTTTTACATTTTAAAACAAATTTCTATTAAAATTATTTCAAATTATATTATAGGCATAAGTTTAAGTGTGAAACTATCGCAAAATAGACTTAATTATGTCTTTTTAATAGCACAGTGAATTTTCACAGTAAATTGGAATTTCTACTAGAAAAATAATTTTCAAAATAAAAAAATATTATACTATTATTAGTTTATTGTTTTTTGAATGGGCTCTCAAGTCTTTTGTTGCGTGAGATAACCCTCTCAATAATATTTCTTTAACTCCCTGAATGTTACTGATATTTCGGTAATGAAAATTGTCATTGTTATAAAAACCTTGACTACAAGACCGTATTAAGAGCCTACTGACCTTTAAGTTAGTGGTCCAAGTGGGTATACTAACTGAAAATAGCTTGTCATTCATGAACTTCGTCAACAAGATTATAAGCGTGTCACAGAAACTATTAGAGAATTCATAGATGATTCCATTATAAATGTGTTGTTATTAAACTCCCATAAGCACTATTATATCAATACGATCCAACAATTTTTCGCTTAAATGTTATTGCCGTGTCATGTATTTTTCTAGGGTTTGCATGTAAATTGGTAAAATTATATTGTTTCCGTGATAAATTCTAATGTATACGATTAAACTTGAAATAAATTGACAGATATTTTGTATTTTATACCAGTACCGTGAATCGGTAATATTATCGACATGGAAAATTAAAATAAAATTTCATTTTTCTTTGCGTTATTTATATATATAGTTCTAGCAAGTACACATACATATGACGTATTTTCATGAAAGTTTGCATCCCCATTTTCATCCACTTTGGGGTGACTTTTCAATCTTTTTTAAATCCTATATACCCTACTCCGATCTATGCAAGGAGATGAAGTTTGGCGATCTCTAAATTATTTAGAATTTTAAGTAATGTCACAATGTTCAATTTATAAGCTAGCTATTTCACGAATAGTCCCCCTTATTTTAAATTTTACAAAATTATTAATTTTCTGGTACCCATCGTATTCACTACTACCCTGAAGTTTGAAAATTTCAAATTTCAAATGTGTACTAATAAATAAAATTGTATTGTCTGTTGGTAATGTCAAAATATTTTTTTACTAGATAGATATGAATGTATATACGAAAACAAAAACACAATTTAAAATAAAATTGTATGTCTGTTTGTTCCGGGCAAAAAAGGTTAGTGGTTAAGGGGTTAAAATCTGCTTAACATAGTGCTTACACTTATTGTCAGGTAAATCTGGTGTAAATGGTAAATGGTATATTATTATAATTCTTAATGTGCATGTATCTTGTCTAAGTATATACTTTTATAAATGTATTATTTTGTATTTCAATATTATATTTATATATATAAATCTACTGTGCGTGTGTATGTGACTAAACTCCTCCTAAACGGCTGAACCGATTTTAATGAAATTTTTTGTGTCTATTCCTGAGGACTCGAGAATGGTTTAGATTCACAATTTGGTCCAATTTAATTTTATGTATCTGAAACGCGAACGAAGTCGCGGACACAGCTAGTATATACATGAATTTATAAAGTGATTTCTTCTTTATTTCGAGTAGCACTATCTTTTTTTAATGTGTTATTTCTCCCATTATCGCTGGTTAGCTGGTAGAAAATCCCTTGTGGCATTGAGTTCACCAGTGTACAGATTACTGGCACAATAAAGAATTCACTCATTCATTCATAGTTAAATGTACCAAAAAAAAAAGAAAAAATTTAAAACTTTTGGACATTGTAACTTTGTAAATATCAATAATTAAATCAATTAAATTTATAAACAACGTCAAATGATAAATAAAAGAATATGTCGGATGGAGTATAAAATTTCCATTTAACTTTTTTAAAATACAAAATACGCAAAATTGTAATAAAGATTAAATCTCTAAATAATGATGATAGAAATTGGGATTTATGAAATTTTTTGTTCACAATATAATACCGAATAAGTTTCGTCCATTTTTTTTTTCTGGGGGAAAAAATCTTCATAGTTTTCAGAGGAAAGACTAATATTTAAAAAATCCTGTATTATTTAAATGGGAATACCTCTTAAAATTAAAATTTATTTGTTGTTTAGTGTCTGTAGACTTTTTATTTTACAAAATTAATTGTTATTTGTCATTTTTGATTTCGTCTGTAAATCTCTGTGTTTGTATTTCTAGATAAATCTCAAAAAGGCTTTGATAGATTTTAAACAAAATTTGATGTAAGGGGAGCATGTGTCACTCTCAGTAACTGACAGGCTGTGAAAACAAAACAACATCACGACATGTTACATTTAATCAAGACTAGCTGTTTATTTAATTATTTTCGTAAATTTTTTTCGGTACTAAATAAAGTAAAAAAAAATTCTCATAAATTCAAGCACTTGCCCGTAAAACTGTGCATCGAATCGGATTTTATTTTTATGAGTTTTAATTTTTTATTAAAAGTACTATGTTACGCGTAGTTTCTACTTATCATCTATCTACTAAAAAAAAAAAGCCTTGTCTAAATCCGTTCAACAACATTCCGGAGATTAGCCGGAACAAACAGACAGACAGACAAAAAATTTAAAAATGGGTTTTTTGCATAGGTATTACATATCTGGCGAAGGTTGTATTCCAAATAAAACGTCCAAATAACTATTATTATTTTAATGTTCCAAAATGTCTACATATGATATCGTGTGTACAGAGTGCACTCTATGTGCATTGAATGTGCACTGTGTGTTCATCGAGTGTGCACTGCGTGTGCCAGCCGGAGTAAGACTGGCTAACTTATAGAAGTACATTACAATATGTAGCGCTGAAGCTACACATACATTTATATTAAATTGTATTTTGACATCACAAACAGACGCTTCAATTTTATTTATTAGTATAGATATAGATAAGACACAGGGACGAAGTCACGGATCACGAAGATAATTACTTTCGTGGAAAAAAATTCACCTACGTAAATATCTTTAAAATAATTTCAATATTTATTTTTGATCGAAGATGAAAAACGTGATCGCCTGAAAAACGTGAGAATACGAATTTCCATGCGTAATATTATTGTTACAATATATTATACAAATAAAAAAAAATCTTAGAAGACCAACCTACGTACCTACCTACCTACGTCACTCGATTAACTCCCACGTAACATTGAAACTACACTTCAAGTTATTGTGCAATGGTGTGGCAAAATGCAGTAATGAATCGATAAAACTCTGTACAGATTTCAAAGGACCTAGAACTTTCTTAATTGTTTTCTACCACAATTTATGTTCACGTTCGGTCTAATGTGAATTTGCATTCGATTGTATTGAATTCCCTCGACTGTGATCTTTGTTTTTGGTTGACTCAACATATTCTATTTATGCATATACGTAAATATTTAGACAAGCTTGACCTTGTAAATGACCAGTATAATTTTATTACAAGAAATAAACATGATTTTTTTAAACATATATGAATCTGTACATATATATGTACCTTACACCAAAAAGACAATTTTTAATTTTTTTATCTGTCTGCCTGTCTGTTTGTTCCGGCTAATCTCCGGAACGGCTGATCCGATTTTGAAGGAACTATTTTTGGCTTAGGCTACTATTATTTTTCTAAAATATTTAGGGTTCCGCGAATGAACATTAAATTTTGAATAAAATCCGACTCAATGTTTTACTGGCAATGATTACGTTTATGAGAAATATCTTTGTTTTCTGTTAGTACAACAAAAATTTAAGGAAAATTATTAGGGTTCCGTATTAATAAATAAAAATTCATAGAATTGTAAACAAAATACGATTCAATGGACAGCACTATGAAAACATTATTTTCCAATGTTTACCAAAAACTATATTACGTAGTGAACAATATTTGGAACGCAGGCAGAGCCGCGCATTGCAGTCTACTAATAAAACTTGTAACTCGAGTTTTATAGGTCTATAAAATAACAAATGAAAAAAACCAGATATCAAGTTTCTTGCCGGCTAGGTTATTTTCCGAACCGGTGGTAGTGTTTTGATATTCATAGGCGCCTTATCAGGGCCTTAATTGAACAAAGTATCTTTGAATTTGAATTCAATAAATATCCAGAGGGTTCCGTCAGATGTTACGCAATAATTATTAGAACATACCAATATCTATCATACATTTTTATACGTGATACAGTAACATCTCATGTAGTAAAAGACCATATCACACTACACGCAAGGTATATAGGTTCTGATAGAAATCTTAATTGCAAAACGAATAAGTTTAAGCTAGGATTCCCGCGGAATTTGCATGCCGGTATAATATCAAGCGGAGGTCCTTACCATTGCGATGACTTTGTGGTGACTATGTACTTACTATTGTGGTGACTTTGTATCTTGGCATTGTGGAGAATTTGTATATTATCATTATCCAACTGGGTGGAAAGGCCAGTGAATCAGTAAAAACCTTCCATGACAATAACCTTAACCAGTTAAAAAAAAAAAGCATTCAAATCTGTCGGCGGCAAAGATGTTTTCTGAATCGCCGGCAGTTTTTATGGTCATGGGGGTCTATATTGAATTTATATTTCGTATTTCTATATATTATTTATTTCTATAAATATTTTTTCCCTTTTTGTCTATGGGACACAAAGCCTATAACAAAAACAAAAGCTAAAAGTCTTATAAATACTCATATTAACTAAGTGTACACAATAAATTAGCTATCAACGAAATATATAACCGAAATTAATCCACAACAATAACATTCCCCTAATGCCAACTTTGAGCAAAATGTCAGGAATAACTTCGGTGTATGGCGGAATTTATTAGTTCCTCGAAGCTTTGACCTGCCCGACTACTGTTAGTATAATCGGGATCTTCTCGTTCGAATACCTATTTCCCAGTGTCAATTTTACATAGATCCCTCGTTACTAGAGTTGTTTATACATGTTTAAGATCATGTTATATTTGTGATTACTATCTTTGAGTATAACAGAATTTAGTAAAATATATTATCACGCTAAGACTTTAAACGAGTAATCGGAAATAACAATAGATACTGAAGCCATTTAAACGCAATAGAATAAGTAGTTGTAATATTAACTTTCATCCATCCATTTAACTGAAAGACGTCCACTGGTGGACATAGGTCTCCTCAAAGATTTCCACAGCGACCGGTCTTGCGTCACCCGCATTCTGCGGGCTCCCGCGACCTTCACCAGGTCGTCGGTCCACCTTGTGGGAGGCCTACCCACGCTGCATCTTCCAGTACGCGGCAGCCAATCGGGAAGCCGTTAATATTTACTTACTGGTTTTATTATAAACCAATTAAATTCTGAATAAAACTTTTTTTTTCTTTTATCGTCCTGTATTTATAAAAAAAATATTTGTGGTGAGTCTCTTGAACCCATTCCCAGGGCAATACAAAACTACCTTCATGCAGTAGAATAACATGAATTACAATCCCACACTCCGTTTGCACTGCACAGACACTTTGGTGAGTTTGCGCTAGTTATCACTCTCCCGGCTGTGTGGCCAAATCGCATGACCTCAAAATTCGGTTTTGCTGTCAAGGCCCTTTCGGTCAACGGTATTTAGTCATTTGAAAAAAAAAACAGGCAAAAAGTCAAATCAAAATTTAAAAAAGTACTTTATTCAATTTAAGCCCTAAAAAGGCACTTCAATGTCAAAACATTACCACCGGTTAGAAGGCAACCCAGTCTTCGAGAAAAGCTGGGAAGATATTTGGCTTATTCCTTTTTTGTTTTGTATATTTTTTTTTAATAAACTATACGATTCATAGATACAAACCGTTTTAGTACATGCACAAAGGTGTTACTTCCACATATCCCGATCGTTCAAATAATAATACACCTATAATAATCCTTTGAGATTAAAACTTACTTGACATAGTTACTTAATTTATTGTTATTATTGAAGAACCTATTTTACCGTCATCCTATGAATTCATAACGATGTTTTCTTTCAATGTAAACTAGGCTTTCATCGCCGTAAAATTGTGCTTAATTTGTTTTTAAATGTTGGCTTTTATTTGCAGTAACTTTATCTGGAAGTCATTATTATGTCCTGTTAATCATTACGAAATTACTTGTTAGAGTTTAAAGCGATATTAAATAAACGAGAGTACTCCAATACTGCGACAAATTAATTGAGTGTGATTGGTATAATTATACTGGTGACCTGAGAAACCTTAACAGTGGGAGGAGTGCTTGAGGCGCTAAGCCGAAAGAAGTTTAACTAGTGCAAGAGTATCAGAGTGGTAGGAACTACTGGGGAATTTCTCCTAGCTTAATTTTATGGTGCTTCATAGAAAAAAAACAACAAGAAAAGTGCCTTAGGGTGAGGCGAAACGAGCGTAATTTTGTGCGTCGTTCCTTCAAAAACTTGAAAATATTAAAACCAACAGGCAACTCCACTGTGTTGTTTATTTGAATAAACATTTCAAAGTAAATTTGAATAAACGTTACTATTAATCGAATCATAAGAGATTGAGCCCAAAAACTCTTTATTCATGTTATAGCACTAACACCTATACTATAAAGACAAACTTTATTCACTATATTACTCGTAATGCTTCTGTTCCCTGTAAGATAGATAATTCCGCTACGCTTAATATCTAATTAAGTATTAATTCCGAGTCCATTAATTTACCATTAATAAGCAAACTAATTCAGTTAAGTTCTAAAATTATTATTGGATCTGCTCTGACCGGAGGTCGGGTCATAGTCGTACTCCATTAGGTCTAATTTCTCGAAGGACCTTTTTAATTAAGACAAAGTGTTTCTATACACCGGTGGTCTAGTTATCGTGATATCAGATTTATATTATGAAGGTAGTGCGATTGCGTTTGGAAATAGTTAAAATTAATTAACCATCTTGTACTGTCATAGGTTGAACACAATGAGACGAAAAGCCTGTAGAAGGATTTTACTTTTAAAATTAACTAAAGGAACGATTTAATCCACACTACCAAGCCATGTTTTTAGGTCTAATCTGATTTTGTGTTCTATTACTGTATATAGTTCTACTATATAGCTTAATTTTGGATCTCCTTGCCTTTCTTTATCTTCCCCTTTAGTAACATTGCTGTCTACAAATCGTAGTAGTGGCAGGAATGGCTTCGTTTTGAATCTATTCCACTTTTATGTAGCGATTATAGAATAGTTGGTAGTATGGCCGGATTCCGAGTCAATTGGCGCGGGTTCGAGCCCACCTATTTAACTCTAAAAATAAGCCTGAGCTTTCGGTGAAGGAAAACGTCGTGAGGAAACGCGACAAGGTAATAGGGCATTTTACAATAATGCCCACCTGGATAGCTAGCTTCCTTAATTTAGATAACCTGTCGCCAAATACCAATAAGTGTATTCCGGCAGCATCACTTGAGAACTAGTACCTAGGCTTAGTGTGTTTACCATCCTGGACCACATCGACACTTAGCATCAGGTGATATTGTAGTGAAAGCACTGAGCCTATACAGTAGAAATAAAAATTAGCAGTGAGATTTTTTTAAGATTTGGTGACACGCACCGCGGGATCAACCAATCTATAATACATGTCACGTCTGGCAAGTGTTTTAATTATTGATTGTTAACGCTAGAATTAGTGACTCTCAAGTAAGGATGCCTAAAATATCACGGTGATAAATTTTTAAACTTGATAGTAATTGGTTTACCAGGACAACATTAGAAAATACTCTAGAATTTAGTACACTTATACGTGAATTCGAACTAATGTCCATCGATGCAGTATCTGAACACAGAACAATTGAACTAACATCGCCAACCAATGTTGCCAACTGAAATTTAACCCTATTAATTAATTATACGCCATTAATATTTTATTTATTTTACACAAAACAAATAATAGAAAGCTGTTTTTTTTCCTTTGACAAGACGTAGTTATTTTTTGTATTTTTTTTTTTATGTTTGAGAGCTTTTATTCTAAATAACATATTAGCTCCATTGTACCCCGTTCTATTTAAATTCTGATCAAGGGGATTACTGGTGGGTTAATATTGCTAGGTTAAATAATGTTTTGGCCTCATTTGAAGAAGATTCTGCCAGTATACTTTGACAAATTCCTAGGTGTTGGTTTTTTAAATTTAGCTTGTCCCACAACAATTCTCTTTCAGTTCTGTTCTTGGTACAGTCCATCAGTGAGTGCTGTACACCATCAACTTTACCACATATATCACAATTTGGAGAGTCTTTTTTCTTCATGAGATGTGCGAACCTTCCTGATGGATAGTGACCTGTTCAGAGGATTACTTTAAAGAAGAAGAATTTAGAATTATAAATGTTTCGTCATTATTGCCAATCTTTTACAATTACCGCTTTTGAAATTTTAAGAGAGTTATTTAGAAATATTTTGCGTCAAAGAAGCTTAAAAAATGTATATTCAATATTGTAATTCGAAGAAGTCGACATTTAATTTTATCATTGAGGTAAGTAAGCTTTTCATTTCCAAACTTTCCATGGAAACATTCGAAGCCGTAAAAATAAAAAAAATTGTTTATCGTCAATAAAGTATTAACATCGTTTTAACCTACTTGCTTATATTTTGAAATCAAAGTAAAATCGGAAACCAAGTAAATACTACAACAATACATGAATTCCATGGAAAAAAATTCTCTCCGGTGTTGCAATTAACAATCATAATACCAGCTCAACCGTAGAAATTAATTTGTTTGATGATGAACTCTAAAAATAATTAATTGAAAAGTTATATAGAAGAAAACGTTTTTAGCCTCATATTTGGATTAGCAACAAGGGCGTAGCTACCACCATATTAATAATATGAGGTTTCCAGGCAATAGGGGCTCTAAGGTTTCTATGGACAAATTCGTAAAATTTTACATTTTAATTGGGTTTTAAAAAAAACAATTTCAAGCTTGAATTGTTTCAAATTCTCGATATTTTATAATTAGAGGTAGTAAATTTCATTGTATGATGTCAATTTACAACTAAGAAGATACATTCATAAAAAAAAACTTAGGTAAAATATAGAATCCCCCCGGACTGCTGACCTTTGGTCATGCTTCTCTTTGAGAGGTGGGCGAAGAGGTGGGTGGGGGACTTACCCCCTCCCCATCCCCGCTGGGCCATTGCACGGACGACGCCCTGTTATGTCTGCCGCAGGGGACGACGCGGTGCTTGCGAAAGCCATCCCGTATCGTCCCCATCCCAAATGCGGCGGACGGCTCCGGGGGGTTTAGTGGGTATTTCCGGACGATTCACGTCCGGGTGAGTCCCACAGTGGTGCGGAGACGTCCCTCCGCACCCCCTTACCCATTGCATTGGGGGACTTCGGTCTCACCAATGCAATCGGTAAGGGTAGTGCGTAAATGTATTCCCCTCGACAAAAAAAAAAGGGTTTCGTCTAATAAAACTCATCAAATAGTGAACTAAATACGATTCAATTGATAGAATCATCAAACATTATTTTCCGATGATTGTTTGAAAACTATCTTACGTCAGAATACATGAAACGCGGACGGAGCCGCGGGCACACTGTTAGGAATAAACAAAGTCATTTGTATCAATCAGTTTACAATAAAATAGTTCACAGACATATTATAGGACATTCGTTTTTACACAAATAAATAGATGCGTAACTATTGCATTTCTACATACTGAATTCAAAAATAATCAAGAAAAAAAACTTGCATTAGACTAAATTATTTTTTTAATAAAACTAGTGTTCGTCATCATTGTCTTTTTAAATATTATTTGTTACGTTCTTAAACATATTTCTAAACAGAAAGTATTTAACAGAAATCTGTTCTATACTAATAAATAAAATTGAAGTGTCTGTTTGTAATATCAAAAAATTTTTTTTACTAAATAGATATGAATGTATTTACGATACCTATAATAAAAATACAATTTTATAATATTTTGTCTGTCTGTCTGTTTGTTCCGGATAATCTGTGAAACGGCTGGACGGATTTTGACGGGATTTTTTCTTGGTAGATAGCTGAAGCTACTTCGCATAACTTAGAGTACTTTTGATTTTCGAAAATAATTAGGAATCCGCGTAAAAAAAAAAAAGTAAAAACTCATAAAAATTTCATAAGATCCGATTCAATGCACAGTTTTACAGGAAAGAAGTTGAATTTATACGAAATACTTTTGCTTTATCTTAGTAGGTACTAAATAAAGAAATCAGGGTTTCGTATAAAAAAATGCAGCGAAGAATGTATGAAACGCGGGTGCAGCTGCAGTGACACAGCTAGTTTAAAATAAAAATAGAAAATTAGGAGCAATGAAAACCGTAAAGTATTTTTAAAATTGCAAATTTATTTTAATAATTTCACTGTAGTTTTAAAAAAAGATAAAAAGCTCCAAGAGTTAATATCATTTAATACGTTAGACGATGAAACTTTTTAAATAGACTTTCATATAGAAAGTTTAAAATTTATGAAAGCTCTTATGAAAAATATATTTGTTTTGAACATATTTCGTCTTTCTTCATAGGGATTTTGAATATACTATTGATATGAAAATTACAAAACCGATTACATACACATGCATATTCATATGTAAATTATGAAAATTCATCAATTATTAAAACAAATCGTAATAAAACGACTCCTTAATGCCAAAACTTAAAGAAATTTCAATATGATTAAATCCATCCATGCAACCATAAGACATCCACTGCTGGACATCGATCTTCCTCAAATAGGGAGCGGGGATTGCCATAATCGCCACGCTTGGCAGGCGCGTTTGCGATCGCAGTAGGTGTTTGTGGCGCTCAGAGAATGCTGCTGCCCATCCTCTGGTATATCCCTTAGTCGCCTTTTACGACACCCGCGGGAAGATATGGGACTATTCTTAGCCGGCACCACACGGAACATAATTAAATAAAAAATATATAAATAGTCAAAGATAAAACTAATTCAAGATATGTTTCCTTACTGATTATCAACGTTTTTATTTTGTTTTGGTTAGTAGCCATTAATTACATTTAATGTGTTATCTATCTATAAATAAACAAAAAATAGGGTTAGTTTTTTTCCCTCAAATTTCGACCAAAGGACAAACACTGTTTAAATTAAATATATTATATAATTTTTTATAAATATATTATGAAGTATTATATACAAGTACAATAAAGACGATATCTCTGTCTGTCTTTCTATATGCCCATTATAACTAAAGAAGCACTGAACCGATTTACATGATTTAATCTTTAAATCATAGATAAGTTATATAGCTTAGTTTTAGTATATAATCTTGTTACATTAAATAGTATTTACATGAAAAAAAAAATAGACTTTGAAGTCGGTCAAAAACTTATGCGGATAATAGTAAATGAAGACGACATAAACGTGACCATAAATCGTTTTCTTTGCATCACTTTAACTAAATCTTTTTAAAAATACTCATATTAAATGAATCATTTTGTATAGTATAATTTTAATATACTTTTCACGTAGGATTTTATAAAAAATACGAAAGCTAAATTCGAGTATCGTTGTCAAGGGACTCGCGAGTTACATTTGCAATTTTTCATCTTATCAATATTGGTCCAGTGAACCGCTATAAATCATTTCGAATATTTGAATTTACAATATGGCCGCGAGGGCTTTCTTATCCATATTGTTCGGCATTATGCGGGTAGAGAGGTACCACTCTGGAATATTTTAATATTATCTACAGTGATTTCGTACTCGAATCGCCCCTATTCGAAATCTCTATTCTCGATTCAGAATAATAATAATAATGGATTTTATTCCACAAACCTTCAATGATGTTTGAAACGAAATTATATTTACATCTATACTAAAATTATTGTATTGTACTAAAATTTAAAATATATTTGACTGGTATTTAATTGATTGAAAGCAACAAATTAAGCGAATATTTATACTGAAGCAAATATTTAAATCGGATAATAAAATTCTGAAGAGGGCTATGCACTGCGTGATCGAATCAGGAATGAGATCTGCAGAAGAACCAAATTAAATCGACATTGTTCGAAGAATGTCCAAATTTTAGTGGCAGTGGGCTAGGCATATTGCTCGTAGAACCGATGCCCGATGGGGCCAAATTTTTTTACTCGTCAATTTATAAAAGTTATGGCCCTTGACTTCAGCTATTTGCCAGTATTTGCCAGTCCAGACGTCTCGGAGATTAGCCGCAACAAACAGACAGATAAAAATTTTAAAAGTTGTATTTTTGGTACCGTACATTCACATGTATTTAGTAAAAAGTTGTTATTTTGAAATTACACACAGACACTTAAACTTTATTTATTTGTATAAATTATGTAGCTGTACATATTTGTTTCTTTTCAGATAACCGGAATTTTTCATCGTATTTTACTTAATTCATTAATTAAGTAAGTACATTTTGTACGTAAAATATACATGTAACGTAAAAATGCGACACCAAGCCAATCCAAAATGGCGGACGGCGCTGTACGCTCGTGATGAATGACGCCCTCCTATTTATTATTAATTTCTACGCCAAATTTTCTGATGGAGCGGCCACTGACTGAATATTAATAAAAATTAATTTTGGTAAACAATTTGTTTTCCCGCCCACAACCATCTGACTGTGTTTACATATGGAAGTTTTTTTTTTATTTCAAATTAATAACGTTGAAATATATGACTAAAAAGGCAATCTCTTTATGTGATGCTATGATGTCTTAAATGGTAATCGTTGTAAGTATTACAAGAATAAGCATCAGTATTAACAGCTTTTAATGTACCTAGTTGCGCAAAGGGCAATGGAAAGGGTTATGCTTTGAGTTTCACTGCGTGATCGAATCAGGAATGAGAAGATCCGCAAAAAAAACCAAAGTAACCGACATTGCTCGAAGAATTGCTAAACTTAAGTGGCAGTGGGCTGGGCACATTGCTCGCAGAACCGTTGCCCGATGGGGCCAACGGGTTTTCGAATGGGTACCACGCACCGGAAGACGTAGCGTGGGTAGGCCCCCCACAAGGTGGACCAACGATCTGGTGAAGGTAGAGGGAATCCGCTGGATACGGGTGGCGCAAGACCGGTCGCCGTTGGGATCTTTGGGGGAGACCTATGTCCAGCAGTGGACGTCTTTTGGTTGAATTGAAAGATAGATAGATAGATAGAAAGTACCTATAAGAATCACTTGAGACCAAGTGACAAAATGCTGTTGACCAGAAGGTCTTTGAAAATTTCATCGAATTTTTGAAGCGAGCGCTAGGGCGCTCAGCCGGGAGGTTAGTAACTTGCTTTGCTCTCGCACACACTCCGGGTTCTCCCCCGGCAGCAAGACAAGACTTGCTCCGACCCCACCTGGGGAAGATTTTGTAGCCGCTGTCAGCGCGATACAGTAACACCGCGTACACTGGGATCACACGCATCATATACTGCAGACACATACTTGCACACTACACGCAAGGTACATAGGTTCTGTAAAGAACCATTTTTACTTTACTGGTTTACTAACCGTTCGGTTAGCGCGGGGAAAATTCCACGGACCTTTTGTCACGAGTTAGCCGAGGTTCGTACCATTTTGGTGCCGTTGCGCTGTCTACCATTTTTAGGCTGAGTGACTTAAGCGCTCGTCTAGAAGTCCGGCGAAGCTGTCAAGGCACTTCTGGTCAACAGCGCTTCGTCAGTTAAAAAAAAAGCTAGCGGAAGGACCTCGGCTTTGGATAACATGTAAATTCCATGGAAGTAATTTCGTGATGTTTGAATAATATTTCGACGTCTAGGATAATTACTACATATCTGGTAGCCCAGGATTTTTTTACACGGAATAGGCTCAGTGCAAAGCACACTACGCAATACTACTACTATCTAAGTACTTATATTATTCCAATCGAACGTTATGGCTGTTCCCTTCCCTGGATTTTTTTCCACGATATAGGCTCAGTGCTTTGACCATAATCTCACCTGTTATTAAGTGACGATGTGGTTTAAGATGGTAAACACACCAAGCCTAGATACTAGTTCTCAAGTGATGCTGCCGGAACACACCTATTGGAATTTGGCAACAGGTTTTCAAACTTGAGGGTGGTAGCTCTACCCAGGCGGGCATCATTAGAAAATGCCCTACCACCATGCTACGGCTTTCTCACGAGGTTTTCCTTCACCGAAAGCTCAGACCGATTTTAGAGTTGGAGTTGGTATCCGGTCGCACTAGCCACTGTGCCATCATCGCTTCTCTATTTCTGAAGAAGAAAGAAGAAAGAAAATCTTTATTCACAAATGAGATACAAAACACATACTGAACAAATAGTAATAATAATAATGAAGAAATGATACCAAAAAAAAAATCACATAATAGGGTAACTATGTGTCACCCACCAATCAAAATCTCATCAGATGAAAGGGTCTCCAGCTCAGCACATGCTGAAGTACCAAGAGATACTCAGCGCTGATTTTCAGCTGAAGCCCAGAGCGAATCACGGAACGTCAGTATATAAAAAAAAACAAAACTTTGCAAAACTTACAAATTACAATAAAAAAACTAAATTGTAAAATTTAACTCATATACAAGTACTTAGTCTATATATATCATTACCACATATGCACATTGTTATATATCTACTGTATAAGGGTATATAAATAAATAAATTAATATTACATAAAAGATAAATTTTCGAGGCGTTACAATATTTATAACATATAAATTATAAAAACAAAGGCAAGTATAAATATATTTTATATCAATAATTAATTATAAAACATAAAGGATGCTTTAGTTAGTAGAAGGAAAGTCTTACATAGATTGAGCTGTTAATAAGAATTTTTTTAAATTATTTTTAAATGTTGATAAATTTCTCTCGTTGTTCTCTATTTATTACATGAAGAGATTCAAATAGGATACTTTGTGAAATACCAATGGATCACAAGTGATGAGCAGAATAAACGTTATTATTAGAAATATTAATTTTTATACTTTCTAGGGCAAGATGAAAAAGTTCAAGGTATTTTCCAACTCTTTCTATATTGACAACACTACCGCATTTGGAAGAATATGCCAAATGGAATTAAGCTTGCCCATTTACAAATTTTATTTGCAAATAAGTTTTAATCTATCTCTTTCCAAAACGGGTAATGCAAATTTTCAGTAATGATTTCTACATACTAATCCAATTAAGACCACCGTACAAACTCTAGTATATTGAAACAACTAAAGAAAAACAGGTTTTTTCATGTGGACATGCCGTTAACGTAATATGTAAGTAAAAAGCAACCTCCGGATATTAAGCATCGGACTACGCACGTATTGTATATAACGCAAACTGTGCCATGCAGCTTTGCTTGGACATAAAATAATGTATGTACTTTAAATTACTTATTTATCGCACTATGTCTCTATTAAATGCTTAATTTAATTTATTTTTTATTGAATATGTACAATCACAGATAACAGATTGACAATTTATAAGTAACATACAATATTATACCACAGTAAATTTGATATCATAATGGTTTGGCCAGTTAAGTGTTTTGAATGTACGAACTACGCTGTTTGTGTGTTTTACTAAATAGATATGAATTTATATCGAAATCTATATCAAAAATACGATTTTTAAAATGTTTGTCTGTCTGTGTGTTTCTGCCGGCTAATCTCCGAAACGTCTGGACGGATTTTGACGGGTTTTTTTTTTTTTAGTAGATAGCTTATGTTACTCCACATAATTCAGGTTACTTTTAATTTTCGAAAATAATTAGGGTTCCGAATAAAATGAAAACGCAGTGAAGAATATATGAAACGCCTGCGCAGCCGCGGACACGCAGCTAGTAATGAAATATTTTTGGGAAAATGATAGCTCAAATTCCACTTTGATAAATTCATTTTAACATTAATGCGCGATATGGTCATAGGCATGCCCAATTAAACAATGATTAATCTAAAATAATATGACTTGTCAACTTCAATATACTCGTACTTATTGACGTTTGGCTATTCTAAATTTATGACACCTGTACACTGTATTGCAATCTTAGTGTTTCACCATTTTCTTCGCGGATCTGAATCCTAAATCCCTGCCACTGGAATATTGCATCGAGGGGTTTAAATATGACCTTTTCAGTACGCTTTTTTCTAAATCAATTGTTTAGAAAAACGAAGAAAATAAAAATATAACAGGATTTGACAATTCACACATTTAAAAAAAATCAAAGGATTTTTATATATATTACATAAGACTTTTTGGTGGCACCTCAGTCTGTTATGTAGTAACTGTTTTTTATTTAATAACTTAAATATTTGACCCTATATTGTGTTAATATGGTTTGGTTATAGTGTAAAAGTGAAGTGAACATGATTACACTAACCGTTTATTATATGGTGCCACGATAATCTCATGGCACATTCTAGAGTGATTGCCATCGTCTAGCTAGGGTGTTGATACAAGCTTGAACTTCAGTATAGGCAATAAGGACAATGCCTTTTTTAGTCAGTCCTATCAGACGAATCATTCTGCTACTACACTATTATAATGGAAAACGCTTTCAAGATATAACGGAGAACTATTTTAACGCCCTTTGTCAGCCTTTAGCGGCAGATTTCCAGGTTGCCGGTGCTGGGATGCAGATTGTTAAGCGAATTTGATTATTTAGCATATCTGGTAATCAAGCCACTTAGGTAACAGCCATCGTTCCTTGCGCTCCGCTTGATTATTTCTTACATAATATTTTCTTAAACGCTTTTCTTTTGTTTTTTCCGTTCTTGCCACGCTATTCTAACTAGCTCGGCCTTAACCTATAAGTTTTATGACACAGTTAGTTTAATAGTGATAGATTCGTAAACTATATAGTACATTAAAAATAACATACAAATTTACATATTTAATGCCCAAAATACTCGTCTGTACATGTGATTTCTTAAATTTATTTATACTATTGTAGAATATTTCTTAGTGCACACAGATCTTGTTTTAATAATAACTTGAAATAGAGTACTCGTATCTAACGATAAGGTACTTTAACATGCATTTGCTCAAACAGATTTTGACTAAACGTACCATTTGCAATTTAATCAGAATATACAGATCATCCGCAGATCTTCGTTCTTCAAGAATTTTGAAATTTAATTTTTATATTCTGGTATCTAATGTTTTACATCGAGCTTATTATTATCCTCAGAAAGAAACGCCAAACGATTGACTCTATTGTACCTATATGAGATTTTAGACCGGGCACCGTACGGACGGGCATTAGTCTAAAATACTACACACTGATAAAATAAATAAGATAGACCATTTTACATATATAAATGATTTGGCAGTACGTGTAAGAAATCCGAGCATTCTTTCTGCTTTACAGGTAATGTAGTCAATGTGCGATCGAAAAGATAAAACAGGGTCAATCATGATACCCAGATCTCGCACATTATCAACCCGATGAATATCGACTCTCTCAATGTTTTAGCTGAAAGTATGACAACTTTGTTCTGAGTGTACGTAATGGTGTGACATTTTTTATGTTGAGAGCCATTCCAGGTCTGTTTGGTTTTGAGGTTCTTCTGGAGGCTAAATCAGTCACTGTGGGTGTAAATTTTTTACCAGACTTTTCCAATTTAGTGAATCAAGGTTAACATTAATAAATACTAGAAATAAAAGCGGACCCAGATTAGAATCTTGTGATACACCTGATGTAGAAAGAAAAGGTATGGAATTAGATCCAAAAAGGACTAATTGGGATCTATTTAGTAGACAAAAGCTTAACCACATGTAGTGTTTGCTATTAATTCTTAAATGAGCCAGTTTTGCTAAAAGTTCCGAGTGATAGACACGATTAAAGTCTGTGGTAAAATAAATGTACACATCAATCTTTAATTTCTTGTTAAACGACTGTCATAAATGAGTTATATGTTCAAGTAAATCGGAGCTAGTATAGCGTCCAGAGAAACAGAACCATGTTGTTTCAAATCAATCGTATGTTTTAGGTGATTCTAAAGATGCTCGTATAGCTTAAACTTTTACATAAAACTTTTGCAAAAAAAAAACTAAGTACTTATCGGGTGGTATTTTCTATGTTCTCTTTATCGCCTGATTTTTATATAGGGGAAATTTAAAGACATCAGCATATCGGTGAACAAAGAAAGGGGAAATACCATCAGGACCAACGCTCTTCAAGATGTCAATATAGTATACCTTTTAGTCAATTAGAGATAATTTGAAGGGCGTATAATTTATTGGAGGATAATTCTCATATATGGAGGTAAAATAGGCTGCAAAGAGGTTAACGATATCGCTGCCTTACAAGATCAATAGCTTTCAAGTTATAAGACAACTAATAAGAGTCTAACAGTCAGATATATTTTTGTTATATGTAACGAAAGATAATCGGTGAAGGTGCGACTTTAAAACCATTATTATGATAGCTGGGTATCGATAGCTTAATCATTATTCATTTAATAAAATTTAACTAAAATGACCTAGGAGCAAAAATATTATGACGCTATAATATCCGCATCCAAATTCCAAGCACCCAAAAATATATACTTTAATCGAAATTTTAATGTTTAGGTTCCAATATCAAGTTAGTGACTTTGATGACCTCATAAATACTTTTACAGTAAGTATACGATGTTTGGGTTTTTAATCTATATATATTTATACGGGTTCGGTATTTTTATTGTATCTCTTTGTTAAACATATAAGAAACAAAACCTCTACACGAACTTCACAGTATTAACGTGGCTAAAGAATATAGAATGTTTCTTAGCGAACGCCTAAGTCTTTATGGTTGTGCTTCTATATCAATATGTTATGTTAGTGTCAATATAAAAAAAAAAATCTTTATAATATTTAAAAGAAAAAGATTGGATTTTAGAACTTCTTCTAAACTCAATTCCAAGTTTCTTAAAACTGATTCCGTGCCATTCCGATCAATCATATAAGTTCGGCATTGTCATTGGCAGCCGATCATAAACCCAATTTCAAATCTAGAACGTTGGTGGCGCACGCCTACGGCGCGGTGTAACGTACTATATAGACAGGTTTGTATAGAGTGTACGATTCATTCTGGAGGCACCAGTTGCTCTATGAATGGGCTCATTCAATACTGCGGCGAGCGGTGCGCATGCGCGCCATCGATCCGTCGCGCTGGTATGGCTCGGGACGTGTTCGCCGCTAGTGTCGTTTTCCATTTGTGTGTCGTAAATTTTATTATTATTATTTTTTTTTAAATGACCGACTATTATTTTGATATCTATCGATAGTACATAATAAGCTTGTTGCTTGGGGTCGACATGAACGAAAACTCATTTTGGTGGTCGACGAGGTCTAAAAATAGACCCCTATTAATTGACATAACTTCTTATCTGAAACTTTCGAGATACTGTAAAAGTTGTGTTACGTGGACCAATTTGTTATAAGAATGAATAATACTTTTTTAGTAGGAAGTATCAATACATTGTTGTACTTTAAAAAAACTCGAACAAGTCGATACAAGTTCGTACATGACTAATAATTCGCCAGGTCATTAAGCAATAAGTTTTGGCTGACAACAATTTATCTATGGGGGTCTGAGGTATCAGTTCATTTTGGAAAATAGTGTGGGAATCCCTGAATTAAAATTATACACACGATGTAAAACGAGTCACAGTAAAACAGTAAGGTCCGGCGTTAATCATTAGATTTTTATCAATCAGCAGTCATAATTGTTCTTTCACTGTACTTTATTAAAAATCAGATGAAGTGCAGTCATTTTATTGATCTCATATATAAAAGAAACAATGCTTCACGTCGAAGAAAGCGCATATCAAATAACAGTCTAAACTTTTAATATTTAATAGTTAGAAATAAGTTTGTGGTATTAATAAAAAATTTGATGGTGATATTATTTACGACATTTTAGAATCTCACTTATTCTTTACTGTTATTATTATAGTACGATCAATGAATTTTTATTTCATTATATTTTCACACTTAATCATAATACAAAGTTTTGGCTTTTTATACAAGAAAGTCATTTTAAACATGAATGTTATTCAAGCAATATTTCAGCCAATTGCATTAAATTGATAAATGTAACGAATAATTCTTATTGTATTAATAAAATAAATAAAAATGAAGATACAAATGCGTATTGTATAAAATTATCCTACATTGTCTATTTTTTAGTATCAGAATTGTGAATTGAAACTGGTGATGAACTTGGCCTGTTTTTTTTTTCTCATTTCTTAGTTTGCCAATAGTTGTAAAATATTTCTATGTCAACACATACCAATAAAATATGCTAAAAGTACGAACTAATTAAAGGTAAAACTATCATGCTCTAATTAGGTAGATAGACTTGCGTGATTCACAGAGTAATTTTAATCACTACAAATAAAATAAACTAAAAAATAACAATTATATTAGTAATTACTCTAGTAACAGTGACGCAGCAATACATTCTCTATAGTTTGGTAAAGAATCCATATGAATATCTGTTGCTAGACTTACACTATTATACAATTTACACATTCTAGATACAGGTGAGTTTCTCCCAAGAATTGATGTTCTTAACGGGTTATTATTTAGCGGTGATATCTACAAGGTACTCTAAAATTAATTAATTCAAGGATTTCTGGACAGTCAATTTTATTTCATTTGATTTTGTATAAAAATATAAAATATAAGAAATCTCTACGATTCGAAAGTATATAATTTTAAATTATTTCATTCTCTCTGTGCATGACTTGATTTTTTTGCTTTATCAATAGGATAATATGTCAGATGACATTAAAACTTTTTCTGTAGACATTCTTTTCTAAGAAAATGAGTGGGATAATGTGACCACCACACCACACTACAATATTCTACAACGATGCGCACAATATCGCAATGTAAAGTAGTATTTTAGTTTGGGGCTTGCGAAATTCTTTACCATTCCTGATTACTAACCCTGGCGATGTAAAAGCTTTTTCAATTATTTGGTGTACATTAGGCACAAAAGTTAACAATCGAATGACCGTGAGCGTAGGAAATGACCAGACACACATATAGAGGAATTTCGCCTTTTAAATTATTATTATGTAAGTTTAAAAGAGGATGAATAAATTTCCGACACGTGAACATTGGACAAGCGCCTCCATCCGGAATGTTACAATTTGGGTAAATGTAGCTACAGCATACATAGTATAAACTTATAGTATATTTATTTCTATAATAAAAATGTATACAGTAATAACGGGTTTTAGTATATATAGGAATTATATGTAACTAAATTAATAAGGTATATTATTATTCCAAAAGGGGTCATGCCAAATAACCTGTATCATTGCGACCTAAAAAGATCTATTGTGATCGCCCCACACTACTAAATCCCACTAGACCTGCCTGGATATTCTGTAGAATCTTTTTCTACAGAGCGTCTATACTTTATACAAAATCACAACGATCACATTCATAACAAGATGTTCTTTGGGATTTCGACCGCAGCTTCAGAAACTCGAACTCTTTTGTGTTCTGGGGACTAACGTTGTGCAAGTGTTTGCTAAAGCAAGAGTGCCTATTTAGTGCTCTCACTAATAGTCTTAGCTGATTTCTACTAATCATCAGCGCTTCTTCAACTTGGCCTTGAGTGGATACCCTAATGAGCTCCTTAGAATTAATCTATCCTGGTAATTTGTTCCAGAATCCTACAGCTTTAACTATTGTTGGTAATAATAATAATTATATATAAGGTCCAAGGAGACTTTGAAATGGGATTGGTCAATAGGTTCACCTCTATATATTTAGAGATCCTTTACTTTATTTAAAGTACTAGTTGTGTGTCCGTGGCTTCCCTCGTGTATCAGATCTCCACTGATCAAAAAATATTCATTGTAATATATACATATGTTTAATTCAATGTAAATATTAACTAGGTCAAGTTTAGTAATTTTATTACTTGCTTTTCTTTTATATATGGACTAGCTGTGTGCCCGCGGCTGCACCCGTGTTTCATATATTTTTCACTGTCTAATATAGTTTTTAATTTTTTATACGGAATCCTAATTATTATCCAAAAACATTTTTGCTACTAATATTAAACAAAGATCCACCCATCCATCCATCCATAAAGACGTCCACTGCTGTACTTAGTCTTCCCCAAAGATAAGGAGGGAATTGCCATAATTGCCACGCTTGGCAGGCGGGTTGGCGATCACAGTTGGTGTTTGTAGTCCTCAGAGGATGCTGCTGCCTATCCCTTGGTTTATCCCTTAGTCGCCACGGGTAGATAAGGGGTGGTACTATTTCTAAGCCAGCACCACACGGCTAATATATTTTTCACAAATACAAATACCTTTCAGTAACACTGTTCATTGGATCGGATTTTCTTCACATTTTCATGACTTTTAATTTTCTTACGCGGAGCCCCAATTATTTGCGAAAACTAAAGTAACTCAGGGTACGCGGAGTAATTTCTAACAAAAGTAGTCCCGTCAAAATCGGCCCAGTCGTTCCAGAGATTATTCGGAACAAAAAGTCAGACAGACACACAAAAATTTAAAAAAATGCATTTTTGGTATATAACAAAATTATTTTGACATTACAAACAGACGCTTCAATTTTATTTATTAGGATAGATAATCTAACAAAGTTACATCTAACATGTAACTGGTGACATCTAAGTTTAATAAAAGATTCATATAAATTGGTTTAGTGGTTTTCGACTTATAAGCCAATAAAGAGACAGGCAGCCGTTGCCTATTATATAATGTATTATGTAAGGATGTAAAGAAAGAACAAGATAATGGAATTTTTTACGAAGCTATTATTCAGATTACGTTTCTTATGTGCTCATTCTATTTAACGTAACAAAATATATATCACTAGCTGCTCTCCGCGGTTTTACCCGCGTAGTTGCCGTTCACGTGGGATTTTCGGAATAAAAACTATTTTATGTCACTCCCTGGATTTCAAACTATCTCCATACTAAATTTCATATAAATTGGCCTCCTAGTTTTTAAGTTTATTTGTTACAAACAAAAGTAGAAATCTTTCTTCTTCATAATATTAGTGTAGATATATATATCGAAGCCCTCCAAATCAGCGCCACAAGATACGTTACCCAGAAGAATGGTAGCATTGCCACGTTGTATGGCATTGGAATTAGATAATATTTTTGGAGCGATGTTGCTCTGTTGGTTGGCAGTTAGGTTGAATTCTACATCGATTGCCGTAGGTCAAAAAACCTACCTATCCAATTATATAAACGAGATTTCGTTCAAGAAAACCATGGTGTAGAGACCATAGCATGTTGGTAGGACATCAAAGCGCAGAGCATACGATATAAAAATGTTAGCTAATCACGTAATAAAAGCTAATCCTATGCAAAAATAAAACTATAATTCTCTCATCGTCTCATGACGCCAATATTATTAGAGTCTCTGACTGTCCCTTGGTTGGCTTTTTACTAGAGAACCATGGAACAGATTTACGCGATCCGTTCATAATTCATATATTACATTCTTTGACTTATATTCTTTATTTCTTATAGAGAGGAATGGAAGAGGAAGACATATTGCGCCGACCCAAAATAAAAATGGGAAAAGGGTAGGGAGATGATGATGACGATATTCTTTGACTAAGGTTTAATAGATTTTTTTTGTAAATCATGTATGGGGGTGAAATACATACACGAAAAAGAAGTATCTAGCTTGACTGAAAACAGGAAATGTATTTTTAAATTAAATTCGTCAAAATTAATTAAGTTAAACCGAAAATATAAAGCAATACCCAGAATAAAAGTTCAGTTGCCTTTAGTCGCCGAGCTACCGCCGATGTATAGAGAATCCAAAGTTCTCAAAAACTCCTTAACATTTTTCCAAAAATCGTGTAAAATCAAAGTAGAGATACTTCGCACAGTACTTTACAGATAAATGAATGTACGTTCGCAAACATTTAGACAAATTAAATTTTAACTTTAATACCAGAAATAATGACATATAAGCCATTTCATGCGTTCAAGATTTAGTAATAATAAAGGTTAAGTAAAGACTATCAAAGTCTATTTTGGTTACAGTTGGTTAGGTTGTACAATATGGTTCTAAAGCACATTACCGATTTACCTAAAAATAAGTTTAAGCACTATGTCAACCAGGTTTTAATGTCTTAAGGTTATATAGTGGAGTGGTTAGTTTACTTTGCTTAGTTTCATAGCCTAATATGTTTTACGGTATTTTGCTGTGGGGTACAGCAGCAGAGGTAGACACCATTTTTACGTTACAAAAGAGGGCTGTTCGAGTAATATACAATATGGGACCTCGGGAATATCTAAAGAACAAGTTTCAAGAATATGGTATCTTAACTTTACCCTCCAAATACATTTTCGATATCTTAATGTTTGCTCATAAAAATTGAATCAAGCTTGATCTAGTAAATTATCGTTATAATATTTTAATATCAGAAATAAAGATAAGTTGTCCGTTCCATGCTTTAGGCTAAATCTAATAAAATGTTTATAGGTAATAGTATTCGGTTTTATAAAATCCCAAAGAACATTACCAATTTATTTGATAATAAGTTCAAACGCCATGTCAAGCATGTCTTAATAATTTCAAAAGGTTATTACAGGTTGGATTATTACGTGAACTATAGTGATTTCTTGAATTTACTCCCCTTTCTGTGCTTCCGCTAACAATGGTTGTAACTATGATTTGTATAGTATTTATTTAAAAATAATATTTATATTTGAATTTATAAAAAAAGGAGCTAGATCGAGTTTCTTGCCGGCTCTTGTCGACTGGGTTTTGACGTTCATAAGCGCCTTCTTAGTGCTTAAATTGAATAAAGAATTTTTTGATTATGATCATTACGTAAACGATAGTGATATCTAGAAAATAATATCCGCTCTATTTTTTCGTTAAAGCCGATTTGTAAACAATCACAATATCAAAAATCAGATCGAATTCTTCCCGTCAAACGTAGCAAAAAAGTTCGTTTTTCTTTCAAATTACTTTTGACCACGTACAATGTAGAATACTAAATAAGATGAGGAGATAATTGAGAACTAGGATGATAGAAATAGTCCGTGCATTCACTTGGAATGTAAAACCAAGCCATTGAAAAAATTGGGAGGGACGTGTCCACACCAGTGTGAGCTGAAGCACCACTACACCGGCAAGAAGCGCCGGAAATACCCACTAAACCTCCAGAAACCGCCCACCTCATAACCTAAAAACCTACATGCATATCTGTGTAAGTACTATTATATGTGATATTTGGTGCTTTTCCCTATCACATACAGTACACATGTACATGATGTAGGTTTGGTTTGGTTTGGTTTTAGTGTTGTTGAGTTGTTGAGCCAGTAGTGTGTGTGGTGTGTGCGGTGTCCCGTCCGTCGTCTAAAACGCAGTGAAGAACATATGAAACGCGGGCGCAGCTGCGGGCACACAGGTGGTATTAAATATACGTAAACAGTGTCGTATGTAGTTTAGATATGCAAATAAAACGTCAGTACCAAGAGAATATCCTTGTTTATTTCCTAGAACTCATGAGGTAAACAACACTAAACTATATTTTAAAGTACCAATCGTCGTAATTCGTAATCACAAATAAAACATACTATTACGTCGTAATATTCTTTCGTTCTTCAAATATAATTTTACAATGTCACAAAAAAATTATAATAATTACTACATTTTTTATATCTGTATTAACAAAAAAAAAGGTTTCAAACACTCCATTTTCAACTCAGAATACTGTAATAGAGAGGACAATTTAAATTTAATTACAGATAGTAAACTAAAAATTAAAGCTACGTATCTAGGATATATAAATACGTGATTAAATTAGTTGTATATCTATTTAGATACAAAATAAGAATTGGGGGGCAAAGTTAAAAAGAGATAGTGAAATTTCAAAAAAAAAAAAAAAACTTTGAAAATAAAATTAGATAACAAAACAAGCAATAACAACCAATAATGAAGATAATTTATAATATGATTTTACTGTAATATTTGCCAAAAAGTTTTACTTGTTAATTGTTGACGACTACCAAAAAAATGACAATAGAATAATTTGAAAAATGATAATAACAATATAGGAGTTTTTAAGATTAATAATGTTTTTACATAATTTTATCTTCAATTCTAAGTGTATGTATCCATGCATCTCTAAATTGACATGTCAAAACTCTGTCTCTGTCATGTCAAAATCGTTAATAGGAAACGTAAACTGGAAAAGAAAAAAAAACAAAAGAAATAAATAATATGCATGCTTCCATACGGGTATATAACGTGACTAATTATTTTATGGCACCTATTTTAATTATGAAAGTTAATTTAAAAAAAAACATAAAAAAGATTTCGTTTTAGATTTTAAGAAAAATCTGTAATGCTTCAAGGTATTATTCAGTATTTAATGAATAAAACATAATATTTGTTTTCTGTTTTTTAAGATTCACAAGGCGATATTCGCATATACGCCAGTGTCATGTTCTTAAAACGAAATATTTTACAGTTTCCGAACGAAATAGAAAAAATTGCATATTATAACATAACCTTATATGTTAATTAATGATTATATTGATTTTTTTTTTTTTTATTGTAGACGTTAAATTATAATAAAATGAAACGTAATAGGAACAACTGCAGATAGCTTATGTTATAAAATACTGATACACACTAGGAAGAGGTTACTACAACGGTTTTGGTCGTGAAACAACTAAAAAAAAAACGATTTGATGAAACCACTAATCGTCTAAAACTACTTGGCTAAAGGTTGCCAGGAATCAAATAACAGGAATGCAAAAGGTCATTATTTCAAAGGTTCTTCTCGACGGTTCTAATGTAAAGAAAATTCTAGTAAAAGGAAGGAGTCATAGGTTACTTTAACAGTATTTTTTTATAGGTATTATGAATAATAAAGTTACATTATTCAGCCGACTTATGACGTTAATTTTTAGTTTATATCTCTAGATATTGAATGGAAAGAAGTATATGTGATCTTCCTAGAGATGTTCTGTTTAGAAATATATTACAGATCGATTAAAGATTCAAGTGAATAAACATTTGTATAGATTATTAAAATATATAAAGGTAATTTTATAATTTATTCAGAGATGATTGCAAATTAACTTGACTTTTTCTTTACACAGGGACCATCAATAACTAATACTGATGTGAAAAAAATACACACCATTAAATTAATACTTAAAATGATATTTATGGCATTTTATGGCTACCTCATGAAATCACAAAAACAAAAAAAAAACATAGCACATTCCTGGACACATCTTAATGTTCGTAATTCGAAAATAATATACAATATTTTTTACCCAATATTTATGTAACAATTACTTTAATTTTTTGTTTTTATCTAATATAATAATTTTATAAAAAAAATCTATTTATATTATTCTTATTTACAATGATTTCTTCTTTTTTTCCCAAATATTTTTTATATAGGTACTATAAAAATTGACAGATTTTACTTAAATAATGTCTCTCTTTTTAAATATTATCTAAAAACTTTAATATTACCGTGAATATTAATTCATATTAGTATATCATAAAAAAAATTACACGTAGTAAAATACAATTACAAAAATCCTTATACAATTGTAATTTTTAAAGAATTAAAATTAATTTTACTAGTAAAAAAATACGGACAAAATTTATGTTGTTTTGGCAATAGAGAAGTATTGAAAACGCTAAAACTATTACATAAATATATATTTTTGTTCATTTTAAATACAACTTTATTAACGAATGCTAATTATATTGTCATAATTTACTTTATTAGGCACAAAATGGCGTTTTTAACCCAATTTTTATTGCCCTATATGTTCCATTGTAATGTACATTAATAATACTATTCGTAAAAATGTCTTTTTTCTTGTTTGTTTCGCTAAAAACGGGGATAATACATAATAATAAATATAAAATATTATTTTTAATTTTATTCACATATAAACTAACATAGAATATTGGTCAGGGTTTTTTAGGAATACACGCTTATATATAAAATATGCATAAATATCATTCACAGTGGATTCTTACGTCTGTATGTACCTTTTTAGGTAAATACACACTAAAAGCCGTGTTTGTTTCTCTTACTATAATATAATCTACTTATAATCGTTATGTTATTTAACAATAGTATAATTTGTTTTCTTTTTAGTAATTTGGCACATAAATTGCCACTTGTTTTATGATTAAGGTCTAATTATATTTGCGTCTAAGGCACAATTTTTGAGGGATGAAAAACTACGTCGTTTAGCCGCACTCCACGTAACTTTGACCTTAAGGTCCTTAATAGATTTACCAGACTTTGTAACAACCGATTACGACACTCAGTTGGGAGATTAAGATAAGGTTACCACAATCGTAAGAGCCTTGGGTCGAACCGTTGACGGGGCACCCTAACTTTATAACCCACAGCTCTTAAGTTTTTTTGTTTGTTTTGACCGTGAATAAAAGTTCTTTAGGCCCTATCTTGTATTATTTTTATAACCTTCATCATTTTAACAAAATGGCGGCCTAGTATTAAAACTTCCGTGGAGTTTTTGTGGCATTATAGAATCCACGCTAGAAAACAGTTGGGCATACTAACCAAACTGATCATCACGTAAAATGTCAAATTTAAAGACTCTTAAGTGAGAAACGAAAATCCTCCCAAGAAACTCTCAGAACTTATGTAGTACCTTACGTCTGATAATAGTACACTAGGGGTTATTATATCGCGTTGAGTAGAACCCGCGTGGCGGGCAACTAATAGGTACAGTTAGAGGTGCGGTATGAGGCGCGGGGGGATACTGTCATTACCATACGTTAAATTACCAGGACGTACGATAACTTTCAGCAATATATAAACTACACTATATATAACAACATACTGATACATCTAAAACTGTAGATATTGTAAAATGTAATTTTGTTTCTTACCGCGGTCGAATCCCCGCGTCCCATCTCAGGTAAAGTTACGTGGCGCTAACTTGTTATACCATATATTATATTTAGCTTGCTAACACTACATTACAAATCAATCAAAAATCACGTAAATACACCGCGAATTATTAATCACATTTATTTAACTCCTTTCTAGAATATTTGAAATATTATAAGGATGCGATATATTTTTTGTGTGTGGCGTTTTTTGTTGTCACTTTAGTGATTACAGTTCTGTTATCGCTCCGATTGGTTTTCTTAGTCTTATCACGTCTTGTCAGTTGGTTCCGCTCGTGGAGGGTCCGAGATTCGCTTCCTGGTGTTTGTATTTATGCGATGTCATCTGTGAGAGTCCGAGGACAGCGAAACCGCACTGCAGGCAGTGGTAGTGGGTTTGTTTCTTGCTGTGTATGCATTGGGGTTCGAACCCACAGCCTGAAAACAAAAAAAAAATCTTTATAATTAGGTTTTTTTTAGAGATATGAAGTGGTAGCCTCATATGTGGTCAGAGATTACGTCGATTGATGTGAGTTCTCATTCTACAAATACTCCGAGATTTTATTGAAAGGTAACAAATGATGAAACCGTAGCATTTGGGGGGAATTTTTAAAGCCCCTTGGTCATCTTACGACCCTTGGTCACAACATCAAACACATATAGGTTTAATGGTATGTAACTGGCTAAACCTAAACATTATAAAATGTAGCGATGCGATTTGAAGCGATAATGGCGCAGTGGGTAGTGCGACCGGATTCTGCGTCAATCGATGCGGGTTCGATCCCACCCATCCAACTCTAAAATCGGCCTTAGCTTTCGGTGAAGGAAAACTTCGTCAGGAAAACATAGCATGGTGGTAGGGCACTTTCTAATGATGCCCGCCTGGGTAGCTACCACTATCAAGTTTCGAAACCTTTTGCGAAAAACCGTATAGGCTTAGTGGTTTAACCACAATCTCACCTATTGTTAAATGACGGGTTGGTCCAGAATGGTAAACACATTAAGCCTAGAGGTACTGGTTCTCAAGTGATGCTGCCGGAACACACCTATTGGTATTTACAGGTAACAGGTTTTTTTTCTAACTTGAGGGTGGTATTTTCCCAGACGGACATTATAGGAAATGCCCTACGATACGATACGGTTTCCTACGATATTTTTTCTTCACCGAAAGCTCAGGCTAATTTTAGAGTTAGTTGGATTCTACTATCCACTGCGCGATCATCGCTTCCTCTATGCATAATTTAAAACAGTGCTATAGTTTGAGAGTTATTGAGGAACAAAGAAACATACAGGCAAACAAACATTAAAATAATATTATAGGAATTATATTGATACCTTTACTAGGGGGAAATTTCTCGAAGCCTGCCGCCTGTATAGAGTCCAGTTTCTGGTGCTGGCGACGATGAGCGACCACTTTGTTCGTATCGGTGCAAACGAAATCGCACTTTAAACAATGGAAATGGGAGGCCTTGTTCTGACTGGTCCCTGGAATCAAAGCTGGAAGTAAAAAAAACGGCAAAAATCAAGAGCTAATTGAGTAGGTCCTTTACCGGTTTCATTCACCACCAAGGGAGAACGTTGACCAATTATCAACAGGTGAACTCTAATATTTGCTATTAGATATCTGTCTGCATCAACTTTATCATCCCCCTAAAAATTGGATAAACGACAATGTAGCCTCCATAGCGCTCATTGTTCCTAAAAAGGGCCCCTCACTCAGGAACTTCTTTCAGTTCATAGTCTCAGCCTTCATTGTAATTCATTAAGGAGGTTTTATTCTGTTACCTTCACCATCCAACTCAAAACCCAGTTTATTCTTCTGTGATTTTCTAAGCTCTACTCATTTTTATGAGGTTTTTTCCCTTTTAAGTTTTTTAGGAGTTTATCTTTTTGAAGACCTCTTCGGGTTTAATTTTTAGAGAGGATGTAGGCCTTTGCAGGTGACGCGTGCTGTACTTTAGATTATTAATCCCAATTAAAACCAACGAGCCACACTCTTGATATTATGAGTTTACCATCACTTCCAACATAACCTAACTATACTTTCGTGCCCTTTTATATACCAACTAGATGAAACCGGCTTCTCTCGGGTGAAATGTGACTTATAATACACAATCTTTTACAAAATATAAGTAACAGGAACTGTAACTTCACTAATACGTGTGAATCGGCCTTAACGAAGTCAAGATGGCATCCGAGTGGCAAATATAGCGACTCCCATTTACACCATTACAATTTAACAAAGTACTCGACAATCCGAATTTTGCGGATATATGTAGACTCGAAATCATAATTTTTTTATGTTTTATTATTCAGGTAAGGTTTTAATAGACAGTCTAACGTATCCTTTGACCGAATTATTAATATAGATATCTTAAAACCCCTTTCTACCAAGGCCTTATAATTTTACTATACTTCCTTTTAAGGTATAACCATCATCATCTAAGATGAATTAATAAAGTAACTACTTACCAAACGTGGAAGCATGTGGGCATTCAGGTCGCTGGCAGTACACATTGGCGCGGTATTGCTGGAAATCGCCACCCATTAATGTGTCCAGTCTAAAAATAAACATTAATATATGAGAAATCAGAATAACCTTTTTAAATAAAATTCAAATGACATGAAAAAGCTTAAACGAAACGCGATGTGTTTTGATTCACTTATAAATACGAAAACATTTAAACTGATAAAATAAATAAAGCAAACATCAAATCCATTTCTACTCATGAACGCACGCACAGTTCCAAATAAGATTCTACTGCCGGAGTAATCCTCTTAAACACGGGTTAAATAATTAATTGAAATCCCTAATGTACCAACTCTTATCGGCAACTTAGAGCTTTGAAAATGATATGCATCAGCTTTGGCATTTAAAAGAACGATTAATATAACAGAATACTACACCTGTTTAGAAAATTTCATTAAAATCAGCCAAACAGTTTTTAAATTAAAGTCCTACATACATATGCAAAGAAAAAAGACAGAAGAAAAATTGGTTAGCTGCCATTGGCAAATTTAAAAAGTCACAAATAAAAAAATGCCTAGAAAATTTATTAAATAATAATGTGAATTGAGAAGAAATTGTGCAATAGTGATTCTTACCTTTCATGCCTTGCAGTATGTTGGACGAATCTAGTCTTATCACAGAAGGAGTATCCGCAGTCTTTACGAGTGCAATGAAAGTGGGTTTGATGCTCCCTACACATTGAAATAGGATCATGAAATTCACACATTTGAAATAGTTTCTTAACAATCTTACAGTTTTTTGATCACATCATGAGATGTACAATAAATTTTTATTTTTATTTACAATATACGGGTACGTAAAATTATCACTTAGTCCTAAATCAAAACATCTCCCAAAAACCAAATGAATTATATCATATATATTTGCTAATATTATAAATGTAAATTTAGTAATATCATATGAAAACAACTTTTTAATTGTTAAAACATTAATTTTAATTAGCTTCTGGTATTTATGTGACTCTTATTCTACAAAAAAAAAAAATGCGGCATACCGCAAGGTTGTAACATAGTTCCTTTCATTATTCGAAACATTCATTACAATAGTTCCATTTTAATTTGCTTCATTCAATGAATGTTTTTGGTAAAATCTATGTTTGGTTTACCTGTATCCACAGTTTTGGTAAGCGCAGTCTTCGTTAAACCTAAACCGCAGATAACCTTCGGGAATCGGTTCATCCTTCAGAACTCGCATGTGCGGTCCACGTGTACTGTGACTGCGTCTGCTGACAAACAAAAATACTTAGCATTCATATTATAACTTAATAACATCGTATAGTAACATTTACATTTCTAATTCTCAATACAAATGACAAAATATTATTAAGTCAACATTTTTTATTATAATCCAAAGATGGACGATTTTTTAAGTGAAATCATTGATGAAAATGGTGAAAAACAATTGGAAACTACAACTAATACTGTATGATAGTGTTTACCTAGTAAAATAAATGCGACAAAAACCATTATTGAAATTAAGTACCAAAGCTCATTAATAGTCAATCAGCTCATTAATGGCATGCAAAAAATTATAAGGCACTGAACTGTTTAATGACTATTTGCCTATTTATGTATAGATTAAAACTCTCTGTAATGTATGTATGTATGTATATATATATTATAACTATTGGAATATTTGCGAACCGCTTCAAATTACTTTTATTCCTTTATAATGAAAAAAAAAAAAAAAAAATGGCTTGATAGTTATCTATACTAATAAATAAAATTAAAGTGTCTGTTTATAATGTCAAAATATTCTATTTTTCTAAATAGATATGAATGTATACCTACACCAAAAATACAATTTTTGTTTGCATGTCTGTTTGTAATGGGTAATCTCCGGAACGGCTGGACCGATTTTGACACATTTTTTTTGGTAGATAGCTGAAGTTATTCCGGGTAGCTTAGGGTACTTTTAATTTTCTAAAATAATTAGGGTTCCGTATAAAAAATTAAAAAAGTAGTGAAGAATATATCAAACACGGGCGCAGCTGCGTGCACACAACTAGTCATGATATAAAGTGAAATTGTACTCACGACTTTGCAATCATTTCTGCTTCTTTATCCATCCCTGGGGGTAGTCCATGGCCCTGAAGAAGACTCTGCTCTAACAATAGTTCAGGCGGGTAGAGCATCGTCGGATATAGAGGGAATGGTGAACCTCTGCAAATAAAATGGTTTTGAGTACCTTGGTTACGAGATATAGTTTTTTTTATACATAGAATACTTATATAAACCTTCCTGGAAAAATATCTAACTAAGGGTGATAATCGTAGTTTAAGAGCAGTTAGCGATTTAACAGAGAGGTTGACGCAGAAAGCGACTTAATTTTATAATAAAACATAAATAGACATAAATTATTTCAAAAAAGTCGACGCTCCTTGGATCCTAAACTTAAATTTTTAATAGTGATGTTGATTAGTGATGAGTTTGCGTATAAGAAAGCGAATGTTGTGGAGTTTAGAAGTTGGATTTATCGTGTATTTATAATTAAATATGGAGTTATCAAATTATAGATTTACAGAATTTATTTACACAATAAATGCCAGCTTTTTTAAATAAAAAAAAAACATTAAGCGTATGATAATTTCAATTGTCTCTTCTGGCAGTTATGCAATATTGACCCTGTTAAAAAAGATATAATTTGGTTGTTACTTACCCTTGCGAAAATAGCGCAACTTGCGCTAAACCTGGCAATCCAGCCAGAGATGCAGTATATTGTTGCTGGATTTTTAACTGCTCCTGGAGACTGCTCTTTCGTCCTCCGGCGAGATATTGTTGCAAGAGTAGACTGTGCACAGCTTGAACCTGGAAGATTTAATGAGGCTTTTGTTTATTATACACGACTTGTAGTGTGACATCATGTTAAATTTAAATCTCTGTAAATCCAAAAATTTCTAAGATTATACATATTCTATTTTACAAATTTAAATTCTAAATGTTGCATAATATACAGCGTGAAGTATGATTTCGGATATCTAAAGAAGGCGACAGAAGCTAGTCTCATTTAATATTATATTACAATACCTGATCAGAAGGATTTGGTGGTCTTTGGCTTGGCGATGGCGCTTGACTTGTGGACGATGAGGCTGTGGAAGGAAGTATTGAGATCTCTGGATACTCCCTTTCTAACGTCTCCTAGAATTTAATTAAAAACAGATAAGGAAATATATCTAGGGAAGTTTATTTTTTATTACTTTATCAAAAACAGACCATAAATAAGAATGACCACTAAAAAAATTCAAATCAGACCAATATAAGAGAGAGAGAGCGCATTGTGCTAAAACACAATATCAATATGCGCTTCGTACAAATTTTAAAATAATATTCGTTTAGCTAGAAAAGGGATAGAGCATCACTAAATCCCCATCAAAAATAATATCAGCCGATGTAACATTTTTTTAGGTATACGTATTATTCTTAACAATATTATTCATTTAATGTCTTTTATTGTGGTTATAGTTTCCGTAAAGGATAGCAAAATAACTCTTAAGCATTCATACCTTTGTAGCAGCCAATCCGGCTGATCCGACTTCCATCGCATTACTGTGTTTCTTCACCATGTGACTGAATAGTAACTTTAAATCGACGTAAGCTTGACTGCAGTGGGGGCAGTGGTAGTGCAAATTCGTAATCCCACCAACGTTCTTATTCAACGGGCAGGCTTGGTCGTGGCAGGATGGTGGGATCGACGGTCCTGTACTCTTCGAAGGCTCATATTGCTTCTTTTCAAACTCCATGCGGAGTTTAAAGTCTTTCGACGGTGAAACGTCATAAATACTCCGCGGCGATGGTGAAGACGTGTTACTCCGTAAATGGGAAGACGGGTAAAATGTACCGGTCGCTTTTACTACTGGAAATAACAGTTTTTTTTTTGAAGAATAAGATATTTGTTACGTTACAATCGTTTCGTGACAATTGCTTATTGACTGACCTTAAAACTAATAAAAAAGGACAATTGAGATTATGCGTGATTGACAAACTTGGCACGCATCAGAAAATATTCTATTGTGTTTATCATTATCGAATGCTTAGATTATCATATCAAACTTTCAAATTTCAAATCCTTTGGAACGATGAGAACTTAATTTCGAGAGCTTAAATAAGTTTACTGATAGAGGGTTTAAGTATTAACTGTGAGTTAGAATCTTAGAAATATAGTCTGATATCGAATTTCATTGATAAAGTTGAAATAAAAACAAATCTATACTAATATTAAAATTGTAAATTTTACCTGTCTGTTTATATTTTCGATTTTTGTGAAAAGATTTATTGTAAGTGGCTAAAAATAGGTAATTAAACAGATTTCTATCATTTTTACAAAGTAAATTTTAGAAATTCAAAAAGATAATTATAAAGCATATTCCGGGGCAACATCAAAACTTTATTTCATTACAATCAGTCAACTCGATCAAAAGTTATAGTAATTTAAATGAAATGCGGTGTCTTTATTATGAAAGAAGAGTTTGTAAATAAATGCTTTAAATTGATGGATTGATTAAAATTGAAAAAATGATATAATATAAAATATATGTATAGTATATAAATAATAAATATCTAAGACATAGTAAATGAGAAAACAATATTTTGATATTTTTATACAATGTCTAAGCGTTTTATCCGTTGTATTAAGGAGTCATTTTATGGAAGTAGCGAACTGAATTTCAATTATGATATCCATGCGTAAATATGGCGGGGAATATGATACTATTTCATTCTAATTATAATTAGACGGTTCATGTTTTGTTTATTTTTGATGACATGGGTGATAGATATAATAATAACCATAATAATGAAGTGTATGCATAAGAACATCTATACCATTATTATATTATAAAGAAGTAAAGTTTGTGAGTTTGTATGTTCGAGGTAATCTCCGGTCCACTGATCCGATTTCGGAAATTCTTTCACTGTCAGAAAGCAATATTATATATAGAGTACTTTTTACGTGACGAATCGGGACGCCTGAATTCCACGCGAGCGAAGTCGCGGGCATTGCTAATACACAATAATAAAACAGAATTTCAAAGTACAAGAGAGACGCATACCCGAAATGTTATCTTGTTCCCTTTCGAATTCACTCTTGATTGAGAAGTTAGTGGGAATGTATGATTCCGGTTCCTTTGCTGAGCTGATGCTGTCCGCTGAAGCTCTCTCCTTTAGTGAGTAATCTTTGGCTTCTTCAAACTGTTTCTCCTGATCTGCTTCACTTTTGATTACCGGCGTACCTCTGCCATGTTTGTGTGTAGCCACAGCAGAGTATTGCGTCAAAATCGCTGGGCAATTGTTGCCTTGGGCGCAGTGGAAATGCGATCTCAGTTGATTCTTGAAGCAACTCTTACCACCACACTGCTCGGATGATGTGAAATGGTCAAAGCCCTCGAGAAGGGGATTGACAGAATGCGATTGGCTCATGTGAGTCTCCATGATGATATGAGATTCGCCAATGAAGCTGCAGTTGAAGCAGTGAAAATGGAGCCGGGTCATCCGTAGCTGACAGTTGGGGTACGATTGGGTGCAGACGTCGGGACTTGTAAATACTTCGAAATGTTGAAATTTTATACGCTGTGGACAGACATAGGAAATTTGCTTGTTTTAGTTTACAAGGTTTTCAAGAGCCTTATTTCTGAGCTATAGTTTTACTATCGAATATTCATCTTATAGTGAATAAAGTTAGCTAACACAAACGGTAGTTGCCGCAGTTTCGACTACTTTAAACTAATCCAAAGATTTACTAAGGTAAAACTTAGTCTATTATTTTCACGGTAATGTTTAGGAACCAAGTTATTATATTACTATAAAAATTGCTTACTGGAAACTCTTCGAGTGTAGTGATGACTGGAGATTGAATAACCGGTGGCATTAACTGATTACTTTTAGGCAATTTGAAAGATGTAAATATAGCTTGCGGTGTCACCTGAAATCAATATTGTTTGCTAAATACTAGTAACAACTTAATCTTTAGAGAATATTTTGGAAGAAAATGAATATAGATGTCTATGATGTTAATCTTGTAATCATCGCTAACAAGTTTTTTATTTTGTTTTTTAGTACAAATTCTTACATTATCTGTCCAAACTTCAACAACTCTGTTCTTCGGTGGACGTCCCCTTTTTCTACTGAACATCTCATCTAAGGAACTCGAAGGATTCACTTGCTGCGAAACAACTGCAGGATTGGGACCGAGGTTTAACTGAGCTTGCAAATTTGGTGTCAGTTGGGAGCTGAGGCTTGGTGCCATTTGTGCTAATTGCGCCAAATTCGGAGGAAGGTTCGGTAGATGTGGAACTTGGCCTAACTGAGCGGCCATGTTTGGGTGTAATTGGGCGGTTAGTTGAGGTGTAAAGTTAGGAGCAAATCTTGCTGCTAAATTGGGAGACATTGGGCTGAGGATTGCGTGTTGTCGGTGATGTTCCAGACGCTTGAACGGGTGTTCTTCTGATGACAGGATAACAACACCACAGTTCTCCTGTGAATATTAATATACTTTAATCATATTGACTGCTAGAACATATTATTTTTGACGAATACCAAAATTGCGTCATATACTGCAATGTAAATCCTTACCCAAGTACAGTGATAATGAGTAATATCCCTGATGTGTTGGCAAGCGGAGTTTCCACACGGGTTATTCCGACTGTAAGTCATGAAGTAAGCCTCGGTCACTTGGTTCTGTTGTTCGTGTTCCATGGCGTGTTTCACCATTGTCGTGTGGCAACTGGAGAAATGAAAGCCATTTTAATTATTACAAGGATTAGAATACTCTTTATCGGTCAATGATCAGTCGCAAATATACCAGGTTTAGTTCGTAACAGCTTTAAAAAACTATTTAATACTGTATAGGCTCAGGTGCTTTGGCGTCACTTTCATCTGGTGTTAAAGGAGAATTGTTCCAGAATGGTAATCACACTAATCCTTACCTATTGCATTGGGGGACTTCGGTCTCACTAATGCAATAGGTAAGGGTAGTGCGTAAATGCATTCCCCCCCATCAAAAAAAAAGGTTCGAACACATGTACATCAAGGCGGAATGGGACCAAACTATCAACTAAAACCAAGAGCTGTGAGCTTAAAAGACTGTTAGCATAGAAGTTATAAAGCTTAACTGAATGTTTAAATAGTTTTCTTTAATGTTTTTTATTGTTCATAGGTTAATTTTATATATTATAAATAGTAAGAATTTTGGGCAACGAAGACTCTATATAGATGTTAAGTCGTTTCGGAATGATTTACGTTATTATTATCCAGCTTTTATGGATTAATTCGAGAAACTTTATTACATGATATGTTTTATACCACAAATTAATAAAACTTACCTGTGAGCCATTTTACAACCATCAACTAAACAATGATAGTGTTTATTGAAAGCTATACATTTGTTACATTTGTCGTCCGCATCTTTACCACCGCTAAACGTCTCAATATATCTCCGGGATATATCCTCGACCATTGCCGGATTCTGTGAATATATAAATGTGTTCTAAATATACTGGAGATATATTTCTGTCAAATTGTAAATGTCTGTTCTTATCTCTGATTATTGATGCTAAGATTAGACACCAAAGTTAGTTCTCTCAGTTCTTCTTTGTAGTCTAATACGATTAAAATTCTCTAAGCCTTTGCTACCTGCAATGCTACCAATTACATGCACACTGTATATTAGTTTGAGTTGCTTTTTTTGAGTTATTTTCCTTTTAATCCCTGCTCTGCAATTTCTATATTATCTAATATTTCTTATGAGGAACAGTGTGAGTTATCTAGAAAATTATTTCAATTTATAAATTTTGTAGTGATTTGATTTAAGCTATTGACAACCAAATTATAATTTATGAGGTTTTGTACCTTGTAAAAATATATTGTTTTTTTAAATACTCTATATGCTACTTACAAAAGATTGCGCATAATCTGTATCAAACATAGGGTTGGACATTTCATCATCATGGTGAATATTGCCACCGGGTGAGTACATGCTAAGATCTGCACCTTGCTGCATTATTGCGCTTTGGATTACTGATGTTGGTAGCCTGAAAATAACAGTTCATTAAATATCCTCAAAGAGCTACCTTACATAAACTAATTAATAGATGCCAACAACAATATCCGAGATTATTTCTGTCTCATTTTACAGGTAGTAAACATAAATTAAGACATCAAATATATTATAAAATGATTAGCTTTTAACATCTCTAAGATGAACATCGATCTTCATCTAGTATTGAGAACAATGATATCTATTATATACTGTTCAAGAGAAAATTATTGATTTATATCTGCCAAACTTAAACGTAAAATTAGGCAGGTTTACGGGTTGATGGTTCGAAAAATTCTTATATCTCGGTGCTCTACATCATTTTTTGGAATACACTTAATTTAACATCTAATTATGGACAGTTATTTTTATGTGCTTAGATAAAAAAAAAAAAAGAAAATAACAGTAATACCCAAACTGTATCTCCTGTTCTTTCCTCTCGTGCTTTCGCTTATGGGTGAAGATCTGACTGCTTGAATGAAGCACATAGTTGCAGTGAGGCCTGATGCAATGGATGTGATTGCAGGTTCTGCTAAATCGGCAATCTCTGTACGGACATGCTTCATTCTTCATATACTTCTTGAAACCGTCTTTGGATAACGCCTCGTCTTTTATGTGGTATGTCTTATGTTTCTCTATAGTGTATAAAAAACAAAATAACGTTTTATAATTAATTTGACATATGCTAAAGAAAAAATCAAAGCCCAGACAGTAACGTTAGCAAAGTAATTTAGATACTTTACCCATATCAGCTTTATTCTTGAAGGTATAAGTGCACCCGGGCCTTCTGCAGTGGAAATGTGTGGTCCGCTGACCAGCAAATATACAATGAGGCGCCGCACAGCTCTCAGTAGCCCTGAACCTTTGGAAACCTTCCTGTAGGATCGCGCTGTCCTTCCTGTGGTAATTAGCGTGCATTTGGACGTCCGATGTTGAGATATAAACCTAGAATGAGATATAAACATAATCGATCTTGTGTAACTTTTAAAGTTTTTGTACTTCCTACATTTATGTAATTTTGTCTTATTAGTTTTATAGCAATTTTAAATTGGTGCATTTAAGCCATTTGCGTTTTTTTTTCGTATATTGTGTCTGATATTGTCTGAAATATTATCGTATATGTTAAAAAACTGAGTGTGAACAATAAACTCGGGAATTCACTCCAATTGAATAGAATTACGATTGTATGTATGTAATAAAAGCATTAGGATGAAATTTTTCATTTCCTTATTTTACACTGGAATACAAATAAAAAATTGAAAATAAATGAAGATAGATTTCTATCATCAGCGTATTTATGATCTGTGAGTCTAAAAAATAGGTATAAAGTCCACGCTCATTATAAACTTATTATTTACCTAACCCTAACTCTTATTGACAATAATAATTCAATATTAATACTACTCGAGACTAGTCGATATTTTTTTTGTTAGCCGTACTTAGTTGAGTGGGTTAGTAACTTGCAAGCATAATAATATGTATAATTACCTTATCGCATCCATCCTGAATGCAGTGGTAGTGAGTCTGGCTTCGGTTGTGCGGACAGTCACTGAATCGTTCCGAACAGTCATCTAAGGGTGAGTACCTCATGAAACCATGCGCTAGGGACTCGTCACGTTTCTTATGCCACTGTTTTTTAACATTTAAAGGTTTAAATTATAATTCATTAATTTAAGTATCTTTTTACACTCATTATAAATTATGTAAACATTGTTTCATGGAAAATCAGTGAAATGCAAATATGACCTAAAAGTATTATTTGATGCATACAAAAATGTCATAGACTTAGGTAAACCAAAAATAGTCGGAATATATATTAAAATAGTAGAAAAAAATGATATGATAATATCAATAATAATTAATCTTGGAGGGACTTTGAAAGTGACGCAAGTGGGCCTAAGTTGAAAGAGAATCGTTTGCTGTGGTATGGACATGTTATGAGAAGAGAGGAAGAGCATGTGGGTAAAATAGTAATAAATATGAATGTGGAAGGATGGAAAAGTAATGTTAGGCCCAAGAAAGTGTGGGTGGAGTGTGTAAAGGATAATATGAAAGAGAAAGGAGTAAATTAAGAGTTGACGGCTGAAAGGGACGTATGGAAGAAGAAAACTTACTGCGGCGACACCCAGTGAGTTGGGAACAAGGCATGAGAATAATGAATATTATTATTCATTCAGAAGTAACATGAAATAATTGAAAAGATATAATTAACCCCTTGAGCACTAACCTGGCGATTACGCTAGCTTTCCATTGTTTTCCTATTGACTCATTTTTATGGGTAATCGGCATATTAAATACCTTATTAAGGGAATGGAGACGAAAAATAATGACAAGGTTAATCTAGCCTAATCTAGCGTTAACAACGAGCTTTAAAAACTAATTAAAAGTGGTTGCGAAGTCATAATCTTACTTTGAAATGCCTTATCATTTCTTCTTTCTTGCAGAATACCCTAGCGGTGCAGTCCATGCAGTGGAAATGTTCCCGATAGCCGAGGTCTTTGCAGTATGAGGACCCGCATTCCAATGTAGAACCGTACCTAACGAATAATCATAAAAAAATACTTAAATATCTAGAAACATTATTGAACTAAAATGAAAAATTAAATCCTACCTTTTTATACTGAGTAGACTGACCACAATGTCACCTGATGTTAAATGACGATGTGGTCCAGCATGATAAATATACACTAAGCCTAGATGTCAGAGTGGCTCCCAAGTGATGTTGTCGGAACACACCTATTGGTATTTGGTGATAACTTGAGGATGGTAGTAGTCTAGACGGGAAATATTAGAAACTGCTCTACCACTATGCTAAGGTTTTCACACATTGTTTTCCTTCACCGAAATATCAGACTGATTTTAGAGTTGAATAAGTAGACTTGAACCCGCGTTTATTTATTTATCTGTTTTTATTAGGTTAAATATTTATTTCCAAAAAAGAATGTGTAGCCTAATTTAATTATTCCAAAATATGTAGCTATATTCTATCTATGTTAAAAATAAACAATAACCACATATAAAATATTATCTATGTCAAGATTGAATGATACCTACATACATCACAACAACAATATATGTATTCATTTGTAACGTAAATGATCTATTGGAGTAAGAGAGAATGAAACAAAAAAAAAACAACACACCAACCTCTTAACATATCTGGAGTAATCGACCGTATGTCTGTCTGCAGAGAGTTCTTGCGCGCTTGATCCAAATGATTCAGCGCGGATAGGAGGCCTTAAATAACAAACAAAAAAAAAACAACTCAATATACAACAAAAAAATAAATATGCTAATACATCGAAACAATCATAACTAACGATACATTCATCCATTCCTTTTCCGTAAACTTATTCTTTTGTTTGAAACAGCTAAATCACCTCGTCCATGCATCATATTCCGACGAACAATGTTTAATATTATACTGTTTTCATTGAATATAATTGAAAATTTTTCGAACTCCATCGTTAACAGACTTTAGTTGGAATGCGAGCGACGTTTATTCCATACAAACGTATTCCCCTATTTCTTCTAACTAAATAACGTTATATATATCGCTCTGTCCTTCCTATGGTAATTAGCGTGCATTTGGACGTCTGATATTGAGATATAAACCTAGAAGTACATATAAACATAGTCGATCTTGTATAACTTTTAAAGTTTTTGTGTTTCCTACATTTATGTAATTTAGTCTTATTAGCTTTATAGCAATTTTGTAATGGTCCATTTAAAGTTAAACCATTTGCGTTTTTTTTTGTTTTATTGTGTCTGGTATTGTCTGAAATATTATCGTAGTTATATATTATATAGAAATATTAATGACTTGTAATTTCTATAACCATTGATTTATGGATAAAATAAAATAGTAGAGCATGACCTCTGTACAGATATTTTAAGCAAGAAGTAAGTAAAACTTTCGTAATTTTCACGCCACTGGTGCAACGCGATAACAACAGATATCTAAAATACCTTCGTTGAACTTCTTACCGCCCGCGTTTCCCCTTAAACGTAATACGTAGGTAAAGTTATGTAAGCGGGGCCCCACCTCCTCCGTATCAAGTTTTGTACACTATCAAATAAATTATTATGGTAATTAATCAATGTTTTCTCCTAGTCACTCCGGTGCGCACCATTGTGAGTGATCGTTGACTCTACGTCTGCGTACTTATTATACGGGACGATGGTGTTTTTGTGTGTTAACTCGTTTCTTAAACGTGCCTCAGATCGTATCGTTTAAATAAGAATGAATAGTCTCTTCATCAAGGATTTGGTGTGTTTCAGATCTATTAAATAACATTAAGTACTGAGCTATGTGAAATTCGATTTTATTGATTGGATTTTACTTTTTCCATTAATAAAGTAATCTATCTCTTCATCCATTCGTATATACAAATAAATGAAAATGAATTGAATTAAAAATTAATTCCGTACCTTTTCTCCTCGTATTTATCAATTGGTTTCTGTTTTTTTTATTAGTTTTCTATTAACGAGAATTAATGTTATTTTAAAAATTTTGGAAACGCGTTTTTTCCTCTCAAAACATTCAGTAATGATTTTGGGCGGATTAACTATAACGTTCGTCTGATTGTGGTGAAACTTTAGTGGGTTATTTTATATATGTTCGAGAAGTTTCATGGCCCAAATAAAACAGAATTCTGTACATGGCATTGCAACGAAGACTACCATACCAGTAATACTACCAGTATACATCTATATACTTAGCGTGATGGAAAATAACCTATCATTACTATTTACCTTAACTGGAAGCTAAAGCTCAATATGGGATTAAAATAGATACAAACCTACGTCCCTCGACGTAGAATCCGTCTACACAAGCGCTGAGCGATTGACGTTTAAATAATAACCTAAAATGTCGAAACAACACACCATCTTCGACTCGTTTTTTTTACATGGACCTTTTTGAAATATGTATTAATACCCATACTTATGCAGATTAGAGCCGAACAATGGATGTTAACATATGGACTGATAATTTTATATTACGTAAGACATAAATGAATATACCGAGTGATTGTAATAATAGCTGACTCTCCGAAGTCCGTATTATTAATGAAATAGAGGAGAAATCATTTGCTTTATAAAGATGCGATGCTAAGAACGCTAATGGCTCACGATTTCGGAAATACATCGCTTTGTTAGCTATGTGCATATGGTATTTTTATTTATTTATAAGCTATTCGTATGTTTGTTCGTTCGTTTTCAAATATAAGACGAGTCTTGAATAAATCGAGTCTAAATAAATTATGATTAATAATATAATAATATGTTTAATGTTTATTTTGTCTAAACATAGTTATTTCGACTTTTTTACTGTTTCATTACATATAATCCAAAAACGCGTTTATTATTTTCGATTCGATTCAATTCGGTAATTTGGATTTCAAAAAATATTTTTAATTTAAACCAGTGCGCGCTCGGTGGTTGAAATTTGAACGTAGATCATTATTAAATATCCGAAGAAAAAGTAAAAAAAGTGTTTCCAAATTATCTTTCCTGTTTTTTATTAAAACTTGTTAGTAACTACTAAAAGAAACAAAACAAAGAAAATTAGAGAGTAAACACATAAAAAAATGTCTTAATCGGTTTAATCTTTGCCTATTAATATATAGATGAATTAGGCTCCTATGTCCTCGAATCTGCTAGATTATATTTTTAACCAATCATCACAATATAATGTTGGCATATACCAAAAAACATTGAAAAAATAATCAATGCGAGTTTCTTGTCGGTTCTTCTCGATGGCTGGATTGTTTTCCGAATCGGTGGTAGTAGTTTGACGTTCATAAGCACCTTGTCAGACCCTAAATTGAATAAAGTATTTTTGAATTTATTTTAACAGGTTTGCAAAAGGATACAATACGTAAATAAATTAGACACAGTAAAAACCATTAATACGATAACCACACAGGCGGACCAGCGGCAAAGCCAAGTATCGCTTCTATAATAAGCCGGTCATTTTATCGAATCGTGTTCCACAATTACTTAGAAATTATTTAAGATCAGAGATCCGAGCGTGTTGATGTGAATTGACACAAAATTAGGATGGTGGTTATACTGTACTCATGCCGTACGAATGGTTAAATCGTGAGTAAACGTAGTTAAATGTGGGTTATTTAGAGTACAGAGTTGGTTAGAGGTTACGGGATCGATCAACGGTGATTATTATGTGATCACCTTAGGTGATAATGTTCTCCGATATTTTAACACTTCATAAAAAACTATCACTTTTTTGTAATCACATATCGTTAAGTTCGAACGTGTCTTACTTCTTGGATATTAAATCTTAGCACCTATTCTATGTTTAATTTATTAACAAGGTGTGTACCCCCGCGGCTGCGCCCGCGTTTCGTATATTCTTCACTGCGTAATAGTTTTTAATTGTTTTATAAGGAACCCTAATTATGCACCATATTTTTTTTTACTAACATTATGCAAAGATATTTGGCACATATTCAAATGCCTGCCAGTAAAACTGTGCATTGAATCGGAGTTTATTCATAATTTAATGAGTTTTAATTTTTATACGCGGAACCCTAATTATAGTCGAAAAACAAAAGTACCCTAAGTTACGCGAAGTAACTTCAGCTATCTATTAAAAAAGTCCCGTCAAAATCGGTCTAGCTGTTCCGGAGACAGAGAAAAATTTTTAAAATTACATTTTTTGTGTAAGCATCTTGTACAAATTCGTTTGAATGTAAAAAAATGTTATTTTCACATTACAAGCAGAAACTTTAATTTTGTTTATTAGTATAGATGTGGCAACACAAAAGTTTCCACTTAAGGCCATCTTATATTTAACAGACTATAGCATGTCGGTAAAGGTTGAAATTATAGGTGACGCTAATCTATAACTTTCCGAAAATCGCCCAAAGCGGCTAAAAAAATTTTCACTTCATAAATATGATAAAAATGTAAAAAAATAAATTCCCGAGTAGATGGTATATTTCTAATGCCGGGAATTGTATGTAAATTACTAAAGAGTCATCAATAAAAATTATAACGTAATTATTACCAAAATATAGAATGACGATGGATATTGTAGGAAACATTAAAAAAGACAATGGACGAGTCACTCGCGCGTTTCACGATCCGAATCAGATAATGTTCTAAACATAATATCACCTACCTTCTACACATTTATGTATATATTGTACTAACGTGGTTAGTTTCTTTTTTTTTTTTTTTTGTTATCAAGAAATTTCGTAAGATATTGTTTTGTTGTGCCGGTTCATTCGTTCGAAACAATGGAGCACTCATAATGTTCAATATAATGGGTTTTTGAACTCACTCAATGGAAACTCCGATGCGATCGTCGATCGACCAAAGTTTTTAGTAATCGCATTCGTTTGACTCGGAGAAAACTAGATAGGTGCGTTCCTATTTATTATACTATAACCATCGGTAGTCTATTGATAATGATCTAAGATACATGCCTTTTCATAATAATTATTAGAACATTTTAATAGTTTTCATTACCAACCAATTTTATTTTAGCAGAATAACTATTGAAACAACGGAAAAATTCATGATAAAAATTATGAAGGAGAAAGAAAAAAAATTATTCATTTGTTGAAGAAATTGCGCCAGTAACAGAGAAGTTAAGGAGCAGGCGGCTGCCCTGGTATGGGTATGTGATGCGTGGGGAGGAACGAGGATATTGCAAAAAGGATATGAATCAGGGAGGCTATAGTGGAAGAGTAAAACCAAAGAAAACAATCCATCCGGATTGTGTGAAATATATATATATATATATATATATATATATATATATATATATATATATATATATATATATATATATTTTTTATTGTATATTACTTAACGGTACATTTACTATAATACAGTTTATTATTTTAACATTTAATTGGTACCAATTACAAAATAATTTTAATTAAATTTTGTTATGCAGTATAATGTCTTGATATTAAAATTTAATTGTATGTTATGTGTGAGTGTGTATATGAATGTGTGTACGTGTGTTATAAATAGTGACCATGTTATGCTTAGAAAGGGAGTGAATGCGGAGATGTTTTCCAAAGTTTCGAGTACTCACTTCTGTCGGCAGACCGCATGGTTGCCTAGTTTTTATCTATGAAACTCAACGTCAATTAAATTAAATAATACACGACAAAAACAAGTATGACGTAAATTTAAAACAAATAATAAATATTATGTATAAAAAAAAACTCATCAACAAAAACCCCGAGTGGGTGTTTTACAGAAGAAACGAATTTGATATATTTCACACGATTTTTAATTACGGAGTTGCGCGTTGCGACTCAGTAACTTTTGCGGTGTATATTCTCAGTTCATCGACATAATTGTCATTTCACGAGGCGGGTCTGATAAATGTCTCTCTAAATGGAGACATATCTCTATTTAATAATAAAATAAATTCAATTATTTAAAACGAGATTTATTTATAGAGACCTTTTGTGTATCCGGTTTGTTTTAAAAACTTGTGAATACGATTATTGTATTATGTTATCTCTCTTTCTCTGTTGCGAACTACCTCATCAACAGTTGAAACGAAATTTTATATCCAAGCACTTTTAAAATATACAGATTAAATAGAATCCTTAATCATTCGTCTTTCAACTATTACTTACAAAACCACTCAATCTTCTCATCCGAAATATCGCAGTGTCTCAAGACAAGAGTCAACCAGTGTGTGTTGCCAGTAACGAATTACGGCACTTAGAAAGCTCAAAAGTAAAGGTAATGAGGGAATGAAGAGATCCGCAGAAGAATCAAAGAAACCGACATTGCCCGAAGAATTTCCAAACTTAAGTGGCACTGGAATGGTCATATTACCCTATGGGGCAGTTAGGTTGTCGAAAGGCTGCCGCGTACCAGAACATGCAGCGTGGGTAGGTCCTCCTTAAGGTGGACCGACGACCTTGTGAAGGTCGCAAGAATTCGCTGGATGCGGGTGGCGTAAGACCGGTCGTTGTGGAAATCTTTACGGGATATCTATGTCCAGCAGTGGACATCTTTCTGTTGAATGGATGGGGGCGTGGGAGATCTATTGTGTACTTATTTTTTATGGCATCGCGTGTGAATGTTGATTACATAAGCAATATTTACCTAAACAGATTTTTTTTTTATTATCCCATTGTTTATTTTACCATTTTAGTAGGGGAAGGGCGGTGAGAGCTTTGCTTAGCATATTTGACAAGTGGAGGGGTTAGTCAAAAATGTCCCAAAATATGCTTACGTAATAAATGTGATTTTTTCTACAGTTAAAAAAAATTTGTACGCAAAGTTTAGGCATATCTCACGGTGCGTGAAATAATAAATAAGTCTAATGATTAAGGATCAGTGGGCCACCGTGAAATCGTTCCCAGGGAACGCGTGTAATCCACCTATGGCATTTTGTCGAGCGTGTGGAAATAAACTGTACGTCAGTTGTGTAAACTTGTCCATTTACGGGGCTATTCGTAATTATAATTAAACGTCACTTAAGATTTAAATAAACCGATTAGTTTGAGAGTGATTAAAAAAAAATAATATTAATATCGTTTGTGATTTCATAATTCAGAATCGAAAATAGATTGACAGAACAAAAGGCGATCGTTATTTTTTCTCAACCGATCCCAGATATATCAAGATATTAAATTTTCTCGTTCAAAGTGTTTTCGTTATTTTCGGTTGTGAATTTCGAAATAAATCTTATATATTATTCGTTGGATAGTTTTTCATGTTCAAATAATAATTCCAACTACTTTTAAAGAGGCAGCTTTATCACTCATGATATATAAAAATATAACAAATGTATAAATTATATAAAAAGGCAACGTCTCTCTATCTGTCTGTCTATTATATGGCTAACTCGAGAAAGGGCATTGAGGAGCAACCAAAGTAGCTGACATTGCCCGAAAAAATAGCAAATAAAGTGCCAATGAGCTAGGCATATTGCTAACCGATGCCTAATGGGGCTAACGGATTCTCGGATGGCTGCTACGAATGGAAGACGCAGCACTGGTAGGCCCCTAACAAGATGCGACGCGGTGCTTGCGAAAGCCACCCCGTGTCGCCCCCATCCCAAATGCAGTGGACGGTCCCGGGGGGTTTTAGTGGGTATTTCTGGGCGCTTCACGCCCGGGTGAGTCCCACACTGGCACGGAGCTCGTCACTCCGTGCCCCCTTATCTATTGTATTGGGGGACTCTGATCCCACAAATATAATAGATAAGGGTAGTGCGTAAATGCATTTCCCCCCGTCAAAAAAAAAAAAAGGCCCCTAACAAGATGGGCTGACGACCTGCTGAAGGTCGTGGAAGTCCACTAGGTGCGGGTAGCTATAAAGATCTTTGAAGGAGACCTATGTCCATGAGTGGACATTTTTCAGTTTAATGGATGGTTGAATATAAAAGAAATTGATAAGAAATTATCCTCCATCGCGTTCCTTGCAAAATTTGTTTTAAATCGACGAACATTTCATAGATATAAATGATTAAATTAATAGTTATTTTATGTATTATATTGTATAAAAATAAAGAAAAACAAATATATACACCAACTCCCAAAACAAAACGTTATTACAATTTCATCACAAACGAGCAATAAATCTTTCAAACGGAACCAAGGTAAACACGTAACATGAAATTTCCTCCGTCGATAAAATCCATTGTTTAACCTTCGACAATAAGATCGTCATAGAGTTCAATAACTGCATCAATTCCCTGCATCAGTACTCGTCTTCCATCTAAATTGACATTTACTCTCTTTAAGTATGTCTAAAATGTAAATGCGGTTTTACACACACCAATTCATACGAACACAAACTTAACATTGTCAATCGAGAATATCTTTGCCAGTGAAAATTAAACTTTACGACGTACGCTTTAAGAAGAAACAAGATTATATCGATAGGATGTTGTACAAAGATCGAGTATCCAATGTAATCTGATACACAACGCAGATTAAATTATTAATGTTTTTATTGAAACGAGGGATCAGATAATACTGGCGGATGAAGTCAATATAAAGTAGTACGTTCAGAGCGAGGCTCTCTGTGTATCTTATTGAGGAGGTAATGAGGCGGGGCAATGGGAGTATGTACGTATGTACGTACGTACGTACGGACAAAGTTCTAAACCATTGACATATTATAGGACTCTTAAGCTTATTATCGGTTGTTTTAAAAACGAAGACACGTTTTGCGATAACTTAAAATAATATTAACATAAGGAAAAAAAGAAATATCTGCAAACGGATGATCAATTTTAATACCAGACATTTTGCACTTGGATATTCATTCTTGACATAGCTTCTTTAATGGTTTTGGTTGTGGAGAGGTCTTCCACGGATACTTTAAATATTAATCTACCTTATGCTTTTTGGGCATTTATGTGTCGCTGATATTTGAAACTTTACAGATAATTACAGTCCAAAAGAAACCCTAAAAAAGTATATATAAGGATACTAATAAATAAAATTGAAGTGCTTGTTTGTAATGTCAAAATAACATTTTTTTTTACTAAATACATATCAATATATACGATACGATACATATACCAAAAGTATTTTTTTAAGTTACTTCTTTTTTGGCACGTTAGGGAAAAATGATAAGAGTAAATTTTCACGACGCGCGCAATCGTCACGAAAAAGACGACACCCTGAAGTTAGCTGTCAACGTTTTACTTGTTTCTATTATTACGTCAAATAAGTATAAATTCTTACGTGCGTAAATAAGTATACACACACCTTTTTTAAAATTTTTGTCTGTCTGTTTGTTTGTTCCTGGTAATCTCCGGAACGGCTGGACTGATTTTGACGGGAGTTTTTTTTGGTAGATAGCTGAAGTGTTTAAATTACAAAAGAGAGCTGTTCGAGCAATATATTGTATACAATATGTGACCTCGTGAATCTCTAAAGAACAAGTTTCAAGAATATGATAACTTAACTTTGCCCTGCCAATACATCTTCGATAAGCTAATTTATGTACGTTCCTAAAAATTTGGACAGGCTTGATCTGGTGAATGATCGTCATAATTTTAATATTAGAAGTAAAGATAAGTTGTCCGTCCTACGCTATAGGCTAAGTAAGTCTAATAAAAGTTTTATAGGTAATAGTATTCGGTTTTACAATAAACTATCAAAGAACATTACCGATTTACCTGACAATAAGTTCAAGCACCGCGTCAAGCATGTCTTAATTTCAAAAGATTATTACAGGGTGGATCATTACGTGAACGATAGTGATGTCTGGAATTCACACCCCTCTCTGTGCTTCCGTTAACAATGGTTGTAATTACGATTTATATAGAATTTATGTAAAAATAATATTTATATTCTGAATTAATAAAAAAAAGAACCAGATCGCGTTTTGCGATTTGAGATCGATGCACTCTTCTCGACTGTGTTGTTTTAGAACCGGTGGTAGTGTTTTGACGTTCATAAGCGCCTTATTAGAGCCTAAATTGAATAAAGAATTTTTTGATTTGATTTTGATTTTGTTACTCGGCGTAACTCAGGGAACTTTTGATTTTCGAAAATAATTAGGGTTCTGAATAAAAAAAAATTAAAACGCACTGAAGTTCATATGAAACACGGGCGCTGCCGCGGGGACAGCTAGTTTGATAATAAATTTAAACACTTATTGCATAAAGATAGATTATAGATCCAAATTAAATTTCAAGGTTGAAATAACGGAAATCCACAAGCAAAAGTTAATCTTCAATTATAAAAAAAAATCAATTCAATTGTTATTGAATACATATTCAAATATGGATGTACCTAGGTACCTAGTTCTTGTATGTAACTAATTGAATAAAAATTTGAATATCACATCCCAATTTGTAAAACCAGAGATGAATCATATTATTCCGTGTAATGTTGCGTCAATGCACGATGAGTGTAATTTACAACTAACAATTTTGATTTTACCAAAGCTTTTGACTCGTATTCCGTCGATTTACGAGTCTGTACGAAATGATAGATGATTTTCTTAACAGTAAAATGTAAAGTTGTATGTTCAATCTATGTACACTTTTTTTTTCTCTTATTATTATTGTAATATTTTTCGTTTTTAAGATGTACCAGGAGATAACGCGCGTGTCTAGTTTTATTTTTCCTGTATCCGATAAACGTATTGTTGTTTCAAGATTGGAAATATATTTCACCATCATGCATATTATAATAGAAGAGAGAACTCGCTTCAATTGTTATTTTGCATTTTATCATGTTAAAACGTTCCATTGTCGTACGCGTGAATGTTTCTGACATATTAATAATTACTACATAAAACACCAGCTTCGCTCGGGAGAAATGTGACTCTAATACACAATCTTTTACCAAATGTAGGTAGTTAGGAACTGTAACTTCACTAATGCGTGTGAATCGGCACTGATACGTGTGAATCGGGCTCAAGATGGCAACCTAGTGGCCAATATGGCGACTGCCATTTGCACCATTACAATTTAACAAATTACTCGATTATCCGAATTTTGCGGATATATGTTGTCGACTCGATATCATAATTTTTTATGTTTTATTATTTCAGGTAAGGTTTCAATCGAGTATACCGTACCCCTTGACCGAATTATGAATATACATTATACTTTTTCTTGATTCATGTATGATTCGGAAAAAATATATCCGTCTATTTATAGAAATTACTACATGCATTTTTTTATTGTGATTTATTTTTTATTAGATGTGATCACCCGTGTAAAGCCGTGAGTAAGATGTTTCACAATACTTTCTAAATTCATCTAAAGTTTATATATTGAAGTCTTTATCTATGATAATATTATAAAGAGGTAAGATTTATATTTTCGTATGTAACGAATAAACTTAAAAATTTACTGGACCGATTTGAATTAAATTTGGTATGGAGATAGCTTGAACTCTAGGGTGTGACATAGGATAGGATTTTTTATTCCGAAAATCTCACGGGAACGAGAACTATTTGGGTAAAACCGCGGAGAGCAGGTAGTTATTAATAACAAAAGTATTATAATCCCCGCATAACTATAACTAGCGAACCGCCCCGGCTTCGCACGGGTATATAGGAATATAGCCTTTCTTACTCACTGATAATCTAGCTTTGTGCATGTGAAACATATTTTTATTAATTGGTTAAATAATTTTTGAGTTTATCTACAACAAACAAAAAATAAATTTTACCACTTTATATAATAAGTAATAAATTTACATTAAAAAAAAATCAGTGTTTCTCAAGTTATAAACAAACAGACAGAGTCGTTAAAATTTTATAACGTGTTATTACATTATTCATTATTATGAATGTAACCAATTATATGAAATATATCTAGCTTCCTAGAGACCTTCGTAGTGGTAGAGCTGTATGTAGACAACGGTACCAATAGATGGATTTATCAGTGGTCACCACATTCATTACCGTCAGATGATATTCAATATAACTGACTAAATACTTCAACATCAGCCTGCGAATTCTTTCACATTGACTTTAAAATTGGATCCATAGAGAAACTGTGTTATTGTGAGTCAACATAGGAGATACCATTAAGAAATTTTCTTTACGATGCCTAATATTCTCTAGTATATAATGTTGATGTATCTCTTAAGATCTAGCCCTATTAAGTAAGCCAAAGGAAGGAATTTTTTTCTATTTGCACATAGAGTTAATTAGGATACATAAAACCATGCATGAAGAAATAACTACCAGAGGGTGTAACCCGCATTAAAAAATCTGTTGCGTGATTTAGGAAGAGTCAAACAGACGTGGAAATCGATTATGCTTTATACTACGTATAGATGTTTTACTCTGTAAAACCCATTATAATACCATATATTATGATAAAATAATATCCTGATGTAATTTACAGTTAATAGTAAATATATACAACATCCGTTAGTTAAATGGTTTTCTAATTAAAAGACACGCCCAAATAAATAGTCTATCTTTAGCACTATTATAATAATAAGATTATATATTGAGAAAGAATTCCACCCGGATATAAAAGATAACTAACTTATATGCACATATAATATACATTTATGCAATAAAATTATTTCTGTATTTATTTAATTATATTCTATTATAACTAGCTGATCAGGCGAACAGAATCAATGAATCCGTTCTGTGTAAAATGTATGAGAAAAATGAATTTTCTTCAATAAATTTGTATTCTATTTTTTCAATTGTACTTAGTTATGTTATTCTGCAATTCGGAGCGGATACCAATTTAACAAATGAAATATCTTAAAAATCAGTCCGATCGTTTTTGAGTTATAAATCGTGTAACTAATCCGACTTTGTACTGTATATATTGAATAATAAAAAAACTCTATAATTTTATTTAAAAAAAAATCAGAGGTACATGTATGAAAAAAAAAACAATTAAAGTTTTCATCTGCACAGTGCGCGAAACAAGCAAAAATAACGAATTGATGTTGATGAAATTAGATAAATAAATCGACATTTGACTTAGATGTAAGATAGAAAAAAAGAATCAATCAAATTCATTGTGATAAAAGTACAAGGTTTGATAGCAGATTGTCCACTACTCTATCATATGTGTAGGTATTTTATTTTTTGCTGTTGTTTGAAAATCGGAATGATTGGAAATCCACACTGGTATACAAGGTGTTTCGAAGTTGCTTATTACTGATTGGCTTCAGTTACGACTCTGGTCTTATGATGTATTAGTCACTTAAAATCAAGTGTACCGGACATCTGTTTGTCAATTTTATCTCTATTAGGATTCGAACTATGATGTCCGTGTACACATGTATACTTCAAAATTTCCATTATATTTTCAATATTTATCACATTCGCTTTTCATATTATGCATAAGAACGATAAAAGCATAAAATGCATTAAAAACAATTATTAAAAAATGTTACATAAAAAATTCCCCTAAACTTTCCCTCATTAATAAACATCATTATAACATCTCTCGTCAATCAAACAGACTGCCGGCGGGATTAATGAAAAGCACAAACACAGACACACGTACAAAAAAAAAATGTAACAACGAAACATCAAGACACTGTGTATACAGAACAAAAAGCAAACAAGATCATGCGGAATCATTTACTCCAATCACTGGCGACGGCGGGGACTAGCGGAGACGGGCGGGCAAACTCGAACATGTATAGTCACTGATCCCGTGTAGCGTTAGCGATCGATTTCTATTACAATAGAAATTGTGTAACGTTTTTAACTACAGTTTAATTTGTCGAAAATATCAAAATTCAATTGATAATATAATTAAATATAATACAAATATTGAAAAAATACATTGGGTACTAAAATTCTGAGATATTAGCGTTTAAAGTTTTTGGTGTGGATCGAAAGTGGATGCTCTATCTCTTTTTCACTAAAATAGTTTTATTACGGATTTTTTACGAAACACCATAGCGTGAAGCCTATTTATATATGACATCTTTATTTTTATCATATTTTAATTTTGTTATCAGTGGTCAGCCTTATTTATGTACTGTTTTTGACGAGGCAATAAAAACAATCAGTTGACATAGCTATTGCATGCATGCAGTGGATTATTTGTAGTCAAAAATACGTTCCTTTCTTTTTAATCGTTCGATGAAGGTTCTATTTTGCGTAAACTATTTGAAATAATATGACTAATATTAAAACTAAATTAGCAAAAGTAATATCAAGCATATTATTTCTTACTTTTCTTTCCTTCATAGGTTTTTTTTAAACTCCATCTTAGATTATATATAAAATCGGCTGTTTAAAAGATGTTTTAAGAGAAATTACAACGTTTCATTTTGTAAAATTTCAATTTTATGGAAAAGTTTCTACAGAGTTTGTAGTTTTTACACGGTATAGGCTCAGTGCTTTGACCACAGTCTCACCTGATGTTAAGTGAGGACGTCTCCAGGATGGTAAAACCACAAAGCAAGTCATGCAGCTGGAACACACCTATTGGAGATGGCTTCTGTAGTCATTTGGTAATTATCATATATTTAACGCTCCAACAGGAATCCACCGGATCCGGGTGGCGCAAGGCCGGTCGTCATAGACTTCTAATAGCGGACGTTTTACAACTAGGATAATGATGACAATAACTAGATATATATTCCTGACTAAGTTAATTAACAAAATTCGTTAATCAACCACGCGATCGCTATCCACCAGCAATAATACGTAATAGAGGCTAACAATAAAAACAACAGATCGCCGGCGCAACATATCTAGATCCCTTATCGATCGATGGGCCCCGATTTGATCTACGCATGCGTACGCTCATAATTATCTTTGCTCTTTCATTCGCCGACTGAAGTTTATGACCGAACGCACCGTGTAAACGTCTCCAATAATACCTGACAATAATTAATGGACTCTGCACGTATTAATAATATATTTTTAATGCGGACAATTAACATGATACTAAACAATAGGAGAGTAATTATAACGATCGTGGTAATAAGCCAATTCGATGGACGTAACTTTTCACCGTTAGCATAAGAAATAAATGTTATTTATTCGCTGACAAGCCAACCGAGCATTATTAATAGGATGTAACGGAATGTAAAAAAAAACAACGTGGTCTGATATAGATACATTATATTGACCTCTAACGTTTGATACACTTCTGCATCGTTTCATTTATTTCTTGATACTAAAATACATCCTGATTGTAATAAAAATTGATTTAATAATTATAGTTGCTTACCCGCGGGTGCTCGCGCGTTTCATATATACTTCACCGCATAATATAGTTTTTTTTTTAAATAATCATTACAAAATAATGATTTCATGAGTTTTAATTTATTAACGAGGAACCTTAATTTTCAACAAATAAAATTTGTTGAAGTTACGCGAAGTATCTTTGGCTATCTGCCAGCAAAAGTTCCTTCAAAATAGGTCATTTTTGTTACAGGTATCGTATCTATATGCAATCTCTGAGAACCAAAAATTGCTACTGCGATTGCTAACCCGCCTGCGGAGCGTGGCGATTATGGCCTTTTGGAGAGACCTACGTCCAGCAGTGGACGTCTTTCGGTTGTATCGATCAATCAACAAACATACATATGTACTTAGTAAAAAGTTGTTACATAGATTACATTAGATAGTAGGTGTCGTCCATTAATCACGTGATGTTTTTAGCTACTTTTGACCATGCCCCTCCACTTTTTCTGATGATGCGTGATCCAGGATTAGAAATTAGATAAATATCACAAACGGCACATTGTTTAAAAACGATAAGCTTATCGATATTATAACAGTTATAATTACCGTTTTAAAATCGATAATTATAATTAAATAAATTCTCATTAAGGTTCAAACGGTTGCAAAAAGATCAGCGCGCGCGCGCACCTTGATAGATAGACAGACAGACAGACGTACGGGTCTTCGTATCCAACATCGTAGATCAATCGTATTGATAAAATCGATACTTCTCGATTTAGTTTATTCGTTTTCGCCGGCAGGTGGCACTGGAATTCACCCATCGTTTATTTATATATATAACCTATTTTTTATAATATATACATACACCTATCAAAAGTGACTACAGGAATTGTGTCAAGCTTAGACTAGAGTGATAGGTAAGAAAGAAAGTCTAGATGATAATATTTGGGTGCATTGCAAAAAAAACCAGGCAGTCATGGGAAATGCCGACGGAAGTAAATCTTTGGAAAAACTATTTTTTTAAGGTTTAAATTTAAATGAAATTATTAACAAAACCTGACATTTAACTTGTAATATTGATGCTCCTTGCAATAATTTTCATATAGTTTATTCATAATCAAAACATACGATAAATGCAGTTAATTTAAACGGGTTTTCACGCGTTACCTTTGCTTTTTTTTTCTATTCCAACGTTTCGGCTGGGTTTCACCAACCGTGGCACCGCCAGTCAGCCCGTGACCATCTATGGCATAATTTTTTGCAACACGTGTCATTGATGATTATTTTAAATTACGAATTAAAAGGGACCATAGTAAACATTTTTAAATACTCTCTTTCGAGAATAATTTTTAAAACATTTCCTAAGTTATTAATTGAATCATTAACCGCGCCGTATGTTGAAAGTATTTGAAACCTATGGTTTGTCTGAACAATGTTAAAATCTTCAATGTATACTATTTAATTTTGGATCTATTAACCCCTTGAGCACTAACCTGGCGTTTATGCCAGCTTTCCATTGTTTTCCTATTGTCTCCTCTTTATGGGTATATTACAGACGACAATGGAATTATACAATATTAGCAAGTAGGTACATTTTTATTTTACAAACAAAAAGCCTAGGCTGCATACAAATATTCTAAATGTCAAGGAAAATCGAATAATTTAAATTGAGCACATGCATAATTATATTAAGATGTGAATAACAAATTTATATGGATTACACACAAAAGGTGGTTACAATAGTGACGAGTGACGTTTAAATATGAATGAATTGTTGTACAGTCCTTAAAACATTACCTGATTAGAATGACAGCTGTCAAACTAATATTGCTAGTGCTGCGAAAATTAGGATAAAATGCATCACAATAATTAGAGTGTAATTTGAAAATGAGGAAATACTACTATTGACAGAAGTACTGATATTTTAAAAGCGTCGATGGCGCTGCTACTCGTATGGACGGATTTCATATCAATGGTCGCAGGTTTGAGCCCACCTATCCAACTTTTAAATGGGCCCGAGCTTTCGGTGAAGGAAAACATCAAGAGGAAACTTTAGCAAGAGATTTTCTAACAATGTCCGTCTGAGTAGCTACCACCCTTAACTTTCGCCTGTCGACAAATACCAACAGTTGAGTTCCGGTAGCATCACTTGAGAACTAGTACCTCTAGGCTAAGTGCGTTTACCATCTTGGACAACATTGTCACTTAACATCAGGAGGGATTGTGGTTAAAGCACTGAGCCTATACTGTGTAAAAATACTTTTAGCTCACAAAATATAACAACCAAAAACTATTTAAAATCTATTCAAGACCAATACAATGGTTAACGTAAGAACATTATTACTCGTTTACCACCACTAACCAAGACTACTACGTCTATGGTCAAAAAAAAAGCCAAACATTCATACACGTAGTCTCTTTTAGAACTGTTATTTTAATGTAAAAAAAATTTACATACACATTTTCAATTCGGAAAAGAATATTATGTAGAAAAATTGTTACGTGTTTTTTTATTCACCGCTCAGCTACAACATTTTTCATATAATTCACTTTTCCAACACGTTTCAACAATAAACGCAGACCCCGGTAACGCGACAAGGAACACCATATACGGGACGGGAAATCGTCCTATCACCAGCCGACCACCAACGAAACAATAGGAATTTATAATACCATAAAACGGTGTCAACGCACGTCTATTATTATACCTAGGTATATACCTCCATACGTCTGGATACCTTTTATGATTTTAAAAAAGACGTATACGGCACACCGAGGTCACATAATGCATTATAATTTTATACAAAGATACAAACTGCATAAAACCAATGAATATGCAAAAGCGATGCGAATGTGTTCTCGGATTGAGTTATTGTGATAGCGGGTGTGTGTGTCTGTGTTTGCTTGTCCATGCAATGCGCCGATGCGTTGCGTCGATTGCGCGCGTGTAGATGCGTGACGTCGCTCTGTCGTCTATGTGTGCGCGCACGCATCGAAGAAATGCATATTTTATGACGTCTGCTCACATTCAACGCGGTGCCACAAAGAAATTATACGCGCATTAAATCCGTGGAGGTGTTATAGTTTTGTTTTTTTTATTTATTTATTTTTTGCTCTCTCTCGTTCCGTTCATGACCTCGCGGGAACATGGGTTTTTGTGTTGAACTCTTCATTTTTATGGCAAACGTGAGGTTTTGTTTTTTTTTTTCTCTGTTTATTTGAAACTAGTTTTGAATTCGCCTGCGCAAGATTTTTTAGTTTTTGTTGCAATTGAATACCACCTTATATTACTCATTTATCCATTTCGTTGCATTCTATAAGAAAAAAATGAAAAACAAATATTGACCTTTTTTTAATTAACGTTAAGTATATATTTTCAATGCTATTTTGAATGATACATAAAAACAGAAAGATTTAATTAATTCCTACATTTCAACAAGGTTCAACATGTTTAGCTACTTTTCACAGTTCCCATCACTTAAGTCCAGAAATAAACTTTTAGTCTATTATCAAATACTAATGCGTTCATCACTAATCACGTCTTATTTAACATATAAGTATGTTTAATGAATAAGTTTCAAAAGAAAACCATTATAAAAACATTAAATGACTTACAATTCTTTGTCAAATAATAATGACCCGACATGAAAAAACTCATATTGTTGATTGCGTTATTTCAAATTAACCCTAAGCGAGATATAAATAAGAACGTTATGAATGGAAATAGCAAGCAAATAAATGTTAAATTTTTATACATTTAAATAAAATTTTATTTGAATTTATTATTAATGTAAATTATGACATTTTAACAAATTTGAGACCACTGTTTTGACACCTATTTAATATGTATTTTAAGTAGGTAACTTCGTATCCAATAATGACACTAATATAATAAATATAGTACATAATTGACAATATATACTGTACATATATTTTTGAAAATAAATATATACTGAGTTAATTGCCTCATGTAAAGCAATTGAATGACACGATTTAGATCTCCATTTCTTTCCTTGTTCTATATCAAAGGATGCAAAGTCTGTGTGGAGTTAATTAACAAAAGGAAGGCCTTGTGAACATATGTGTTAGATATACGAATATTGTGTGTACATTTTGTACGTTATAATTTAAAATACATCAATGCTCAAACGGCGAGCTAGAATTACCTGAGATATATTATCTAGAAATTTCAGCTGAACGCTTATGATGGTCAACAAATCCGATGAAAATGCAAATGCCCTTTAGATCAACAGAGTCACAAACTAAAATCTTTAAGAATTAGAACGTTCCACAATGAATACTAGTCTTTATAAGTGGTCATTCAAATATTATCCATGGAGAGAGGGGTATTATTATTATTTACTTATTTGTGATGGCATAGGGGACGGGGAGATCTAAACGATGATTACGGAAGCAATATTTACTTTTTGAACTTCCTTTTTTTTGTTAAAAATTAATCCAATGCTTACGTAATTAGGGTTAGTAAAATTCGCATATAATATAAGTTGAGATTAGAATAAAATTAAACTTTTAATAAAGTTAAAATATAACAAAAAATTAAAAATAAATCCATTCCTCAAAAAGTCAATTCGTATGAATCGAACTATAGACATATTATATTAGGCCAATTCATTCGCTCATAATATCATCCAATAAGAAATACAATCATTATATATGTTTATCTCAAAGTATTCCGACGACATACAATATAACATTTCTAATATTTTTATTACCGCTTATAATAAATAAAATAATCGATTGGTACAAATAAAGCGATCATTCGAATAGAAATCTAATTAAGGTACAACGATTTAATCGAATAATTAATCGATTACGAGCTCGATACGATGTGATATGGTCAGTTCTGAATCAGAACACATGTTATATATAATCATAGGTTTCTGTATAAAAAAAATATTGTCAAGTGTGAGACGTTATTTTATTTATTATGATTCCGTAACTATTAATGATATAATTTAAGGGAGATATGCGAGTGGCATTTATTCCATACAAACGTAGTCCCCCGTTTCCACCCCGGATAACAGTATTATGGTAAATATTTTTATACCAAATAATATATATCAACCACCGCCATGTCCGGACATTTTGATTTTTTTTTTTTTCCATAAATTAGTTATTGTAAAAACTAGGAGCCTTTGAAAATGATAAAAATGTCGATTTTATACCGTCATTTTCAAACGTTATTCAAACAAAATTGACGAATAAGATTTCAATAAAGCAAAACGTAGAGGCATATGCAAAATCTTTCTTAGTCTATAATTGAAAGAAAATTAAAAATCGGTTCAGTTTTGGAGTACGAAACAGCGTACTACGAAGTGATCTTTCGTCTATTTTACATAGGTAAAATCAGCCCGTAATACAGTTGTCCGTTTCGTGTTTTATAACTCTTTCTGTAGGGCGCAACGCGATAACAATAGATTTCTGAAATACCTACTTATCAAATCTGTCGCCGACCGCATGTACTCTTAAGAGTTTTATTTATGTTAACATTCTGGATGCTAAGCAGATAAATATATAAGGTACTTATCAGATATTACGTAACCATTAATAAGTGAAGGGTGGTCTATAGTTTGCTTACTTATTATTAAGACATGGACGACGAGGGACGTTTGGATGGTAAGCATTTATTTAAGCACTTATTTTATTTATTTTATTTTATTTTAAAATTCGTATAGGTTTTATTAAAATTATGCCCATGCTTACGTTGCCATTGGGGTAAGAGCTTTGTTTTAATAATGCTGCCCAGAGGGAGAGGGGAGTTAAAAATGCTTCTGCTTGTGGATTATTACATTTTATCTCTGGTTTAATTTCAGTTTTTTTTATCTTCAAGGAAAATTGATGTCTGTTATGCTATTTGATACCGCGTAGTTCGTTGATGATACCGAAACAATCCAGCAGATGCTTGGAAATATCATTAGATAGCTAGACTAGTATCAGTAAATTTCCCTTTTGAGGGTTATTTTATTTAAATAAATTCTTGAACTTTATCTGAAAATCTCTGCCTTTTTGGTAATTTTCATTAAAAAAAAAAAAAAAAATATTAAAATATTATCAATATTGTAACTTAAATTTTTCAAGCTCGGTTTGCTTCTCTGGCGTAATCAATTTACTTATGTATTTAGTACGATATGATTGGGTTTTATTTCTCTATCACCCAAAGGGTAAATAATCCTTCTATTTGAGTTACGGTCGCTCATAATAAGCCTAATAAGACAATTCAAAGTTACTCAAAGAAATCTGTGCTCGGAGTTTCACTGCATAATCGAATCATGACTGAACAAAAATAACCGACATTGCCCAAAGAATTGCCAAACTTAAGTGGCAGTGTGCGAGGCACAGTGGTCATAGAACTGATGCCCGATGGGTCCAACGGGTTCTCGAATGGCTACCACATTCCGGTAGATACAGCGTGGGTAGGTATGTCCAGCAATGGACATTATGATTATATGGTTGAAGAAAAATAAACTAAGCAGCCATGGGGACTGCCGACGTAAGTGAAAATTTGAGTCTTTCAAAATCTGTTTTTTAATGTTTAAGTTGTATATTTAACATATTCACGCACGGATTTGTTTGGTTTTCATAATCAAAATATACCCTAGGCTGCGTAAGTATAAACTTTATTATTTATTTCTGAGCGCCATCTTATAGTTGATATACTGTAGCATGTTGACGTTATGACGTGAATCTATAAGTTCTTACCTTACCGAGAATTGTTCATCATCGCTAAAGAAGTTTACACTACAAAAATTCTATATTTATAACAATACGGAACTCTAAAAGCAACAAACGAAATAATATCATAACTAATACGTAATCCGGAGATATTGATAAATATTCACAATCACGTTATAAACAACGAACATAGATCGAAACAAACCGACTCTAATTACTGTAATTAACAGATTTTTAATAAATTACATCTCTATCGCCTCGGGAGCGAGCTGTGTAATAAAACCGCGTTGGAGGGAGCACGCGATATATAAATCCTTTACGTAAGAACGAGAGAAGTGTATCGAAGAAAATGAAATAATCGATAATTTCATTTTTTTTGTTTTTTGTTTTTATCAGAACAATCGGCGTGTGTCATTTTTTATAATTTATTTTTGTGTCGGAACATTGTATCGCGCCGTTTTTATCTTTCGGATCTCATTTAATGTATTCTGTATTGTTTGAGAGTTTTTTTTTTCAAGCAGTCTACTTCAATTTTTTCAACTGACTCAGTATCCAAGCGATGTTAAATGGTCGCTGACATCTATATAATAAATAAAATTGAAGTGTCTGTTTGTAATGTCAAAATCCATTTTTTTTTTACTAAGTACATAACAAAAATCCATTTTTTTTAAATTTTTGTCTGTCTGTCTGATCGTTCCGAGTAATTTCCGGAACGGATGGACCGATTTTGACGGGACTTTTTGAATTATATAGCTCAAGTTACTCCGTGTAACGGGTACTTTTATTTTTCGAAAATAATTGGGGTTCCGCGTAAAAAAGTTAAAACTCATGAGATGTTGCAATAAAATCCGATTTAACGCAGTTTCACTGAGAAGTGTTCGAATTTGTGATTTATCATAGTACCGAATAAAATTAAGGAAAGGAAATAATAAGACTTAGGAATAAAAAATTAAAACGCAGTAGATACCATATGAAACGCGAGTGCAGCCGCGGACACAAAGCTAGTGTATAAATAAATATAGATGAAGAACATATCAACGGTTCCTACGTACAAAGCGAGATGGCAAAAATGACATTTGACCGAGACTTGACCGACAGGGTTATCTATTCTATCATCTATCGGGTTTTTTTTATGAAAACATAAAAATATATATGTATATAATAATATATATGACATGAAGAGCACCATAAACTTCGAAAATCGAATAAACGTTGCAAAAAAAATTAATAATAAAATGTAAATATATTAATTTCTGTGTGAGTGATTTGAATATTCATTACGCTCTCCTGTGAACCTCGGTTTTATTTAGACATGTCGTTTGTACGTAGGTACCGTTGATATATAACCTATATTTATTTATTCACTAGCTTTGTGCACGTAGCTGCGCTCGCGTTTCATATGTTCTTTACTACGTATATACATATATATACATATAATGATGGCTACAGAATACAAGCTCTATAGGAATTTTTACAAGAAGGTATTTTATCATAACGGTAATAATTGTTTTCTTATTTTTCAAGGAATTTTTGTACATTTTTTTATTTGTGTAATTATAATACTCAAAATACCACCAAATTACACCTATTATGAAGTGAAATAAATAAATGCAAAAATACGAAAAAAAAATCAATCAAATACTTCAAATAGTTTTAAAAATCATTTATGAAACAAATAGGAAATTAAGTTAAACAAATAATCTGCAACTTAAATTATGTATTTACACAACCATACTATCTAGTAGTACCTAGTTGAAGTTATTATTATATACTAGTGTCGCAATGAACGTCACACGATAATAAAAAGCGAATCGTCGTTCACCGGACGAAATGAAACCAGACCATTATACAGTAAATGGGGAAATGCCATTTGCCTATTTGTTCGGCCCCTACTGAGTCCTCCGGCAGACATAACTAAACTCGACTGTGATTTCGGTAATTCGAAGGATGTCGCTTACCGGCCTCTATAAAAACGTAATTTGTTTCTATCTAAGCTGATTATAAATCATAGACGCTTTTCCGTGTGACGATTACTGAATTAAGAAAATTAATATTTTTTTTATTCAATCATTATATGTTAGTAAATATGTCTATAATTATAAATGTAGTAAATAGGTACACATAACCGTCTTATGTCTTATGTCAGTAGATTTTTTTTCTAACCGTTTTATTAACCTCTTTTTATTTAAAAGTTACAAACAAGCTTTATTTTAATAACTCGTTTTAAATAATTGGAATTTAATTCCTTTAAATTTGAAATAATCATCCATATATCGATTGGAATAATCTATAATCGCGTCATTGAATTGTGGGCTTCTTGACAGTTTTACTAAATTTGACTAAATTATGGCTTAATTTTATTGTGGTTGGCTTCATCGTAAATGAATATAGATTCGAATTCATCTATCTTATTGTACTGGTAGAGCATTGTCTGCCATTTTTAAGTTTAAAAACATTTCCGGCAGTATCACTTTAGAGCTACATTGTCACTTAACGTCAGGTGTAATTGTGACCAAAGCGCTTAGCTTATTTATACTAATAAATAAAATTGAAGTATCTGTTTGTAATATTAAAATAACTACTTTTTAAATAAAACAAATTTTAAATTTTTTGTGTCTTTCTGTTTGTTCTGGCTAATCTTCGGAAAAAAAATTAAGAAATTAATTAGGGCTCCCAGTAAAAAAAACTCATGAAATTGTGCACAAAATACGATTCAATGGACAAGCACCATCAAACATTATTTTCCCATGATTATTAAAAACTATATTGCCCAGTGAATAATATATGAAACCTGGGCGAAGCCACGGATACACAGCTAGTACAGAATATCAAAAGAGAAATAAATCCGAGTAGATATAACTTACACACGAGTTCGATCTTTTAAATGAAAATAAATAATATACTATAAATTCCAAGTGGCTGGTTATTCATGGCTTGTTAGTAATCAACAAAAAAAAATACAGGATGGTTTAATAAACACAAAGTAATATTGAAAAAGATAGGTACAAAGGAGTTCAGTTATAAGAATACGGTATAAAACGAGGAGTACGACAACGAGCCGGTCGCGGTTTATTGCCTCTGTCGGGTCCCAGGGCTCGGCGCTCAATTGAACGAATTCACATCTATTGAGGCAGATTAGACCGACCGAGGTTTCAACAATTACCGGCAGGGGACACTCGGCCGAACAGCGGAACACTGATTGTACGTATCTTAAAACTACGCGGAATCCATTCGACGTTCAATGTTGATCAAGTTTACGTTTTAGAAGCGATTCAAATTAAAAAATTCCCTATTCAATTTAGGCTCTAATAAGGCGTTTCCATTCATCCATCCATTCAACCGAAAGACGTCCACTGCTGGACATAGGTCTCTCTCAAAAACTAATTGCCATAATCACCACGCTTGGCCGGCGGGTTGGCGATCGCATAGTTGTTGATGGTTCTCAGAGGATGTTACTGCCCACCCCCTGGTTAATATCCCTTAATCGCCTTTTATGATACCCACGGGAAGATATGGAGTGATACTATTCTTAGCTGTCACCACGCGGATAGTGAACTTGTAGTCAAAGCGTAAAGTGCAAAAAAAATTGACTCGAAATTTTTATTTAATTTATTATCATATTTAAAAAAAAGATATAGCTTTAAAAATCTTAATCCTTTCATCGATGCCTTATCGTAACATACGTACCTACAAATAGCCACAAATATTTCTTTTTCTGATTATCACAAAAAAAGTATCAGTCTAAAATTTAAGTAAATCTAAGCTAGATTGTACGTCGAAAAACCGTGCGTTATGTTTAAGTACAGGATCTTTTAAGTGTTACGTTAGCACTAATTGAGGGCGGGAGGGGAGAGGGGGTCTAAATGGTGATTACGTAAGCTATATTTATTTATTGTTTTTCATTTTTTTTTATATTTTGCGGATGCTTACCTAATCATGGGAGATGTGAGGATTAGAGCTTTGTTTATTATTGATGACAAGGGGAAAAATGTGGTATCATAAATGTCCAAAAATTTTGCTCACGTAATACTTGGATGGCCCCATACGAAGCTGAACTACATCGCATTAAAACCGAACCAACACGTGTCGCACCGATAATGAGATGCTTTTCAAAGTCAAACATTAATTTAAATAAAACACCGTGAAAACGTTAGTTAGCCGTTGTCTTTACAAAAATCGTCGAATTCTTTACACGTGCCTGTGAAAAATGACACAACACTAATAATTTATTCTATGATCGGTTATTTAGAATCTTTCCGACTTGATATTAACGATTCCGAAACAAATATTTAATTTAGTGTCCGATGAACTCTCTCCGTCTGGTGACCGAAACCACGAATGCCGACAAATAATCTATTCTTAAAAGAATCAAATTCTATCTAACTGTTAATTATTGGCTTATTGCTTGATATTGCTTATCAGTGCCCATATACAGTTATCCATGTGTATATATAATAAAGGCACAGATAATAAATGTAGCTAGTAAACGTCAAGAATCGGAACTAATAATCAAGTAAATTATACAAAAACTCATCATCATTCTCATGTTGTGTTCCCAACTGACTTGGTGTCGATGCAGTACGTTTTCTTCTTCCATACGTCCCTATCAACCGTCATCTCTTCATTTACTCCTTTTTCTTTCATATCATTTCTTACACACTCCATCCTTGTACTTCGTCTACTTTTCCGTCCATCCACATTGATGTTTATTATTATTTTACCTATATATTGCTTCCACTCTTCCCATAGAACGTCCATATCATCTCCAGAACTCATCATTTTAAAAGAAATATTGCAAAGTTTTATCAAAGGTCGATTTTCAAAATTGCTGTCATTTCCTAACATATTTCATCACAAAGATATGAATGAGCATATGAGCGTAATGAGCATAACAAGCCGTAACGTGCGTAAATCCCGACAAACTAACAGATGCTAATTAGTACAGTTCTAGCGAAACCCCGTTTCATTTAGCAAACTTTCATAACAATTTGCAACATACAAATAATAAACCTACCTACACTACCTAGGTTTGAAGTAAATTAGTAGGGAAAATTCACAAGAAACTTTGAGGATTTTTGGATGTACCATATTAGTAATTATGTCTGAAAAATCATAAATTTAATTTCGAACAAATCACATTATATGTATCAATTTTAATATAGTATTTTAAATAGATATGAACCTATAATTGTTACGATTAAAACGACTATTTGTGTTTGAAAATTTGTGTGTCTAAAATGTTAGCAGAATTTCATAGCTATACCATGCCATAATGCTAGTTAGCTAGGCAAGGTAAAAATTTATCTTTCGGTCCTACATGGAATCAAACGCTCTATATTGTATTTTTATAAAACATATCCCTCTGGCCCCCACAAAGTCTATATTTTCAAGTTTTAATATATCCTTTTAAATAAATTTTTAATTATTAATTCCTAAGCGTTTTTTTTTTTTTTTTAATAATACGTATCTTTACTGTTAAGTGACTTGAGTAAGTTATAAATTTGTTGAGTAGCTTTAAAAGAATATGCATTTTTAAGTGTAAAGATTTAATTATTTAAAACTCACCGCTGGCCTGCAGTTTTCTCTCTTGCGAATCTTCGGCGTCCATCGAAGATTTTTGGAAATAGCCCTGTGAAATTAAAATCAACAATATTTATTTGTTTAAATCATTAAAAAGGAAAAGTAATTTTGTTTTTGCATATAGTATTAAATATTTAATAATGAGTAAGTTAATTTTGTAGCGAAGAATTAGTACCTAGTCTTTTTTTCGTTTATTACACGAAGGTCAAAGTTGGTTTAGGGAGTAGAGAATATATAAAATAATAAGAAAAGTCCAGCTTAAGTCTGTCTGTTATTACTAATAAATAATTATCAAACTTCGTGTGTCAAAACAATTGGAATTAATAATTAATTATTGTTTAATGAATAATACATAGTTAAAAATTGTCTTTTTATTTCTGAAGCCTATTTAACCCCTTGAGCACTAACCTGGCGTTTATGCCAGCTTTACGCTGTTTTCCTATTGTCTCACTTTTATGGGTAATCGATATATTAAGTGAAGTTACTTTTAATACTTAAAATACATTGGAAGCCATACAATCTCCAATAACAATGGAGTTGTTTTTTTACTGTATAGGCTCACCGTTTTGTCCACAATCTCACCTGATGTTAAGTGGCGATGTGGTCCTGGGTGGTAAACACACTAAGCTTCGAGGTACTGAATCTCAGGTCATGCTGTCAGATCATACTTATTGTTAATTTGCCAGGCTGGTATTATTAGAAAACGTCCTACCAGCATGCTATGGTTTTCTCACTTTAACTAAATCTCAGGCTTATTACAGCGTTGGGTAGATGGGTTCGAAGTTACGTCTGTTGTGACATGGATTCTGACCACGCTAACAACTGCGCCATTACGGCTTCAATCCATAATTCCCTATCGTCTATTATTTATAATATGAATATCGACTACACTCGCCTGCATTTGTAAATTGGCCAAATCCTCGAGATTCTTTCTCATCAGTATATTTTGTTGTTCAAACTCTGATACGCTGTTACCGGCGCTCGATGTTGTCGATTGTTCCTAATAATTTCACACTTTTCATTAGCCAGTTCTATTTATTCTCCTACCCCCTACTCTTCTCTACTTTCTCCTCGTGGTAACAACAGAAGCATTGGCATAACTGATGCCAGTTTTCCCGTCTTTTTGTCATCAAAATTAAGCAAAAGCAACTCTCCCCTGACATTTACATGACGGCCTCTAATCCATGGTAAAAATTGTTAAAATCATAGGTTATATTCGATATATATTGGCTCAAGCATCTGGATTTGCTAATGATTTTGGCATAATTAATAATTACTCGTACTATCAAATCACAATAAGGAAAAATAATTTCAAAGAACTTGATATAATAGAAAAATCTGGCGGATTGTGTCGTGTTGATTAGATCAGGAACCTTTGGAACAAGTATCATTGTCCAACAGTGGCCATTTATGGTTCTAAAATAATAATCATACTATATACTATTAATTCTATTTGTGAAATTTTTATTGACAGATTCTATTTATTGACATATAGAGCCACCAAATGATTTTACATATCACTTCATTTTGTAACGGAAATTAAAAAAATTGCGTTTTCAAATGACATTAAGTTATAGTCTAAAGAATGCATAAAATTCTCCGTGTTCGAATACTTAATTGATTTTTTATTATTTTCAAATCTCGTTATAGTTTAAATGCTCAAGAAATTAACGTACATGACCGTCAGAGCCACTAAATGATTTTACATATCACTTCATTTTGTAACGGAAATTAAAAAAATTGCGTTTTCAAATGACATTAAGTTATAGTCTAAAGAATGCATAAAATTCTCCGTGTTCGAATACTTAATTGATTTTTTTTTATTTTCAAATCTCGTTATAGTTTAAATGCTCAAGAAATTAACGTACATGACCGTCGGTATCTCTTGAGACGCTCAGATCAAGTGTCTGGTCTCCGTCATCGGAACCGCTGCCATCTTCCTCTTGCAGTTGTGGCCTTCCAAATAGACGCATAGACTGCTGGCTGATTATCTGCAGAGCTCTCTGCCTGGAGATCAAATATTATTTAAAAAAACATGGTCATTTTAATACTGTACATATAAGATTAACGCTTTAATCATAAACTCACCTGATAAGGTGACCACCATCATAAACCGCGACTAGCTCTAGATAATTACAGGAAATATGCTAAACAAAGAGGGACTGAATCTCAAGTGATGCTGCCGGAACACACTTTTCAAATTCACATAAAACAGTTTTTTTTTTTTCCGTGTAGGCTCAGTGCTTTGACCACAATCTCACTTGATGTTAAGTGACGATATGGTCCAGAATGGTAAACACAATAACTTGGTACTGGTTCTCGAGTGATGCTGCCGGAACACACCTATTGGGATTTGACGACAGGTTTTCAAACTTGAGGGTTGTAGCTACTCAGCCGGGCATAATTAGAAAATGCCATACCACCATCCTATGGTTTCTTCACTATGTTTTCCTTCGCCGAAAGCTCAGGCCGGTTTTAGAGTCGGATAGATTGGGGATCGAACCCGCGTCGATAACGTGGAATCCGGCCGCACAACCCTCTGCGCCATTATCGTTCCAATAATTCCATGTATTCAAATTTAGGCTTTCAAACTTGAGGGTAGTAGCTAGCTAAGATCAGAAAATGCCCGCTACAGCTACGCGATGGTCTTATTAATGATCTCATGTTGAACATGCAACATAATTGTAGGCTTCACCTTAAGTTAATAGAATCGGTATTCATCAAACTACCTTTGAAACACCATTGATTTACAAATATGTTATAAAAATAATAAAATACAGAATACATACAATATTACGTATGAAATAAAAATAAAAATAAACAAAATAGTTTATTACATTTAAGCTTGGAAAAAAACGGGCAAGAAAGTCGATCTGGTTTATCCATAGACATGGTATGTTTTCGCTATGACTAGGTCTGTGGGTTTATCTTTTTTTTACTATGTCATTTCCAGATTTTCACCATAATTCACATATAATCAACATAACTTACTATCAACAAAATCGGTAATGCGGTTTTTTTTAGTCTTATTGTACCATACATTGTACAACCTAATACTTTTTGTTACTTTTACAAAGTCTAAAGAATGGACGGCTAATGTCTGTTGTTTATTTCTTGTATTTTGGTCGGTTACTAGATATGAACTTCTATTATTTCTCCTGTTGACTTAACCCCTTGAGCACCTTCCCGGCGTTTACGCCAACTTTCCTTTGTTTTCCTATTGTCTTTCTATAGTTTCATTTTTATGGGTACTCGACACATTAACAACCTTTTTTTCAAAAATTGCCACGTACCCAGTAAAACTTTATAAAATCTACAAATATTGTGATTAATTAAATTAAATTTACTTACCTTTGAGTTTCGTCATTATCAGGTGTCTTCGGTGGTGTTATGTTGGTGGATCCTTCGTCTTCCGTGGCTGAAGACGATCTCCGTAAACTTCTATCAGTTCCGTCCTCCATTCCTGAGTCGTGCCGCCTCTTCAGGCTTAGAGGTAATTGGGTGAATGGTTTACCTTGTTTAATCAACACAAATAGTTAATTTCTTTAGAAAGTGTTAAAATAAGTTTTTTAACATTTGCATTTTTTGTTAATAAATTATTATAAAATGGCTATAAAATTGAGCCAATTTTATGTAAATTTAATTATGACTTAACAGTTTTGAATAAAATTAATAATCTAATTTTGCAAGAATCGTAAAAGCCAATTACAACTTGATTTAGATCTTAAAATCTCTGAATTAAAATACGATCAAGATACAAAAAACAGTGAAGGTAAAGTTGAGACAGATATATAATTAAAAGATTAATTTATAATCTGAATTCTTTTTTTTTACACGATATAGGCTCAATGCTTTGACCACAATCTCACCTGATGTTAAGTGACGATGTGGTCCAGGATGGTAAACACACTAAACCTTGGTACTGGTTCTGAAGTGATGCTGCCGGAATACACCTATTGGTATTTGGCGACAGGTTTTAAAACTTGAGGGTGGTAGCCACCCAGGCGGGCCATCATTAGAAAATGGCCTACCGACCGCCATGGTTTTCTCACGATGTTTTCCTTCACCGAAAGCTCAGGCTGATTTAGAGTTGGATAGGTGGGATCGAACCCGCGTCGATTGACGTGGAATCCGGCCGCACTACCCACTGCGCCATCATTTTTGTATAAGACATAGATTTAAAACTCACCTTGAAGTGCTTCTAAAGCTCTAATCTGCCCAGTGATCGCGTCAGCTACTTCATTCGATGATAAACCATAAATCCCTAACAATTCTTTCATTGTATTCATAGCGTAATCTCTCAAAATTCTGTTTGTTGCATTATTTGCGTCACCATTCTGGTGAGTTTCATTATCATTGAGCTCGTGATTATCTAACCTCTCGTTCGCATTCATATCACGACTTTTCTCCTCATCCGAATCCGAATCCCTTCTTCTGGGTGGCGAATTCGTCTTAATTAATTGAGATATAGCAAAAGGATTTTTGGCACAAAAGGTTTTGTTTTGTAAATTAGTAAAATTTAACATAGTCCGATCGTTCTCGACCTCTTGGTTCATACGCAAACTGTGTATGTACGAGCGTTGGAACGTATCCAATTTTTTATCATCAGGTAACCTATTTTGATAATCCGATTCTATATTTTCGTTTGAATCAGTGCTTAATCTCCTACTGAGATCAACTGCACCTCCTTTGAGGAGACTGAAGTTTTTGACACCAATTTTAGCGTAATTCCCTTCTACTTCTTCTTTTTTATCCTCCATAGGTTCTGGTGTAGTCCTGTCATTACCGTTGATAGGACTTCCTCGGTCTCCGTATGTCGCTCCGTTGGATTCATCAGAAAATGACGTAGCGTTCGGTGCACATTCTTGGTTTGAAGTTTTTTCTTTTATTCCTTTTGGGCATGTTGTAGTAGGGTGACATGTCCGTGCTATGTTCTTCTTGGTGTGGGACCGATTCAGGCCATGATGCCGGTCCATGGTGAAGGTAAATCGGTTCTTCTGATGCCGGTTGGAGTCTCTCGTGGATAGATTCTTGGTGTGCGGCCATCGCAGTAGTCATCGCAGTGTTTGGACCCATTCAAGGATTTCTGCTTGAAATGAGTCCGCTCTGTGGATAAAATTACAAAAGTTATGGATAGATTTTTATTTTCGATTTTAATCGTTTCTTCTGACAGCTAAATAAATTTAAAAAATCAATGATTCTTAGTAAGCGCATCATTAAGAACGGCGGGATCAAGTCAAATAAGGTTTTAAATGAAAAACAAAAATTAGAAAGCTTAATCGGTAAATTGAAAGATTCTTGAAAACCTGAAGATACTTTTTTATCCTATTTTATTAGGTACTTGTGACTGTAACCTAAGATTCGAACGATCGATTTTTATAACTATTATTTTTAGATTTATTCAGTGTTGGTTTTGCAAATATTTGCAATAAATCAAATACCTCTCGAGACAAAGGAATTACCTGGAAATTCCTATAGGTAAAAGGGTCAACTTTGTAACAAAGCCGTTATGAGATGAAATAATATTTATACTCTTGATCGAGAAGTAACTCATTCACTGTTCATTCAAACATACGCAAAATTATAAACAATCAAAATTTCAATACAATTTAACAACGAAAGACAAACACTGATTCAGTGTCATCAATGTATATAAAACTTAATACAATGCGTGTTGGGATCAAACAATAGGCTTTTGTCAGCGATCTGATATTATTACCTTGAGTTCGGTGGAATGTTATTAATTAATTTTAATAAATCTCTCATACCCATCACATCATACAGTTTAGTAAATATAATAGAGACTTCAGTATGTAGTACGCAAAATTTTATAACGGGCCTGAGCTTTCTGTGAAGGAAAACATCGTGAGGAAACTATAGCAGGCTGGTAGAATATTTTCTAATAGATAATGCTCGTCTGAGTCGCCATCACTCTCAAATTTGAAAACCTCTTGCTAAACATAGGTGTGTATTATGGAAACACCACTTGAAAGCCAGTACTTCTAGGCTTAGTGTGTTTACCATCCTAAACTACATCGTCATTTAACACCAGGTTAGATTGTGTTCAAAGCACAACAGTATAAGAACTCGCATTTTAAGGGTGCAAAAACATTCAACATAAATTATTAGGATTAAACGAAATTCGCATAGTTTTTTTAGGATGCAGCGCTATCATGTAATGACATATGTTATTAATTGCTAATATCATATCTAAATTAAATACAAAGTTCAGTTCACTATAAATAATTAGGGATGTTGCACCTCACCATCTTATATTGGATAGATAAAGTGAATACGTTAAAATAGAAGACGTTCCGGAACTAAAAAGTGTATACCCAGAGTTACCTAGAGATAGATGTAGACTAGGCAGATTCTTATCTATAGGCAATTGTCAAAATCAAAATCAAATCAAATCAAAATTTATTTATTCAATTTAGGCCCTAAGAAGGCGCTTATGAACGTCTAAAACACTACCACCGGTTCGGAAAACAACCCAGTCGAGAAGAGCTTGTCATCTTTGTCATCGTACTTAGTCTTTTTATTACACGGTATAGACTCAGTGCTTTGATCACAATCTAACCTGATGTTAAGTGACGATATGATTCAAGATGGTAAAAATTCAAGATGGTAAAAAACGAAAGCCTAGAGGTACTTACTGGTTCTCAAGTGATGCTGCCGGAACACACCTATTGGTATTTTAACAGGTTTTCAAACTTAAGGTTGGTAGCTACCCAGGCGGGCATTATTAGAAAATGCCATACCTCTATGCTATGGTTTCCTCACGATGTTTTCCTTCACCGAAAGCTCAGGCTGATTTTAGAGTTGGAAAGGTGGGCGCTCGAACCCACATCCATTAACGCGGAATCCGGCCGTACTACCTGTACACTTTATTTAACTCCAGATAAAGTTACTGAAAAGTGCCTGGCGTAAACTCGTTGCTTTTCTTGATCATATTTTGTCAATAGATAAACAATTTTTACCAACATCGATTACAACTATAACTAGAGAAGTATTTGATATAAAATATATATATATATATATATATATATATATTTACCTGGGAAGAATCTTCATTGATCTATCATTTCTTAACACGTATATAAAATATCAAATCAGTCTTCGTAATCGGCCAATGCATCATCTGTAACAACAACAAAAAAAAAGTTAACATAAATATTATACATCGTAAAAATAACGGTCAAACTAGTTTGTAACCAAAATTGTGTAAAATTACATATTACATTTTAAAGCATACGCTAAGGTATCGCAATCTAGTCTCATTAATTCTATATTATTATATCAAAATTACTTTTATAATGAAATACATGCTAAAAGTGTAAAAGCACAGACGTAGAATGTTATTTATTACGTAAATTAGAAATATGAATTTATAAAACATTAGATGTAGAATTTTGCGTTTAAAAGGTGCTCTAAATTGATCACAAAACATATTTAGAATGGTTATATTACACAAAATTTTGTGTATAAATGTGATTAATTATTTAATAACAACAGCAAAATGTAATGCTTAAACTATAAACAAAAACTAACACGGAACGTAATAAAAAAATCTTCGAAACACAACAATATCGCGTAAAACAATTTGAATCTTGAAATAAAAAAAAACTGTACCGTTTTCTAGACGAATTGACGTAATACTGTATAATTTAAATATAATGATATGTTTAAAAAAACTTCAATGTAAAGTAACACGCATCGATCAACTCGAGTTTGCTCGAAATTAATTACATTCAACATATATTATATTATTAGAGATCTATTTTCGAGAAAACGAGATTGCTTAAATCGAGGCGTGTGTAAAAAAAACGTGTATTCGTGACGAAATTCCGTAAACCGATTTCGGTGTACAATTACTCGTTAAAACTAATACAAAATATACGGCCTTCGGGGTCATAGTTATCGATATCTTGTACAACAAATAGCTATGTCGTAAATGTGAACCCCATTTTTAATTAAATTATAATAATATATTATAATTAAGTTTCTATTTGCACTTTAAAGGAGGCTTTATGTAAATACATTTTTGTCGTTTATGTAACTTGTAACGTAGAATAATTTGAAAGTTCGTGTTTGTTATTTTTAAGTAATGAATTTGGAATGTAAAGATGGCTGCCGCTGTCAATGATCTTTTTAAATTTCATTGTTAAAGAAATGCATTACAGCCTAGAGAAAATATTTTTTTCATTTTGATTGGTTTTTAATATATCTTTTCATTTAAACTTAGCTATTTAAACCTATAAGATTGTTTTTTTTTTTTAATTACACTTTATATTAATGATGAAAAGTAGATATACCTACTTATTATATCAAATTAGTACTAATATATGTATGTCAGTGATTATAAAATATAAATAAAAAATAAGACTAAATTTCGAAGCGTCTCATATTCGTCTCGTTGTTGTTAGTGTTTTTTTTGTTTTGTGATTCAAAACGTAATTAGATTAAACCGAGGGAGGTGTCACAAACATAATTTTTTTTTCGTACACTTATCCGGTTCTGTCTCCGGTTTTAACATTAAAAATAAGTGAATGATCTAATAACACGAGCACATGTTCGTATGTCCGTGATGGAGTAAAACTGAACAACGACAAAAAAACAAAGAATATAAAACTTTACCGTCGACGTCTGTTTCAATCATTATGAACTGTTTAATAATAATATTTGTTAGTCGAATATAATACGTCGCGGTATGTGTGAAATGGTCTTAGTGTATTTTATTATAACACTAGCTGTGCCCAGCGGTTTTGCCCGTCATACTCTTATTAACCTAATAATTTACTTTTTATTTTAATATAACATTACTTTCTTTTTTCCAAGTAATGTGAGAGAATATGCCGATTGTAATTTTTTCTTTTCGACTTTATTGACTACTAGCTGTGTTCATGCGGCTTTAATTGCGTATGTAAACGGATGTACAGACAGATCTACACGTAGTCTTTTAAACCAGACCAAGCAAAATGATGTAAATGTATTTTCAAATCTAGAACCTTCGCCGCCGTTCATGCATATTATACAGTGATAGTTTGTAAACTGTCGTTGATGCTTATCGATTATTTGGTGATGTGACATACGTGTGAGATTGTTTATCGATAAGTCTCGATCGACAATAATATCAAGATGTTTAGAATACATTTGACCTTATCGATGCTTGTAACATATACTTAAGATATAATCAATTCACTAGGCTTTTTGCGCGTCTCTACTCTTTAAATTACTTGAAATACATGTAACAGATATTTCTTTAAAATTTAACGAAATAGTAGTATTTATGTAATATATACTTCAGCTTAAACATATAAGACAAATTATTAGAAAGGGATAGATGTCAGAGACTAAGAGAGAGATACAAAATACACAGAAAAAATAATAATTCTACAGTGAAAATGGTATTTTTATCTCTTTCCTTCTCTCTACTTAATATCGATCCTTTAATAATCAAAACAGTGACCCTTGGCGTCAAAATATCTGACGGTCATCTTTGAAATTTTACTCTTATCACGCAATTAGGAGTTCCAATTTCAAATTCAAAAATACTTCATTCAATTTAAACCCTGATAATGAACGTCGAAATACTACTACAGGAACTTAACTTGGTGTTTCTTTTCCTTCTGTTTTTTTTTTTCACTTCGAAAATTAAAAAAAAATGTTTTGCGAGAGACGTCGTTTTTAATATTATGCCAGGATATAAGTCAAATACATCTTCTATTAATTCGATAATAATCTTACAAACTACAAGGGCGTAATGTAGCTATTATTACCCGATCACGTATGCTATGCCCATGTCGGATTGTAAGGATCGCCTTAAGAGTAAAACGATCCGTTTTTGTCGCGCCCTTGTCCGAAACAATGTCCAATAACTTTATCCAATGACCCATCGTATACAATTATATGTACATCTATTTATCTATAATCACACAATAATATATAACGAGGTAGATAGAATTAAAGAAATACTATCTTAACGTTTCCTTGCATGCCTCTTTCGTTTCCGACTCATTTTTGCCGTGAAACATCTATTGACGTTCCTTGCCTTTAATATGCCGTGACGGCTAACGGCATGACGTTTGATGTATCACTTTTTCCGGGCGTCCTGTGGCTGCTAATACATGCTTTATATTAACTTGACTTGTATGTACATGAATTTTCGAACTAAATTTTTACTCAATTTAAAACGTCGGATGTAATTTTGCACACTTACCACGGACTGAGACAATAGCCAGCCCATTTAAAAAGTAGAAAATATTTTGTAAAATTACGTTATCAATGAAATCATTCTACCTACCCAATTTGATTTTTGCAAAAGCATGGGGTGATAAACCTGATGGTAGCCTAAAGAATTTCAAGTGAACCTGATTATATTAAGGACATAATCTTGGTTTTGTTTGTTGGATTAAACGAAACTGATGTAAATATTAAATATTCGAAACAGCCTCTCCATTCGTAAAGTCATTCTGAGATATATTTTTTAATATACTGTATAAGTTCAACGCTTTGACCACAATATCAGCTTATGTTAAATTACGCTGTGTTACAACATGGAAAACACACTAAGCCTAGAGGTACTGGCTCTCAAATGATAATGCTGAAACACACCTATTGGTATTTGGCGACAGGTTTTGTAACTTGATAGTGCTTACTACTACCCAGGAGGGAGTTATTACAAACTTCCCTATAATCATCCTACGGTTTCCTCGCGATGTTTCCCTTTATCAAAAGATCAGACTTTATTATATAGGTCGGTTCGAACCTACGTCCATCGATGCAGAATCCAATTTTAATACCAACTAATCCTTTATCGTTTTACAGATAACACGATAATTTTGTTATCAAATTGATTATTTAATTAGTGACACAAAGAGATACGAATTAATGAGACAGCCTTGAACAATGGTACCAACATTATTACAAACAGCGTGTTTGTGTTAACTCGATTCGTTATCTTTTGATATTATTTTATTTCTCTCTTTTATACCTTTATAATTAGTTATTTCTGTTGCACAATATAAAAAGGATTTCGCTTATTCAGTCCACACGACCTCTGCACTCTTAATAAAGAAATGTAATGAAACGTTTAATTGTAAAAAAACTTTAGACAATAATGTTACTACACGGTTTATTCTTGATTGGATTTAAATAGGGTTGTCGTGATTCAGCAATCGCCATCAATAAACGATAATCATTTTTTTTTAATATGTATAACCTAACTTTACATCTTAGTGTGGGTGTGCTTAATATAAGAACCGTTTGATATATCAATAATGGCACAAATTTTAGCGATGTCGATTTAAAATTTAAATACGTGCAGGCATATTATTTTGAAGTGCTTTTTTTTGTAGAACAAACATGGGACAAAATCGACTTAACTTAATTAATTAACTATTGACTTAACATTTACTGAAAAGGACAAAACAGTTCGATCTGTTTTCTCTCTCTCTTTCCATCGATTCATTATTTGAATTAGTTTGTGCTAGTTAGTTGTGCTCTACATGCAGTGTGGTATTCCACAGAGAGATTTTTTTAGCTAAAAACCTGCAAGAGCATATACAGAACAATCGTATGAATTATTTAGGAAGTATTTTTTTTATTTCAAAAGACATTTTTTAATGTAACTAAAAAAACAATTATTATAATTTACGCGACAGGTTAGCAAAATTAAAAAAGCTTCAAAAAAAAAAAATTTTTTTTTGTACATTAATTTTTCCTCATTTTTAAAAACAAGTTAAGATTAAGATTGGCAACCCTAGATAAATATTATACAACAATAGCTAGGCCGCATTCTCTCTCAATGTATGAATTATAACCAAGGTCCCAATGATCATGTAACAAATATCCGTTTAAATGTAACTAGATAAGAATTTTTAGTAATTTTTTTAAGTTTGATTGAAATAAAAACGTATTCAACAAGAACAATAGAGTTGTGTTGGTTAAATAAAAAAAAAAAAAACACTGTACTTTACGAAGTATTTATGTAATAGTTTATAGCAACCTTGATTGTTGAGTGGTGTTTGTTTTTTTTTTATCTTTTTTATGTACTATTTAAGTTTAGCATTTGTTAAAAATCTCGCTTTAAGTGACGATGTGGCCTAAGTCTAATATGCAAAGCTTAAAGGGAGAAACAGCAATATATTTATTTTGCAACAGATTTCTTACTTGAAAGTGGTAGATAGACAGACGGACATGTCCCTTATATATTCCGTATGTTCAATAATCTGTATGACTACTAATTCTAGTTAATTTTAGTGTATCTGACTTTTGATAGCCATTATCTTGAACTTAAATCTATCTGAGGAGAACACCCTTCGTTATAGCTGCTTGTGTCCATACGAAAACCTAGAGATCATATTACGGAAAAAGTTAGGTATGTAATAAATAATTATTAATATGCCTACGCTGTAAAATTAAAACCAATGAGAATTTAATAATTTTCATGAAAATTTATAAAAAACAAAATGTGTGAGCGTAATCTTTTCTAACACACAAAAACTTTTCACAGTTCTGCTTTCAAGAAATATTTTGATGAGTATTGCTTTTAAAAATACCGAATCAGCCAAATTAGAATTATTTGCTTTCGTGTAATTTTAATTCTCATATTGTGGCAACACTAAACGCCATATATGGTAGGCCTGTGTAGACATATTATCGATGTTTTTTATCGATATTATAATCAAATTAGATCGACTCGGATACGCGTCGTATGTGGGTGTCAGACGAATCGTTATCCATTTTCCACAGCGCTAATGTTATAAAAACGACATATACTTTTATCATAATTTATTTATTATAAAAATGCCCGAGGTGTTATTATAATGTTTACATCGCTCCGCGTAATAATTATGTCTTTCAATAATACGTGTAGGTCGATGTATATTTGAATAAATATTATTCTCATTGTGCTTGGATATTCTTTTTTTTGTGTCATATTTTTAATATAGTATGATTAAATTTTATATTTGAAGGTTATCTAGCTGGTTGCTATGTGTACGATGGTACATATTAGCTCATACCCGCGTCTTTTCTGTGACTTTTTGAGTAAAACCCTTTACGCTCGATATAGCACGTAACTTGGGTCTTTTTCGGATAGAAGTGACGTTTTTAAAACGGAAACGACGTTAAGTAAATATAACTTAACTATCCGTATTGTAAATTATATTATCAACTAGCTGTGCACCCGCGTTTTATATGTTCTTCACTATGTTTTTTTTTATTTTTACGGAACCCTAATTATTTTCTGAAAAAATTTTGATTACTAAGATAAAGTTAATATATTTCTCATAAATTCAAGCCCGTAAAACTTTGCATTGAATCGGATTTTGTTAATTTTTTTTATAAGTTTTATTTTTTTATACGCGGAACCCTAATTATTTTCGAAAATTAAAAAACCTTAAGTTACCCTGAGTAACTTCAACTATCTACCAAAAAGAGTTCCGTCAAAATCCGTCAAGCCGTTCCGGAGATTACCCGGAACAAACAGACATACAGACAACAAAAATTTTAAAAATTTGCATTTTTGGCGTATACACATATGTGTGCGTTTATACATTTATAGCTACTTAGTAAAAAAAAAAACATTGACATTACAAACTGACACTTCAATTTTATTTATTAGTATACATAAATGGTACTCTAAACTTTAATATGACGTATTTATTTTATGCTTCATTATTTCTTTCGAAGCCACAGACAAATGTTTCTATCTATTATATCTACAACCGCACGTATAGGTTACACACATATATTTTATGAAAATTATATAGGTTATATTTTAGATTCAATTCTACAAATCACATATACAACTACGTGTCCTATATGTATTTAAAATGACAACTATTAAGTTATTTTTAATTGTGATTTCATTAGTACTATTTGTCCCTTGTCTTATAAGTGAGGTCATGAAACCCAGATCTTCAGCCGAATTAAGGGTAATATTAGTTTATATTATTTTTTATTAATATAACACACAAACCGCCGCTAAATTATATGACATTTTTGCTTGGATAATATAATAGTTTTAAATTTAATACGAATACAAAAATATTTGTTCTAAAAATAAAACTATTTTTTACGTATATTTACATAATACAAGAACGCTCACTATAAATGTCTTAAATATCAAACTAATTAAGTAAATCTGGAAATGAAAACAATAAATTACATAGGTATATTTTAATCTGTGACAAATTAGTACTAGTTAAGCAACATTATAATCAACATTTATAATGAAACTACGAAATTGAATGATTAAATGAACTGCTTTTTTAGAACGGCCTTTCATTAATACAGGAAAATATTATACAACGGTTAGTGACCTTTGATTAAAGTAATTCTATTTCTTAAACCTACTAAATATCGAGTTTTTATATGAAAAACATTCGATCTTGGCATGTCATAATTGTATGCCATTACCTTTATAAAAAAAATATTCAAAGAAATAAAAATGTCAAAGTTTAAAAATGGAACGAATTTGAAATGATCGAACGCCAGCGCCGCAGCTCCGTGTGTCTCGGAAGCCAGCATAATGTTTTATATGTATACAGGTCAGCAGTAGTATATGTGAATTAAATGGTGTCAACAAAATTAGTATTTTATACATAGTATATAAAACTTATTTCAACAATTTTAATAACTAATACTTAGGTAATTATGTATTGTAGTATAAAAAATAATATATAATATTATTTTATCTACTTTATATTGGACACGTTTTATCATAAGGAAAAGTAACAAAAATACGTAAACTAATTAGAAACAGATTAACATCATTTGAATAAATTTGACATTTCTTAGGAAAGCTAGTGGGACTGTAGACAGTTTGTCGGAAGCGCGTAGACTACAAGTAATCATTATAGACCGTAAAGTGACCAATAAAAACGATTAGCGGTAGAATTTGAATATTCAAATATCGAATCGCTTCCAAAATGTGAATGGAATTACCGATAGTTAAAATACATAGATAAAATAGAATAGACACAATATTTTTATTATACATATTCTTTTCCGATTATTAATTTGAAACTAATAATTCCTAATTATGTTTACTTCATTATATATTCATAGATATATATTCGAATCAGAATTTACTTCATATATTGTTAAATTACTTAGTATGTGGAAATTATTATTTATAAAATTATATTTATAAACGTAATCTTGAATTTAATTATAGGCGGATAAAATTGATTAAAAACTATTTTTTAATGTGATTTGAAAAGAAAAGGATGAACATAAACCCCCTGTCATGCTACGCGATTCACTTCGAGTTCTACGAGCGTAGCGTGTCTACGAGATTCGTAGCTCTTAGCACGACGTAAACGGAATTACGCGCGCACAGGCTTTCTTAACAATTTTTATCAAGAACCAATAGATCTATTTCATGCATTCTTTTTTTAAATTGTTATTGCTTCATATATTGCGTAGTTGTGGACTAATTTTAAAATATAAATAATACGTATTATGTATATATTTTAGAAACAAATTATAAAGTTATGCTATTATTGTTAACTGCTCATTGCATGTATACATTATTAAAGCTACGTTAATTGCTTTTTTTTTATATAATAGTTGTCTATAGCACTTTACTTATAAAAGTATATCTATTTTAGACTATGAACAAGTTTAATGATTTCATTGTTTTTTATCACTACTCCTAGTTTTTAAAGGAGGTTTTCCTTTAAAATTTTACACTTTTTGTTCAGTAGTAATTGTATGCCTGCGGTTCCACTCGCGTATATTAACAAATAGATAAATAGACGTTACTTTTTATATAATGTAAAGATAATAAGAAATACGATAATTGTAATTTTGGTGAAGTTTTGTTTCTGTACTTCTGATTATTTTTTCTGTATTATACAATATAACAAAATATATACTTAGCAGATAGTTTATCAATGGTTTAAAAAAACAACCATGTAATTCTGATAGATATGTTGCTTTTTATACACGTAAGAATAAAGACAGGATAGATTCAACGCGTTGATCCCAATCTCACCTGATGTCAAGTGACGATGTGGTCCAGAACGATAATCTTAGAGTTAAAGGCGGAACACATTTATTGGTGTTTGGCGACTGGTTTTCAAATAAATATTCATAGCCAATAATTAAAAACAAAATAAACTATATTTAAATTAAAAAGCAAAATAAGTTAACACAGCTCTATGGTGGTCAATTACTTACACCCACTCCACAGATTAAATAATTCCATTCTTTGCGTAACAATCTAAATCGAAGTACAAGTTTGAAAACGTTATTTAAGGTAATAATAAAAACAAGAAGTTTAATCGCGTAGAAATTTTAATATATAAGTACAGCGATGTTCAAACTTTTTTTTTCCTTTTATTTTATTACCTTTATACTGATTAATAATACCTTAATGAATATGTTGTTTTTTTACACGATATAGGCTGAGTGCTTTGATCAAAATCTCATCTGATGTTAAGTGTAGATGTGGTCCAGAATGGTAAACACACTAAGCCTAGAGGTATGGGTTCTCAAGTGATGCTGCCGGAACACACCTATTGGTATTTGGTGATAGATTTTCAAACTACCCAGGTAGCTACTCAGGCAGGCATTATTTTATAATGCCCTACCATCATGCCTGTCCTCAAATACCAAAAGGTTGTTCCAGCAGCATTACTTCAAAACTAGTACCTCTACGCTTAGTGTGTTTACCATCCTGGACCACATTTTCACTTAATATCAAGTGAGATTATGTTCAAAGGACCGAGCCTATACAGTGTAAAAAAACAACTTCGAATTCCGTGAAAATCAGTATAAACTTTCTGAACCGCTGGTCCATACATATACGATTATCCACACAGGTCTAATTGATATAACTGTAGATGATTTTACGATATTAATAACAAGTGAAGCGGCAACATGGAGAGCGGATATTTCGGAAATCATTAGTTATTATACTGTTAACATTTATATAATATTATTTAAAATATATATAATATATTTCCGTAATAGTTGTTGCTATTACTGCAACGAAAGACAGAAATGTAAATGTAGAGGCCGTTAGAGAAATATTACAAAATGGCCACGCTAAATAATTTTTTATAAAGTTGTTTCATCCCAATGTACATTTTTGGAGTTATTACTCAGAAATATCACCTTCTGGTTTGTTCGCATACATAATTCTGCCACTAGATAAATTATATATTCAATCTTGTGTCAATCCTTCTAAGCTTCAACTACGCGGTAGCCCATCTCGCTAGAATGTGTTCACGGAGTTTTCGTGGCACCTCATATTAAAAGTTTCGCATAATTATTTCCAATACACTTCACCTGTGCACAATAACGTAAAGTATATCACATAAAACGGCACCAAAACTACATAGTATATCAAAATATATATAATAGTAAAATATGCAAGTTAACGAATTAGAGACAATAACTGCTACATGACAGACTGAAATACCGTCGAAACTCCCTCAAAAATATCTTAACCGAAAAGAATATGCTCCTTTTTTTAAATCACCATTAGCAGGCTGTAATGTACATAAATATAATTAAATTCGGTTGTATATGAAAAAGGTTATTAAGCGTGAAGCTAAGAATTGAGTAGACAAAAAAAAAATGTCAACACCATGGCTTTACCAGAAACATTTAGTATTTAGGAAATATAATATAATGAAACAATAAATATAAATATCGAACTAAATTCGAACAGCTAATATTTGTATAAAATAAAAAATGTATCCAATTTTACACAAAAAAATCTGTTATAAAAGTAATTTTGTTTCTTCTTTTTTTTTAAAGTGAAACATAGTAAACCATCTTTAGATACCACCGTAGTCCTAAATAAAGTCTAAGCAAACGTTGTTGTTTTGTGCTAGAAACAGGTCTGGAGGATACCCCATTCGACTCTTTAAACATTATCTTGGAACAACATTTGACAATAACTTGTTCCGTCGAAGTGATCGCTTTATTCTTTTTTTTTAATCCTAAGAGTTTAAACATTATTAGTTTTATTTCATGTAACCTTAAGTTTAATCATTTCTTACATGTGTGATCAGAAAGATATTAATATTAACTTTCCATAGTATGTTGTATAATAGTGTATTAAATAAGTTAATTCAACAAATAATATTGATTCCATTTCAGGACGTCTCTAGTTAATCACCTTACGTAATTAAAAAAAAGAAACACATTCTTAGAAATCTCGCAAGGAGGTTGAATTAATAATTACTTAGTTACGTTTCAATTGGTACGTGACTTTAAAAAAAACGTAATAATTTTAATATAATATAGCGTTTTAAAAAGTCAACGTTCTAAATTCAAAACTGCGTTCGAATTATGATTTAAAACTTGTTCCGGTGAAACTGGGCGTACGTAAAAACGTATATCTAGCGGGGACGGCGGCCCGTCATTATACACGCGAGTAATGAGTGATTCACACGAGAGTAAACTGGACCATTATTACAAAATAATAAATATACTATAAAACAAACTCTCGCGCCACGAACATGTTATTTCATACGTTGGATTGTACCTGATGATTATCTAAACCTTTCTAAGCTAATTATTCTCCAATTTTCACGAATTCATCATCATCATCATTATCATTATCAGCCAATCATCGCCCAGTACTGACCATAAGTCTCTCTTCCAGTATGCCACTCGTTTCAGTCCTGAGTTAGCCTTATCCAGGTTTACCCGCGATTTTTACTATATGGTCCATACAACGGGCTAGTGGCCGCCCAATCCGTCAACGTTTTCGTCCACCTGCCATCACTCTGTCTAGCAATATGTCCTGCCCAACCCCATTTCAATTTTGTGATAATCTTACCAACGTCGCGGACATTATTACGACGTCAGATCTCGAAATGTTTACTAGATCTTGTGATCTAATACCGAGCATGACACACTCTATGAGTATCTGTGCCACTATCCATGTTTCGGCACCACACGTTGTGGAGAGCAGGACACATTAATTGTTGAGACGAGTCTTCAGGCACTTTGGAACTTTGATGGACTTAAAAAAGTCTTCTAATTTATGGAATGCTTCTCATTCCAGCTGGATTCTTCTGGAGATCTTCTTCTGAAATTCACTGTTAAAAGACAGAATATGTCCAGGATAAACGTATCGGTCACGAATTGATCATCTAAATATCTTAAAAACGTTTTTTTGTAAACTATAAAACAGTACTAGTAATACTCATGTTGCTTATCCCGGTTTGATTAGTATTTTGATAACATAACTACCATGAATACTGATTATATATTGATTTGTTTCCTCTTTTGCATAAAACAATCCAGTATAAATGTTATTTAAAGTATGTGTTAGAAATGTCTCCATAAAAATAATACGAGAAATAAAACATACATTTAATTTCAAGCACAGTTCTGACGTAAATAATAAACTTTATAGTCGATACGTTGCTATTTCTATTCTGTGCTTTTTCGTAAGACAGTCCCATATTAAAAAGTGTGCGTGTATCAGTAACCGAATCAAAATAAACATGTCTAGTTTAATGTTTGTTCAGTGTCAATCACAAATGTAGTAATTATTTTTTAGTAAAAACTTTCCTCTAGCCTATTTTGATTATAAATCTAAAGTCCACTTTACTCTCGTGTCGAACATAGATAGTGTACTTTATAATAATATAATGTTTCAAATATTTCAAGGCTAACCGTTCTCAGCTGTCAATCATAATAAGCTTCCTATCTCAGTCTAATACGTGTAATAAATATTTTACTATCGCACTCATGCCCGTGTACCCGATCGACCGCCGCGAGTAGTTCTTTATTTAAAATTTGATTTTAAATGTGGAATGAATAAGCATTATCTTAAAAACGTTCTTTTATTTGAATTTTTAATTTCTTTTTTAAAGCTTCCACTACCGATTGTTGTTTTCTTTTTAATTCATTTTTCGGCCAGGATTTCTGTGCTTTGCTTTGAGATTTATTAGCAGATGTAAATGTGTTCTCGTGGAACACGTGTGTGTGTATTTTTTTTTATTAATTGACGTCGGTTCTTTATTGTTATGGAATGTTTATTTATGTTTACGAAGATTGCTATATAATTATGGTATATTTCTAAGTATTAAGCGTCTTTTCAATAAATCGAATTACTTTTTTATTACTTTTCGTCTACAGACATGAATTAATGGGAAAAAAATTTAACACGTCGACTAAAATTATTTATTTCATAACATAATGAATATTAACTTAACTCCATTCAAAAGTTGATATTAATCATTTTTAGATTATATTTAAGAGCCATTTACATTAATTTAATTATTTTTTAATAATACATGTAAATATCAAAAGTTAACGAAAAGTAATGGTTTAAGCTAATTTCCAGATTTAGTTTTTCGACATGATTAGAATTTACTGCATTGTGGTCTGTCAGTACTAGCCTATGCAGCGTCCAGTTTAATTTCAATTTAATGAATTAGGAAAATATTGAAAGATTTGTCTAATTTGCTAATTACATGCTCAGACTACAAGGAATACGACTTATTTTTAATATTATTAGATGAAATTCCCTTGTTTTTTTTACGGTATTTATTGTTAATAACTAAATGGTGTTATAATTTATACACTAATGAATATGTTTGTGTAAGTTAATTCAACAAAGTCACTTTAAAAAAACATAATAGCTACATAGTTAAGTTCAATTTTGATATATTACGCTGTGAACATAGTTCAATTCTCATCTCGAGGCTGAAGTTATAGAGTTACTAAATTGTTTACTATAACAATATAATGTGTATATAAAAATGAAGGACTTGATGAAAAACTTTTTAGACTTTTAAATATATAGGAATATCTTAGATATAATTAGTACTGTAGGTAATCCTAATATTGGTATTATGTTTATGAAATATGATACTAAGAAATAATCACAGCGATGGCATTCGTTGTGGAATTTCTACCACTTTGTTATTGTAAGATAAGTCCGCGACGATGCTAGGCCATGCGCGATCAGCGTCTGGCCTGCCCACGTACAACAATTTCAGCCTTAGCAGATTCGAGTGTAAGCACAGGAGTAAACTAAACATGGTTTTTTTACATGGAATAGGCTCAGTACCACAATGTCACCTGATGTTAAGTGACCATGTATTACAGGATGGTAAACACACTAAGTCTAGAGGTACTGGTTCTAGAGGTGCTGGCGGAACACATATTGGTATTTGGCGACAGGTTTTTCAAACTTGCGGGTGCTAGCTACCCATGTTTCCTCACGATGTTTTCCTTCACCGAAAGCGTAGGTCGATTTTAGAGTCGGATAGATGGGGATTGAATTTGCGTCGATTGACGCGGATCCGGCCGAACAACCCGCTGCGCCATCATCGCTTTGTTAAAAAAAACTCCAAACATATTTGTTAGAAACAATTTCAGCATAAAAATTAAATTTTACATAAATCAATGATTGTTCACTTAAATGGTCATGGTATTTATTGTAAGTTAAATTATTGTTAAAAGACGACGTTAGGGTGTGTTGGTAATTAGTAAACGCATGACAATACGATTCAGATATCTTTCGGGCCTCCCAACTTAATAATAAACTTAAAGAAAACACTTAACGTATCTATAGTGAAGATCAGACATTATTTATTTTTTAATTATACCAAGTAGTCTTATTCCACTCAGTTAATGGCAATTTATGTACACACAATTTGTGCCAGTGTCATGTGGGTAAGTTGTATTATCAGTCTTGTGTCAGTTTTACCAAGCTTCAGCAAAACGGTGGCTCATCCTGCTCGAACTTTCCATGGAGCTTTGTATGCACCTCAGAATATATGTTACGCGTTATCTTCTATAATAAACATAAGTTGAACACAATAAGTAAACTATACCACACAATATGCCACCAAGATTACATGACTATACAAGTTTAATGAATTAAAGAAAATAACTGCTACATCACAGACAGATCCCGCCAAAAACCTATACTAAGCAATTAGTTCGTTTTGATCGTTATGTTTATAGAGCTTAGGCGAAAAGTGGTTTATTAAATGATAAGACCATAGACCTCCCTGAAAATCGACCCACAGCGACATTACAGATAAAGAAAGCTGCTACGCACAAATCTGCGAACAGACTGTATTTAGTAACTTAAAACCCGCTATGTAAACACAGTTCAAAATATTAACAAAACTATATATCACGCTGTATAAGTTTCTTCTAAGAAGTTTCATATCAAAACATTATTGTCTGGATACATTTGCGGTTCTGTTATTATATTTTCATTCAAAAATCGACCTTAACCCGTTTGGATAAGAACTCTTTTATGATCTAATTAATTTTGTAATATAAAATTGTTCTAATAAAGATTTAAATTTAAAGATGTTTGAAATTGGAACGCACGGTGCGTTGACAAAGGCTGCTCGAATAACATTTGTCCAATAAGATTTAAGGTTCAAAATTCAAAAGTACAACGTTCCAGACAGCGGTATATTATAGTCGCCGTACGCAGGTGTCATAATTTGTTGTTTGTTTTTTTTTTTATTACTACGATGAAAGCTTAGACCGCATTATTTTCAGACGTCATTATTATACTCTGTGCAAAATTGTTAAAATTACTGTGTGGTCCATATATGCCTTCTTCTGTTTATTTCTTTTATTATTACTATTTATAAAAGATATCGAATGAAATCATTTATAAAATCATAATGGGTATTTTAATGAGATTTAACATTACGATTATTGACAGCCAACTGTGTTTCCTCTATAATTCCACAAAAAGTCGTTTTTAGTATTTAGATTCAATGTTATTTAAAAACTCATAATATATTTCGATCACAAATTACGTGTACACTCATACATTTGTATTAAATATTAAAATAATAAAAATATTTGCTTTTCTTAGACAAAGATAATTTTGTAATGTATATTTGATTTTATATGATAGAAAACTCGTTAATATTATAAGTGGTTTCAGAGTATATTTCGCTACCTTAAAATAACAGCTGTAACAGAATGTTGGAAAAATGTACCTACAACGAAACCTAAGTTGATAAACTAGGTATCTAAATCTAATTCTGAATACCTTATGTGTTTGTTGTGTTTAAAAATGATAAGGGTAATATTATTGTTAACATGTTAATTTTAAAAAATCTACATATAATATGTCTTCCTTTCTCAATTAAAAAAGATTTATTAAAATAGGATTTTTTATTCTTGAAACATTGAGTTTGTTATGGCAACACTGTAATAGTTGTAAAAATTGTAGGCTCAAAAGGGCTTCAACCCAGGGCCGTTAAACAAGTTAATAAAAATATAAAAATTGTGAAACACAAATAAATACATTTCACATGGACATGTGAAAAATACTTTAATTGGTAAACAAATAGATAATATTAATAACCCGAATATAAATAACATATCTAAATATAAATGATTAAAACGAAAGTAACAAATGTATGTGTTATTCGTTCATGTACCTATTTGGTAAAGCCGTAAAATATAAATTGTAATAGTGATTGTGAGTCCAAGTGACACACAGTGGAATGTGAAAAGGCCTCAGACACGTATTTAATATTAAAACGTTGGTTTTCCATCGTTAATCGATCGCCATTTTCCTGTCAACTAAGGACAGCGTGACAGGCAGACGGCCATGTTGAAATGCGTTCGACTGTCGCAAACGTTGCGCATAGAATTATAATGGTATTATTATTTATTATTATAACAAATATAATGTATTCATTACAATACAATGACTTAAATTGTTCTATAGTTATAATATCATATTATTCAGTAACAAAGTGTGCCAAATAAAACACAATTATTTAGAACATTATAATTACATCAATATATCTTAAAATTTAGATACAATATTGAAAAATCTATATTCATCACTATCTATATAGTGCCGAGTGGAAATATGTTTTTCTACTCCATCATAACTTTTCCTTATATAACAAAGTATATTTAAAAAATAATAGCAATTTCAAAAAAGTCTCGGCTGTGACTCAGGACGTCTAGAAAGGAAAGAACTAGGAAGGCTCATTTACATTTTATCATACAGTAGCATGACATGCATCACCCTGCATTCCATAGTCCTGCACACTACACGCAGGTACATGGGTTCTGTAAGGGACAAATTGAGATCCGTAGGTTTAGCACGTGGCAAATTCCGCGAAATTTATTTCTCCAGAGGTCCGTAACACTCACACCCCCGGTTTAGCGCCTTAAGCATAATCAGGCTGCCAAGGGATCTTTCGGTCAATAAATTTAATTAGTTCGAAAAAAAGTGTATGTGTGTACTTATTTATGTACGCATGTAAGAAGTTATACTTCTTTAACGTAATAATAGAAAAACTAAAACGTTGACAGCTATCATCAGGTTGTTGGTTTTTCGTGACGGTTGCGCGCGCATAGTAAATATTTACTCCCATCATTTTCCCCTAACGCGCCAAAAGAAATAAAACTTCAAAAACAAACTAAAATCGCTCCTAGATGTTATAGTTGTAAGTCTAGTGAGGGTTTCAGACAGATAGAAAGATAGACGATATTTAATTCACTCATCCAATATTAGCCGAGTTTTTCTCTCTTATCTTAATATATGCCCAACTATTAAATTGATCGTCATTCTCATGTCCTGTTTCCAACTCACTTGGTGTCGGCGCAGTATGTTTTCTCCATCCATATGTCTCTATCAGCCGTCATCTCTTCATTTAGTCCTTCATGCCATTCCTCAAACACATTCTTTGGCCTTTCTCTACTTTTCTATCCTTCCACATTCATATTCATTACTATTTTACCCACATCCGCTTCCTCTTTTCTCATAACATGTCCATACCACGACAAAAATCTTTAAAACTTAATTAATCTAAAATCGAATCCAATTTAAACGATATCTTCCACGGTACATTTGCTAATCCTGGATATGTGACTCGCCTAAACGAGTCACTATGACAGGTTGTTCATAAATACAGTGATCACGAAAACCATTACTAATCCGCTAATCTTGCTAATCAAGTAAAATAATATATAGATTAAGTTATGAGCCAGAAACAACACGAGCGTTGGTATGTGGTCCATTTCATAGAATTCAAAGTGTACAGACATATACGTCATTGTTTACACTGACTGCAATATTAATTTTATAACTTAACGACATAATAATATACAATATTCGACGGTTCAAGAAGCTTAAATAAATATTTATACAAGATATCAATAGTATATTTTAAGTTTTAAAACAAACATTTTAACGTTTGCGAGTTGATATATTAACTAACTAAATTTTCCAGCGACTTTGTTCGCATCTAATGAGTTTCATTGGAACTCTATGGTTACAATTTATATGTCGACTTTATCTTCATAATTTTTTTATATAACAAACTGTATACCTATGTAAGCAGTATGGTGCCGGCTAAGAATAGTACCACCTCATATCTTGCCGTGGGTGTCGTAAAGGCGACTAAGGGATAAACCATTGGATGGGCAGCAGCATTCTTTGAGCACCACAAACATCTCACTGCGATCGCCAACCCGCCTGCCAGGTGTGGTGATTATGGCAATCCCCCCATATTGGGGGAGATATATGCCCAGTAGTTGACGTCTTATGGTTGAATGGATGGATGGATGTACCTGTGGATCTATGTGTTAAAAAAAGAATCATGTAAATCGGTTTGGTGTCTGTCGAGTTACAAGCTAATTAATATGTCGAGTACCCATAAAAATAAGACAATAGGAAAACAATGGAAAGTAACGTGGCGTAAACGGCAGGTAAGTGCTCAAGGGGTTATCTGGACCCACAAACGGAGCGATTTATAATAATTAAAAATATAGTTGTATAATGTTTTTTTTTTTTTTAAGTTTTCGCTTTCCATATTTAAAATCAGTTAATTTTAACCGGTTTTCACGCGTTACCTTTGCTTTTTTCTTCCTATCCCGACGTTGTATAACTATTTAGAGATGGATCGAATATTCGTATTCGATCAAGTTTTCGGTTAAATCAACGTATATTAAATTAAAGCAGTGATCAAATATTCCACTGCACCTATTAAAGTGTATATTATTGAGTATTATTAATAAAACCAATGTCTTGCAAAGATTAAAGTGTTTTATTATTATGAGGTATTTAATTAAAATAGTTATGCGACTTTTGGTATTTGGTACATTATTAGAACATGCTCTACCACCATGCTATGGTTTTCTAGCGATGTTTTCCCATACCGAAAGCTTAGGCTCATTATAAAATAGGTAGGGTTCGAATTTACGTCCTTGGACGTGGAATCCAACCACACTACCAAATGAGCCATCATTGCTTAGGTATCTGTAAGATTTCTAAGGAAACAAATACGTAATCTATAAAACACGCGAGCCGTCTAACAACGGTCAGCTTATTGCTTAAAACTATATCATCTAATCACACACCGGTTCACAACAATTTCACCACACACGTTGTTGATAAAATGTAATCTACTTATATTAGACATTATAAAAGTTTGAGCAATACACATACCTACAATACTGGTTTCATGTCTTCGACTCGCAACTGCATAATTTCGTTTTAATAATAAATAATAGATACACTATGTATAAAAAATGTCATTGTATTGCCCTACAATAAATGTCTGGGTTCTTTAAATTTATTTAAAACTAAATATGTTTTAAGTACTCGCGCAGACATATAATTTTAAAAAATAATAAGAGTATGAAAACTGTAAGTTTGACACTCTTTATATGAGCTCTTAATTTAAATAGGTCTCTTTTAAAACCACCTCTTTTGACGAAGTATCGTTGCTTCTTTAATAGAACAAAAAAACGAAATTTAAATTTCGAACTCAATCGATGAATCGTAAACGTGAGTAAGTAACGCCGACATTATTTCCAACTGGCATTAATACAATTAAAACCGTTCCAAATTCAAACTGACAATAATACCCATCAGAGTAGCGGCGATGTCGCATACAAAATTTTAAACAACAGATGAAGAAATTCTGAGCGAGTTTTAAGATTACAATTTCGAGTGGATAGATAATTCTCTCTATTTAGCATACAAAGGAGAATTACCGTCTTGCTGTGCGTCCGTTTGTCACTGCGTTTGTATATAGAAGGCCACGCCTTGTAGCTGTCATGTGAAGCCTAATTAGGCATGAGACGTTACTCTGGTAATATTACGAAAGATGATTTAGTTTTTTTTACTTAGAAAACGTGAGTTATCAACATTTTTTAAAAGTAAACTTTTTTAATTTCCAGTTACAAGAAAATATAGATCTACAAATATAATAGGTCATATCAATGACAATATTTTCATCGTATTTTCGTGGCAAAACTTGTGATACTGAAGAATATAAGGTAGATAAAAAAATTAGTTCTTGGTGTAATAAGTCTTTTAATAAGTTTATAAATATATTTATATAATAAAAAAAGGATAGGCAAGGAGTTTTATAAGGTCAGATTAGGAACAAATTAATGAACTATTACGCAACTCCATGACATTATTCTATACTCTCTGACTGCTGGTGAATTCTTATGCGTTTAAGTATTCGCTTCATATTTTTTTGTCAATGTCGTATTGTTAAAAATTAAATTAAAATGATAAACAACAAACAAAATTTTATAAAAAGGTTTAAAATAATTACATCCAAGGAGGTTTCATCGTAAATAATTTTATCACACTATAAACAGAAGTTGAACACGCAAATAACCAATTATGTGTTTGGTAGTTTTAAGTAAGAGGTTAAATTATTTCATTGGCATCATAATTATATATGTAGGTATGTACACATCTGATCCCGTATTGGTTGTGGTTATGACGTGATATATTGTGGGCGTGGTTCCTTACTTTTTAATTATTATTTTAATGGCTAACGCCATCGATCTGGATTGTGTTGACAAAAATTTATTAGGATTTTCCCACGAGCAGTTATCCGGGTACTTCACACTACATTGGGAAAATTCAACAAAATTCATACTATCTATCTAACCTATCCTCAAAGCCGCTTATAAAACATTTTTTTGGTTCTATTTGTACTTTGTAAGGCAAAGATACTAGACCATGTAGCCAAGTCTGACGTAAGGAGCACTTTTCATAGAACGAAGGAATAAAATTTAACGGACTTTTGATACCACTATTTCAATAAAATGGTTATGAGATTTCAGAATTCTCTTTCCGTGTCATTATTTTCAGTTCACGTCACTTAATTAAGTATATGACTAAACTTTTTACGTAAAATGCCACCAAAATTACATATTTAATATATAGTTAAATACTGCAAGTTAGTGAACTGAAAACAAGGACGACTATATGACAGACCAAATTCGCACCAACCAATCTTACAGAACCTAAATGTACCTTGTATGTAATCTTTTAACTAGCTTATTATGGTTAAATATAAAAAAACGTATTATTGTATTAATCTTTATGTCCCACGCATACATCATCTATATCTTTGTTTCCGTTATCCGAAGCTTTTGCTAATAATAATTGTCTTACTTATTCAAACTAACGACGTTTTACTTTTAATACGTGTACTTTTTTATTTCATTCTTAATAACCAAAAACTTGTATGACCATAATAATAATAAAGAAACAAAATTGCGGCGTATGCACTGTCGCTAACCATAGAATAATAATAAAAAAATACACATATATAAATCAACTATTCACGTAATAGACAAGGAAGGTATATGGCGCGGTTCCCGAGAAACGGCATCATTAAATTCTTAACACTTTCTTCATTTAAATTCATAAATTTCCGGTGTTGTAAGTACGCTCTAGTACGTTTATTGTTAACCTGGTCACGGATGACCGATTGCACATACAAATATAAACAGGCGAACATTCCTACAGACATACATTTTATGCTCACAACAATATGATTGACGAACTTATTAAGTATTCGTTGTTATAAATAACTATTTCACTTAGGCATTGCAACTGTATTGTAAAATTTAATAGACAATTTCATTACTATCTGCTTCCTAATAGTTTTATAACTTTTTGTGTATATTTACAAACATTAACAGATAGATAAAAGCAAGTTATAAAAGGATTTTTAAGAATGAAATCGACAAAAACATAAGCTGATTTAATTAATTTTAGGTTATTCTTATGAATGTTAGTGCTCAGTAAAATAATTTTGCAAGTTAAATAAAGAAAGGTTCAAGAACTTTTTTTATATTATATGGACTCAGCGCTCTGACCATAATTTCACTTGATGTTAAGTGATGTTCTGATCTATGATGGGAAACACAGTAGAGGCGGCTCTCGATTGGTGCTGCCAGAACACACGTATTAGTGTTTGGCGACAGGTTTTCAAACTTAAGGGTGGTAGCTACCCAGGAAGTATCATTAGAGAATGTCCTACCACCATGCTAAGGTTTCCTCAAGATCTCGTCCTCCACTGAAAGCTCAGGTTCATCATATAATTGAATATGTGGTTTTTAACAGGGGTCCTTCGAGAAATAATCGTTTCTGACTTACTACAGATGATCCAATTCCAAATAACGGAATGGATAAATGAACTAACCAGATAAATCCAGTATTATAAAACGAAGATATAACAAGCAATCGATTATGTTAAATATTCTATTATGAAAATAATTCTAAACGAATTCGGCTTAAATTACGTTTGACGTCTTTGTACGTCGAGACAATGTAAGGAAAAGGTGTTATGAATTTTAAATCCGACAAATTATCCACCACACGTTACAACGCACTTAAAATTTACTGTTCAATTTGTCAACTATACAACCTGCGATAGGCGGAAAGGAATCGACTATAGATCTCTATCAAGTTCCTTTTTTATAATTCAATACGGCCATGAATAAAGTTCTTTGGGCCCGATTTTGTGTTAAATTTCTAAACTTCAGGCGTCTCTTTGAAATTACTATCATTTGTTTAGAAATTTCCGTGTAATTTCACCTGTGCAAAATGGCCGAACTATATCACGAAAAATATCACCTTATCAAACTTATAAACATGGAAAACCCCGCTAACATAACTCTACGTAAATAAGGTTATTTCCGATAACAACATTCACTTTTACAATATAAAAATAGTTTTACTTCGATAATCTTCATCGGGATTATGGCCACTAAGTAGTTTACAACCTATATCATAATTTTAAAGTGAAGCCAAATTTCAGCCTTTTTTCCACTCGTATCCTATTGAGGTCCCGCCCCTTTAGTATTACAATCATAAATGCTGAAATTTCTTGCTAGAAAAAAATAATCAGAAAATATATTAAAGCTAAGCCATTATATAACCGACTACTTTAGCCTAGTTAAAGTATTCATATAACTGAACTATAAAATGCATATCATGTTCATATCCTTCACAAAATGTATTTGTGTGCGGAATTACTTGATATGATTTAGTGTCAACAAGCAAACATTAAAACCTATTTTTTTTTAAATACATACATATGCCAATCTTCACTGTTGCAAATCTATATATAAAAGGAAAATGGGAGTTGTTTGACTCACCATCACCTCTCAAAACTACTGAACATATCGGGATGTGACTGCAACTATTCGACGCGGAATTTTTCAAAGATGGTTATAGGCTGTTATTTTTTAGATTCCATTGAACCCTTTCTCATTTTTTTCGATTCATACTTCCATTCCATTCAACTATAAGGCGTCTACTGTTGGACATAGGTCTCCCCAATTGCTTATTCTTATGTACTTTTTTCCGGGGACATAAAAACGGTTAAGTATAAATTATTTAAAAAATTACATTACTCAGAGAAGAATATATAAAACGCGGGCACAGCCGCGGGCACACAGCTAGTTTATAATATATTTTTTGTCATCGAAAAATAAATACTTATTAAAATTGATATTTCCAGTTACTTACACAAGATTGATAATTGTAAACAAGTTTACGAATAAATAAATATTCGCATTCCTAATACTTATATTCGCTAATAAAATTGACGTAACAAGATCCGCTAATGAAGTTGTGTTACATCTCGCAAATAATTCATTATTGCAAAAAAATTTTTTGCATCTGACCCTAATAGTTTAAAAAAAACGATTTTAAAAAATACGCGAAATAGCAAGAAATTGTGAAAATAAACATGTAACGTAATATTATTACCATGTTATTTAGATTTTATTAACTTGTCTGATAGGTTTGCTTATATCATAAAAATAGAAAAAAAAAAAACTAAATGTAGGTCAATCTTATTGTTTTGGACACGATTATTATTATTAAAGTTGGAGTCTGTATGTTTTACGTGCTTAACTTATAAACGAATGGTCCGATTTGTAACATTATTTACCTGTTTATTGAGGTATGTAACGTCACGCTGGGAACTAAAGAAACCAAGCAGTGAGCATAAACGTTAGCCAACTTTGCAAACTGTATCAAAATACAAATTTGACGCAAGTAAAACTACGTGATAGTGTTAGTGGTTTACTCAAAAGTGAAACGTAATAATATGATTTACATATTGTATGTATTGATGTTTTAACGTAATATATTTTTAAAATATAGCTTTTAAAAAGTAAAAATGACATTTGCATTAAACAAAATATGATCACGTGTTCAAAGTGAAAAACGAAAAGACCATACTATATGTATGTTCTTATGTATAGATAACAATTATTGATAAAGATCCTATCTTAATCGTCTTTTCCAAAATTGTAAATAAATAAATAAACTGTAAATCAATCTAATATAAAGGGTTTTTAATTTTCAGTGTCATGTTTTTAAAAGGTCAAAAATGGTTTGATTGTTAAAGCAAAACTATAGATAATGTGAACATTTCCAAATTTCACATAAAAAATAAGTCATCTTTATTAGTATGGCTATGGAATAGACACTATCATATTCTTACGCAATTCTAAAATTTAGAACAATGTTATCGACATTTTTTAAACATTTTATCGACTTATTTTATTGAAACCAACATCCCTACCAAAAGTATATTGTGTAACGTATACAGTACACGGCATTTATCAGCTAAGATCTCTATTCAATATTTTTGCAAAACTACACAGCTTGCGCCAATCCACTAGCCAATTTTAACAGAACCCTGACTCATTGCTAATTCAATACATTAGTAGGCCTATTCAAAGTGGATAATGAAACAAACTACACGCAACTTATATTACACAAAGAATTCCATTTGCCAAACAATAGAGCACACACGATTCCGAATTCAAATTTTCGAACTTTGAAAAAGAACGACTCGGACTCGCCGCTCCGCTCCGCCGCGGAATTCAAATATGGAACACATTATACTGATTTCGTATTCTTAATTCAAATTCAATTATTATTTTCAATTACCGCGGGTCAGTCGCGAGTCGACTTCACAACGCGATTGTCCTAGTTTATTTCTTTTTTCTATTTAAAATGGCGACGAGCAGAGATACAAATAGATAGAATAACTTACACGCAACCGTGAATTTACAAAGCTTGTTATATATTTCCTACAATTTGTAAGCTTAATTAACCGCCCGAGGCGTAGTATGACGTTATTATTCTTATTTCAACAAACGTGTGCATTTTTCAAACAAACAGACAGTTTCGGATCAAGGAAAGATTAATGGTCTCGCTAACCGTACGAGTCAAATTTCGCAATACAAAAATTACCGGTCGAAACCGCTTAGGCAATAAACAATTCCTCTACCAAATTACACGTAAAATAAAAACACGATTTCTATGATCGAGTTTGTAACGAATAATATGAGTGTTACATCATTATTCCTAGAAACGTGTTCTAAAGTTGAAATTTCAAAAAAGGAACACCAATAACAGACGCAAGTCGGTAAACAGAGCTGTTATTATAACAGAAGGGGAAAAAATCTATGGAGGTCATCGACACGAGAGTGTTCCCAGCCACTCGAATGTTTTATAGAGAAAACACTTCAAAACGTATATTACTATTTCCATACTTTAATTACGTACTTACGACACCCACACGGACACCGGCGCACGCACACATAGAAACTGTAAAGTAATTATAAGATAAACATATGGCTTTTAAACGTACCTACAGTTAAGTTTAATATACTTGTAACCGATATTGAGTTACTTCCCGACGTTCGTGCCTCTTATACAATGAATCTTTTCATTTTATAAAACAAAATCATACAAACATACTTGAGTTTTGTAGAAATACTATAATTTATTAATACGTGTTATTTATTTGAACATAAATTGGAACGGTTTGTAATTAATGAAATGGACAAGCAAGCTAGAAATATGTAACGAATTTTGATCAACCTCTTTCGATGACAGCTTAGGGCCCTCGAGTGACATAAGCTGTATTTCATTACAATTTACTTAATTAATGAAGGCAGAAGCTAGTGATAAATAATAAAGCAATGAAAAATCGTTATTAAATATAATTGCTCATTGTATTTTTCCTATGGAAATGTCACTGGCAGTCGACACGTGCGACTCGACAGGAAAAGAACCCGTTCGACATTCAAATTGGAATAGAATTTGAATAGGTACGCGATTGTCATTGGTTGACAATCAATCATTATGGTTTTTGAAATTCGAATTCCTCGACATACGTGAGCTTCGATTTGATCAGTAACGAGAGAGTGGCGAGACTTTTTTGTGTCAGACATTTAGACATTGTTGTTTCTTTTTTCTATATTCTAATTTCAAATCTTGTTCTTGACGTGTTTTTTGTTGTTTTGGTTTGATTTTACTTTACCTTTGGTTATGTGTTCTTTTTATACATCCACATTCATAGATTATATATGAAATAAAAAAGTGCTACCTATAGTATCTGACACATTATTATTGTCTTCAAAAGATAATAAATTTACGAAGACTTGTAAAAAATAGCATAATTTTTTATATCGAGATATGTTATGTCCAAAATTTTTATCTGACACATTTATTATTGGTACATTTAGTACTAGCTAATAAGTCTAAATAAATCTGATTAATTTGTCTCATTAGACAGTTTTATTGATTCATAATGTACTTTTAAATAATTCTTAATTTATTTCAAAACACCATAGAATATTTTTGAATAATTAAACATGCGGTTTATTCATCGATAATGAAGTCATAAAATGTATACTTTAGTTTTAAAAAAAGGTATATATATATATTTTTTAATGTTGGCTTCTTTTTTAGCTTCGTGTGTTAAAAATCTTTCGATATTTAGCTATAATTATTAATTATAATTTCAACACCATTTGGCGATATTGTTACTGAATAGTGAGATTTAATTCAAGATTACTTTAAGATATGAATGAGTGAGAACAAAGTTGCCTTCAGAACGGCTACCGGATATGAAATAATATTTTAATCACGCGCGTCAATTCTGCAACATGCGAGATTTAACGAAGACTGATATTTAGTTTATTTAATAAACCACAAATTATGTGTTATTTGCTTACAAACTTTTACAGAAAGTGATAACGCTAGTAAATATTTGAGTTTAGAAAGAGTTCATGAAACTTCGATAGATTCACCGACTATGACCGTTAATCATTTTCGAAATATCAACCGCTAAAATAGTTGAGGGTGGTATTTCCATCACCAAAAACTTAGGCCTAAAATGAGTGGATTTGAACCTACGTTCATCGATACGTGGACGGATCGCTTTAAGTCGTACATACATAATGCCATGCCTCTGTCAACATAATGCCAACTGGAGGTATATTATATGTTGTGTGTGTCAAATGCTAAGGATTGTAATTAGAAATAGGATTTAAGTAAATATAAAGATTCGACATAACCACAATGCAATAGGACCACATAGATAAGAAATAGAATAAGAGTGTAAAATAGAAATATCATGAAAACAATAAAGGCACAAAAAAAGCAAACAAAATTCGGATTATGTCTGAGATGTAACGAAACTAAATAAAAAAAATGTCATACCTTTCTCCCATTGGAGTAGACAGAGCTACAATCCACATACTACAATCCTGACACACGTCTTTCGCTTCTTCTACTTTCATAACGATTTCAAACATGCTCGTCGGTGACGGGTACTTTTGGCCTGACCTTTCTCTGGAACGACCTCTATTTGGTTGAGATACGTTCGCCTAGGAGGAACCTTACCAGCTTGCCCAGTCACCCTCGCCTTGTTTCCTCAATCTTCTTTTATCCATCCTCTCTACATTTCTAACCCAATTATGCATTTCTTTCCCTATCTTTGTCATTACATACTCTACCTACTTCACATCAAATCGTACTTCAAATCGACCTTTAAACAAATTCAAATATACATACGAACAAACTTCATACATGGTGTTATTTAATATACAAATAATAAATTTAATATCTCAATAAAAATACATTGAATCGTATACTGTGAATCTCTAAGTAAATGTCAAAGCAAATATACTTGACGACTAAAAATCCACATTCTCAACTATATTCAAGTACATATTTTATACTGAGACGTTAATATTTGAGAAACAATTGTAGTTTTAAAGAAATAAAACACATATATTAATAAAATGAATAAGAAACAGAAGGTATATAAGGTAAGATATTTGACTTAAAATTAGTGCTTTAACCACAATCTCAGCTGATGTTAAATTAGGCATAGAGGTTCTCAAATATTGTTCCTGGAACCACAGATAGCCACATATTTTCAAACTTTTATTTATTTATAATATTAATCTAAAACATTTCATAACTTAACAGTAGTAAACTTACAGCCTACGTAAACCATACATTTTCATGACAATAATGTTACAAAACTTTAAATCTATTTTATATTTGACTTTCTGCTGTCATGGTTTAGGTTCATCATGGTATTTTCCATAACCGAAAGTTGTTCTATATACTCTTGCGTGAGAATAAGCGAGTATTTATTCCATAGTTCATACTCATTATATGATAGGTAAATTCGTGCCCACGTAATCGATTAATTATTAAGCACATTTTAACGACAATGTTTTACAAATAAAAATGTATAAAATCATTACATTTTACTAAATTGTGTATGTTATTTGCATGTTTGATGGTATAGATGGTAAATATTATAATTTTTTTTAATAAATTGGAACATAAGATTTAATTGTATGTTTATTTGTATAATGTTTGTATAACTTGTTCATATAGTTCACAGTTTTTTTGGTATATTATTATTTAATTATTATTCTTTTGAAATTAAATAGTGTATCCGCAGCGCGTCAATAAGATTCAGCCAGAATACCAGCGCTGCTCTGACACTTATGAAGTTTTAGTGCAGCAATCAAGCTGCGGTTGAACCCTGTTTGTACTGTGTTGTAGTAAATATGTACTTTCTGTGTATTAAAATTTTTTGTTTTTTTATGTGCAATTAAAATATTATTTTATTTATAAATCTACGTTTATTTAGGTATTTCGAATATATATTATTTTTTTATACGAACAATTTGCCTGTATTTGGTAATAGATTCGAATACGAGGGTAGTGGTATAAAATGCCCTACGATGGTCGTGATGAAGTCTAATTAACCTCCATTAGTAACCAACTTCAAAAAGGAGGAGATTATCAATTTGTCTGTTTTTTTTTGTATGTTTGTTAATCGATTTCTCCGCCAATTGTGAACCGATTTGCAATTTTTAATCGTAGGAGAACACTCCCGAGGCGGTCCCATTTCCACCAAATCAGGATCTGATCAATGGAAATCAGGGAAATCGAGAAAAAACCTCGAATATCATAGACACTTACACGTGTTTTTCATATATTTGTTTCCAAAGCTATTCACAGTTTCACAGCTTTACCTAAAAGTACATACTTAAACTAAAAAAAAGAAAAACAAATTTCTAATTAAAAACAAAACCGACTTAAACAGATTTAGATAAATAAATAAATAATAACTTTATTAATTAGCTTCTATTAACTTCAATATATCTTTTGTTTTAATAGAATTAATAATTTTGGAGTCAGTGCCAGCTAGATTTAACCAATGTACTCATTTATAAATGCAAATAACTGCCTAAACTTCATCAGAATTACATATAAGCTTAAATAATTAGCGAAGAACATTTACATCACTTTGTTGTCTGTAACCTGGCACCGACATCAAAATTATTAATGATATTAAAGCAAAGGATATCTTGAAGTAAATGAAGCAGATTAATAAAGTAATAATTTATTTACTTTTTAGAGCATTTTTACGGTTTATTCTGTTGAAGTCGGTTTTGTTTTCAATTTAAAAATGTTTTTTTTATTAAGATCGTTTGAAATTGTCTGTTAATTTTCATAAGGTAATACAAAATACTTCAACCATAAAATACGGAAACATAAAACGGGCAATTAAGGAAAATACATAATAAACCTCTCCGAATATTAACCCCTTTATTTACGCCAGCTTTCCATTGTTTTCCTATTGTCTTAATGTCTCATTTTTATGAGTAATCGACATATTAAACGAAATGAATATTAAATTACAGTACAAACTTATATCTCTCTTATGGCAACACTCTATCATATAAATTAAAAAATATCTCCGGCAGACACAGAGAAGAAAAAAAAAAAAACGACCACATACATACCAAATAATGGACGTTTAATAACTGTTTTCCATCAAAGCCAAATTTCTAATCGAAATCTGACAGAGCAGATATTTGGAGCGGCTTGTACCGTAAACGCCTCGAGCACTGCCGTCTTACTGTAATAATAATGCATTCAATTTTGTGTATAATGTGCGTGTGTGTGTGAAGCGACTCATAGATTTTTAAAATATGCATAATACTAAAATTTCTACATGGTATAAAAAAATGTATGTCTCTTAGAGACAAATATTGTTCTAAAATGATTTTATACTCTTTGCCTAAATAACGTCATTGAGTTATAAATTCCTATGTTTTAAAATTACTATGCTCTTTGGCATTATTATATATATGCGCTGTTACATATAATTCGAAATCATATAAAGATTTATAGGTACACTTTGGAGTTTCGCAATTGAGTAGGATACTTTTTTTGATACTTTTTAAAAATCCTAATTTATTTTTTTATATTTAGAAATTAATATAGAAACAATAATCGTAGATGAAACAAAGATAAACATGTTTAAGTTATCAAGAAGTTGCAGGTGATTTTAATAACTCAAAACTAAAATTATAGCACAAAGTTGGTATATATATATATATATATATATATAGTTTTAATTTATAGATTTTAATGTTATCGAATGTAATCGAATTATAATCTTCATGGGGTCAGAACTGAGCGAATCAAACAAAAAACACCGAAAAATATCGATAAAGAAAAATAACCAAAGTTTTCGATAGAGTATTTTCTATTCTCAAATTTGCAAATCTATAGGCATGTTCCGTCACCATTTCTCGAGGGCCAATAATTATAAGTTTAGTATTTACTGTCTACACCACATCGTCACTTATCAAGCTATTAACATTTTCTTTACACGTAATTTTTACACTGTTTTATTCTCGCCTATATGTTTATTTCGATGCATACATCGAGGCTTATCTACGATTTACATTAAGAATTTTCAAATCGGGAGATAACAGTGTTAACACAATAAACGATTTACTATTAACAACGATTTGTGTAAATTACGTAACAGATAACAAACAATAACTGACGGTATCTACTGTATCTATTACATAAACGGACATACCTATTCAAATTATTATTAGTATATTATTTGCATAATCGTTGCTTACATTAGTAATTTTGAATTTATATTAGGATATTATTATAGACTAGCCCTTGCACTCAACTTCATTTGTATTATTACCACGATCTTGGTCGAGTAAGATATAGTTTGAATTGTGATATTTAAAAAAACACCGTGTAATATTTATTAAGTACTAGCAGTATGGCCGCGGCTGCGCCCGCGTTTCGTATATTCTTCACCGCGTTTTAATGTTTTTACAAGGAACCCTAATGATTTTTCAAAAAAAAATTATTACACAGATAAAGTAAAAATATTTCTTATAAATCACTTGCCCGTAAAATATTAATCTAAAATATTAAAAATATATTCCTAGACATCTATCGATATTTTGCGAGCAGCCGTAACTTTATCTAAGTATACTAATAAATAAAATTGAAGTGTCTGTTTGTAATGTCAAATATTTTTTTTTTATAAATAGATTTGAATGTATTTACGATACCTATACCAAAAATACAATTTTTATCATTTTTGCCTGTCAGAAAATAATCAGGGTTCCGCGAATAAAAAATTAAAACTCATGAAATTGCGAAAAAAATACGATTAACAAATATTATTTTCCAATGATTGTTCGAAAACTATATTACGCAGTGAAGAATATGTAAAACGCAGCCACGAGCGCACAGCTAGTGTTGAATATAATTGCCAATAAAATATATATTATACGTGAAAGATAATTAATTTCCAATACAAAAAAACACACATTAAAAAACTTGTTATTTTTGTTGTTTCGAATTGATAGAATCGATATTAAGAAAATCGAATCGGAACATTACGATTAAAGAATATCGATACAATATGTAGATTAAAACGAATTCATTAGTCATTCGTCATTCGTATGCCAATAGGTAGGTATGTATAATCTTCACTTAAGTACGTGGTGTGACGTCTGCAAAGACAATCGTGTTTTGTGATCGATCCCAATGCGATCCGAATCCGCCCGTGATCGATACTGACATCGCATGAAATTAATTATATTAACTGACGCAACGCGTTATCATATCGGACACAGTTTTAATTTCAACAGTGGTATTAATTTTAGGGTTGTCCCGTTCGACGTAAATAAGTTGAATCTATGGAATCTATTAAAGGGAAATGGGGTTCTTTTGAGGCACCATCACCTTAAAACTACTGAACATATCAGGATGGGACTACTACCATTCGTAGCGGAACTTTTCGTATTTATTTTTGGATTCCATCGACTCTTTATCATTTTTTTTCAGTTGTACATTTCTTCCTTCTGTTTAATCTCATGTTCATTTTTTCCGCTAATAAAAAGAAAAGACTCTCGTTGTTCTTAATTCATTTGGTTTTTTGGGTTAGGTATATATGAAATGTTATATGCACTTTTTGACTCACACCCTAAAGAACATATGAAGCGTAGGCGGTGCCGCAGGCATCTGCTAGTCTACTCTAATATTATAAAGAGGATAGATTTGTATTTATGTATGTAACGTATAAACTTAAAAAGTACTGGACCGATTTGGGTGAAATTTGGTATGGTGATAGTTTGAAATCCAGGAAGTGACGTAGGATTTATTTCGTTTACTATGTCATTATTATTTCAAAAATCCCACGGGAACGGGAACTACGCGGGTAAAATCGAGGAGAGCAGCTGGTATTACATAAAGTGGTAAAATTGTTTTTTTTTTTTTTATTTTTTTTATTATGGATTAACTCAAAAACGACTTAACTTTTTTAAAACTCTAATCTAGTACCTAGTCCTTGGTGTATTGATAATTGTATGTACTTTAAACATAGTATGAATGACTTAACGAGCCATCATCGTCGATTTGTAAAATGTTGTATAATGTCAACCCTAATGGAGACCTTGCCGTAGCATAAATGAGTTCTTGATTCACCGGTTACATTTGCACTATGGCATGTGTTTCTAGTAGCCACACGGCGGCGCAGCGCACCGAAGCCTTATCTAAGTCGTGAATCAGACTTAGCATTATTTTGAGAAGTAATTATTAATGTAAAGGCACAGTTACCGAATTTCAGGCCATTGCAGCACGGTCTACCAACCGGACGACGTAAACAATGGGTTTTTAACGAATAGAAAACTGGCCAGGCCAAGTAGCCGATATCGGTTTTAGATAAATGATGAATGCGTCGCCGGTAGATGATTTCTTGAGTAATTATCGACGTTATATTTGTTGCTTTCTATTTTTCATCCATTTAGATTTCGAGGCCCGGTTCGGATATTTAAGGTTGTTGCGTGCGGTAAATTAATTTCGGGTATTTTTTGTTTTTGTTACGGATTTTTTTTAAGTTCTTTAATGCGATCAACAAATGGGTGTTTGGGTCTACATAATACGTTTTTTTTACACGGTGCTTTAAGCACAATTCCACTTGATGTTAAGTGATAATGTGGTTCAGGATGGTAAACACACTAAGCCTAGAGATACTGATTCTCAAGTGATGCTGCCGGAACACACCTGTTATATTAACACACATTATTAGAAAATGCCCTACCACCATACTATGGTTTCCTCACGATGTTTTTCTTCACCGAAAGCTCAGGCTGATTTTAGAATTGAGAGAATCACCGGTAATTGCGCGAAATCCGTCCGCACTACCGACTGCGACATTATCGCTTTAACATCCACACTTAAGTTTATAATATATGCTTTAAACATTAAAAATACATCGTCTTTTTTTAACCCCCAAAAACACTGAAAAAGAAACAAAATGCTTAAAATGAGCTTGCAAAGAGAAAGGAAAGGGAAATATTATCGAATACGTTCGACATTAAAATAAGACGCAAAAAACAATAAATATCTCGAATGACATGAATCTACAGGAGTAATTTCCCACAAAACGTGAGTCCAATTTACACGGAACCATCGAGTAAATTTGACAATGGAATTTTATTAACGTATTAAATTCGCAATGTGCCATCTTGGGTCGGTCGATCGATCGGCCGATCGGGGTAGACTCCCTCGATACATCGGCCGCATTCGGAGAACCGTCGGCTTTTTATACATTCGGGTTCGCGACCAGTTCAATTACGGACGAAATTAATGATTGAACGCATTTATACAAATATACTTACTTACTTACATGAATGCGAGATAACACAATAGGATTACTTGGCCATAAATGGTCAGGCGTAACCAGTTATGACCGCTTATGATTCCCCCACGGTTGGTGCCGTTTTAACGTTTCTGTTACTTTTGTTTTTCGGATAATAGGGGAGGGTATTATGCCTTGTAACTGCGTTTTGCATCGGCTTTAATCCTAGCAAAGGATGGATTTGTAATTATAGATTACATAAAATTACTTAGATTAGAGATGAGCCGATCATGCGTTTCACCGGAATATTCGAGCGAACGTTCGCCAAAACATTAACCGAACTTAACATTAGCCATTGTTGATTCCCATACTGGACCTTGTTTGCAGAGAGCGCTATGATCCTTCTGATCTGCTACTCCCATACACCTAAATTTATCATTGCATCAAATAGTTCAGAGTAAAATATAATCATTTTCGTGTTTTTGTCTTGGTTAATTTTTATTTGCGTAGTCTTTTACGTTGACGTTGTAATAGTTTAATTAAATATCTCATAAAACCAACACTTTCCAAAACATTGAGTTCGTTAATCATGTATCAATTACAAGATTAGTCCATTGAAAACTTTGATTATTTCTGCACCGGGTATTCAGTTATTTAGCCGAATACGAAAGTTCAAATTCGACACATCTCTAATGTAGATATTATACATTTTTAATTTATTATGTATTTATGTGTTTATTTCTAAAACCTTTTGGTGTCTTTGTTGAAATAGAACCACTGTAGGATTTATTACTACAGGATATTTGCTACAAGATATTATTAATCTTCCATTCCATTTCAATTAAGAGTCCATCTATGATGGATTCTTTGCTATTTTCATTATTGAATATCGATAATTGATCATATCACAAAACATTGTAAAGCAACGATGGCTCAGTCAAAGTGAGGTCGGATTCCGCGTCGATAGACGTAGGTTTGAATCTATGTATTTAATTCTAGAATGAACCTTTGAGCTTTGCCGTGGTGGTAGCCACTACACAAAAATTCTGTGTGTTCCCGCACCATCAATTGGGAACATCTAGGCACAGTGTATGTTACCAGCCTGGTCAACATTGTCACCACTTAACATCAGGTAAGATTGTTGTTAATGCGCTGAGCCAGTACATTAAAATAGAGTGGTATAACTCGGCGGAGTTATTAGAGTTACAAAAGATCATTTATATCCATAATAAAGTGAACTTATATGATAACTTTTATTTCAAATGATTTGAGAATTAAAACAAACATACAGATATATAAATGTATGACAATTTATCATTTTCGAAAACTATCTATTAAAACGAGCACATGTATTTTAAGAACAAAACTTATAATATATGCTTGAAACATTATTTATATCATACATATACATATCGCATTATTTATATTTAAAATTATCGATAGCTTAAGTAACCATTTAAATTCTACTAAATTAAATAAAGAAAAGTAAAAATTAACCTACTATTGGACCTGTTTTACAGAATTATTTCTTAAACATTTTTTTTTAAATATGATATTTATTGAACAGATAATTAACAAGTAATTTTATGTTCATAACCTTCAATAATATATATCATTTTATAGAAACATAAATGATAATAGTAACAATGCATTTGTGACATGTTTATGGTATAAACGCTAAGCCTTAAATTACTGGCTCTCAAGTGATACTATACTTTTATTTGCTATATGCACGATGTATACATTTATATGTATCTAGAAAAAAATGTTATTTTGACATTACAAAAGGGGCTAGATGGTATCAGAGTAATGTGGATTACTCATTACACAGGGATCTGGATCTGCGTTCGTTTTCAAAACCCAGTGTAGCGCCTTCTTCGAACGCGCAGACACTCCCGAACCCCCTCATAATACAAGGCGTCTCGTACTTGTCCGACCCGAATGCCCTCCCCAAGATGCGACGACCGCTTAACATCTAGACCGCTTGACCGACCGCGACGATGACATCACTCGCATGAATAGGATCTTCACGCATCAACCATGTTTACTTGCGTGCCAGCGCCCATACCCGCGAAACTGCCGTTCCCGGGGACAGGCGGCTACATGCGGCTCCCGCACACACTCCGGGTCTCCCTCCGGTGGCGGCCTAAGACGTGCTCTGTTCCCCAACTGGGGAGACTCTTGACGCCGCTACCAACATGATACAGTGACACTGACCATGTACCAAGCACACACGCACAACACTGCATACACACTCCTGCACATAATACGCAGGTACATAGGTCCTGTGAGGAAACTTTTTTTTTATTAATAAATAAAAAATGTAGAGATTAGCTAGGATCAAAATTCCACGAAAATTTTTACACACAGATAACGGCCAAGCCGAGGTTCGTACCACTTCGGTGCCCTTGTGTTCGTTACCTCATGCGGCGAGTGCCTTCAGCGCTCGACCCCAAAGTTACGGTGAAGCTGTAAAGGCTCTTCCGGCCAACAGCATTAAATAGGTTAGAAAAAAAAATTACAAACAGACACTTTAATTTCATTTATTTGTATAGGTATACGAATGTTCGCATCGTGAGTTCGCTTCCAGAAGAAATACAGTAACATCAATCGTCACAAGTCAATCCGCATCTCTGCATTATAATATCGAACAAACAAAACAGACGAATAATTCTCGAAACTTGAACCGTTCGCTATTTATGTTCAAAGTTAATTATGATACTTATTAATCTTTGTCGAGATTTAAAATATATAGTTATATTATAAGTATTAATATAACGATGTTTTACCATATACTGTGATTTTAAAAGCGTCCGCGACTTGACCCATTAGGAACATCAAAACGGAAGCCCCATAAAAGCATATCTATTAGAAATAAATTTTATTAAACCAAGTGAAAATAAGAAAAAATATGAATGAATGAAAAAAAAAAACAAGACGGTTAGTTACATTATAAAAATTGTCGGCCGGATCGAACGAGCCAATATTTCAAATTAGGAACAATTCAAATCAAATCTTCGAATTCTCGTTAGAGCAGGACGCCCGTAGGGTTGATGACCCGTTGAAATGTCAGCGCGTTTGTCTCTCTCCCCCTGCGGACTTTCCACCGTCTCCCATCCCGCTCACCTATGAGATGTTGATCTTGATACGTCACATTTTTAATAAACGAACTCTGTATGACATGGCGCACGGAAATTCGTTTCAATGATTAATATGGCCGCCTCGTCCCCGTATATGAAACTAATATACTTTGTTTTTAAACGTTATTAGAAATATTGATAGTTTCGTGTCATTGCTCGTGTTTGTGATCTCCCGATAAACTTTTCGAATGTAGAAAGTATGACAGGACAGAATTGAATGCATCGGAGCTATCGTGTAGGCAGTATACGCAAAAAATAGATGAACTCAACCGTCTGTAAATTTAAACGTTCTATATTGTTTTGTTATTTTTATAATTTTCGCATCATCGACTCTTAATTATTAGTACGTTGATGCTATGTAATGTAATAATCTTGTCGCCTTTGGCGTTTCTGACTATTACTCAGATTCTTATTATAATTTTGACGTTAATAAGTGCGACGAGACGGTGCTTGATACAAAACAAATGAAAAACGAACCGACAGAAAAAAATCTTTAAAGATGTGTGTGTATATACGAGTACTTACTAGACATCATACCGAGCGAGCGTTTCATTACATCTTAAATAAATAAAAATAACGTTCATATTTGACGTTTAACAAATTGTTCCTTTTTCAAATCGACCAATGAGACTATTGTGTTCGTTGCTCCTAATGGCGTGTTCTATTTTCAAATCTCATTCTCTTTTCAAATCTTGCCCGCCTTTCAGATTCATTCGAATTTGGAATGCGTTGGCTGTATACGTGTACGTTTTCCCATGCGAGTTGTGTGTTGTATTTTTTTTTCACTCTACGTGTGTCTTTAAATGAGGTTGATTAATTGGAGGTTTCGTTGGCGACGATTGTTCTTGCACGTTATAACGGCTATATAATAAACGTTGTGCTATCTAGTCTGTACTTAAAAAAGTTTGTTATACCTTCGCTTCCTTCGTACGTAAATCTTTTTCTATGACAGTTTGACAACTTTAATCAAATCCACGTGAACAAACTTTGAAAAGAATGAAGTGCAAAGAAGTAACTATACTAAGTTCAATATAGTACCAACGTGGGTAGCAATAAGACGTGAAGATAAACATAGATTATATATTATTAATATAAAAGGCAATGTCTCTCTGACTGTCTGGTAATTGCCGCTCAACCGATTATGATGTTTCTTTTTTTTAATCATAGATATATTCTTTGGCAAAATTGCAGTTTATGTTATATTATAGATTAAGATTAAGATTTATATATATGAATTAAAATAAAATTGACTGGATTGTACTTTCAATGAATAATCACGATATGAAGAGCAGTTATTTTGCCTTACTTATATTTATAAAAAATTAGGTAGCCATGGGGACTACTCACAGAAATGAAAAATCCAAAACTTTAGTAAAACATTTTTTTTAATGTTTAAACATAATAATTTACTAATTGAAACGTTTAACATAACCTAACATTTAACATTTGTCTGGTTTATACATCTATTAGCGCTCCGAACAATGATTATGTACATTTTCGTTTAGTTTATTAATATTCGAAACATACGATAGGCTGTGTAATTATAAATTTTACTGTTAGCGCCAGCACTTAAACGCCATCTTATACTTGACATAGTGTAGCATGTTGACGACTGACGTCATAAAATTGGTAACGCGAATTTATAAGTATTCCCCTACCGACAAACGCTCAACTCCATTAAAGAAGTTTTTACTTCAAAAAGTAGGAAGCCATAAGGACTGCCAATAGATGTGCAAACTTTGAAAAAAGACTATTTAAAAAAAAAGTGAAATTAATAAACTTGGACTACAGTTTTGAGTCTGATTACTCATGACCTTATTTAGACAATCAAAGGAATAATTTAGCAGTTTCAACTCGAACTTTTTTGTCGGGCATTTATGGAAAAATATTTTAGATATAGCAACAAAAAAGCGTCCAATTAAACGCCATCTTATATTTGACAGGCTATAAAATGACGTCAAAGTTTTCCTCGCACCGAAAATCGCTCAAAGCCGCTAAAAAAGTTTTCACTTCAAAAATTCAAACTATAAATATATAGTATTTTAGAGATATAGTAATGATATAAACATATACTATAATTTAAATAATGTGACAGTTTTAACAAATTGACACTGCATTTACGCAAGGGTCCGGACATAGGTATTAAATTTTTAATCGTATATGCTTATCGTCCAAATCTCTGAAATGGCCAAATGTCGCGTCCGACCGATCATCCAACCGGGAGATATTGCTAAAACTCCATTGCAAGTACCTACATACACATCAAAGGGGTTTTTGTTGAAAAAGCTTTAAAAATTTGAAGGGCGCGCGTCCCCATATTCAAAATGGCGTCCGAGATTATAATAACGATTTTAAATTCACCCTTTTGAGTTCGATTTTTTTCTATATTTTATATCTGCTGTATTTTTAGTTTTAGCGTGTTTTTTTTAGGAAGGGTTGCGTAAGTGGACACAACGCGGGGAGGACGGGCGATGGAAAATTTGACACTTTTAATAGTTGGGGTGAAACTTTGGCATGATGTTTGTGTCAGATTTTAGAAGTTTTAGGTAGACGCCGTTTTATTTTTTAACCGAACGATAGTATCGATTTTATTGCGTGGCACACTATTTTCGGTCTGGGGATTTAGTAAGTCGTTTGGATATCGTGTTATTGATTTCATAGGCGGCCATAGACGTATTGAAGATTTATTTTTTCTTTTTTGACCTATCGCTTCTAACTTTTTTATTACCTACTTTTTTAATAAAGACAAGAACCATGATAAGTTATTTTAGGTATTTGGTTCTACGTATTGTGGTATTTTTAATTGGTGGTATTTAGTAAAAATGCAAACTGCAAAATACATTTAAATATATTATTAAGCTCTTCATCATGAAATAAATCTTAAGTTTTTAATGTACTGTATATTGTTAACTAAAATAAAGAAGTGTTCCTAATATTACAAAGTTTATTTTTCTGATAACATTATGCGTTGGAAGGTTCAAAGTTTTGGTATATTGGATTTGAAATACGGATTTTGAATATAGTTTTTTTTGCTTATCGGCATTTTATTTCTTTATATTATAAAAGGATATAATGATGTTTTTCTACACGGTGTAGGTTCAGTGTTTTAACTACAATCTCACCTGATGTTAAGTGACGATGTGGTCCATGGTGGTGTACACTCTAAGCCTAGATGTGTTGGTTCTCAAGTGATGCTGCCCGAACACACCTGTTGGTATTTAGCGACAGGTTTTTAAACATGAGGGTGGTAGCTACCCAGGTGGGCATTATTAGAAAATGCCCTACCACCATGCTATGTTTTTCTCACGACGTTTTCTTTCACCGAAAGCTCAGGCCGATTTTAGAGTCGGATAGGTGGGGATCGAACCCGCGTCGATTGACACGGAATCCGGCCGCACTACCCGCTACGCCCATCATCGCTTCGTTGATGGTGATTACGTGAGCAATATTTACTTATTATGTTTCGTTTTTTTTTGGTTGGTAAGATATTTGCTTAATATTGTTGACAGGGTCATGTTTGAAAACCTGTCGCCAAATACCAATAGGTATGTTCCGGCAGCATCACTTGAGTACCAGTACCTCTACGTTTAGTGTGTTTACCATCCTGGATCACGTCGTCACTTAACATCAGGTGAGATTGCGGTCAAAGCACTGAGCCTATACTGTGTAAAAAAAAAAACAAAATTAAGCGAAGCATCAATGATTCTTCATTGTTGTTTATGAGGTATTTGATCACCTCACCTCAAAACCATCATCGCACCTGTTTTACAGAGTTAAACAACAATTTACAAAAAAAAAGAAAACGTAAACAAGTGTCAACCAAAAAAAAACGTACTTACTATCACAACGGCTACAAAATAATACAATACAAACATAACGAAGAACGAGGACGAGTGTTCCGTGATTCGGTCAATTCATGACCAAATCCGTACCAATTATAGTCAGAGACGGGCTTTATCAATAAAAATTAAAAAAAAAATAACTTCGAGGAAGTCACCAATTTGTACCGGATCGTTTGACGGCACTCGGATCGATTTAAACGCGATCGATATACGACTTTATTTCATGAAGTCTAAAGTTGAAAATGTAAATGTTTTATGAAAAATGTTATCTTTATAGATTGTGAAATCAATTAAATTAGTATTTTATTCTCTAGTGGACTCAATTTATCGTTATATTTGAATGATGATAGATCTAAGGGCTCGTCCATTAATCACGTTAAACTCAAAAGTATTAATATTTATTACGGTGCTAAAATCTTAAAGATTCTTTGTACTGCAAAATACATAAGTGATATCATGATTTAATTTAAACGAGTCTAATACCTCATCGCGTATCACCGGGGAAGGACTCGGTTAAAGATTTGCCAAAAAAAATCACGTGATTAATGAAGGACCCCCCCTTTTATACGTGAAGAAACTCTCGTGGGTGCCCTACTGTCCGGGGAACAGTAGGATTATGTGAAATTCCGACTCACTAAACAAGGTGTACCAACCGCCGCTTTACCCCAACGGCCATCCCGGAATTTACCAAGTCGACAATGGGAAAGAAAGCGTCGGACACCAAAACTAACTCCGCCGTCCGCTGCAATCTGTGCATTGAAAAGGGAGTCCCTCCGAGCTCCCTTCTCAGCTGTTCCTAATGGAGGACACCTAAGGACTACAAGATAAGTACAAAGATACCATAATGCTATGGACCTCCGCTTGGGCTATTACTGGAATCCTAAGTAAAACTTTTTTTTTTCTAATCTAACTAATGCTGTCGACCGGGAGGGCCTTAACAGCTTCACCGAACTTTGTGAGCGAGTGCTGAAGGCACTCAGCCGCAAATAGTAACTATCACAAGGGTAACCAGAGCAAGACGAATCTCAGCTTGGCCGTTACCTGCGTGTAAAAATTCCCGTGGAATTTTAATCCTAGCTAATCCCTACATTTTTGATATAATATAAAAAAAAGGTTCCTTACAGGACCTTTGTACCTGTCTGTTGTGTGCAGGAGTGTATGTGCAGTGTTTTGCGTGCATGGTCAGTGTCACTGTATCGAGGTGGCGGCAACGTCAAGAGCCTCCCCAGTTAATGAACGAGGCAGGTCTTGGGTCGCCGCCAATCTAGGTAAATTACGTGTGGAGTGCCTGTATATTGTTAAATATCAGTATATTGTACAGACTATAGGTCCAACAGCATCCCCAATTGAGGACCGGAACACGTCACAAGAGGTACCTGAGGTGTGTGTCTTACTAATAACTACTACTTACTTGAGAAAACTCTTCAAAGTTATACATCAAACACAAAACTATTTACAAAAAATACGAAATCATTAAGAAAACTTAACAAGGTCTGTCTTATCAATAAAAAATGACCACCAGACGAACTTGAGTACATAATAAAAAGGTGCGAATTATGTACATATGTCATAAAGTACGGAATGCATAGAGATGCATTTACATGCGCTGATAGGGTGCAATAAGCTTAAACAATGTCCAGTCACGTTAAATTTACCTAGGGATTAAGCTTCAGCCCCTATTTGAAGGGTGCCTCCGCCCTTTATGTAAATGTATCAGCAAATTTCTAAAAGGCAACCTGTCTCTGTCAATGTATCTGCTAGTAGAGATTTATGTTACACTAAGCAGGAATCGGCTATGAGAGCATTAATTTACAATGTAGTGTTGTTTGAAGAAATATAGGCCCAACATTTGAGCCTGGAACACAAGAAATTGCATGGAAACTGCGAAAGAAACTCCAAAGCATATCTTTTTTAAATGTGATCCATTAATACCCATAAGGCAATCGTGTTCTGGTTAACCACAAGTGAAAATTCTACAGTATATCCAGGCTGTAGGTTAAGGCAGAGAACTTTAGCGGTATGGGGGCGATTAAAATAGATATTTCTAGGCCGCAGTGATAAAGGAATTCTCAAATGTTCATAGTTCTCTTCCGTAACAACAATAATACTTTTTAATAAAACTAATCAGTTAACTAAATAGCGAGAAATATCCATTAGAAGAGATATTTCTTTTCAGACTAATCCTTAGATTTGTGCTGTGTGCCTGGGAACTCAGCCAGGAAATGGTTATAACTACCACATCGACAATTTTGTCGACAAATTGTACTGAATCTGGTCAATATTTTGTCATAGGTATATGATTTTTTTTATTATATATAGGATATGGGCTTAGTGCTTTGATGACAATCTCACCTGATGTTAAGTGAAGATGTGGTCCAGGATGGTAAACACACTAAGCATAGAAGTACTGATTATCAAGTGATACTGCCGGAACACACTATTAACCAACTATTGGTATTTGGCGACAGGTTTTCGAACTTGAGAGTGGTAGCTGCCCAGGCGGGCATTATTAGAAAATGCCCTACCACCATGCTTTAGTTTCCTCACGAGGTTTTCCTTCACCGAAAGCTCAGGCTGATTTTAGAGTTGTATAGGAATCCGGCCGCACTATCCATTGCGCCATCATTGCTTCAATATGATAGGCAAGACCAGTAGTAATGTTAGTTAAAAAGGGCGTTTACAGTGGATATGTTAAAGGTAAAGAAATTCCGCAATATTCAGCCTAGCTATACCTATTTGTTACAGATGGAAAGAAAGGTGGGGGGTCCCTTACAAAACCTATGTGGCTTGTGATGCCTAAATATGTGCAATAGAAGACTTGTTAAGGCAAAAATGTCTACTGATTTTTTGGTTTGAAAAATCAACGTGTACTTTATAACGCAATGTATATTGTTGTCATGAAATTACGTATTCAATTCATAGTGCATGACGTAAGTGACACAAAAGTTATATCCGAGTTATGACAAAATCAATTTTGTCCATAGGTAAGTAAATAATAGGTCGGTAGTTGCGCCTAAAAAGGGCTTAGAAAGTTACAATAAATATAATATTATTATGATGGTCGCACGAAACGTATATTTTCACTGGAACGTGAGCGGGAACCGAACCCGGGACCTGAATACTGATCGGTATTATTGCGACTTTTCCACGGAATGCATAAGGCGAGGCATTTTAACGGAATACCATAACTGGGTAAGTATTATTGCGTTGTGTCATCAAGGTATACGTTTTAAGAGGTAGATAAAATGTGTATTAGGCTTCACAAGCACTTGCGTTATGTAAGGGATCGTTCAGTTATTACGTACGCAGTATTTTATACATTTTTAATTCCTCGCTTCGCTAATAGTTATAGTACAGACCTCGGCATGAGTTGCTACCTACGACGTAAATTCCACGGAATTTGTCTTAGCTAAGGGAAACTACGGATCTCGAGGTGCCTTACAGAACCCATTTATTTACGTGTAGTGTGCAGGTATGTCGGGTGTAGTGGGATAGATGAAGAAATTATGTCATACTGCATATTCTGAAATTAACCGTATATTAACGCTTCAAAACCGAAGAAACAGGTTCTCTAAAGTACCTTTCTTGGATGCGTATGGTTAGTTAGACGTAGTACAATCGAAATGCATATTTCACATATCCATATTTATAATTGTATTATACTGATAGGATTGGTCAGGATTATTCTGTAAAATTACACACAAGGCGAGCCTAGGTTTGTATTAAAAAAAAGTATTAGGTTTGGCAGCTAGAAAGATTGTTGAGTGATTATTCTAAAGATTATCACTGATGCATTTCATTTAATAATTAATATTCATTTGATAGTATTGAAAATACTTTAAGAAAGATATAAAACTAATTAATTAAAAAATACCAGTCCAGATTTGGTACATGCAAATGAGCAATCAAAAATACGAAAACACAATCAAAACTCAAATACATCAGAATTTAATATTCAAGTAACCGATTATAATTAAATTTGAATCAATAGTCAAAGGACGATAAATAATCAATCAAATACTTAAGTCTGGGCTATAAACATCAATTTATTATTCAATAATAAAAAAGAAACTTGACATTATGGACTGTGATTCTAGCGGCCATATTGTCATTTCAAACCATTGTGAAACGTCAATAACGCATGCGTAACCCGCATATTAAAAACTATGTTTACGATTTAGGGTTGCCATCCCTAGAAACCTAAAATTGGGTCATTCTTTGCTCTTATTATAAGATGTTTATGTTAAGTAATATTTTTTCACTGTCATTTTTTAGAATCTATGATACAATTTTTAAGATTATTAAACGCATATATAAGTGTCGTAGTGTTTTGTTCATCTAAAAATAAGTTTGCGTGATTTAAAGTCTGCATATAATTAAAATAACTTATTCTATGAAAAATAGAATACCTGGCAACCCCAAGTTCAACTCCACTAACTACGAGCGAAAACGGGAAACAATCGGCTCGTTCCATATTTGAAATCGGAGTTTGAATATGGAACTATTTAAAATTTCGAATCCGTTGCGTTATCGCTGCGACGTGTTGGCGTTTTCCGATTGTTCTTTTTTTTTTTAAATATCGAACGAGGACGCGCGTATTATAATATCCGTTTATTAAAGGTCTAGTACCGTCCGATGTACAAAGGTAGTGACTCTAAAGAAGGTAGTGACATCGTTGTCTAATAAGGTTATTTTAATTAATAACAACTTTAGACGAACGTTTTAGCAAGATCTCAGACTGTCATGTAGTAGTTATAGTTTTTAATCAATTAACTTGCATATTTGACCCTATACTGTGTAAGTTTGTGTAAACGTTTATTCTGAGGTGCCACGAAACCTCCATGAGAAGTTCTAGCAAGATGAACCGCCACCCCTTTTTCTAAACCGTTAAAACGTTGACACAAGATTGAATATATAACTTATCACAAGACGCTGGCAGAATTGTGTACATAAATCGCAGATTGCCATTAACCAAGAAGAACAAGAACAACTTTAGACCTTTTTGCAAATAATTTGTAAAAAAAAAATGTGTATTAAATTCTAAATCTATACTAATAAATAAAATTCAAGTGTGTGTTTGTGATGACAATATTATTATTTTTTTACTAAATAGATATGAATGTATAAACGATACCTACACCAAAAATACAATTTTTATATTTTTTTTATCTGTCTGTCTGTTTGAAATGGGTAATCTCCGGAACGGCTGGACCGATTTTGACGGGACTTTTTTGGTAGATAGCTGAAGTTACTCCGGGTTACTTAGGAAACTTTTAATTTTCAAAAATAATTCAGGCTCCAAGTAAAAAAGTAAAAAAGTAAAAAATAAAATTCGATTCAATGCACAGTTTTACGGACAAGTGCTATGATTTATAAGAAATATTTTACTTTATCTTAGTACTAAATTTTATTTGGAAAATAATTAGGGCTCCGGATATTAAAATTAAAACGCTGTGAAGAATGTTTGAAAGAGGAGCGCAGCCGTGGGCACACAGCTAGTTCACTATAAAATGAGTGCACGGTTACACATGTTTATTCCAACGTCATTAATTATATTTGATAATAAAATAGATACCTATTATATTTTCAACGTACACGAAATTCGTAATTTCTTCTGTACCTAATAATAAATAATCTCGCAGTAACAAAAAAATATCTCGCGACCCAATCATCGCGAAATATTTTACGGTCATCCCGAGACAATCTTACATTATTTTTATTTTCTTTTTTCTTTTTATTATCTCGTAACTAAATATGGTATTCATAATATTGCAAACGTTTTCGTAGAATACGAGCGACGGCGACTCGAAAACTCGACGGAATGTGAAACGAAATAAAAAATCTTTTACATATTTGCGAGTTATTTCGATTGTGAACGTCGTTTCTTTTGTTTATTTTTATTATTAACTATTTACAATCTGTGGTTTTACTTGAGCTTTGGAATCACAAAACCGTTTTCTATTATTTTTTTAATAATAAAACATATATTATCAAGCGATTTTTTTTTTGTCAGTACAACTAGTTACTTTTTTTTCGTTCGTCTCTTAATGTGTCGAGTACCCATAAAAATAAGACAATAGGAAAACAAAGGAAAGCTGGCGTAAACGCCAGGTAAGTGCTCAAGGGGTTAATAATACAAAAAGACATAAATTCAACTAAACCTTCTTTGGCTTTACAATTAACTTTACACGTTTTAGATAAATGACATAACTTCCGTTAAAAATCTTTTCCTCGCCTTATCGAAAGGAGGTTCAATTCAAAATATTAAAAAAAACACCGACGAAATAAAGTCGTGTGTATTATACGTAAATACACGGATAAAGCATTAATAATGTTAATTCTGTATTAAAAGGCGTTTCTCGATGAATTTATATATGAATCAGAAAGAATCGAACTTTTGTTGCGAAACCTGGTTATGGATGTATAAAGTTGTTAATACATTATTCATGGTCACATTCGGGGGAGAGTCAGTCACTGCTGCACGTACTCTCTTAGCTTGATATACAATGGTCATTACCGTTCTCATATTCCTCTCATCTGTTAAAAGACTGTCAAAAAATTGGCTCATTCGATTATATTTGGACCGATATCAATCGCATGTAAATCTTAGTGAATAAGTCAAATTAGGTAGATAGCAAAACAAATTAGCCGATTAAATTCCATCCTCGAACGGTATAAAAATTGACAAAGGGACAGAAACATTCACTAGATTGAAATACTAGGTGTGTGCCCGCGGCTCTGCCCGCGTTTTTGCTTCTTCTTCATCATCATCTTCTTTAGGTGCGATAACCTAAAAAACAATTGAATGAAGGAAAATCAGAGTGTTTTGTTCATATTAGCGGTAAAAATGTACATAAGCAAAGACTTTGGTGAGAGGGAGGTGTAGGGTGAACAAGACCGCAACACCAGTCGCTGTGGAGATCTTTGAGGGAAAACCTATGTCCAGCAGCAGACGTCTTTCGGTTGAATAGAGAATTGATTGTTTAGACGTTTTAATCAGGAAGTTAGTAATACATTTAAATCTTCGTGAATTGTCTATTTTTCACAGATTTGTCGACTCGATTTGATTTTGGTAGCCATGACCCACCCCTACGTCAACATCGATTTTGTATATTTATAAAGAATAGGGTTGAACCACCACTTTCACCCTTTCAAAGGTTGTCATAATCGAATGATAAATCTAAAATTTTAAACCTTATAATTTTCTCTATATACTATTTATACTTATATGGTGATCATTAGCGACCACTGTTTATTCCGGTGTTGCCCAATCAAACACTTTTAAATTAACATTGTTGCCACAATCAGTTTCTGATCTCATCTTATAGACAATTATTACCGATAATTATGTTACTTGGGTGTCTTTATATAACAACAACAACAAAAAAATTAAATACATCATTTTGTGAATACAGACAGACGGTCAGACAAAGAACGCAACTAACGCAAGTCACTTCATACGAATTATGGTCGCTTTGTTTCAAACGATCGACGGACAAAAACATCATTTTCTATATCAATACAGCCCCGAATCGATTCTTGATTGTAATTATACACATTCGTTTAATTATACGAAATACGATTTGAGAATTAGACGAATAATATTGAGCTCTAATTAAACTCGATACGCTGTTGATCGAATACTAAAGAAAAAATACACGTAGTAACATTTAAAATTCTATATTTGAAAATACAAGGTTACCTCATTTTATCAAAACTTTATTGCGTTTTATTTTTATTTTTTTGGTCAATCAATCATTTTCACGAGTAGAGTTACTGGCAGTAAAGATAAAACGTAACATTTAAATATCGAAAGGTTTATTTGATTAAAGAAAAAAAAAAGAAACGTTGATATTTCCTGAACGGGGAGTTTAATCTATGAATCCGTATTACTTTATTATATTTAGCTTTTTGTGATATGTAGGTACCGACATACATAAAAAAGGGTGATGGGATTATGAAGGGGTGATTCTGTTTCCAGCATCAATTATTTTCGTGACTGTGTTTAGTTTTACATTTTTAAAATAAACTCGTTAAAAGATTGAAGTGATTTTAATAAAATTACACTTGAAACTGTAGCAGATAACAAATAGTATAGAAGTAGTCTTTTATATATTAATAACAAATCGATTTGCTTGTAATTACAACTCACTATTTCTCGGAAGTGTTCGTGACATTTAATCGTATTTGTGCCAATCCTTTTGCGCTCCATTTTCTAAACATTACGTTCGTCCAAATACCTGGAACAAAAACAGACCATTATGCTTTTTTTTTAAATACGTTAATGCAAAAGTGCCGTACGATTCATTTAATTAACACGCGTGTAACGACAATTAAGTTCTAAATTTAAATTTCGAACCCAATAAGATCTATCGATCGTACTTCCAAATTTAAAATCAGATAGCCGCATCCGTACTGGTCGGTACCTACGTACAAGAATGGAACGAGCATGACGATTCAAATATTTTTGAAAATGGAATATTAAGTGAAGCTATTATACGATCGAATGGATCGGAAACATATTATTAAAACGATATTTCTATGTTACACAGGATGCTCGAAAATAATTAAGTCATCGTGTATAGTGAGTTATATTTTAATATCGATAATTCGATATTATAAGTCACCGTTCGTGTATCGGGGTCAACGACTTGCGTATGCTGGCTGCGTGTGATGCTATGCGTCAAGTGACCTCTTAATACGACTTATTGGTTATTCATTTAAAGTGCACATACCGACAATAATTAAAGGCAATTCATTTCTTAGTTTTCTTTGTATGTATAAATATCTAGGCAGATTTTTTATTTATAGAAATTATTCTTACTAGATTCCTTTAAGATCTCATTTATTGATGTCTATTGGAATTTTATTAAATTGTATCGCTCACAAATAGATCGAATAAATTTCTTGTACATCATAGAAAAAACCCGTTCAATTCAAGAGCAGAAGTGATCGATAATGCAGCTATGTAACTACGATGTGGAAACATTACAGTGTCATTGAGACCGCCTATAGGAAACGCCTACGCACATCGAAACAAAAACAGATCTCGGAGAGTTCCACAAAACATCATTAAATTCAATATTTCGTTTAAAAAGCACTCCACATATCTGAACCATTAATCACTAAAACTGCCGACCTTCAAGGGGAAACATCGGAATAAAATCGCCAATCGAAATAAAGCACTTAAAGCGAAACGTCATTATCGCACAACGTAAATAAAAAAACACCAGGGAATCGAACGCAAAAATTGAATATCGAAGTCGATTTAAAAACAGAATTCGAATTTTAAAAAATAAGAGCACGCCTGAGCGGCATTAATTAAAAATTCTCGGTAGAATATTCAAAAATAGAATTCGCATTCGAACACTCCTTGTACGGACTCAAGTTTGAATTTGGAAGGGACAAAAGAAGGAGAACGCGGGAGCAACCCTTTTAGCGCTGATAATCTGTTCTTTGGCCGTGTTACGTTTCGTTTTTTTTTATTATTTTATCGTCACTTTTTTGTCCGAACCCAGATTGTACACAACATTCTTTACTTCGAAACGGAGCTTTTTAAAACTCGTCCTCCAAGATTTATTTCTTTTTATACGCTTTAATAACGAGTCCCCACGTCCGATTTAATTGACGAATGGTCACGAGCAAAATGATCAAACGATTTTAGAGGTCAATTTTGACTTGACATTTTGTAATATGCCGTTATTAATAATTACTTTTACTAGAGCATTATGAAATCGTGACCGTTGAAAAAAAATGATATTAATATACTAGTTCCAGTTACATAGATTATAAGGTAAGTTCAAATATATTACCAATAAAGGTTAGAGATATTTATTTCATCAATGCTACGTTAAGATTTCAAACGAAAAAAAACCTTATTATCTAAAGTAAAAGTAGTACTAGATGAAAATTACTTAAATAAGAATAGTAATATATTAACGTTTTTTTAAAAAAATGATTCATTAAATAGCTATCTGATCGAGTGTAGCTTAGTAAATGCAACTCGGGGTACACAAAAGAGCTAAATATTTGTCAGCGGATGGTAGTTCCAAAAGAATTGGTTCCACGTTTTTAAATCGTTTCGAAATATAAAATTATTTAAAAATAGAACGCAATCCTTCCGCCCTCGGTCGGTTCGGTTAGTGCTTTACATGAAATATTATTTTATGGAATCAACATCTGCGCCGCTGCGCCGCGCCGCCCTGCGCCGCGCTGTGGTGAGAGTGTGTGCGCCGCGTTATTATCCCAAAGCGAGGGCCGAGGGGTTTATGTACACAAGTGAAATTACTTAAAACTCATATGATTCAAGTGGACTGTAAAGTATCTTTTTTTTTGTATTTCATCTTTAGATTCATATATATGTCACTAGATATGCCGGCGGCGCCGTTCGTACTATGTTTTATTCTTTATAATCAACTAGCTATGTACCCATGGCTCTACTCGCATATCATCACTTTAATGTGTCGAGTACCCATAAAAATAAAACAATAGAAAGACAATAGGAAAACAATGGAAATCTGGCGTAAACGCCAGGTAAGTGCTCAAGGGGTTAATAATCTTTATATATAAATACGTTTTCTGTGTGTGACTAAACTCCTCCTAAACGGCTGAACCGATTATAATGAAATCTTTTGTGTCTATTTCTGAGGATTCGAGAATGGTTTAGATTCATAATTTGGTCCAATTTAATTTTTTACATATGATATGCGAACGAAGTTGCGGGCACAGCTAGTACATAAATAAATCCTGACAAGATAATAATATATACGATTTAAAAAATAATTTAAGAAGTAAATCTGTTAAATGTTTCTCAAGTCATAAGCCAACTAAAGGACAGACAGACGTTGCATTTTATATAATGCACGATTTAATTTTTTACATATGAAATGCGAACGAAGTCGCGGGCACAGCTAGTACATACATAAATCCTGACAAGATAATATAATAATATATACGATTTTAAAAATAATTTAAGAAGTAAATCTGTTAAATGTTTCTCAAGTCATAAGCCAACTAAAGAACAGACAGACGTTGCATTTTATATAATGCACGGATTTGTCACTACGTGATATCTCCAGAATATTCTGACAGTAGTCGTTTTTATTTACTGACAACACTTTCTCCATAAGAAATCCTAATATGAAAGAATTACAAAGAACACCTACAAGATTAGTAAAGTAAATATGTTTATGATCTTAAAAAGAATCATGCAAATAGGTTCATTAGTTGTAGTCAATGCTTTCTATACCTTTTATAAATATTATAGCTTCATAGTAAGTAAACCAGAAACATATTACTTGCATTTTGTGTCTCACTTGGGTCGTTGCTTAGCACAAAGTTAATTTTTAAAATTTAATTTAAAGTACATTCTTCTTTTCCGTCAATTACTAAAAGGTGTTCACAAATACACGCCAAGAATATGTTGTCAGTTTGATGACATAAGCGAATTTAACGGTTAACTTATCAAAAGTCTCTGAAACTTTATAAAATGAAAAAACGAGCATACGTTCATATAATGCTTTTTATGTATATAGTATATTCAATTATAAAGATGTATAGGTAAAATTCATTTCGTCAATTCATATGGTTGAAGAATTATATCTTTTGTCTAAAGAAATAGACAAAAAGAAAATAAATCTATGGTATACATTGTTGAAGTGATTGAGAGGATTAGTTCTCTCTCGCATAATAAAATCCGTTTTACAATCCGTTTGAATCGTCAAAAGCAGTGGTCGCCGGTTCATTTTTTAAAATTGGAACGAAAAAGTGAAACCCTTCCATTTTTAAATTGCTTTCGTCATGGCGCTCCCTTTGCCACTATTATACAATAACTACAACGGCGAAACGACGATGTGGAATTAAAAAAAGTCGTGTCATTTATCACAAAGAAATTTGAATTTAGAACTGGTTTTGTTTCTTCACGGGGCGAGGTGCTTTTATTTTTATTTATGCCAGTACGTATATAATGTTTATGTTTAGAAGATATATAATATTAGAAATGAGATTTGTAAATAAAAAGTCGCTTTAGTTTTAAAAAAAAAATCGCTTTATTCCGTTTCATCACGTGATATCCATCAAAAAAGTATTATTGTGAGATCTGCTCAGCTGTGTTAGTTTTGGGATTACGTCGTTTTTTTTATGTGACTACCCTCCATTTTAAATTTAACTCTTTTGACTATTTTAATATTTCTGGAACAATTTTGGTATAGTAGCTTGGGGCGAGGGAGTCGAGTTATGTGGGTGTTTTTTCGTTATAAAAAGGGTGTACAATATTTTTAGTTGAGGTTCTTTATAATCTCTATGCGGGCGGCGTACGTTAGAATTAATTTTTTGAATTGATTGAATCGCAGACAATGAACTTTTTTAAAGGGTTCGAACTATGGTTTTTGAAAAGAATGTTTCTATCTCTTTTATTTATTTTTAATTTTTTGGAAACGTTTAAATTCAATGGAATAACAAGGAATTCGATGCATATAGGGTGATCTATTTAATTTCGTCATAACACTGTACTATATAATAATATTTCATGACCTTAATTGGCTTATATAGATTTAAAAGACATTGATGATAAATTGGCGCGTGGGATATGGTTTTTACCATGTATATGGTGATAGTGATTCAGTCGACTTTAACTATTTTTTATACTATATAGATTCAGTACTTTGACTAAAATTTTATCTGATTTTTAGTGATGACGTTGTCCAGTATGGTAAGCGCACTAAGCCTAAAGATACTGACTCTCGAGTGATCCTGCCGGGTGACGATATTTTTATTACATTTTTCATAAAAGGAAGATTCTTTCTAAAATTTGAACCTACAGCGATCAACGCGTAACCTAAGCCTATTACAACAGAGCCATCATCAATTGACAATCGAATATAAAACAGCGAAAAAAGGGGGATATGAGAGACCAAAGCGATTATCAAAAATAATTAATGAAAATGACTTATCAAAGAATAGGTAGACGACGGTAAACAACAAAAAATAAAAACATGCTTTTAAACATAATTAAATTCGAATAAAAATAGATGAGAACGACTTAGAGAGTAGAAATGTGTTATGAAAGAAAAGGATGCGATCGGGTTTTTTTCAAATTAAGAAAAAAAAAAACAAAAACCGGGTGAACGTCCTTGCCGAGGGATGTGACGTAGAAATACGGCCGCGAACAAATCCGCTTGTTCGATATACATTAACGCTCCAACTGTAGCGTACATTAGACATCTCACGATATGGCATATTCCAAATTCAAATTATTGCCCCGAATAATCACATATTACAAAAATTTCAAACTAAAGTTAAATTGTCTCAATTTAGTCAAACTCAAACTAGTCAGAGGAAAGACGCATAAACACTTCGTGTTATGACAATGCTAGGTGTGCCCACGGCTGCAGCCGCGGTTTAAATGTTCTTCACTGCGCGTTTAATTATATACCTAACCTAAAAAAAAAACAAATTAATTAAAAAAAATGAAAGTTTTGTTAATAAATGTTCATAAGAGTAAATTGAAAAAAAAAGTAACCATCTACAAAAAAATCCGCGTTGAAAGGTAATAGACTCATCCCGATATTTTCAGTAGTTTTGAGGTGATGGTGCGTCAAGGGAACCCTATTTTCCTTATAGATACATTAGCATCTACTTTGGCTGTATTGTTTATTATCCAGACAACATTTTAAATTGAGATATTGTGATATTTCTTTAAATAACATCTTGATGCCTAGGAAGTGAAACTAAATACAAACAATTGCAATCTATATATCCTTTTTTCTAAAGATAGATTTCATTAAAAAAAGTATTTTAATGATTGAAGCTTTTTTCAGGTAATTAATTACTTTTTTTATAATGTTAGATAGATCACAATCACTTACTAGTTTTGACGAGGACAGGAGACGATGATAGCACAATACTAAGAAATAACTATATAGGAAATTTTCCGTCTCTTCTTGAACTGTTTTTTTTGCAGCAGAACCGATGCTCGCACTAGGAGAAAAAGTGTAGGGAGAAAGGTTAAAAATGCCTGGTAACCGTAACCACCTAATCAAAGAAGGCAGTTTCGTTTGGCACAGAGTTTTACTGTATCTTAACACAATTATATTTATTTCAGTATGAACACATCTTATTAGCAAATCTAATTAGTGTCACTGATCAATTATCTAAATAGTGAAATCCGCGCCTTTCCTTAACCGTAATTAACGTAAGAACCTGTTACTTCATTTTTATCAATATTCCTAGTCTAGTGAATTAATAATTAAGTATTTAAAATATGAGCCAGCAATGTATAGCGAACATAGAATAAGGTCCCACGTAATTGACAGGAAGTTTGCGTGAATGCGTTTTTGGTTCACATATCTCTTAATATATCATTATTATGTACTGTTGTAATATGATGCATTCGATACGATCGATATTTATCATCACGCCCAAGATATCAATGTAAGCAGAGTTGTTAATATAAGTAATATTAAATATTTTTTAAATTTGATATAAGGCACACTATTATAAAAACGTACACATTTTGGTACGGTAAAGTAACACTGGTTTAGTTTTGTAATAAAAAAATATTAAATAAGTAAATATCACACATGTCTCCAATCGTAATTAAGCAAACATGAACCTTCCCACCTCCATTTATGCTTAAGTAATATCTAAATAGACCCTTGACGATGACAAAAAAAAGAATCAAACTCGCCATATCATAGTTAAAGTGAATGATAAATCAAAGCATTATTTAATTAAATACACATATCTAAATGACAATTTCGAACAGCGAATAAACGGTCACGTTAAATGGTTAAAGATAATCCGGTGTTTACGATCTACTAGATCGAATTATAAGCAACGTTAACGTTAACATTAACGTTAACAACAGCTTTATTACCGTAAACGATAATAAACACAAGCGCTTTATAAGCACCGCTATAAATAATGTACGTCGATCAATTAATTGTCTTACTAATTTCATCCGTATGAGAATTTTCGATTACTAAAACTCATTTAATAAATTGTAATAACTTATTATGCCCTGTGACTCTTCTCGCAGATTTTCATAATTGTCTAATGAAATATAATATATTTATCTATTAAATTCAGCGGTACCTTGATAATTGAGAGAGCACAAGGGACTACGATCTTCTTCCCGCTCGCGTAGGTTTTTCACTAAGTTTCTAAATCATAGAGGTTAATATGGTAAAAATAATGTAGCAAATATGCAATGAGTAAATAAATGTGTTTTACACACATTAATATATACTTACATATTTATTAGTAATTGTGATATGTTGTACCTACTTATTAAATAGGAAATAAAAAAATTAATACGTTTTCTTTTATTTTGCGTTTTTGTTTATGTATATTTTTTCCATTTATAAAAATATTATAGTATCGTATCAAAGGGCTAAAATATGCGCAAAAGCAATGAATTTTAATAAAACTATGGAGCTATGTAGGCAGTGATTTTTCTAACTTCCGCCTGCCTAGCTGCCACCGTCTAGTTGAAAAATATATCTCCAAACACCAATAGATGTGTATTGACAGCATTACTTGAGAGCCTACCTCTAGGTTTTATATGTTTACCATCCTGGACCACATCGTCACTTAAGATCGATTAAAATTGTGGTCAAAGCGCTACAGTACAATAAATAAATGGAGTAAATAAATACCGAAATCAGGCCAGAGAGTATAGTATATTAAAAAAAAAAGAAATTAAACAGGCAAATTGACAAGAAACGAAATTAATAAATACGTCTGTAATAATTAATAGTTACTTAATTTTTTTTTAATTAAAAGACTTCATTCGATCGGAATTAGAATCGACATATTACAACAGGAAATCACACTAGAATTTAAAAAAAAATCTAATTTGAATATGATACAAAAAAAACAACTATACGCAATTTTCTCAATAATGAAGAAGGTTAACGCACAGAAATAGGCATTAATAAAATCATACGATATTTTGAAATAACTAAACACAAATACGTCTACCGATTTCAAATTTAGGAATACATTCAGATAACACCACAAAAAGTTTTAATACCAACATAAATGTATACAAAATAAAGTTTCGTCATTCAAATAAAACTTATTATTATTTCGCATATTATATTTTATACGAATTCCAAATTCAAAACAAACGACAGTCGGCCAATAAACGTTGAAAATTACGTTTTGTAAGTGCAATCGAACACTCGGCAGACGTCTGGCTATTTACGGAGATACGTTTTGTTATTCCAAATGTAATACAATTCCTTCGCGTTGCTTGTTACGTACACAAACATACGCACTGTTTATTATATTTTATTGCGTATCAAGACGAGTCATTAATAGTTTTATGCGGTTTTAAGTCCTATAAAAGTCCTTAAATCGTGGGAGTATTTTAATGTTATGTTCTGCTCCAGTAATTTAAATGTATCCTTTTCATTTTAACATCATATTTGTTCTTTTTATCTTTTAATACAAAAAAATATACCCATTACTTAATTTTACATTGATCATCTATTTATATTATAATATGTATATATTTCGATTTTAAGAGATTTTAACGGTCATGTGGGAAGAGAGAATGTGGATTATGAAAGAGTTCATGGGGGATGGGGATTTGGAAGCCGGAACAATGAGGGAGAGGCGATACTTCAGGCCGCTTCTGCATTCGACTTGGCAATTGTTAATACCTGGTTCCAGAAAAAGGAGCAACACCTAATTACTTACATGAGTGGACACCACAAAACCCAAATCGACTACTTTCTTCTCAGACGAAACCGCCTCAATTGGGTCAAGAATTGTAAGATTATCCCGGGAGAAAGTTTAGTTTCACAACATCGCCTACTCGTTGTTGAAGTTAAGTTGGTTGTGAAGCTCCAAAAAAAAACATGGAACCACTTCCCCGAAAAACTAAATGGCATATGTTAGAGAAGGATGAACGTGCAAAGATATTTAGAGAACGAGTGGTAGATAAAATGTTAGAAATGGGAAACATGGAAGCATTGAGTGTGAATGAGTGTTGGAGTGAGATGAGCGAATGTATAAGAAATGCAGCAAAGGATATTTTAGGAGAATCGAAAGGGAAAGGCATGAAAGGTAAGGATACATGGTGGTGGGCGGAAGATGTACAGCAAGTGATTAAGGAAAAGAAAGTAAGGTTCAAAGAGTGGCAAACGGTGGAAGAAGGAAATGACATGTTGAAAGAAAGAAAAAAAAAAAGTGAGTATGATGAATGTAAGAAAAAAGCTAAAAAAGCTATAGCCGCGGCCAAAGCAAAAGCTCAGGACACTCTGTACAGTGCATTGGAACGTCCCGAAGGCCATAAGTATGTGTATCGGCTAGCTAAAAATAGGGAAAAAAAGGCGAAGGATGTATCACATATGAAATGCATGAGGAATGAATCAGGTGTAATACTTATGGATGATGAAAAAATAAAAGATAGATGGAAAACATACTTTGAAAAATTGATGAATGAAGAGAATGACTGGAATGGACTGCTTGAAGAAGAAAAAAAACGAACATGGGATTAGTTAGGAAGATAAGTATAGAAGAAGTTAAAACGGCTGTAAGTGGAATGAAGAATGGAAAAGCGGTTGGACCAGATGGAATACCAGTGGAAGTATGGAAGGCATTAAAATTGGATGGATGGGTGTGGCTGACAATATTCTTCAATAAATTGTTGCAAGAAGAAACTACACCCGAGGAATGGTGCATGAGCTACCTTGTGCCCATCTTTAAAAACAAAGGGGATGTTCAGGATTGCAACAATTATCGAGGAATAAAGTTAATGCCACATAGTATGAAAGTATGGGAGAAAATAATTGAGCGACGTCTGCGAGAAGAGAGTGAGATTTCACGAAACCAATTTGGTTTTATGCCTGATCGCGGTACAATGGATGCCATTTTTGCGATTCGTCAAGTGTGCGAAAAGTACAGAGTGGCACACAAGAATCTGCATATGGTGTTCGTTGACCTTGAAAAGGCATATGACCGGATTCCTCGTGAAGTCTTGTGGTGGGCCCTTAAGAAGAAAGGAGTGCCTGGGAAATACCTGCAGTTGATTCAAGCCATGTACTGCAAATGCAGTACTCAGGTTCGGTCTGCTGCTGGTGTCACAGCCAGCTTTGATGTGGCTGTCGGTTTGCACCAGGGATCGGCTCTTAGCCCATACCTCTTCCTGTTAGTTATGGACGCTATTACGTCGGATATACAGGAAGAGGCACCCTGGTGCATGATGTTCGCCGATGACATCATGCTGGTCGGTGAGAGTGGCCAAGAGGTGCAAAACAGACTGGATGAGTGGCGGCAAAGACTGGAGAATTTAGGCCTAAAAGTTAGCAGAACAAAAACAGAATATTTGTTCTGCGACTTTGGCGGTATCTCCAGTCTGAAGCCAATATCACTCGGAGGAACACCAGTACCAGTCTGTTCTGAATTCCGCTACCTCGGGTCACTCTTTGCAGTGTGACGGAGAAATCGACCGCGAAATAAGGCATAGAATCAACTCAGGTTGGATGAAATGGCGACAGGTCTCTGGTGTGATTTGTGACTCCAGGATGCCCCTTAAATTGAAGGGGAAGATATATAAGTCCATCATAAGACCTGTCATATTGTATGGATCAGAATGCTGGGCTAGTAAGAAGATGGATGAGAAGCGACTGCATGTAGCTGAGATGCGAATGTTGAGATGGATGTGTGGTGTTACAAGAATGGATAAAATAAGGAATGAATATATTAGAGGGAGTTTGAAAGTTGCGTCAATGGTAGAAAAGTTGAAAGGTTCTCGTTTGTCGTGGTATGGACATGTTATGAGAAGAGAGGAAGCGCATGTGGGTAAAATAGTAATGAATATGAATGTGGAAGGATGGAAAAGTAGAGGAAGGCCAAAGAAAGTGTGGATGGAGTGTGTAAGAAATGACATGAAAGAAAAAGGAGTGAATGAAGAGATGACGGCTGATAGGGACGTATGGAAGAAGAAAACATACTGCGCCGACCCCAAGTGAGTTGGGAAAAGGCAGGAGAATGATGATGATATATTTCGATGATTTTTAATCAATTTTCTGTTCACAACTGTAATTAATGAAGTAAGTACAAGATATTATTGTTCTTCGTGTTATTATGACATATATTCATTACTTATGGTTCGCCTAGGATGATGGTAATTTGATTATAATAATTATTGAAAAACAATTCCAGTTTCCAAAATATTATATATAATAATAATATCACTAATAGTTCGTCAATAGATTATTAGCTATTAAACAATTTAAAAGATAATCGGTTAATAAATAGAGGACAAAAAGGTAATGAAATTTTTTACACGGTATAGGCTCAGTGCTTTGACCACAACCTCACCTGATGATAAGTGACGATGCGGTCCAGGTAAACCATGGTAAACATACTAAGCCTAGATACTGGTTATTACTGGTTACTTATGTGATGCCGCCCGGAACACACCTATTGGTATTTGGCGACAGGTTTTCGAACATGAGGGTGGTAGCTACCCAGGCAGGCTTATTAGAAAATACCCTACGACCATGCTATGGTTTCCTCACGATTATTTACTTCACCGAAATCTCAGGCTGATTTTAGAGTTGTATAGGTGGATTTGAACCAGCCTCCATTGACGTGGAATCCGGCCGCACTATCCACTTCGCCATCAACGCTTTACTTATTTATAAAAGATACATATGCTTAATAGAATTATAAAACGATATAAACAAATTGATTATTTTTTAGTTATTTGTTATTTCCAAACAACATCAGACTAATAAAAATGTAATAAATTATGTGAATTCAAAGTGCGCAGACTCATAAATAACAATAATATTTCGTCGACTTAAAATAGTGAATATTAATTAATTAACTCGCGTAGAAGCACGCCGTGTATTTCATTCTAATCGGAGTTTCTCGTTTTCGCATAACGCGCGGGAATGCACCTGTCCGGCACTCTGTTACGGCTGGTGTTGCCAGATTGCGTTAGGAAAAATCAGAATTTTGATGTTACAAAAAAAATGAGTGCGTTAACACGGTAACCCGTTACGTGGAGTTGCAGTAAAACTCCTTTGTTACACGTTTTATTAGATTCTCCTGTATGTATCTATCTATGTAACGGAGCGTTCGAACTCGTTTTTCTTTGACTTTAAAACGTCGTTTAATAATTCAAGATTATCCAATTACCTTGATCAGGATCTTGTGTCAGATCTAGTTTCATCATTTGAAATAAAAATGTACAATATACCATCTAATGAAAATAAAGGAAAATATGTTTTCCAGCGACGTTGACATGACGTGTTCTCCAATATTGTGGCATAATCTTATGAATTAAAAGAATGCAACAAATCAAATATTAGTAAAAAATAATGAATTTACTTTATGAAATTAAAGCGTATTTTTGTTATGTTTTTATAATCTATTAAAAGAGCGCCACTATATCCGAACTGGACGTATACGATTTCAATTTAATTGGACTGCTGACCATCTCCAGAACCGACTGCAGATCAGACAAGCCATCCGAATATCAGAAAACAGTTAATAAAAAAACAAAACAATCTAAATACGACTACGTGTGTATGTTAGGAATGTAATTTTTATTTTACGAGCTAAATTTCCTTTTAAATCGTCTATTACATTACTATTCAAAAAAAATTAAAAACATGACTCCATGATCTGTCTTTTTAATCAAATAAAGGTTTTAACTTTTAGTGTTTTGATTAAATCTCCTACATAGTTTAGTTAGATAGTTTTCTAGGTTGCCAATTAGATGTATGAATAGTGCCATTATCATAATTCATTGTGACGAATTTCTTATATTAAACTGGGGCGAATTAAATGTCACGTAATGAATCTACGTGTCGCGATAATCTAAATAAAACACGAAACAGCTCGAGAATGTGTGAACGCATGGCAACACCAGTTATAACGCACGCACGCTCTCTGTATGCGAAATGCGTTGTTTAGATGTTATTGTGTTGCCTTCAAAATGTGCGTTTCATATTTACAGTGGTTCTATGAGTAAATTATTTTCTGTCATTTTTATATCTTTGCTCCGAATTGAACTTTTCCGCTCCAAATTAATGCAATTATGTAAACATTAATTTTAACAATAAATTGCTACATAATTATTTTCATTGTTTATTTTAGCTAAATTCATTCATATCATCTTTTTATTTTTATTGGGGGTCAACTTTTATGAGGAAAATTAAAATATGTAAATTAATTTCGATCGATTTTATCTATTGATCATGATTTAAATTTGTAAAACTGTAAAAAATAATAGTTTTATAAAGAATAACAAACCTAAGCTACTGCGTACCACGCACAATAATAGACTACGCGGAAAGCGAAACGATAAATCTATGTGCATTTTTCGCGAACGCATAAAATCTGAACGCACCTATTATTGAATTCGAACAAAACCTTTAAAAGTATACTCATCTCTGTCCAGCAGAGTACATGACCGTATAGTTCTCTTTCTACCGATGCACGCGCCGCTATTGTGTCTGGTGTGACTTGACGATCATCCCCTCGCTCTTTCCACCGCCATAACTCCGTCCCTATCGTGCGCGTGTCAATGCAGTTTATTGTAGACGTTAATGGCTCTGATTACAAATGTAAATTTTCAGCGCGCGACGGCGTTGGTTGGCTTTTTTCTGTTCGATTTCTCTTTATGGTATTAAATTGTAGCAGAAATTAATATCGGATCTTTATAAGTTGTTGAAAAAGGACAAGGGTGATATTTATGTGCGCTTGCTTTAAACAACCAAAATTTTTTTGAGGTATTTTTATTTTATTTATAAATAAAAAAACTTCATGGAATAGTGTGGAATATTAAGTTTTTGTTTAAATTGTTAATCCGTTAAAAAGTTAACGCGTTTGTACATTATTACTTTTAATGGTTTTGATGATTATTGAAGAAGAAAAAAAAAACACGATATTTTCATTAAAATAGACACAATTAACAAAACAAGCACTAAAACCCTAAGCCTCGTGACGGCCATTTACCTATTATACTCGCATCAGATCATTTTATTTATAAAATACGTCCAATTTCATAAGACATATCAGTTCTGTAGATTTCTCTGTTGAACATTAAGAAGTTATTCAACGGCAGGGTAAAAACGGGGGTCTAACAACGTTGGATGCGTTCACAACGGTTTCCCAACTGAATACCATTCGCAAAAGATCTCACACGGCTGCCAATTTTCAGAAAGACAGAGCTAAAATAATTGCTGCAAACGCGCCCTATTTCTAGCCGGTGCACAACAGTTTATATAGATTTAAATCTAGAACATTATTATCCGGCTGTTTGTTTTACTCATCGAATGTTACCTACTCTGACTGTTAAAACGAACGATAAAACAAATTTTCAAATTTGGAACGTACATATTATTCTATTTTAAAATAGGAAAAATGTAACAAATACTATGTGGTACCAATAACTAAGAAGATCCGTTTTGAAAAAAGAATCGATTCAATTTTTGCATTACATTATTAAGCAGCCGCAGTTGGTAGTGGCTGTCTATAATAATAAATAAAATTGAAATGTCTGTTTGTAATTTCAAAATTATTTTTTTTACTAAATATAATAGTTACGAATGTATACACGATACAAATATCAAAAATGCAATTTTTAAAATTTTTAGTCTGTCGTCTGTTTGTTCCGAGTAATCTGCGGAACGGTTGGACGGATTTTGACGGGACTTTTTTTTGGTAGATAGCTGAAGTTACTTCGTGTAACTGAGGCTCAACTTTAATTTTTCGAAAATAAGAGTTCTGCGTCAAAAAATTAAAACCCATACATAATTGAATAAAATTTGATTCAATGTACAGTTTTACGGGCATGTGCTATAATTTATGAGAAATATTTTTACTTTATCTTAGTACTAAACAAAATTAGGGTTTGTATAAAAAAAATGCAGTGAAGCATACATGAAACGCGGGCGCAGTCGCGTGCACGTAGCTGGTTATAAATATATTACTTTTCGTAGATGAAATCTCTTAAGTTATTTCAAGGAAGTAATGTAAAAATAATTGTCTTATAAGAAAATGAAATGTTTTTGTTTCTTGCAATTCGTTTCAGTTTGTCCACTTCGAAGCGGATTAAAAAAAAAAACAATCTTTCAAATAGATTTCATCTTATTAGTATACTAGATGACTAGAGATTATCGGATTCCTATTAGAACAAATCACGGTATGAATAGTCTTATGACCCGGCAGTAGATAGTAAAGAAACCAAAGAAAAACCGATCAATATATATAAAAATAAGTTTTCTATTTAAAAAAAAAAAACGCGAACAAAGTCGGCTGTATAACTCGTACTTGTACTTAGCAATGTTACATCGTCATTACAATCATCGAATTAAAACAAAATCACTTTCAAAGGGATATTGGTAAATAGATGTAAAATTTGGCAGTAATGCGTTGGCATAGTTACAATATATGTTTCAAGGAATCTGATTTCGGTATATGCATATTTTTGTGTAGCATTTCGTAGTGCGTCGGTTGTGCAGCGTGACATTTTTCCATCGTCCGCGTCATTCAAACTTGATAGGTACGTCCTAGTTCGTAAAGTTGTTGTGTAAAATAGGCAATGTGTCAATACAAATAAAACAATATAAAGTCAACCTCCTATAAGCTTGTACCGACTCGAAATTTAAAATACCCGATTTCAAACAGACTACGACAACCAGAGCCAGGTTTGGTGAAATCCTGCTTGAATCATTCTGATATTATGTATGATAATATAAAACAACGTAACAGAAAATCTACATCGTGGCAATATATAAGGCTGTAAAAGTTTCTTGCGCGTCCATGACGTACAAGACGTAGTAGCGTTTAACAAATTGTTCAACAGCGGGTCCATGAGCGCCGAGTTAGACGTGATAACTCGGTTCCCAAATATCGCCATGCAGTTTCCATGTCTGACGCGTAGCTCCACTCATCCATAATAAATGGCTAAGATCAAGCCACGCGGTTTATCCCTCTCTTTTTAAAACCCACGGACGCTTAGAACACAGCGTGTACTTATCACGAATTTTCTCCGCGATCGGCGTCAGATAGGTGTATTTCTTGTCCAGGAAATCTTTTTGAAACCTAGTATGCGCAATCCCGAGATTGCGAATTACAAGACTGATAGGACGCCTGAAAGGGGCGGTGGTACCCTTATTTATTATAAACGGTCACTTTATTGCCTGCCGTTAGTAGCTCCACAACTCACCAACTTGGAAGTTTCAATATGCCGTATTGGTATGACTGGCATACATTTGCCCCTATAAAGAACTCTTAAATACAGATCTCGAGACAATTCTCGCCTTAGGCGATTAAGTGCCGGTGACCTCAATTGCGGGCACTCATTCTGGAACAGTTCGCGTGACATTCCCAACGGGAGAAGATTCCCGCGCTTATTACAGGTGCTCGGTTTAGAAGTTATCACACCTTTAAAACCAACCACTATCAAGCGAACTGTCGCCCGTCAGTCTTGCTAACTGTGCGTCTCATACAAGTGGTACATGAATTGCCTCCGACCACCGTCCATTCATAATATAGTTAGGACAAACGGATGACTATAGTGTCAACCCGCGAGTTGTAAAAGTTACGGACTACTACAAACTCGGCCATTATTAAAAGGATCCGAAGTTTAATAAACCCTGGCACACGCTCGCAGTCTTCTTCGACGTCGCTAAAATATTCGCCAAGGTCTGGCACACACAGGTCTTGTTTACAAACTCACTGAGCTAGGAATCCCCGACACTCTATTCCACATAATATAAAAATACCTCAAGGATCGTAGCTTCCGCTATATAGTAGAGAACGCTCTCTCTATAGCCCGCCCAATATGTGCAGGAGTCCCCCAAGATTCCATTCTGGTGCCTTTCGTTTTTAATCTTTATCTAGCAGACCTTCCTACACTCGAAAGAGTCCAGCTAGGGCTTTACGCGGATGACACAGTTATTTATTATGCTTTTCGTAGGAGAATAATCCTCCGAAAATACGTCCAAAGAGCCGTCGACGATCTCAGCTCTTGGTACTTCAAGTGGCGTATCGCGATAAACCCGAGTAAGAGCACCACGATCATGTTCGATAGAGCCCGCTCGATTAAACCCCCTCGCCCTATCATGTACACAGGTACGGAAAACCCCTACAACAACGAGGTTAGGTACCTAGGTATTCATCTAGACGCCAAAATGACTTTCAACGTTCACATTAAGAAAGTCAAGTGCCAGACCACCATGGTGCTAAGCCGTCACTACCCCCTTTATAGCTCTGAGAGTAAAATGCCACTCCGCCATAAAGTTACCCTGCACAAAATGGTGGTTAGAACCATCATTACGCACTGCTCACCCGTGTTCGATCACATTAGGAGTTCCCAGATGTACACTTTACAAAAGATTCAGAATCACTTTGTAAGGAAAGCTGTAGGCGCCCGATGGTACCAGAGAAATCTGGATTTACACAGGGATCTGGATCTGCCGACCATCAAGTCCGTCCATCAAGACACAGCCGAACTCCCTCAAAGTACAAGCCGTCTTGTACTCATCCGACCCGAATGCGATGCGATCTGCCCACCATCAAGTCCGTCCATCAAGACACAGCCGAACTCCCTCAAAGTACAAGGCCGTCTTGTACTCACCCGACCCGAATGCGATGCGACGACCGCGTAACATCTTGACCGACCGCAAAGGTAACATAACTCGGATGAATAGGATCTTCCCGCATAAACTACGTTTACTTGCGTGCCAGCACCTACACCCACCAAACCGGCGTTACCGCCACCGGGGACGGGCGGCTAACTTTGCTCCTGCACACAGTCCTCCTCCGGGTCCTCGTCCGGTGGCGACCCAACACGTGCTCCGTTCTCCAACTAGGGAGACTCTTGACGTTGCCACCAGCGCGATACAGTGACGCTGACCATGCATTACACGCACAACACTGCATATATACTCCTGCATATAACGCGTATATAAGTCCTGTAAGGAACCTTTTTATTTTTTTAAATAAAAAATGTAGGGATTAGCTAGGATTAAAATTCCCTGGGAATTTTTACACTCAGGTAACGGCCAAGCCGAGGTTTGTACCATTTTGGTGCATTTGTGCTAGTTACCTTTTGCGGGCGAGTGCCTTCAATACTCGCCCCCAAAGTTACGGTGAAGCTGTAAAGGACCTTCCAATCAACAGCATTAGCTAGGTTAAAAAAAAAGAAAATACTAATGCTTCATGTAATAATTAAGTTCTATTGTGAAACTTATAAGATTGTAACAGTGATATTTGCCTTAAACATTGCGATGATGCTAATCGTCCGCATTAGACATGATATTATATATCATACGGAGGTGACAAGAGTCAATCGCACGAGCCTATCCATCCGCGTTCATATTTACAGCAATAACCGGACGCCAACAATTACATTTGCACACAATAACATTCAACGTTGTGAAAGAAAGCAAAATAAACGGCTTTTCTAAATTCGAATACAAAGCGACGTTCGAAATACGAAAACGTATCGGCCAATAGCGCGCTAGAGCGTATGCCAAAATGCCAACATGTGACGAACAATTAGGAATGCGCTCTATTCCAAATTCAAACGAGTGTAGCATTTGAATTTGGAATAAATTATAATTGTAACAATCTTGCGCATTTCAACAATGTACCTACCTATCTTTTTTAAATTGTTCAATTTTCGAATGAGGATTTATTAGTTTTAATTATAAATAGGTGGATAGGATTTATACGAAGCCGTATTTATATACTTACGTTTAAATGTCAAATGAACAATGTGTATGGCAGTTTATATTTGGGATTGATGACTAAGAACAAGTAATCCGTGATGTTGTCGGAAGGCGGAAAGTTGGTTTCGTAACATTATGTAGGTACTTCTCTCTCTCGTATGGGAACGTCAGATTACCGAACGTCATTATATTTTCGGTAAACGATACGTATCTCTGTCCGTAGTCGACGTTGCGTTTAATAGTTTAAGCACAGTAAGTATTCGGTCGGGCGCGGGTTAATCTTGACTGGCAACACCAATTTCACTCGACAGTTGATTAGATCTAATTCTTTTTTTTAATCTATACACTCATCTACACACTGATGCAGATTTTTTTAAATAAACAAACGTGATCGAGTACTTATACGTTGATTATTGAGCTTACAGTTTTAATACCAATATATGAGGTTAGTATTGAAATAAAGAAATAAATAAATTAAGTTTTTTTTTATGTTTCTAGACTTGAAATTTTGTTTTAAAAGTTATATACAATTGATAGAAGGTTTCGTAAAAATAAAATACCTATTTTGGAGGTTGTCTTGTGATCGTAAATACATCATATTATAACGAAAACTGTTTGCTTATTGCATCGTTATAATATTACTTAATCTATGTTAACAATAACTTTTTTCTGAAAGGAATCTCACTTGAGCAAACTTTAAAGAGAATTTTTAGGACTAGAAAATAATAAAAAAAATTGTATAGATATACAATGTTTTATGTAATGATTTTGTGAAGTGTTCTTACGTGTTTGAAAATATTCATATTCAATAAAGCAGAATTAAATATCCAAATATTATTCAAAAAATGTCTGACGCAGATTAAGTGGGTATATTTGGATATCGATATGTTTTTCTTTATACCTATAGAACATTACAATTATAAATCTATTTAGTAATTATAATTAGGTATTTAAAACTTAGTGTAACTCTGTAATACACCATGATATTCGTCATATACATTATTATAATTTAAAACATTAGCAAAACGTTTTAGTCGAAAATAAGAAATTAATTAATACTTGTTTAGGAATGAGAAACGAAACGTTTAGAAAAATGTTAACAATAAAACAAAACAATACACACACACACCCCGATCCACGAACCGTAACAAAACACAGAAAAATATGAATACCGATTGGAACGCGGCGTGGAAACAAAAGATGGCGGATTTAATGAAATGAAATAAAAATATAAATTCTTCGTCGTTTTTTTTAATGCATAACGAAGCGAGAATTCTTACATTTTTAATTTGGTCGCGCGGAATGGGGGCGAAAAACGGACAAATTCCAGATTCATAAGCGAGTCGGGCGAAATCTGTTATGGCTCCCGGATTCAGAGCCACTGGCGACTAATATTCATTTATATTGAAAATCAATTCATAGCGCGCGCCACGGCGGGGACCGATTTATATACAACACATAGATATAATGACTACTATTTATTTTTTACCATTTTATGAATTATTGGATCTTATAATGAGAGTATTTTAAGTCGTTTCATTATTACTTTTTCACGCCTCTTGTTTGATAATGGATATTAGAGATATTTATAGCCCGGTTTAATATCAGTCGGCTCTGTTCGAATTTGTAAAAATTTTATGTTGACATGTAGTTTTTAACATTTTGTTTTTGTATATGTGTTATACAAAAATACAACTCAAAGATTAATCATAATTTTAGAGAAAGATTAAGACAAATTTTTAAGATTTAAACAAAAATAAAAGTTAAACAACCCCTATACTTATAAGTATTGAAAGTATATGATAAAAATAATAAATAACCAAACAAAATTCAGACATAGTTTAAAACATCATTTAACTAAAACTTTTTCAAATATTTCATATATCTATTTCGTTAATCAAACGTCACTTCCTCTAATTCAAAATTCAAGTATGGAACGTTCAATGAAGAAATTAAAATTTATGAGTGTTCTAAATATGAAAGGGAGAGAAAAAAATCTATGAAATGAATCGAGGCGCGCATTCATAACGTCTCAATGAAGTTTTCTATTTAAAACAGCATCCATTCTAAAATAAGGATTACAAAGCAATTACCATGAAACATGGAGTAAGTGAACACAGAAAGTATAAACCGCTCGTCTGTGCGTTTTAAAACATAACATCAATAATATCGCTTATCTTCCTTCAGTTTGTGGGCACTCAAAACGTCTATTTTTAAGTCAAATATGTATTGGATCGGCGGATGCCGAGGTAAATGTAAAAAATCACGTATCTCCGAAGGCGGTTATGATGGAAATGATTGATTTTATTGCTCCACGTTATACTGTATTGATGTTTTAAAATACTTGTTTTATACAAGATGGGTTGTTTTTTATTCGTTTATATATATACTTTTTTCTCTCCTGTCGAGTACTGTTTCTAGTTGTTGTTCATAACGCTATATGCGAATGACTTTTTACTTATGTGGCATAGTTTTCTGTTATTGAAATTTTAATGTAAATATTTAACATGCGTTTTTTTTTTAATGTCGAACACGCTGAAATATTAATTTTTGAAGTGAAAACAAATTTAGCGGCTTTGATCGATTCTCGGTAGGGTAAAACTTATTAGATTCAGGTTACCAATGCTATGTCTTCTACATGCATGCTACATTATGCCAAGTACAAGATGGCGTTTAAGTTCTGATGCTGAGAGCAAATAAAATTTATTTTTTCGGAGCGCAAATAGATATAAAAACCAGACAAATGTTAAATGTTAGGCTATGTTAATAATTTCAATTTATTTATTTCAAACTATTTATAACATTTAAACATTAAAACAACAGTTTTTCAAAAGTTTCAAGGAGTATTCATTTCTGTCGGTAGTCCCTATGGCCGCCAGTTTTTTTTATCTTGAGCTCGGTTAATTGTCTGGACCTAATCTGATAAAAAATAAAGTAGTATCCAAGAACGATGACGTCACACGATCGATGTGAATCTTATGGCAGTCGCCATCATAACGTCGGACTTCATCTACCACGTCTAAAGCCTGTTATGTAGCTCAGGACATACGCTTGCTCATCTTGGAAAACGGCGAGCCTTAACATGTAACTATGACAGGGGTTTTCTTCAAGTGTGGTAGGCACGATCCAATCGGATACGGAAAGTTACCTCTCAACACCACTTATCTTAAATTACATGTGTTTTTAATTTTTTTTTTTTTTCAAACCTAATACTATAATTCTGATTAGCAAAACATCCGCTTGTTCATTGGTATTTCGATCTGCCGTAATCTATTTTTCTATCCTTTTGTACACAAGAAAACTCGATAAAGAGAACTTAACCACTTTATTGACAACTTCAGGAATGACTGTATGGATTAATTCCTTCGCCTCTCTTGTTACTGGCAAAAAAAATCTTTATTCAATTCGGTCTCTTCTTCTTCTCCTTAGTTAATGGCAATTTGTGTACACACAATTTGTGCCAATGTCATTGAGGTAAGATTTATAATCTTGTATCACCGTTACCAAGCTCGAGCAAAACGGTCTCCCATTCAGCTCGAACTTTCCATGGAGCTTTATCGGCACCTCAGAATGTATGCTACGCGTTGACTTCTATAATAAACTTAACTTGAACATATAACTAAACTATATCACACAAAATGCCACCAAGATTACCTGATATAGAGTCAAATACACAAGTTTAATGAATTAAAGAAAACAACTGCTACATGTCCAACTGAGATCCCGCCAAAAACTGCCCATTCGGTCTCTCTAAGATGCCCCTTATGAACGTCAAAATACTACCACCGGTTCGCCAAACAACCCGAAACAGCCAGTAAGAAACTCGTTCTAGTTTTTTTTAATATCTTTTACATTTAATATAAATTATATAATTTATAATAATAAGCAGTTTTAGTGATTTCACAGAGATGAGTGGTTTTTCCAGACATCTGTTCAACTACAACTATCTTTATGTTTCAAAGCGATATACCATTGACTTTATTTTCCTTCAGTTTTCCTAAAGAGTACAAGTTAATTTTGGAAGTTAATAAAATCGTATAATAAATGATCAGTTCTCATCTCTCTTCAGATTAGTCTCTCTTTCTCTGACACGATTTCGTCGTAATTTTTTTTAAAGCAATAAATAAATGATAATATTCTATTAGTTTGGTATGGATCTACTCACAATAAGTATGACTATTTCGAGAGAACATCTGGTGAACTTTGACGTGTACGCATTATGCGTTATTGGGATTTTTAAATACATACATCATTAACACGCTTTATAATATTATTGTGTAAACTTTACTCAAATAAAAATGTCTGGTAAAATCTTTGAAGTTACAATGAATCATATAGATTCATTCGTTAAAATGTGTTTTAAATTGGTTAATAACCGCCAGTTTTTAAAACATTGGACGGTTTAATTTATTTTTTAATCATTGATAAACTTAACAGTGGTTTCCAAACATAAATGACCACCATCCCTTTAGTATATTATAAGTCGGTGTGTTGAGAATATTTTGTATAAGAAATACAAAATTTAACTATGGTTGTTTATACATTACTATGGCATAAAAATTAAAAACCAAAAAATAATATTCCAATTTCAAATCTTCGTTCCATATGAAACTTGGTATTCGACAACTGTCACGCGGCGCCTCAATATACAAAATTATATTCAAATTTCGAATTGACATTCGATTCGATGAAAATCGTCACTAGCCAGTAAAACACGTCAATGACGGCTCAAAGTCCGTAAAGCCAGTGTTTAGGCCACAATGGCGGGCGTGGTCTTCGTGCTAGCGGCGAATAATTACACCCCCCTTTGCCTCCACCCGCATCTCTCAGCGCATTGTCTTCTAAGATGTGTGACCCTTGGTGAAGTGCTAATGTGATAATAATTTAGTATATACATAACTAACTTTTGTATGCTCAAATACTCATACGTATTTTGTCTAACACCTTCTCCTACTTTACCGCCTTTGATTTTATTTACGATATAAATGATCAAGTTTATTTCGTTACTGATTGTTTTTATAATAATATGTTAAACTACAGTATAAATCGACGTATTTCGAATTATCGTAAAAAGACTTTTGTTGTGTTAAAAGAAGTTAGAATGGTACAGTGGTTAGATACAGCGTTAATCGGCTTGGATTCAAATGTTATTCGATAATGAGTAGGATAAATACGATTTCCATGAAACTATAGTATAGTTGCAGAATATTTTATTATGGTTTACCATATTTATGTTTGAAAATCTGTCGCCAGGCTCTTATAAGTAATTTCCGTACATCGTCCATTATCATCAGACAATATTGTGGTTAAAGCTTAGTATTTATATAAAAATATAAGTATTGTTTATTGTCTGTACATAACCTATAAAATTGTTCATTATTTGCTCATACAAAACACTTTCTAGAAATTATTTAAACATGTTTAAATAGTAAATGTAATGAAAAAGTTTTATTTGTAAATCGATATACAGGTCAAGTTTAAAAAGCGTGTTACAAAGAAATAAACTTCATTCAAATATCGAATGTCACAAATCCTGGCTGTTTAGACATTACCGTAAACCTATTATAAATCGAATACCATTTTTTTTTGTTATCTATGAGACATGCGTGTTCGTAAAAGAATGTGGCGGCCACCCCGCTCGCGTTATTGCGAATACGTGAAGGTGGCGCGTGCCGGTCCCTCGCGTTCACAACACAATACAACTTACGTAACACCGGACAACGCGACTAGAATTAGCGAAACGCGATTTCTCTATCACACCTATCATAATGACAATACAATAGGTAGAAAAAAAATTTATTGGCCTATAAAAAAAACACCACGTCTAGACGTTTTATACGTTAAAATTCCCTTCGACTCAAACGGAAAAAAAGCTGATGGGAGTAGTGGTCTTCTTATCTCGGAACCCGACGTTCTAAATTTGAAATATCATATAAGTGAAGCAATTGGAAAACGAAACTGGCAAGTTCGTATTACGGGCGCTCGTTCCAAATTCGAAATTCGAATGTATATTCAGATATCGAGCGACCCGAGATGGATTATGACGAGACGTTGCTGGAACAACTTTTTTTTTTTCATTTCTTCGACAATTTTTTTTTTTACTTATTGTTAATAGTGCTGGTCATTATCAACCACAAAAATTAAATTCATATAAGTTAATAAAACCTACTTTTTATCATCCACACCAAGGGACGCGGCGAACAATCTGCCAAGCCCTTCTAAAGACTAAAAACTATTTTTTTTTGTATCAGTTTTTCACATGACTACATAATATTTGAATTGCAAATAGTATTATCAATCATTATCCATTAGTTCGTTCTGTTTCTACGCTCACAAAACCGCACCGTACCAAACACGAAACATTCAATCAAGTGAGAATTTAAATAAAATATTACTCAAACTTATAAAATCATAATCTAAGACGTGGCCAGCTCGTTTCGGCGATATGATCCCATTGATTGATGGGTGACCACGCTGCGTGTGGACCCGACCGGCCGGTTTACCTTGACATGTGCTTTTTAATATTACCCGCGTTCATACGGCTCTAAGTAAACTGGTCGTTATGCTTTTCTAGTGTGTTGACCCCGAACCGTGGCATATACTAACCCGTACAATGTTTTGAACTTAATTAAAAAAAAATGTATGTAAAAGTATTTATTATGTGTTCAGACTACACGCCCCTGAGTTTGTAGAATAGAATTATGCTTTATATTTTACTGTGTGATGTATTATGTAATCAATTACACTGTATACGAATGTACAGTTGACAAAAAAAAATTAACACTAAGAAAAACAATTGATTTATCGCTATATAGTAAAAAATAATAATAAAACAAAATGCGAAATATATTCGGATACACAAACAAAACTATTAATTTTAATTCCCCAAAACAAAAGCATTATTTATTAGGCAAAAGTTTATAGTAAAATCTCCATAAAATTTTGAAGTAGATCATTGAACTTCATTTTATTGCAAAAATCATTGTCACTTATACTAGGTTAAAAAATTATGGACAGCACTATCATTCTAGTGCTTCAGGTTCAAATTCTCGTTTGTATCTCGAACGTTTTGATGTAATTAATTTGATATAAACGATGTTGTGAGTAGAGACATCGTAAGGAAACCTATTAGAAACATTTTACACATATTAAGAAAGACAAATAATTGCAGCAATTGTTTGACACGCCAGTTTCAGACACTCTCATGAATCTTGCCGCAAAATAAATTCACCATAATGAAATAAAGTATCTTGAATCGAACACAATCGTAGACAATCAAAATGGATGTCAGTTTACATTTTAAAATTTCGAAGGTTCAAAGTAATACGAGTATTGCTAATTTATCTGGTATTTACCTAATCTCCTGCCGCTGATTTCGGATTCGTTATGACGTAACTTGTTAAAAAAACAAACCATATACCTTTTTCTGGATAGAAATATTTTTTCATAATCAATTTTAGCAATGTGATATGATGTTATAAATAATTACACTACCTAAATACATTTACGGCAACACTGAGATCTAAAGAAGGAAACGGAAATGGATTGGTTGGTGTACTGTTATTTAATATAACTCAAAACAACTTTTTAAAATGTAAAAAAGTAGTCTTATACAATCTTCGTAGAATTGTGCAAGTTGAAAAGAAAGTATAACAAGATGATTCATTGTGTTTGATCCTTAACATGTATTAAGTAGTGAATCAGTTAATTGCGCATGATCTGATATCATTCGTTCTTCCTTTGGGGCTCGCATGCCTTGTAACGTATCATCATTCTCGTTCTATTTTCAAAAACAGAAATTTGAATATGAACCGAACGAATGGTACATTTGAAAATGGAATGCTCCCCGTGTTTGTAATTCGTCTGTTTGAAAAAATGGAACGTCTTGTTCTTATTATGAATGCGTTAAGGATGCGCAAGAGCATGCGTCTGACGGTTTAGTAACTGATGCATTAATGCCTCGAATGATCTTTCTTTTTATTTTTTTATTTATTTACATCTTTTTTTTATTATTCTTCTTTTTGTTCGACGCCCGGAGATTGGTCATTACACATCTGAATATGTGTTCCCGACAAAAAGTCGGATCACGATTCGGTAAAAAGCCGAAACGAGTCTTATGATGTAAGTGGATGGCAAACGTGCTCTTTATGTTATTAGAATTTCAAGTTTCCGGATCGATTTGAAAGTTTAACGGGGCGAAACTATTTGCTACGAGCCGTTTGTAAGTAAATTGATTTTATTGAAATTTCTAAAACTAACTTGTGTCTATTATATTAAAAAAAGAAATCTCATTTTGCCGGGTATTAACTTTCCAATTTAGCGCGCGAAGTTTGTGTGGTAAGGTTGGCATCGGCATCACAGCCTTGTTTTATAGCATGAACGTTTTACGAGCGAATAGTTACGGTAATAATTTTTAGAAAACGTCATTTTTGATATATATTTTAAAGGCATACATTAATTTAAACGGAGGCGAATTTTTCCCAACGTGAACTATATTTTTTTTAATGTGTCGAGTACCCATAAAAATAAGACAATAGGGAAACAATGGAAAGCTGGCGTAAACGCCAGGTAAGTGCTCAAGGGGTAAATTCATACACATTCTTCAACTAAACAGTATTCACTTTAATTATTTAAAATAGTGACCGTGACTTCCGTAACGCATTGAAACTTCCGTTATAAATTTCGTGTAAGAAGTTTTAATTGAAAAAAATATATACTTCCTGACACTGGCAACCGAATCAATCAATATATACGAAAAAAAAAAACTCAAGTTACGACACCGCTCCGGCTCGTCCGTCCTCATAATTAAACTCCACATATTCCTTAAACACGAGAATTAACCCCAATTGAGGGACCGCTCTATTTAAATTACTCGTAACGTACTATTCAGCTTTCTGGAAGCGTGTGACAGACACGTCACTAATCTATCTACCAGATGTGAGGGTGTCTAGCGAGCTACTGCGTTTAAACCTATTGCATCATTATTTAAACTTGACCGTTTCCTTGCATTCGTACTACCGATGAATTCCATTTTTGAATTTAAAAACACACAAATATTTGTCGAACGAAGCACGGAGACGATGCTCGATAAATATTTTTTTTTCTTCTGACTAATGAGAATTCCATTTTCGACTTTGAAAGATGTTTTGTTTTATTGCCGTATTGAAATTACTTTAAAAGGATATTTTTTAATAAGCTAATTCATTTTTATGTCGGGGCCAAAACAGATTGTTCAAGTGATAAGCTTTTATTTGACGTTTATTTTTCATCGATTAAACTTCATAATGATATTAAGACGTACATATATTGTCCCCCGGATTTATTTGGAATTAGTCGTACATTCTGTCAGATAAAATAAAATTATTACAAACGGAAAGCTATAAAAAAAATCAAAACATAAAATTTAGTTTATTAATATTATTATTTTAATTTCTTATAACAGTTTTTAATTTACGTTAAACCGGAGAAAGAAGTTTAAGGTCGCGCTTCCTGTTTTTCAAACATTGTAATACTTTTATTCTGTTTAGAACTGGAATGGTGAATGGATTTCCGTTTATACGTTTATTATAGTACATTGGAATTAATTTTATTTACATCAAAATGAAGACACTATTGTGCCGTGTGTGTGGAGTCATACAAAGTCATAAAATTATCATAATCCTGACAAGTAATAATCTCATATTTGAACCGGAGCCGGCGCGCCGGCCATCTTTAAAAACAATGAACGTTATTGTCTCTGCTTAATTCCATTTTTGAAAAAATAATCCATTTCGCATTTCATCGTGAGTGCTACAATGATTATTCGCGCACGTTTGATTTTCATTCTTAACCTCATATAAATAAAGTATAAATTACATTGTTTTAACGAAGTGCAGATGTTTTCTCAAAATATTTGCTCAATAAAAACATGAGATCTTAACACGTTGAATGAAGGTTCAGAATATGTTATTAATTGGTTTACGAGGAACGCATACGCGCTGTAAGGGACAACAAAATTACACGAAAGAGAGGGTATGAATACACGGTCTTTCAGTTTACTTATTGTCATAATTATACGATGACAATATTTATAACATTTTATGGATAATAAAATACAACTTACACCCGTTGCTGCGCTTGAATTAAAGTATTTAAAAAAAAAGGGGATTTCAAATGAAATATGTACTATCGTGTGTGGACTTAAATATGCTTTGTTTGAGTTAATGTTTGAAAATCTGTCGCTTCGTGTGTTTCGGTTGTATCACTTGAGAGGCAATACCTCAAGGCTTAACGTGTTTACCATATTGGGTCACATTATCACTTAACTTCGGTTGAGATTGTACAGAAAATAATATACAGATAATAATTGTATAATTTTGAATGGTAAGAACTGTTCTTGATTATTGTGTTTAAAAAAAAATGGCGTTAGCAAAAATAAGAACTTTTATCTTAGGGTTTTCACCATATTATGGATCACATCATCACTTAACGTCAGGCGAGGTCGTGGTCAAAACGATATGCTTATATAGGTAATATATATATATATACCGAAATAAAAAAACATAAATGTAAATACTTTATGGTAAAGAATGTCTTCTCCTAAATGAGCAATGTTGGTAAAATTGATCAAATTTCGCTGACTCGAGTCATAGACAATTTGTAGTTTAATACGGTGGCTAAAATGACTCATCGTACGTTTGTAGCAATAAAAACTATAGCAGCATAATAAATATATATATCTAATAAAATCGATTTAACATTTTACAATCATTAAATATGTTTAAACAATTATTTACAGATGCCACATAACCATTTTCGTGTAACGCTGCGTGTCTTTCTATATCTTAAGTTGTTAATTTTATTGAATGTTGATCGTAAACTTTAATAGATGCGCTTGCGCAGGCGTCGACTTCCAAAGATTTATTTTTTCTTATACAACCTGTCGAAAATACCTTGTTATTAAGGTATAATTTAATATATTTTAATCTTTGGTTATAATAAACGATTTTGTATTTTAAAAAAAACGCCATTAAATTCATCACTAATTTTGTATACATAGATGTCAGATTTTTGCATTCTTGGAGAATTAAGTTATGGACAAACGTCTCATATTTGTTCAAATTTGTTATTAGGAGTCGACGCAGTATGTTGTCTTCTTCCATACATCTCATCGGTCACCATACCTTCATTCACCCCTTTTGCCTTCATATCTTCCACTCCACTTCACACACGCCAACTATCTTTTCTTTGAGCGTCCTCTTCCCCTCCGTCCCTCAATTTTCACAGTCATCACTTTCTTCGTCACATCTCAAAACATGCCGATGCCAAGACAAACGATTCCCTTTCATCTTTTCTATTACTGGAGCCACTTCCAAACTTCCTCTAACATACTCATTCCCGATCCTATCCATCCTGGTCACGTCACACATTCTTATCTCTGCTGTATGTAGTTGTTTTTTTATCAATCTACTTACTAGCCCAACATTCAGATCTTTACAGTATGAAAGGTCTTATAAAGGACTTAAATATCCTCCCCTTCAGTTTAACAGGCATCCTACAGTCGCAGGTGGTGCCTGAGACCTGTCGAAAGGAAAAAATGTCCAACAGTAAACAACAGTTCAAAAACCCTCCAAAATGACGCTGGCTTAGGTAAAGTTTACTGCATGAATATAACAGTTGGTGACGTATTGGAGCCAAAATGACGCTAAACAGTTATATAGCAGATAACCTAAAAAGCATCTTGCTTTTTATAAATTTACCTTCTTGCTAAAGTAGCCTCACCCTAATTTAACGCTTTTTGACAGACATTTTTTCTTTCTTACCTTTATTCTCCATGTTGGCGTTAAAGATAAATATGAAGTAGGGATGCTCGATCCACTTTTTCGTATCGATATTCTGGATCGTGATGGATCGTAAAACGATAATATCGAATGCTTGGGAGCGCCTAACAAGGTGGACCGACTACTTGGTGAAGGTCGTGGGAATCCGGTGTATGCGGGTGGCGCAAGACCGATCGTTGAGGAAATCTATAGAGGAGACCTATGTCCAGTAGTGGAAATCTTTCCGTTGACATGATAAAGATGAGAGAAATTATAAGAAAGGGTTAAGATAATTAAAAAACTGACATTAACACTCAAACTCAGTAAACGACCGGTATGATTTTAATAAAAACAATGAACATAATTTCGTCTTTTTTACGACCATCACTAACAAACACTTTTTAGGTATTAGTTTTAGATTCTGCGATTAGGGCCCAAAGTATAATACATTACCGATTAATAATAATAATTAATCGGAAAATAAGTTCAGAGAACAATTTTGTTTTACACGATATAGGCTCAGAGCTTTGACCACAATCTCACCTGATCTTAAGTGACGATGTGGTCCAGGATGGTAAACACGCTATACCTAGATACTAGTTCTCAAGTGATGGTGTCGAAATACACCTATTGGTATTTGGCGATAGGTTTTCAAACTTGTGGGTGCTAGCTACCCAGGCGGGCATCATTAGAAAATGCCCTACCACCATGGTTTCCTTACGATGTTTTTCCTTCACCGAAAGCTCAGGCCGATTTTAGAGCAGGGTAGGTAGGATTGAACCCGTGCCGTTTGACGTGGAATCCGGCCGCACTAGCCACTGCGCCATCATTGCTTCATATTTAGCTCCATTTCATTATATAATCAATTATTACAGTATCATTACGTGAACGATAGTGATGTCTGCAAGCCTTCTCTGTATATCCGCTAAAACATATTGACTTATTTAGTTAATATTGTATGTATATACAAAAATTAAAGATCGTGTCTATTGCTGGCTCTTCTAGATGACTGCGGTTAACCGGTAGCGGTGTTTTGACGCTCATAGACACTTTTTCAGCCCCTAAATTGAAAAAAAAACTATTTTTAGTTTTGTGATTTTGATAGAAAAGAAAATTCTCCACAAGAATCGAACTGAAGATCTTTCGAGTTAACGGAAATTTTTAGCTACAACCACTGCGTCACGACGGCTGCCGGAAGAGAGGTCGTTGCCTTAAGTTAAGCCCGTGTGAACTGGTAATATAGCATATAAGTTATTTAGATATATTACTGGATTCTTAGAAATTATAATTATATTATATTAAATATTTCTATATAAATTATTAATTCTTAATTATTTTACGACTAGTTCTATAACGCTTCTTCGATACGTTTCCGCATTTGCAGTTTTTACATTTCTCAGATTTCGTTGTTTAATTACCTTCGTTTGTAAGTACATTAACCCTCATATTATCTTTACTGGTAATTTTCGTCTTTGATAATAACACCGAAAAGACCATGTCTAAGAATGATGTGACCCCTTTAAATATTATTATTCGTCCCTTTCCGGTAGACGATGGTTGTCAGTGTGATTGATTGGGATTTTTTTTTGTTAATAAACTACCATACATTGTTTTAGTTTATTAATATGTCGATTACTCATAAAAATGAGACAATAGGAAAGCAATGCAAAGTTGGCGTAAACGCCAGGTTAGTACTCAAGGGGTTAATATATAATTTATTAATAACGGCTATAACGCCATTTATTGGACCATTGTATAACAAAGAAGAATCGCATCGGCGAAACAAAATATATCTACGGTGCGATTTCATATTTATCTAATTAAGATAAAAAACCATTCAAATTCAAATTTAAAAATACTCTATTCAATTTAGGCCCGAATAAAGCGCTTATGAAAGTCAGAATACTACCACCGGTTCGGAAAACTACCAAGTCATCGAATAGAACCGGCAAGAAACTCGATCTGTTTTTTTTCTGCATGTTTTTTTCATAATAGGTATACAATTAATAGTTACAACGTTTATTAGTAGATGCACAGACTAGGCTGTCACGCCTAGACATCACAATCATTTACATAATAACTCAGCCTATAATCACTTTTACATTGCATTGCAAAAGGATACTCTAATAATCGATACTTTATTAGTTTATAATATCGATCTTTAAACATTGATGTTTTGTAAATCGATTCATAAAGGCTGAGATTCGAATCGATTCAAAAATCGATCTTTTTCAGAAAGGGTTCGCATCCCTACTTAGGCAATTGATAAACTCGGTTGTCCGTCGTACCAAGTCCGCGGTGCAGTCCGTACGTGTATTAACAGCTTTAGACAATTCTCATTCGTTTTAATTAGTATTTGATGACGAAATTTCAAAAATAAAAATAGACAAGCCATACTAAAAAAAAAAATAAATAAATATGTTATTAAAAGTTACATAAAGAATTGACGCTAATTAATAAATCTAATAGCCCACGTGTTTTAGTATATATCTAGTAATTGTGCTGAGAATGGAACTATTTGTTTCCGCACAATAAGTTGATAGTTGAACTTTTTTCCTTTTTTAATTCTCTTGTGAAATAAAATTAAGAAAAAAAACCCTCGTATTATCGATAACCAAAATGAATTATTCCAATTTAAATATTGGTTATAAAAGTATAACTAGTGGTCATACGATTCTCATTTGAAACCGAAACCGGCGAATATATTCGGTTTCTCTTCCAGTATCGTTCGAAAGCGAATCTTATTAAAAACTAGCTGTGTGCCCACGGCTGCGCCCGCGTTTCATATATTTTTCATTGCGTAATACAGTTTTTTGTATGTAGGGGATCCTAATTATTTTCCAATTTTTTTGCTACTAACTAAGCAAAGATATTTCTCATAAATTCAAATGCCTGCAAGTAAAACTGTGCAATGAATCGGATTTTATTCTAATTTTTATGAGTTTAATTTTTTATGCGGAGCCCTTATCTTTTCGAAAAAATAAAGTAGTAGTAAAAAAATCCCGTCCAAATCGTTCCAGTTGTTCCGTAGATTAGTCGTTACAAACAGACAGACAGACCTAAATTTGAAAAATTGCATTTTTGGTATAGGTGTCGTATATATATTTATATTTATTTAGTAAAAATAAAAACAGACACTTTAATTTTATAATAAAACGACAACAAAAATTAATTTTCTTTGAACGATTCTACATCGTGCAATGTTTTTGTTGTCTTCCATTATACATATATCTACCGAACTTGTCAACGATTTAATTTTATTTATTAGTATAGATTTAACCCCTTGAGCACTAACCAGGCGTTTACGACAGCTTTCCATTGTTTTCCTATTGTCTCATTTTTATGGTTAATCGACATATTAATTGAATGTCTTGAAATCTATTTTGTTTAGCTCTGAATACGTAATTCTATTACATACTAAAAAAACTCATTTTAAGAGTTTTCTTTTGGAAATGTTTACTTAATATTATTATAATAATGATAAAAAATAATAGAAACGTAAAAGATCAAACGTCAAATATAATTATTACCATTAACGTCTAAAATGAAAATGAGGTAATAAATATATAGCCTGTTTTACAATTGTAAACAGTCAGTCGATACGAGACCCTTACATGGGCCTTACAGGGCCTAGAGTTACTGACAGATAGTCAGCCGGCCTGCCCGAAGCTCGATATGGACGGAAAAGTATGTTTTAAGATGAGTTCATTGCTGTTATATCGCGTATCATTCGCTAGAAAAGGCCATCTATGGTCGCCTCAATAATGTGTCTCCTATCTGTGGTAATATATCTCTTGTATTTAATTTATTTTTCCTTTTTTATTTCATAACTAAACCAGACAGTTAAAGGTGTTTTTCTTTACAATTTTAAATAAATGTCGAAGTGCATTTTATATTTATTTATATATGTAATTTTAATGGTAAGTTTTAACAAGACTAGCTGAACCCGGCAAACGTTTTTACCCGTTTTAATAAAATATAAAAAAGAAACATGGAATTTGTAAACATGACAACGGTTATCATGGCAATCATCAACAAAGGTTATTTAGCGCGGACTGATGGGAAGGAGTTGTATGTGTGATGAAATTAAAATGATGAAAAAAATCAATTCTGGATAGGATATGCATAAAATCATTTCTTAGTCAGTGTTTAGAATGCAAAAAAGTAACTAAGTATTCAAAATTTCAAGTCAATCGGACCTATAGTTTCGGAGATTTCTTGATGAGTCTTCTTCTTCTTCTTAGTTAATGGCAATCTGTGTGTACACACAATTTGTGCCAATGTCATGTAGGTAAGATTTTCAATCTTGTATCAGCGTTACCAAGCTCCAACAGAACGGTGGCCTATCCTGCTCAAACTTTCCATGGAGCTTTGTCGGCACCTCAGAATGTATGCTACGCGTTGTCTTCTATAATAAACTTAACTTGAACACAATAACTAAACTATTTCACACAAAACGCCACCAAGATTACATGATATAGAGTCAAGTACACAAGTTTAATGAATTAAAGAAAACAATTGCTACATGTCAGACTGAGATCCCGCCAAAAACTCCCTTGATGAGTCAATAATTCATTTCGCTTATATATTTGTAGATAAAGAATAACATTATCACAGCAACCGTTACTACAGTAACGGTTACTTGAAAATGATAGGAAGGAGTTGTATGTGATGGAAAATCAATTCTGAATAAGATTTACGTAAAATCTTTTCTTATTGAGTCAAGTTTGTGGAGATCTGGTGATGAGTGAGTGACAAACTCTTATATGTATATAAGAAGACATGCTTTTTATAGTATGTAAGGAAGTTTACTGATAAGGGTACTATTTCAACACTGTATCTCCTGATTTTAATTGATGGCATGGTTGAAGTTAGTAAAAAGTAGAACCTAGAACGTGAACTAACACTTAGGATAACTAAAAAATATTTTAGTTCCAGACTATTCGAAAAAAATGTTTCTGTAGTTCTTCATTTTGATCTAGTAACTGTGTTGTAACTGCGAACACATGTTTTCCGATGTGGTGTCCGATACCATAATCACTAAACTATCACCAAAGGTGTATAGAGGCTTGGGGATGTAATCTATAAGATTTCTGCAACGTGCTTATAGATGGTATAGTTTTCACATATTTAAATATAGGATACTTTAAGAAAACCTAACTAAATTGAACCATTTGAAAGACATTAATACAGAGTGCCTTATCAATAATACTGATAGCACCGACTTTCGGGGATAATTCAGATAATTTGAACAATAACCTAATGATAGCGTAAACTATTTTTAAGCTCAACAAAGTACAGTCCAAGTTCTTAGCATGGCTAAAGCCTCTATGTAGATCTGAATATCTATTTATTGATTCTGGAAAATATTATTAAAGCTATTAATGCCACTGTGATGAATTTATCACAAGTGTACACTAGTGATCAAGTCAAGCTCAATTGAGCTCCACCCTCCCCACCATTTAGTCACAAAAGTTCTTCTACTCCTCACCATTAAAAAGGTATACAAGTTGGAATCTCTTATGGGTGCCCTACGGAAATTATCGAATTAAGCGCAATCGAGATTTTTATACGAAAAGCCGATATAAAGAAATCAGATTAATTGATTCTAAATAAGTCGAGGTAAAATACAATTGTAAATTTTTTAGGCACCTTAGAGAATGCCAGGAATATAATTATGAATTACCGTATAAACATTGTGGGAGAAAAACGTTTTTTTTTGCTGTTTGTCATTGATGCTTATTTTTGATGACATTCGATGGAGGAACGTTGATTACGTGAGTAATGTTTACTAATAGTGTTTTTTTCCTGATAATTATGCCCATGACAAAGATGGAGAGGGGATTCAAAAATGTCTAAAATTTTAGTTACGTAGTTGGACAGCCACGTTCTGCAAAACTTGTACGCCGTGACTCATAATCCGAAAATTGTTATCCATTGATTAATCGATACCAAGCTAACAATAATCGAATAAATCGAATTATAATCGATATCGTATGAGCGTTATGAAATTTGAATGAATCACGTGACGTGAGTCAAGACCATTGTTCGTGGTACCACAATAACTTCGTACTTGCTTACGCCCAGTCCCAAGTAAATTAGGAAATGTGTTTTTTATTGGAAAGACATGTTGAATTACAATTGGTCTTTATATATATGATACACGTAGGCATTTCCAGTTAATGCCGTGAGGGTATTTGAATATTATCAATGTAACTACGTAATGTACTGGCGGCGCGTGTCATGTTCCATTTTTAAAAATTAATAATAACCGTTAATAGAGGATTAAATTAGAGGGATTTTTTAGCGGGATCTTTGTCTATCGTATAGTATTTCTAATCTCTAATTCATTAGGTTGGATTATTGAAAACCCTATATTATGTTATTTTGTTGGCGTTTTGTGTGATTTAAATTAATTTTTAACATAAACTCACAGCTCGATTTAACAATATAATAATATAGTAAATCGATTAATCATGTTGGAGACGTTAATTAATTGTATACTTTTTAAAATATTTGGTTTGGTTACGTGTGTGTGTGTAGATAATTGATTTTTTTAGGGTCACTTTTATGTAGTTTCTTATATTGTTTTTTTTTGTATATTATGATATTTTTTATTGAAAAGGTATATCACTGAACTGTTATCTATATATTTTAGTTATTATGGATGAGTGAGGTGAAATAACAACACGTTAAACGAATTCTAAGATGCATTAAAACTCTCTAGAATGGTTGTAGCAAAATAGCTGCCATTTTGTTAATTAGAAAAATATGCAAAAAAGATCAACGTGATAGACTTGACATTGGTTTAAATGTACACACCCATGACTGACAATAATTAAGATGGATGAAACAGAATTGTGTGTTTGTTTTTTATTATTATTTAAACGATATTTTAAATCCATCATACGCAGTGTTTCATCAGTTTTATTCCTCACCATTAGTAATAAATGAAGTAATTTACTTTATAACGAATTTCTGTTTTTCACCAAAAATGGCATTAGGAAACATATAAAATATATATAATACGAATTTACATAGAATTATTTATGACTAGCTGGCGATAGTGATTTTTTTATACCTTATAACCTTATAACTGCCTCGGTAGCGCAGTTGTATTACATACGACTGCCGTTCTGAGGTCTCGGGTTCGATCCCCGGGTCGGGTCAAGTGATATTGGGTTTTTTCTACTCAGTATCATCCCGGAGTTTGGAATTTGTGCCCGATATGGCGACAGGCTCGCCCCCTGTCACATCTGGGACGGAACTAAGCTCGGCGAAATGTGGGTGGTGTAGTTCGCTACTTCACCTCTGCCTAACCCTTCGGGGAAAACAGGCGTGAGAATATGTATGTACATATGTATGTATAACCTGAGCCAGGTTTACCGCAATCTCACTTAATGTTAAGTGACGATGTGATCTAGGATGGTAAATACACTAAACCTAAAGGTACAACTGTGTCTCAAGAGCTGTGTCCGCCTCAACACTCCTTTTGGTGTTTCACGACAGGTTTTCAAACTTGAGAGCGGTAGAGCTACCTGGGTGGGTAATATTAGAAAATGCCCTAACACTATGATATGCTTTCCTCGCGATGTTTTCCTTGACCGGTTGCCTTAAATCTAATGTTATCATATCTTTAACCTGTAAAACGTAATACCTAAATTAGGGTGCAGATCTATATTAATCTAGAAACTACATTCAAGTTGATTTAGTTTGTCAAGTGATATGGTTTTCAATATAGAAAAATTATTTTATATACCATGTCGATGGACATAGGATCAAATCCACCTGTCTTATTATATGAGCCTGATTTTTCGGTGGTGGAAAACATCGTAAGAAAACTATAGCATGGGTGTTGTCTAATTATCGCCTGACAAGCTGACAATAAGTGTTTTTATTGCTTCACTTATAGACGTACCTATAGACTTGTGGGCTTAACAAGTTTAACCGTATCGTCACTTAACATCATCAGGCGAGATTGTGGCGAAACTATAAACTTGTATACAGTATAAATAAGGTTTTAAAAGTTGCAAAATACGTGAAGCTTTAGCCAGCCGCCGACAAAAATAATACTTAACCTTATTATCGTTGATTGTTATAATATGAAAAAACGAAAACATTTCCCGATTCATTGTGTTTTACTTGGAAATAAACTAATACGAGAAGAAATAATAAAAAAAAACTCAAAATATTATTTCATATTTATATAACAATCACGTACGAGTTTGATTGTGTTGACGAGGTCGGTGACGTCACCTCCGCCCGCCTGATAAGGGCGGCTTCCGGCCGAAATCCCGTCCGATGGGTGAATGAATGAATGAATGACCGAATGAACGGGGGACGGAACGAACTACCTTATACGTAGTATTGAGGCCGAATTTCGCGCAACCTTTACATAAGGAGAATAATTGTTGATGTATAACCATGAATAATTTTTAAGAGATTATGATTAGACCTAATCGTATACTTTTATAAGTAAACACATAATTATAATATTACAACCGCCATTTTGTAATATTTACAAGTTTACAATTATACATGTTATTATTTATACTTTTGTACCTATTTATATCTTTTTTTGAAAAACTTTATATCCGCAGTTCTTCTGACTCCAATGTCACATTATGTCAAATGACAATGTGGTCCAAGATAGTAAACACACTAAGCCTAGTGGTATTGGTTCTCAAGTGATGCTCCCGGAACACACCTATTGGTATTTGGCAACAAGTTTTCAAACTTAAGGGTGGTTGCTACCCAGACGACTTACATAAATTAATAAATGTGATAGGCAATAATTTTCCTACACTGCATTTATTATTCTTTATTTGCGGTTCCCGGACCAAAATTAATTGTTATTAGTAATTATTTTCGTCTTCAGTTCTTGTACAAAATAAAACTGTTTAGTCCCATTTGACAATATAATGCTGCTGTCATCGAAATATGAACTATAGTTGCTTTCATGTAATCCTAGGAGAACGCGTTAACGTGCTCGTATGGAGGGTTTTTTACATGTATATAGCAGTCGTGAATCCATCATGATGCAAATGACGCGTATCCTATAATTATCGAGCGCATAAAATGATAATTAAAAATCAATAATTTATAGATCCGATGACATTGTAACACCTACTTAATTGTCAAGGCATTAATAAAATGTATACAAATATGGCCGTATCGCAAACCTGACAATACAAATTTTTATTTGAACATAAAAAAGTAACTGAGAGATTATTTATAATTTGCATACATTATACTTAGCTTATCATTACGACTTGTCGTTAACTTTATGATGGGTAAGCAGGAAAACTTAGAGAAAATCATTAGGATGGTTGATGAATGTTTTTTGACACTGTATAGGCTAAGTGCTTTGACCACAATCTCTGGTGTTGTTAAGTGACGATGTGGTCCAGAATTGTAAGCACGCTAAGCCTAGAGGTACTGGTGCTCAAGTGCTGCTGCCGGAACACACCTAGTGGTATTTGGTGACAGGTTTTCAAACTTGAGAGTGATAGCTACCCAGGCGGGCATTATTAGAAATTGCCCTACCACTATGCTATGGTTTCCTCACGATGTTTTCCTTCACCGAAAGCTCAGGATTATTTATGTGTTCGATAGGTGGATTAGAACCCGCGCGTCCATTAGCGCGGAATCCGGCCGCACTACCCACGGCGTTACCATCGCTTTACATTTTCCCATGTTTACAATAGACCAAGCGAAAAATATCTATAATAATATTATGAAGAGGAAAGATTTGTATGTTTGTGTGTAACGAATAAACATAAAAACTACTGGACCGATTTGGATGACATTTTGTATTTAAATTTCGAAAATCCCAATGGAACAGGAACTACGCGGATAAAACCGCGGAGAGCAGCTAGTAATTAAAAACATTTCTTATATTGAAGAATTGATTTTATTCGGTTAATAGAATTTTGAGTTATAACACTTTAAAATATTTGGCGGGGAACAAGAGAAGGTGGGCGGAACAAGAGGAGGAGAAGTAAATGTTTACGGAACACTCTTATAGTGTGAATCAATATTTTTTAATTTTTATTTTATTATCTCCCTAACTTTATCCCATTTTCATTTGGGGTCGGTGCAACATGTCTTACTCTTCCATTCCTCTCTGCTTGGAGTCATCTCCACATTCAACCCCTTTCTAAACATATCACCTTTGACACACTCCATCCGTCTCTTCTTTGGTCTTCCTCTTCCCCTATAGCCACCCAGATTCATATCCAATACCCTTCTCACAACATCCTCATTCCTCCCTGCGCATCACATGCCCATACCAAAACTGACACCTGCTCCTAAACTTCTCTGTTTGTTTTAAATTTTGATTTATGAAATCTTAATTCCTTATCGACGTCCAAATAAAAACACCTCGCTATATATTATACTAGCTGCGTGCCCGCGTTTCATAAGTTCTTTAGGTGTGAGTGAAAAAGTACAAATAATGTAATTAAAAAAAAAATAAACAAATGAATGAAGAAAAATGAGAGTGTTTTGTTTTTATTAGCGCTGAAAAACTGTATATAAGAGTAAATCGAAAAAAAATGAGAAAGGGTCGATGTAATCCAAAAAATAAATAGTCCCATCCCGATACATTCTGCAGTTTTGAGGTGATGGTGCCTCAAAGAACCCTCATTTTCCTTTTATATATACAGATTATCTACAGCTACAATAAGAAATCGCCTGACAAAAATCGTACGGACGAAATAAGTTTAAAAAAACGACAAAGTTTGAAAAAGATTGTAAAAAAAAATGATAACGTTTTGTAGTAGTATTCTTAGAATGTCTGTCGTTTTATTTATTAGTGGAAAAATTAACAGGAAATTGTTAACATACATACTTGGAGAGTTTTTTTTTTTGTTGTTGTTGATATAACATATAACATGTAAGTGTGTTTACAAAAATACTTGATTTACTTAGTTATATTATAAACAGTCGACGAAATCTGGATTTTACCGAGAAAATATGTCACAAGTATGTTTGCTGTCCAATGTTTATTATGTATCGTAATTTAAAAAAATATATTACCTCAGTTGAAGACGTGTATTTTCTGTGAATTGTGTGCTTATAGCTAGAAAATCATCAGTTTTTAAATACATGTTTTTTTTTTTAATTACATGAATTTTAAAACTAGTTTTGTTATATGTATATAGTTTTATTACATTGAGCAATATCTTGTTAAAGTTACGAGGTGATCAAAGTAGCGACTAAAGCTAGTATAAAAATGTTATTTAAGGAAAATTATCGGAAAAACTTCTACAAACCACCTAATAATATTTATTTAATATCTGAATACATATACAGGCAACGATGACTAATTCACACAAAAATCTATCCTATGCATTTTGAATACATTAACTCTGGTATCAATACTTGCTTTTTTGTCTATTAAATTCTATGAACCCTTTGCCATGTTTTCTCAATTTGTTTGTTTATTAATTTATTTGCTCCCATAAAACAAAAGACAGGCATTTATCCTTGTAATCGTTAAAAGGAAAATGGGGTTCCTTTGACGCACCATCACCTCAAAACTACTGAACATATTGGGATGGGACTAATACCTTTCAACGCAGTATTTTTCGTAACGGGTATTTTTTACATTCCACCGATCCTCTCTCATTTTTTTTTTCGATGTACTCTTTTGTACATTTTCCACTTCAATTTACGCTTATGTACATTTTTTCCGCTAATAAAAACAAAATACTCTTACTTTTATTCATTCATTTGTTTTTTTTTTTAATTAGCTATAAATGAAACGTCATATGCACAGAACATATGAAACGCGGGCGGAGCCGCGGGCACCAGCTAGTATACTATAAGCATTGACATTTTAATAGTAATATCTCTTCTTTATTTGTGTGTATTACATTAAATATATTTGGTAAATTTTAATTTTAGTTTCAATTATTTAATCATCTCCTGCCTTTTAAAACTAGGTTCAGAGAGAAGTTGTTTTGTTGTAAGCCATTGTCATATCGTAGGAGATAGAAATATACCATCTCCACCACAATTTTTTCTAGGATTTTTAAAGAGCCACAATTTTTTGTACATTTTTTTCATTACTTCAACCGAAAGACGTCCACTGCTGGACATTGGTCTCTCCCAAAGATCTCCACGACGACCGATCTTGCGCTACCCGCATCCAGCGGACTCCCGCGACCTTCACCAGGTGATCAACCTTGTGCGGGGCGCTCACTCACGCTACGTCTTCCGGTGCATGGTAACCATTCGAGAACCCGTTGGTCCCACCGGGAATCGGTTCTGCAAGCAATGTGCCTAGCCCACTGTCACTTTAGTTTAGGAATTCTTAGGACTTCTGATTCGATCACGCAGTGAAACCCCTCTACATTGCCCTTAGAGCAACTTTGAGCTTTGTTATTAGACCCATTGTGAGCGACCACGTCTCAGTTTCGTATGTCATCACTTGCAACACATATTGATCGAAGACTTTCTTCGTCTTAACACACTACGGTATTTCAGACGAGAAGATTATTTCGATGTATCTCTTAAGATTTATTTTTTGGCGGCTTAGTTACAAAACATTGATTTTTTCTACTAACTCACAACCTTAATAATGATATATACATATAAGAAACCTTCTTTTAAAAAAATATCTTCTAAGTGTGAAATCTGCATCGAAATCCTTTGTATGGTTTAGGAGGAGTTAAACAGACACGCGAAGAGCGATTATGAGTAAAATCTATTACGTGATAAAGATATTGGAATAATATCAAGTTATTTAAAATAATAATAAAAATTTAATTTAAACTATTACACAAATTTACATTTTTCAATTCACTCAAGTAGTTATTACATATTACAAATAAATTGCTAAACACCCAATCAGCCGCACGCTTGGTGCGGCCTTGCCATTCTTTTCTGTTTCATTTAAACAATTCCTTTGAATCCATCTAATCATTTATTTATTTATTTTATTTTTATTGATGATATTATTTAACATCACGTTTGTGTAAATGCGTTTTTAATAATGGTAGGCATATAAAAAAATAATTAAAACCTATAAATTAATATGCGCGTCATTTGAGAATGGTTAAACAGATTTTGATAAGTTTTTTTATGGTCAATTTTCGTAACTAATAATATATAAGATAAGATTTTCACATGAACAACTATCGGAAAGATTGTCAGAAAATTTGGAAAACTCGAGAGTAACTTAGAAAGCTTTTTTAGGCATTATTCCGACCTACAAATAACAATGTCAAGGGTGTATTTGCAAAATTTCCTATGTCATGTTAAGACTCAATACTGCATTGGAAAACTTTACAACAACAATAAAAAAATCAGGGAAATTAGAAAGAAAACTCGGAAAAATCGTACGAAGTGCAGAGATCAATTTTTTTCGTTTTTGTCACAAACTTAAGATTATAATTTTCATATTTGTTTAGAATTTAACCCGAGAATTAATGATGAGACTTAAATATCATATTAAGATTTTTTATCATATTACAAAAAAAAAGTAAAGGACAGGATGCTTATAATTTTAAAAAGATGGAATTCTTATGAAAATTCAGTATGTTCACCGCGCACGAAGACACGGGCGGTAGTTAGTCAAAAATATTATGGTTATGGAATAGAATAGAAATTAATTTGATATTTCGTTCTTCATACCAGAGTTACCATGTTATGTATACCAACATGTTAGTTGTAAATAATTACGCAAACAGAACCATTCAAGACTTCTCTGTTTGTCAAAAGACTTTCTATATTTTCTTATATTTAGTAACTTTTAATGAGCTTTAAATGTTATCAATAATAACAAATGGAAATGGTTTATATATGTTTAAAATTTTCAATATTGATTGACTGTAAATAATAATAAATAAAATAATAATGTATTTCAAATATAAAAGTTAAGGTAAAGATGGCGCGCGAATGTGCAGATTAAAAAGGTTTAGACCTTTGTAACTAATCTGAGAAATATTATGGCATATAGCTTTAGATAATAGCAAAACAGTTATTTAAATAATTTAAATTTAAATTAAAAATTGTTATTTAGCTCATATATTTCATGATCCAGTGGCGTAGCTACCACGGGTGGCTTACCGGTGTTGCTATTGTGGTGTTACCACAAAAACTCAACTCAACTCAACTCAACTTCACCAGCATCACCTCCAAAACGATTACAATATTTATTATAGAAAAATTACATTTTTAAAAGTTTCATTTTTTCAGTCCACCAAATTACTGTGATTTTTTTTTGTTGGCAGTGCAATACTGTTGGTTAAGATTTATTCTGTTATATATGTTATGTAATTTATGCTCGAGTGTCGCCCCTAAACTGGTAACACCAGGGGCGGCCTGCCTCCGCTAACTATGCCTCTATATCCAACCACTTTACACGACACTTTTTTTAAAGAATACATACCTAGATTCATCTTATTATATATACATGTGGTACCAGTGACACAGAAAGTACGGAGCAGGCGTCTGTCTTGGTATGAGCATGCGATGCAAAGGGAGGAACGAGGATGTAGTAAGAAAAGTATTGGATATGATGTGGACGGATATAGGGGAAGGGGGAGACCGAAGAAAAGATAGATGGACTGTGTGAAAGATGATATGCTTGGAAAGAGAGTGAATGTAGGTATGATCTCAAATAGAGATCAATGTAAAATGAAATCATGTTGCGCCGCCACCAAATAAAAATGGAATAAGGGCAGGGAGATATTGACTATATATATTTGTAGGTCCTTAGTATATGTATTCAGCACTAGGTGCAGGTCTACGTTTGGAAAAAAAATTTGCAAGAATTTAACAACTGTATAAACATACAGTAAACATCATTCGATTTTTTTAAATCTCTCTCCGTGATGAAAATAATAATAAAAATAGATTCGAGACGAAGAAACGGTGTGCCTTATCTGTTTATAACATCTGAACCACGTGACCTTATGACCTTAGCAGCTAACTTGAGCTGATGTATTTTAATATCTTAGATAAAGCGTCTATGTTCTGGAATGTTTAACAATTCATATAGTATTAAAGAAAAAATCAACTTTTAAACTTATTAATTACGTTTTTCATGTTTAATTCGCGGTGTATACCTGTACCTATACTATTCTAGACTATGATTAGGCTTTATAGCCGACGTCACTATAACCACACTTATGTTGTTATATAAATTATTATGTGTAATAATGCCAAGTTATAGAACCACAAACAAACAGACATACGTAGACAGGGAGATTTGGCCCTTATATGTAATCATCAATCAATATACCACCGCCTTTGAAAGTGCTAAACACAATAGCTACTTTCAGAACACGACTGCGAATATTTCTTTTGGATGCACAACGAAAACTTAGCGATATTGACAGGGATCTCTCTCTTATATAAATAGCCTATTATTATTTATTATTTATTTCCTCATTCTTGCGTTTTTACACACAAAATACTTTATAAAAACAACTTTCCTTTTTAGCTATTTGTTTATATGTATGTACCTATATGTATGTACATTCGTGTAATTCGTGTTTTAATTTAATATTTATCCCCTATATCTAAATGTATGTACTATTGTGTGATCTGTAAAAATAATCCATATATGGCGTATCACACTCCGTGACATAATGATGATGGATCATTTACAAGTCCAGGCTGAAAACCAGCGCTTTTGCAACCTTCGTTGCGAGAGCAATTAGCTGAGTCTTTTTTCCAGCGTAGTACAACACTTACAGTAAAATTATGGTTTGTAATGTATATATACTAATAAAATATGTGCTGTGTATATGGTGGAAATAAACAAATTCTTTCTTTCTTCTTTCTTTCTTTCTTTCTTTTTCAATCAAAAAATACACTAGGTATTTTCAAAAATACACAATTTCGTTCAATTCCTATAAGGAGTCAAAAAAAAATAAATAAATATATGTAACAAATCCAAATACCTACTAATTGATAAATTTCTTACATCATAATAATCAAATCAAATCATATCAAAAATGTTCAAACAAAACAATTTTTTATTTATCATGATTTATACTGTGTCCTCTTTACATATTACATTCTCTTTGACGGCGCCTTTATAAAGTGAAAAATATTTGACGCCTTACAGAAATTTTCAAAATGAATTAATGTGATTACTTAGTATTTGCTTTTATCTATATCTATACTAATAAATAAAATTGATGTGTCTGTTTGTAATATTAAAATAGTTTTTTTTACTAAATGCTAAATATGAATGTATATATGATACCAGTGACGAAAATACAATTTTTTAAATTTTTGTCTGTCTCTCCTTTGTTTGCTCCGAGTAATCTCCGGAACGGCTGGACTAATTTTGACGGAACCTTTTTTGGAAGATAGTTGAAGTTACTCCGCGTAACTTAGGGTACTTTTTATTCTCGAAAATACTTAGGGTTCCGTATAAAAAAATTAAAACGCAGTATAGAATATATGAAACGTGAGCGCAGCCTCGAGCACACAGCTAGTTAGTAACCTGATAGCTTCGTAACTAAGGGTACTAAATATTTGAAGGCGAGACGTCATTACCGGAGAATATTTTGCAACTTAAATATAGCTTCATTGAATGCTAAGCTTTTTCGAGAATAATGGAGACATTTTAAAAATGTATTATTTTATGACAGAATACATAATTCTAGAGATAATGTCGTAAGATGGAATTATATTCGTATCTAGCAAAATATATGATATTTAATAAAATTTACTTTTATTAAAGAATTAGTAACACTATTAGTATGAAATATGTTAGGGGTGGATGAAAAATTCACGTAATTACAAGAGTGTCAAGTATATGGATGGACGGGTATATAGAGATGGAGGAAGACCGCAGAAGATTTGAACGAATCGTGATTAGTAGAAATGTGATGATAACAAAAAACAGAACATTGTCATGAATTTTGCAAACCCCGCCTTCCCTCAAACAGTAAATTAGTTGCAATCTGATTTCTACAACTTTATCTCTATGTATAATATTAAAAAAAATGCCAGCAGCTTACTTATACAGATAAACAGAAAGTGAAAAACAAGTAAAGGTCTCAAAGGGCAATTAACTAAGGGCTGCAGTAATTCTTAGAATCTTTTATACACGTAAAAAATAAGCATGCATAAAAACTTTTCAATACGCGTTTCTGCTCTGATTACCGATGGTACCTATTTCTATAAATTTATCATAGTTTAGTACGCAGAAACTTTTGATGAGAATTTGTGTTATCAATAAAACAATTTCTTTGGAAAAAGTTAAGCTTTTTTTTCTTCTAATGTTTAATCCGAACTATAATTGAATACTATTATTAATGATATCGAATAATAGTAAGACGTAATAGTTCAAAACAATAACTATAAATCATTGAATAAATTTAACCAATTATTCTAACTGTAAGTAAGTAGATAAATTAAATTTATGTAGTTATATTATAGAAAAAAAACTTGAAACTATATCGAGATTCTTTGTAACTACTTTTATAATATATTTAAATTTATATTTAAGCGTTATCGCTTAATGTGTCGAGTACCCATAAAAATAAGACAATAGGAAAACAATGGAAAGCTGGCGTAAGTGCCAGGTTAGTGCTCAAGGGGTTAAATCTAATTAAATATTTCCAATTGAAACGGTCAATTGTCACATAAATATATTTTTGCCTTATAAAATATATAATTATATTTTACAATACCTGTATTGTTAAAAAAAATACGAAAAATAAGTACCGATTGTTGATGTCAATAAAGTTAACAAAACTTAGCAATCGCTTCAATTAACCAATCGTCTTGAGGGTTATTGAAGAAGTTTTTTTTGCTTACTTTCTTCCGCCAATTTAAATCAATTTCTTATGTCAATTCTTATCAACATGAAGTTATTCACTAAATTTTATTTAACATAAAATTAAGACTAGGTAATTCTAAAGTATCTATTATTAAGTATCAAGTACCAAGTATCAAAGTATTAACTATTTTCTAACTTTTAACAATAATTGTATTATATTCATTTCAAATAATAATAAAGGAAATTTGTTAAAAAGAATAGTTTTTTTTATTTTCTTTTTATGTTTAATTTTCAAGTTTATTTTAAAAATTAAACTAATTACATGAAATGTTTAAACACGGCCGAAAATGTAATCACTGTAAAGTTATCTTTTGTAATAATTTAATTATGTGCTATTAGGAAAGCAACTTTAAGTTGGAATTAAGTCATAATGAAATTAGAATTAATAAAATAATTAGAAAGACTTACCTTAAACTATGACATCCAAATTTGAAAATGTGACGGGATGCTTACACACAACAATGTCACTAAAATAAGGGTTTTCCACAAAAATAAATCCTTTAATGTCACTACTTCGCACAGAATTAGGAAAAAAAACACAAAACAGTTTTGAGATAAAAAAAAAAACACACAGTTAACAAGTTATTACAATAAAAAAACAATTTTGTACTTTGTCCGTCCTTGGCATCTGTAACGCAAAGTTTCACAGTCAAAGTTCTAAAACAAAGTTGCGCGGAAAGTGTGAGTCAAAGAAGATAAAAAAAAAATAAACAAAAATTGTCCGAAACACGGAAATATGGGCAAGCCGCGCGCGCCGTACAACACGCGACTGAAAAAAAATGCTACATCTGCGTAAGACTCGGAAACTAAATCAAAATACTGGCTAGGAGAGGGACGAGTCAAACGAGGCCCCACCCTTCCCCCACCGCCCGACCGATACGCAAAAACATTCATAAAAAACCACCACGCTCGACTCCTCCGCGAAATTATCAATTGTTTATTATTATTTTAACACGAGCAAAAATGTATAAACCCGATTTGGTACATACATACATACAACACGTATTATTCATCACGACAAAAGCCCTGAGAGAGATTAAGCGAATCATTGAAACAATAATTAAGAATCACACAATAGAAATTCCGAGAATGTCGAAATAATTTTAAAACAATAAAATCATAATAATAAACAATGGCGCGGTCGAGTTAACTACATACAGTGTTTATCGAAAATATTAATAAAACGATTCTTCCGAGAATTATTACGTTTCGGACGATTATTATATTTTATGTACATTTCAAATATGGAACTAGTGAGACCGGCTCCCGCCCGTTTTCGGATATCGTGTTTTCCCGCGCTCCTGTATATCCGAAATCGGTTCGGTTGCACGGTTTAGTGCGTGCGACCGCGCGCTGCAACCGCCCGGTAACGAATACGAGTTGGGCGCGACTTTGAGCGTTTTTTTTCAACTGTCAAAAAAAAACTTAAGAAAGGGTCCTTTAGGGTTAACTGTTAAGATCGTGTGTATTTTTTACACTCTGCTGGTATGTGTACTCGGCATATTTGACCTTCGACCGGACGGACGATCTTTGGGTCAGTTTTGTTTTTTTTTTGTAATGTGTGTGTGTTTTTTTGTGCGGTATTAACGCGAACCACTTAACGTTATTATAATAAGTTGTAAGTAAGGTAGCAACAATGTGTCATTATGTCTCGTTCGACGTATTGATTTACAAGCGATACTTTTTACTTCACTCAACGAGAGGATGTGGGTAGTTAGTTGTTTGTTCTTGAAGGTATTTGAAGTATTCGTTTATTATTTAACTTTGTTATTTCATTAATTCTTAATCATTATACATAATAAAACGTTTATGGTATTATTCACGTCAATTACCTTTAAAAGATAAAATTAGACTTTCGAATCTAACTTATTTGCAAACTATTTTTATATTCGACTAGCTGTGCCCGCGACTTCGTTCGCAAAAATTAATGAAATAAAAATTATCCATTGGTCCAAATTGTGAATCTAAACCATTCTCAAATCCTCAGGAATAGACACAAAAAAAATCATTAAAATCGATTCAGCCGTTTAGGAGGAGTTTAGTCACACACGCACAGAAGATTTATATATATATAAAGATTTAATCTTATATACAATATTAACTCTCGGGATATAAAAGTTACAATTTTATTCGATTGAAAAAAGTCTAATTTTTTTACAAAAGAAAGTGTATAATACTTTGGGAGACCACTGTTGAGCAAAACATATAACAACTTTAGTTTATTTAAGCAGGATTAATTTGCACTACGTTGGTGTGAGTGCTGGTAACCACCATCATCCAAGACATACATCAAGAGGAATAGCGGGTGATGTTTATTCCATACAAATAAATTCTCCCGTTACCTCTATAGATAATGGTATTATAATAAATATTTTAATAACATATTATATTATACATACATGTTAATGACTATGCGCCTACGTTTTGGTTTTCTCCATAAATTATTTATTATAGGAAATAGGAACCTTGAAAAATGAGAAAATAATGCCTGGTGTCATCGTTTTTTTCTGACGTCCGTCAAACAAATTTATGGAAAGAAAAAAAACATAACGCGGAAGCATAACCAAAGTATTTGTTATTGTATAATTCGAAGAAAAATTAAAATCAGTCCACTTTTGGAGGAGGAAACAGCGGAATAAAGGGAGCAGGTTATAATCTCATTTCAATGCTTGTTTTTTTTTGTTTTGCACGATTTCTTAAAGTTCAGGATCTTTATAGATATTAGGTAGATTGGAACCTACATCCGTCAACGACACGAATTCAGGCATACTACTGAGACAACAACATAAACAACAATGAAATAAAGGGAAATTATCATAGTTTTAAATCATTCGAGGCTACTTAACAAACGTCAAAGAAAAGTCAAAAGTCAAGTAGAACACCGATAACTTAAAAAACCTCTATAAGTTTTAAAAAAACCTTATCCTTTTACTCCAGAGCCAAAACTACAAAAAACTCGATAATTTAAAAACATATAATTTGCATTTTACGATCTTATAGTAACATTAAGAGGACATGAGATCGGCAACAAATTTGTTAAGTTGGTATTTCAGAAATCTATTGCTATCGCTTTGCGCCCTAAAGAAAGAGTTATATAACACAAAAGGGACAACTACAGCTCTGGCTGATTTTACCGTATGCAAAATAGAGGAAAACATCACTTCGTAGTACCCTATTTCCTTCTACAAAAACTGAACCGATTTCTAATTTACTTTCAGTTATAGGATAACAAAAGACTTTGGCTATGCATCTACGTTTTATATTAAACTTTTTTGACGAATGACTGAATATGACAGTAAAAATCGAGCTTTTCTTTCATTTGCAAAGGCTCCTAGTTTCCACAATAATTAATTTATGGAAAAAAATCAAAACGTGCAGGCGTTTGTAGATATATATAATATATGGTACAAAAATATTTACCATAATGCTACAGGGAACATTAGGGCTACAGGGAGGAAACAGGGGACTACGTTTGTATGGAATAAACGCCGCTCGCATATCCTCTTAAAGACGATATTTTCTCTGCTTTATTCAGAATATTCAAAACAAAATTGATTTTGAGAGCATCAAATCTTTAAAACAAAATAAAAATCGCCGACTTCTGTCAATAAAATTAATAAATAAAGTACGTTCGTGACATTTGAAAGTAGATTTTAATCTAGTCTAACCGTGCATGTATAATACATATCATTTATAATAATCCCGAAACAAAGAACAGAAACGAACCTCGATAAGTTAAATTATGATCCATCAAAACCTCTCTGACTCACGGTAAAAACCTAGTTAAATAATTTGCTATGTCTTCTAGTCTTTAAGTTATCGGGGTTATAACAAATGATTTCTTTACTTGACTCAACGTCACATGAATGGTATAATTAAAAAAAAACTTCTCAATTAGCAGGTTTTGTAAACAGAAAAATGAAATTATTTAGACAGCCTAGTGTAACAATTTTAATACATAATGGAATTGGTTGCGGTGTAGAGTATTGTATAGTACCGTATGGGACCCCTGCTACCAGGTCCACATGAACAGGATTGAGTGCGTTCGCCGGTGGCAGCCCAAGACGTGCTCTGTTCCCCAACTGGGCAGGCTCTCGACGCCGCTACCAGCGCGATACGGTGACACAGCCTATGCATCAAGCATTACACGCACAATACTGCATAAATACTCCTGCACATAACACGCAGGTACCTAAAATAAAAATAAAGGTAAATAAAAATGTAGGGTTTTGCCAGGTTCAAATTACGCGGGAATTTATAAACAAAGGTAGCGGCCAAGCCGAAGTTCCAACAATTGTGCTAGTTGCCTTTTGCGGCGAGTGCCTTCAGCTCTCGCCCCCAAGTTACAGTGAAGCTGTAAAGGCCTTTCCGGCCAACAGCATTAGCTAGTTTAGAAGAAAAAAAAATGTCGGACTCTTGATTCGTATAGCAAACGATTATCGTACTACAAGCTTGAAACACTGCAAACTCGTAGGAAAATAGCTGATATTGGTGTTTTTTACAAGCTAGTCCACGGGTATATCGATTCTCGTGAAGTATTAGACTGATTATGTTTTTCCACCTCACGTTCATCAAGCCGAATATGCAATCGAAAAACATTTACCTTACCTCTTTCCCGAACTAACTTAGGTCCGCATACACCCCCTATGTACCGTGCCGCATATGCTCCTCGTATAATAACATATAAAAATATTTTGATCTGTTTATTTATAGTCCTTTCTCCTCATTTAAATCTAGTCTTAGGAAACATTACCGAGAAAATTGTGATTAAAGATTCGCGATATTCGCATTGATTATTAATACTTTTTTTCTTGCTTTTTAAATTTAATAATTACAATTGAAAATTTTAATTGTCTTTCTTATGTTTCATTATTGTTTTATCTCCCAGTTATACTTTTGCTAATAACGTCGCTATATTATAATTAATAGAAGCCGTGTACACGCCAAGAAGAAGCAATTTAAATCAAGTGTATTAAAATAAGTTATTTGTAAAATTGAAAATTGCACCCAGTTTTGTATAGCAAAAAAAAAAATCACAGAGTTAAGTAATTAGGGTAGGTTTGGTACTTTGGAAACGACGGATAATAAGAGAATAACAATTTTTGGCACGAGATAACAAAGTCAGTATGTAATTACGCAACGTAACACAACAACAGAGTTCGATTCCCGTGTCGCGAAATGTCGCCGGTTTTTTTTTGAGTTCAACAAATGTAAATGGAGACGAATCCGTCAACGCGGCGAGATCGTGCGCAGGCGTTTATATTATTACATAGTGAATGACTAACCTATTATCTATCTATCTATTCAACCCTAAGACGTCTACTGTTGGACATAGGTCTCCCCCAGTAAAGGAGGGAATTACCATAATTGCCACGCTTGGCATGGGGATTGGCGACCGCAGTCTTTTTGGTTCTCAAAGGATGCTGCAGCCCATCCCCTGGTTAAGCCCGCACTACAGGGTCTATTATGATAGTAGCTTATTTTTTTATAATAATGTATAGGCTCAGTGCTTTGACCACAATCTCAACTTCGCCATCATCGTTTCGATTCAATTATAATTGAATGATACCCATCTAGGTAGCTACGACCTTCAAGTATGAAAACCTGTCGCCTAATACCACTAGGTGTGTTCCGGCAGCATCACTTGAGAACCAGTATCTAGGCTCAGTGTGTTTACCATCCTAGACCACATCGTCACTTAACATCAGGTGAGATTGTGGTCAAAGCACTGAGCCTATACCGAGTAAACAAAAAAAAAAACACGAATAAAACAAAATAAATAAGTAGTCTAAGAACTAAAGACAGATCGCTGGAATAGGTCTAGTGGTCTTACTTGTGAGATTCATGCATGTATATAGCATTTTTTTAATTTGCAAATTTGTTTTCTATTAAATTCAATCAATAATATTACTTGGTATACAACTTAGTTGCCAAATACTTTACATACAATTTGAATATACATTTAGGCCGGCGTAAGCCAAAGGGTTAAAGACCAAAATATATTGGAAATAAAAAAAATAAAAAATAATATTTTTAAAGAAATTAATGAAATCATTAATATCATTTTTTTACGTTTTTAGCTATCATTAAGATATCATCAATAGACGCGGGTTCAAACCCATCTATCCAACTCTAAAATCAGCCTGAGCTTTCGGTGAATGAAAACATCGTGAGGAAACCTTTTTGTTTGTAAATTTACTTGTAAATTTAAATTTAATTAAAAGTCTTTTCTTTTCGAATTGAACGATTTTGTATACACTTGGATATTTTTCACACAACCACACCGGACGGGCGACGAACCCGGAACCTCTGTGGTCACGTCCGTACAACCGCTGTGCCAATTATTGTATCGCTATTAACCTGCTATAATTTACAATTAATTTACATTCAGAGTTATTGAAAACGGGAAATAATCGATTTTATTCAGAATGTCGATTGAAGTTTTTAATAAATCTGAATTTTCAAAGGTACCTTTTTTTAACGAGTTAATGTTGTTGACCGGAAGGGCCTTTACAGCTTCACCATGAATTTATGGGTGAGTACTGGAGGACTTATCCGCAAAAAGGTAACTAGAAAAAAGGTTAGCAAAGTGGTAATTCGACTTGGCCGTTACCTGAGTGTAAAAAATTTCGCGGATATTTGAACCTAACTAAACCCAAAGGTACATCAACATTGGTTTGTTTGTTATCACCAACGTTATCAGTTTCATATAATTTGTTTCAGGGCCCTTCAAGTACAACTTAAGCATCAATTGGGGCAGAGGGATAGAGTAGCCAACTTTTTTGGACAAAAAAGTAATTATATCAGATTGTTTGTATATAAATAAAAGAAGTATTTTTGGAAGAAGAAAAAGTAATATTTAATTTAGCTTTATTATCGCCACATACTTTTGGGTGCTTGTAGCGTGCATTATACATTTGTCATTATCTTAGGACATATTCTATGCCTTTTTTTTTTTTTTTTTCGAGGGGAATGCATTTACGCACTTGCTGTCCAACCTAACCCAGGGCAAACCCCCCAGGAAAGGTTAAAGCCGAAGATGTGTGACAGCCTTTCACACGCAAGGGTGAAAGGCTGTCACACACCAGAATTAGTGTGGGACTCGAGGCGAGAAGCGCTAGTCACTACCCACTAACCCCCCGGTTCCTCCCGCCACCTTGCGTGGGACAATACGGGATGGCAACGCATTCAACCGCGTTGTCCCAGTGGCTATGTGGACCAGATCTAAACACCGTCCATTAGTATAGAATGAAGGGGCACCTCCGCAGCCCCCTACGTCGCTGTCGACGCCTCCTCAGAGTGTCCGCTCCTGGATCACGCTCCCGGACCCGCTCCGCAGCTTCTTTAGTCTGCATCACATCTTCACAAAATGATACCACAGCCGGGAGGCCTTGGGAGCCACCCTGCTTCATCCTTGAGCATTACTTCTACCACCCTTCCTAAATGACATTTTCTAACCTAGTTTTCGAAATCTAAAACTTAGATTTAAAGTAATTTTTTTTGTTAAATTTATCTACTCTCTGTGGAATAACTTTTAGCGGATTCCGTAGTAGCGGGAATAGAGAGTAAATAGGATATTGTTACATTTGGTATTTGGTCTGATGCATTGTCATTGGCGTTGGCAAACATATCCACAACATTGGAGCCCAGAACACAAGAAAGTGTAGGGTCTGTAAATATGCAAACGAAACTGTCACTCAGCCATCACAGCTTCAAAAGTACTTACTTGTAGTTATTGACCCATCAAAACGGTTCTTAGAAACAATAATTAAACAGGCTCCAATGACTTGATCATATATTAACCCCTTCAGCACTAACCTGGCGTTTACGCCAGTTTTCCATCGTTTTCCTATTACCTTCCTATTGTCTCATTTTATGGGTAATCGACATATTAAGAATGTTACCTATATATTTCATTAACAGTTAAAAACAAACGTATTTGTGGTTTTGAATATTTTTTCTTAGTTAATGATAACTTGCAAATGTGGTTAAACATCCCATCATCAATCAGTAAACACTGATTATTCTTTATTTTCTCAGTAAAGTAGACTATAAATAAAGCTGACTACTGATAACAATATTAAAATCATATCATAAATAACAAACCTATATAAGCAATTCGATTTTATCCTAGAGAGAGAAACAGAGAGTGCACTATGCTAAAATATGGCTGTATAGAGCTTTTTCTAATGCCCAAATGGGTAGCTACAAGCAACTAATTTTGCAAATATATAGCCAAACACCTGAATCTGATTTTGTTTACCATCCTTACACTATAAGAAAGCAATGTACAATCAACAAAATACTAACAATAATAGAATTTCAAACGATCAGAACTATTCTTGAGTATTTCAAACAAAATATATGGTATCTAGATAATAAAAAATTACTTCAACAAAAAATTAGAACTTGAAAATAGTTATAGAATATAGAGCAAACTCTACACTACGAAATGATGAGCATATATAAAATGTAAATCGTTTTCCAAAGTATCACGTCTGCCTGCGACTCGTTCGCATAATAATCCACGTGTGGATGTTTGCGTGTGCGTGGATGTGTGTGCAGATGTATTCGCGAATGATACTTTCCACACATGAATTGTTACCCGTGTTGACAATAAATCATACGAATGTATTTGTGATCGGCCCGCGATTAGTGTTGTTGCGTTTACATGCGACTCGCATTATCGATATCGATTAAAAATCCTTCTTAATATAAATACTACTGTTTAAAAGTCAAATATCGACTCCTCGCTTTTTATTATTAATTGTACACTTAATACGTGTTTTGAACTGAAGTAAAAGGTCATCGATGGAAAAAAATGCCCTTTTCACTTTGTCAGCTAATTGTAAATATTTATACTTTAAATATAGTAGAAAACTGTAATTGGGTAAAGAAAGTGTAATTTGTATTTTCTATGTTTTATTTGAAGAATATTTTCTGTTTGATTAAATAAATTGAAATAAATTAAATCATTGGTTAAAACTTGATTTATTTCCAAGTTACTAAATCAGTAGATATTCGTATTTTTTTACTTCTTGTAATTCAGATAAGTCATACGAAGATTTTGTAATATATCTACGTAATCGACAACCACCAAACTCATAGACAAAAAATAAGAATTAGTTTTGGTACGTCGCTTTTCAGAATTAAGCAATGATATTTCCAACTAGCTATTGTATTTCGTGCTGATTTATTATTTTTATTAAATATGAAGAGTAGATCTTCAGTAAATTCTAATTTCTAGGTGGTTTTTATAATTCTTAAACCATAAAGAAAAGTCAATTATGACCGATTTTGGATTTAGAACGAACACAATACTATTTTCTTTTAAGGCATATCATATAAATATAAATAAGCAAATATGAAACAGTTCAAGATATTTTTTGCTCTGTTTCTTAACTGGTTTTCTTTTATTTCTTTATTTTTATTCAGTAGCTTTAGTGATATGAAATAACAAATTATGGAAACAGTTTTTTTTTCTTCTCATTTTCAATAATAATTGAATGGAAACATACTAATTGAAAACAAAATATTGTTACATTATGTTCATGCATTGTTTTTAATCCACACTGACATCAGTAAATTAGTCCTAAAGCCCAATATTATTAAACCATCAGTGTTTATTATTGTTTGAGATTAATTATATTTAGATAGGTAAATACAGTAACAACACAAATTATTTTGTAAAAACAAAATCAATAATAACTTTTACCGACTGAATGTAGATATTCCTCGATAGAAAACACTTTCATACAATCAAATAAACCCATTAAAAGCATAACTCAAAACTATATCTAAAACTGAAAATGTCGATAAATTATTGACACTCCCCGATTAGTCGACCGCCCCGCCCTATCTACGCGCGTGTAGGTGTGTGCATATACATAAAGTAAGTACGCGCGTGTGGAGGGATACATATAACATTTCTTTCTCGTATTGTAATTTATTGGCCTGTAACGAAGTTAATTATTGCGATTTTTGTATTAAACGTTGGAAATTATTTTTAGCGTCGCATATTATGATGCGGACTCGTATGGTGTTTTTACCGAGAATCGGCCGGTTCGCATGTGGTTTATTTTATTTTTTTGCTTTATCGATTTGTGTAATATCGATATGATGAAGTGTAACAGAATTGTTGTCTTTGAAAAGGGTTCATTCATCTCACCAGGGTCAGTGTAATTTATTATTGTTTATTTTACTAGCTCTTTCACGATACTCCGTCCGCATGTCTTCGTATTCAGATTCATGTTCGGATTTCAATAATTGTTTATACATGAAAAAAAATCAAAGTTAACAATTGACAACTCGAGACTGTTGAGTATTTCGCGGAATCTCAGACTGTCATGTCAATCGAAAGACGTCCACTGCTGGACACCGACCTACCCAAAGATCATAAAATAATAAATCACCCCCCCCCCCCCCAAAGATCCTCCATAACGATTGAATTTACGCCATCCGCATCCAGCGAATTCTCGCAATCTTCACCAGGTCGTCGGTTCATCTTGTTGGGGACCTATCAACGCTGCGTTTTCGACAACCCTTTGGCTCCATCGGACATCCATTACACGAACAATGTGCCTAGCCCACTGCCACTTTAACTTGGCAATTCTTCGGGCAATGACGCTAATTTTGGTTCTTCTGCGTATCTTCTCATTCCTGAGTCGATCATATAGTGAAACTCCGAGTATAGCCCTCTCCATGTCTCCGACGTATTAATTTCCATTCGTTCTTCATTACCTTGCATTATTCCACCCTATATTCTGTTATTATGGTGGTATTTAATACGAGATCTAGTTATGCAGAAGCGTATTGATATGGGAATGCTATGTGTCTTAACGCACCTTTATGACGGGTACTCACAAAGTGTATGGTAGTCGCAATATCCTATAGTAGTATCCTAGAACGATGTCTTCTATCACTGGAAGCTAAATTGTATTAAAGATCCAGGACCTACATCCTTCGAAATGAAATGCGAATGGTTAGTTATGATTTATCACTTTCAATATAGTCTTTAAACACTTGAAGTTGATATGGTATTTGTTTTATTAAATTCGTAGGAACGATATACACACAAAATTAGCATAAAAAATACAGAAAGAACCGTTGGCGGAAGTTAGTTTATTCCATTAAAAAATTCTCACAAGAAATACTCTTTCGAAATCATCAATCATATGAAAAAAAATATTACAAAAAATGAGATCAAATTTCAAAATATCGCAGGGTTAAACCTAGTTCACAATGTCGAGACCTCATCACGAAATGGGGTCACGTTGGATCGAGTAAAAAAAAATAATTTAAAAGAGGTCTTTTTACCAAAAAATAAAATAATGATAGCAAATTCTAAAGTGATCTACTTTTTTGATATTCGCATGGCGTTAAAAGATAACTCTTAAAAAATTTAGGGTGAATCGTGGGAAATAGATTCTGGTTTTTAATAAAATATCAAGGGGCTCGATGAGGCCACTGTGTATTGAATCAAGAACAAGGTTAATCTGCATTTAATTCATTCCGTTATTGATATTTTTTTTCATACTTTAATTCATTTCGTTTCGCCTACCGTTTGTACATTTCGATTATCATAATATATTTTCGCTGTAGATTATAAATGAAAATATTTTTGTCTTCAACATTTTAAGTAGACTGTTAATAATCATTTTGCAGTTATTAATTTAAAAAAAAACTCTTTTTTTTTGCGATGAAACTTTTTAATTTACATCCATTTTTTGATAATAAAATATACTTTTATATTATCAGTTTTTAACTTATAACCGGTTATATTTATAATATATTCTGTTTCAAGATTTATACGAAAATATCTTGATGAGAAATCAAGCAGACATCATCTCGTCTTTACCACTATTAATCCAGTGTTTAATATTTTAATTGCTATTTAAAATTTTTAGCGCCAATGGTTTGGTGGTAATATGGTCAGATACTACGCCGACGGACGTACGTTTTAATATTCATAATTTACACCAAGGCAGCTTAACCAGCGGTCTATAATGTGGCACGCTTATGATTTTTAAATTTCCCGCGCAAGCAAAGTATATTCCTACTAAGTCACCAACAGAACATGCTTATAAAAAACCCTTTTTAGAATTATGTTTCGTAATAAATAACAAAGTATTTACTTTAATAAACACACGTAACGACACAAATTTATACAGATCAACTTATAACGTGGCCGCACATAAGACAGAAATAATTTTTAATATTTCTGCTTTTGCTACCTACAACACTGCAACCCACCATCGCACTTACAATAATTACAGGTAAATATACAAGATTTAAATTAAAGAGCAACGAGTCACTGCTTTAAAACGAACTTTTGAATAAAAAAAAAATAACGAAAACACTAAACGCTAAAAATTTGTTTTGGATAATCTTCAAGTTCGTCAAGGAATAAAAATCGCCCACGGCGACAAGGACAAAAAAATTTCTTTTGTCTTTTTTCTTATGTCTTTATCATGCGCTCTCTTTCTGTCATATTAAGTAACATTCGGGGAGTAGTAATTCTATTTGTAAACAGATATTTTGCATGTATATGTCATAATTAAAATCTTGATCTTAGTTTATGATAGTCTGTGTTTTACATATATACACATTTCACTCAATGTTATATGGGTAAGTTAATATTGTGTGACTGTTTCTAAACTCCAGTAAAACGGTGGCCCGTTTTACAAGAATTTTCCATGGAGTTTTCGTGACATCTCAGAACAAACGTTTCGCGTCATTATTTTTATTACCTGTGCACAATTATTAAACTAGATCACGTATAACACCACCCAAATTAAAACATAATTTAGAGTTAAATATGCGAGTTAACGAATTAAAGGTAAAGAATAAATGTACATTAACAGTTCCATGTTTCAAACCTACTAAAACTAATAAGCCTTTTCTAGGTATTAGTGTTAGATATTACAATAAAGTACCATAGGACATTATCGATTTTCTAGAATCTAGACAATAGGTTAAAGCACCATGCTAAGCAAGTTTAATTTGCAATGGTTATTACAGAATGTACCTTTATCTGAACGATGGTGATGTATGAAATTGGGCTTCTCTGTGCATCTACTAATAAACTTTGTAAATACATAAAAATATGAAGAAAAAAAAAAAAAAAAAACACCGATCGAGTTTCTTGCCGGATTTTCTAGATGAATAGGTTGTTTTCCAGCTCAATGTTTTGACTATATAAGCGCTCTATATCAGAGCCTACATTAAAAAAATGTTGTTGCTTTCTTCACCACCCTAAGGTTGACTGGGAGAAAATGCCTAAGGCATTAAGTCCGCCTTTGTACATAATTGTGTGCAAAAAGTGTTAAATGAAAATAAATAAAACTACTACATAAAGGATAAAGGCTGAGATTCCGCTAGAAACTCCATTATTGAAATCGAATGTGAATTCTCCACAATTAAAAATCACGTTAATAAATCAAGCGTTTTCGATTTTTGCGCAAAAATTCTTATACAAAAAGGTCTGATAACTGACAATTGATTACAGAACAATCTTAACCCTTGATTTCGCACTAAGGGTCCGATTGACCCGAGGTCACACAAATATCATATTACTAAAGAAATAAATACACATTCTTGGAATAGAATCGGTGAAATTCACTTTACAAACGTAGGTACTGTTCTGACTGACCTCTTTTTGGTAAAAATAGACCCATACAGTGGTTGGTGAACCTTTTGCAAATTATATTAATTGAAGAACGTGTGAGCTATGACCTCGAAGTCAAGGTTTTTTTTATTTGTTTCTTTTTTTTTTTTCAACCTTGGACAATGGGGACTTAGATGGACACGGTTGTTATATTTGTACAATGGTTTCTGATTGGGAGAAATTTACAATTTTATTAATAGCCAACCCCACAAACACCCGCGGCTGCGCCCGCTTTTCATATATTCTTAACTGCATTTTCTTTATACGGAACCCTAATTTTTGTTTAGTACTAAGATAAAGTAAAAAAAAAAATCTTATAAATTCAAGTACTTGCCTGTAAAATAGGATTTTATTCAATTTTTATGAGTTTTAATTTTTTTACGCGGAACCCTAATTGTTTTCGAAAATTAAAAGTACCCTAAGTTACCCAGAGTAACTTCACCTGTCTACCAAAAAAAGTCTCGCCAAAGTCCGTCCAGCCGTTCTAGACAAACAGACAGACAGACAAAAATTTTAAAAATTGCATTGTTGTTGTAGGTCTCGTGTATACATTCATATCTATTTAGAAAAAAATAATAGTAGGCTAAAAAGAAAATCAAAATAATAAAATGTTTTGTTAAAAAAAATAACCGTTATTTAAACCTCAAAATATACATTTTATTATAGTAAGATAATCTTATAAAAATCTCAAATTACCGCAAACAGTTATAAATCATATGTGCGAAAAAGTTTTCAAAAATCAGAATTATCTCACGCGTCTCCTCATACTACTTCCTGAAAGGGGTGAATCTGGCAATTTTTTGTTATTTTTTAATATAAAAAAAAGGTCACAATAGTTAAACGGTACCTTGTGCACAGTTAAGCGAAAAAAAAAATCAACAAGGAAGATATCGTCTTTCCCTAAAAAAGAGAGAGATTAATACCGTATCTAACTCTTTCCCATGGGTCTTAACCTTGGCGAAGTTTTTTTATATTCTTTTATTGAAAAAAAATATATATTGAGACGACACCTTTGCCATCTTTCCGTTTTTTTTGCAATGTCAGTTTTAGTTTTTTATATGTGTGAGCGTAGCCGATGATTATGGGGCGAGGGTCGAGCCCTTTCATCGTTTGCCCTTTATTGTGTCTGCGTTAAGATTTAGCAGGTGGGTCAGACGAGCACCGCGAATGTATTTTTGTGTTATAAAGTTTATTCTTGAAGGATTTTCAATTGAAGTATTCATTAATTTATTTTTGTCTCTTATTTAATTTAAAATTAAATAAAAAAACTAGACGGTCATGGGTACTGCCGACAGAAGTGGAAACTTGAACATTGGAAACACTGTTTTTTTGAAGCGATGATGGTGCAGCGGGTAGTGCGGCCGGATTCCGCGTTAATCGACGCGGGTTCAATCCCCACCTATCCGACTCTAAAATCGGCCTGAGCTTTCGGTATAGCATGGTGGTGGGGCATTGATGCCCGCCTGTGTAGCTACCAGCCTCAAGTTTGAAAACCTGTCGCCAAATACCAATAGGGGTATTCCGGCAGCATCACTTGAGAACCAGTGTCTCTAAGCTTAGTGTGTTTACCATCCTAAACCACATCGTCACTTAACATCAGATGAGATTATGGTCAAAGCATTCAGCCTATATCGTGTAAAAAAAATCTGGTATGTATCTACTAGCGATCAGAGCAATAATTAAGTTCATTTTCATATAGTTTACATACACTCTTATACTTGACATTATGTGACGCCTGACGTCATAGCATTGATAACTCGAATCGAAGTTTTTCTGCTACCGAGAATCACTCAACACCGCTAAAGTAGTTTGAACTTCAAAAACAATATTCGTTAGTTGTAGGTCTCAAAGCTTACTTTTAATGTTTTTGTGATATGTACTTTTCAATTTATTTTTTTTATATTAAGGGTTGTGTTATAGATTCTACAAAATGTCAAGGACCAACAGCCGATCTTTCCCGACGTTTGACTGGCACCGGTTGATCTCGAAACATAAAACTTCAAAGTACTACCACTCCTTATTATTTCATTAATACCATAGTTATGTAAATATAGAAGTTTGATATGCTGTAATTTGAGTCCCTTATTATAGACGCGACAAGGAATATTTTACATGTTTTAAATACGTTCGAAATTTTATTGGTTTTAATATTTTTACGCAGAACAGTAATCATTTTCCTGAAATTATTTTTAGTAGTAACATCTTTCTCGCGAATTCATACATCTACCAATAAACTATGGATTGAATCGGATTTTATTCATAATTGTCAAGAGTTCTTTTTGTTTAGGCGGAACCCTATTTATTAACTTCGACTAAGTTACGCAGAGTATATTCAGATACCTGACAAAAAAAACAATCCCGCTATAATCGTTCCAACCGTTCCAGACATTAGCCAAAAAACAAACGGTCTTTATTTAAAATTTAATTTATTAATATAGATAGCAATTTAGTTTCATTACAATTTTATTTTAAGCATATTTATAATACGAATATGACGTTAAGTAAAATAACAAGAAACTGAATCGATTCCCATACAAATTACCTTGGGATTGATAGATTTCAAAAATGTTTGAATCCTATTTGACCACCGATACCATACCAAACCTTATACTCAGGTAACAGCCAAGCCGAAGTCCGTACCACTTTGGTAACCCTTGTGCTAGTTATCTTTTGTGGCTGAGTGCCTTCAGCACTCGCCCCCAAAGTCACGGTGAAGCTGTAAAGGCCCTTCCGGTCAACAGCATTACCTAGTTAGCAAAAAAAAAAAACCTTGTTAAAATCACTGCAGTAGTCTTGCTTGATGCATTTATGCGGCATAAAGATTTAAATCACAGAAATATATTCCGTCATATGTCCGTTACCCAATGAGACAATAGGAGAACAATGGGAAGCTGGCGTAAACACCAAGTTAGTGTTCAAGGGGTTAAAAAACTTTATTTACAATTCTATACTAATAAATAAAATTTAAGTATCTGTTTGTAACATCATAACATTTTTTTTTTCTAAATACATATGAATACGTATACGTACGACACATACTAAAATTACAACTTTTAAAATCAATCAATTCAATCAATAGTGAACCCATCACTATTCGGTAAGGCGATGATTAAACAAAAACGTTACCATTTTTATTTTTTGCTTAGGGGCCTTTCATGTATTACTTAGTCAAAGTAGTTTTTACATCCTCCCCACCCTCTTATGATTATGTAAGCATAAGGATAATTTTTACCAAAAAAAAAAACGAAGATTAATTAGTAAATATTAGTTATAATAGATAATATTAAATTAGTAATCAGTATTCAAAAGTAAGTACCTAATGCATAAACCCTTCTCCCTCCCATTTATGCTCACGTATCATTTGAAAGGCCCCTTACTATTAAATTAGTCCAAAATACATAAACATGCCGCCGCGCAGGTCGCATCTGATCGTACCGAATTCACGAGCGTTGTAAACGATTCAAAAATTACTTGTCAATTGCCATTCATTTTAGGACTAAGAAGTCGCAAAAAGTCAGCGATCGAAATAAAGTATAATTACGTTTTCTGACAAACCAACCGAGGCCGGGCGGCGCGCTTGAATTTCCCAAAAATTACCAGCGCGGGAACAAAAACGAAGCGTTTTTCGGAAATTCACAGCGCGCCCCGAATCCAGTTGTCTGGTTCCGAAATCGACGTACGTGACAGAATTAATATTATATATAATATATTGTGTGAATATTTTTATGTATGTTGCTAACATAATGATGTACTAACATCTCATATTACGCATCTTGGTGTATGCTGTTTACCGATGACATTGTTTTGGGGAAGATGCAATTAAGATCCAGAGTATGTTGAAAAAATTGCGAAAAAGACTTTAGAAGAAAAACTGAGTATTCCTTTTGCGACTTTGGTGGTCCATTTAGTTTTTCGCATATAGCCTTAAACGATGATCCCTACCAGTGTGTTTGGATTTATGATACGTTGGTTCATTGAACTAAAAAGGCGGAAACATTGACCGGGACGTAAGGAACTGTCAATTAGTAGAGTATATCAGAGGAAGTTTGAAAGTAGCGCCAGTGGCAGAGAAGTTAATAACTAATAGGCTAGAGTGGTATGAATATATCAAGAGAAGAAATGAAAGTCAGATAAGTATGAAGATGGATGGATATAGAGGCAGAGAGAGAGACCGAAAAAGGTATGGATGGATTGTGTGAAGAAAAACATATACACGGTCTGACCTAGAAAGGAGAATGGAAATGATGTGCCGACTCTACTTAATGCAGGATAAGGTAAATAAGATGTTACTAGATTATTTATCAGTTTCTCTTTGTCTTTGTCAGTCTTTGATACAAAAGTCGAACTATAATTTTTTTCTTACACCAAAATTTAATATTATGGTTTAGGCATTATTAACGCCTACCTATTCATATCATACATTATTGAAAACATATGGGATTATATTTTATGCTTACATTGACTTTTTTATGCTTAGACCTTTGGTTTTTTCTGGAAGCATTATTCGAAAATCATTTCTCCCCGTTTTAGCGTGCATGTTCAATTAACATCACGTGATATCGTAGTCAAGAGTTAAATCTGTACGGTATTAAAAAACAGCATTCATATTACACATCGAAATAGCTATATCATCAGTATTTTTAATTATTCTCTTGTTGTTCTCTGTTTTTATGTTCCAACCTTCTTGATTATTGCGGGAAACTTCTACATATGTCTCTAATTTACTAGAAGAAAAATAAGTTATTAACGCAGAGCGTAATAGAAGTGTAGAGTGCTGCGTAAGGGATAATAAAGGAAACGTCCATTCTCCGATGCAACTCCTTAATTACTGACTGCTTAATGTCTAACATACCTTATTGTCTACATAATACCATTACATTACAGGGGCTGTAGACATAAAAACATTACAGAAGAATGAAGTCGAATAATTGCGAATATAATGCAACGTTCTTGCCATTATCCATTTTTGTTAAGAGTGATAACAGATTATAAACCAGAAACTGAAGTTTGTACATACTATAAAAATCTGTAATAGGTAACGTATTTAGCGTGTCTAATTTCAAAATAGTGCTTATGCTCCCAAGCTCCTTTATGAAGGATGTTTTTGATAACAAGGTTTTCAGAATGAGGCAACGTAGGATACATCGTAAAACAAGTAGCCTATCTGTAAATTACCTTGAACAGAACATCAGCCAAGATAGTTACTGGCACAGAATTAAGAGATTATAGATTCGTGTCACTTCTAATGGTATGACGTCAGCCATCAACATGCTCCGGTATAAGATGGCGTTTAAGTGCCGGCGCGAAATTTGAATTATTAATACTACAATTAAAACATTAATTTTTTTCCCAAGTTTTGAGTTTTCACTTCTGTCGGTAGCTCCTATGACTGCCTAGTTTTTTTTCTACACACTAGCTAATCAAATTCATTTTCATCGCTCTCTAAACTTATCCGTTTTAAAGAAGAAATCTCCTCTTGTCCTCATACGAGAAGCTACAAAAATGAAACGCAAAAAAAATGCACGGAACGCAAAATATCCGGCATTGTTGTCGAACTGGATGTGTGGGCAGTTTTGTTGAAATTTTCGTTAAAATTAATAAGCGGATGAGACCAGACGACAGACGGATTTTTTCGTCGACTCGAGTCCTTTTAATTAGAAATATTTCGTTATTTTTAACAATATTATTTTTGTTTGTTTTGTTACATCGAAACCATTTTAAAAGTTTCCTTGAAACTATATATATACTATATAATGTTTTCGAATCGATTGGTCAGAGTCATTGTGTTAAGAAATTTTCTAACAATGTGTACTTGAGTAGCTATAACCCTCAAGTTTGAAATTCTTTTGCCATACATCAATAGTTGTATTCCGGCAGCATCACTTGAGAACTAATTAATACCTTTAAGCTTAGTGTGTGTTTACCATCCTGAACCGTATCGTCACTTAACACCAGGTGAAATTGTGGTCAAAACATATACAGCTTTTACAGAATTTGAAAGAAAGTTAAATATAACTAAATAATTATTTATTATACCTAATTGTTAAAGATTAAATATTATATATTTTTTGTTTAATTGATTATCGTGTACCTAAATGTGAAATATAAATAAATAAACAATTTACATTGAGAAATCTCTTTTCAAAAACAAAATTAAAAACATGTTTATTCAATTTAGGCCCTAAGAAGGCGCTTATGAACGTCTAAAACACTACCACCGGTTCGGAAAACAACCCAATCGAGAAGAGCCGGCAAGAAACTCGATCTGGTTCTTTTTTTTAAATAATATAATACATTTTTTTTTCATATAAAAACTATACAAATCATAGTCTTAATAATGTTAGCGGAAGCACAGAGATGTGGGTTAATTCCAGACATCACTATCGTTCACGTAATGATCCACCCTGTAATAACCTTTTGAGATTAAAACTTGCTTGACATAATACTCGAACTTATTGTCAGGTAAATCGGTAATGTTACTTGGGATCTTATTGTAAAACCGAATACTATTACCTATAAAGCTCTTATTAGACTTACTTAACCTAAAGCATGGGAAGGCCAGCTTGTCTTTACTTCTAATATTAAAATTATGACGATCATTCACTAGATCTAGCTTGTCTAATTTTTTACGAATATGCATTAAGTTATCGAAGATGTATTTTTGCTTTGCTTTAATTATATTATAATTTTATATTATTACTAACATATGAAAGAATAATTTCTAAAATTATAAAAAGTAACTCGAACTTTTATGAAGAGAAAATTGAATAGATTCTCTCCGAATCCTTTTCTTTAAGAATATCTTTTTATGATGTGTTTTTTTTTACATCTGCACACCAGGCTTGTAATATGAGTCGGCAGTTTTGTCAAAATATTACACGTTTTATACAATCTTTTTTGCTTTCAATATAACCAACCTCTTTTGTTATATGTATTAGAAAGGGTTACGTAGTTTGCGACATCTGACATTTTTCCCTGATCGATGATAACGGTCGAAGGAAGAAAAAAAAACCGCCAACGTCACAACCGAAGAGGTACAAAATAAAAGGCGCCGTTTTCGCGCCATATTTTCGAAAACGGTTCTTAAAATTTCGAATATGGAATTTTTTATGGATTGGTGAGTTTTTAAATTTTTATTGCTTGCTTCCATTTCGAAGTATTCTGCGAATGTACATTTTTCCAGGTAATCTACCGAATAATCTGTTATGTTTGTTTTTGGTTTTTATTTGAACATTTATTGGTTAAATTGAATCGTCATAGTCACACTAGAAGTAAATGTAATATTTGAAACAATATATTAATTCTATAACTTAGTAATATAACTAAGAAAATGATCGGTAGGAACCCAAGAAGATTATGAAGACAGAGAAACGGGGTACTCCATCTTATCAGTCATTTTTTTTTTACACGGTGTAGTCTCAGTACTGTGACCATAATCTCACCTGATGTTAAGTGACGATGCGGTTCAGGATGGTAAACACATTAAGCCTAGAGGTACTGGTTCTCAAGTGATGCTGCCGGAACACACCTATTGTTATTTGGCGACAGGTTTTCAAACAAACCCAGGCGGTTATTATTGGAAAATGCCCTACCAGCATACTATGGTTTCCTTACGATGTTTTCCTTCACCGAAATAGTTAAGCATTGAATCTGATATTTTTTTATATATTTTATAGCGAAAGTAATCTATAGTACCTACTTGCTAAAACGAATACATATTTCAATTAAAATAAAAAATAAAAACGCACGTAATAAATGTTTTGAAACGTCATTCTAATCCTTATATCGGTGTTCCGGCCGCACGTATTCCGTTTTTAAAATGTTTCCAAATTCAAAAGAACCGAATTCTCATTCTGGCCGCGTCGTGTTCTAAATTTAAAAAAATAAACTCTTTTTTGTCAAATATGGAAGGGTTAAGTTAAAAACATTCTATTTTCGAATTGTTAAAAAGTCTACATTGTATGGAATACGTCAAAACTTCATACTTGGTTTACGTAGTATATGTACATTTTAAAGATTTTAATACTTATTAATTTTGTATCCTCTTATGTCTTATGATGTGAGAAAAATATGTCATTTAAGTAAATCTATATCTATTTACATATATAACAAAGTCGGGATAGTTACATCATTTATAACTCCAGAACTACTGGCCGTATTTATGATTATTGAAAATAAAACTGAAGAATCACGAAAAATGTATTTATAAAATTCATATTTTTATACACTTGATATGAGAAGATTTTTTAAACTTAAGAACGGAATGAACATTTTTCTTCGTTTTGGATTCGAGAAGTTTCCTTGTGTATTAAAAGAAAAAAATAATTTTAATTCATGTAATAATTTAACATTTATTGATTCTGAGGTAGTACAAAGTTCGCTGAACCAACTAGTAGATAGTAAAATAATCTAAACAAAAAAGTTGTCAACCCCGGGAAGTTCGGTAGAAGTCAAAGAACTATGTTGATGTTAGAACAGTATACGCGGACACAAAGTATGCACGATGATCAGATTCATACCATTTGTCGTCAAGAGTTACGCGTGCATACGAGTTTGTTTAAACTGCCAAGTCGCGCTAATAGACGTTTTACTTTAAATATGGTTATAATAAAATGATCTATTTTTATCAATTTCTGTAATAATATTTTTAAAAGGGATGCTATAAATTATACTGTTAAACTGATAATTAAATGTAATGTTATTCATAGCAGTTTAGAGTAATGAGTGATTATATGGTTAGAAAGTTTTTATTATACTATACTATAGTTATTATACTACGCTAAGACTCAATTAAACCACAACTATTTACATTTATGTACATACTTTTCAGAACAACTGTTTTGGTAATTAATAAATAATATTTATAGAAATCATATTATATTTATAAGTAAACCGTCAATTAATGTAAAGAGGAATATATTGAAAATATAGCATGGGTAATTACTGTTAGTGTTTTATAATATTAATAAATATCAGAAGTTTGACGGGCTCATCTATTCTAATAAATAAAATTGAAGTGTCTGTTTTAATGTCAAAAATTTTGGTAGATAGCTGAAGTTACTCCGGGTAGCTTGGGGTAGGTACTTTATATTTTCGATAATAATTAGTTTTCCGCATAAAAAAATTAAAACCCAATAAAAAATATATGAAACACGGGTGCAGCCGCAGGCACAGCTAGTTACAAATAAACGTAATATTTATCTTAGTATCTAGATGATTGACGTATGGTACGTTAAATTTGCGTAAAGATTTATGAATTAATCAGTTACCACGATATTATCTATGGTCTGTGTGGAATCTAATCCATTATTATGATAATTTCACTCCAAAAAAAACGATTTTGACATTTTTAAAATGTACTAATTTCTCTTCTGTTTACACATATTCTACGCACAACGTTATTCCTTTTTCAAATGATACGAAAGACACAGGAAGCATGAGTTTTTTGTCACTTCCACATCTCGTATGAACCGATTCCATATCCCTATCTCTTTCCCACACGCTATTTTCGATTGCGAGTGAAAAGGGCAGGCGCTCCGCCGTTCTCAGGTGTGTTGACAATAACAGATGTTCAGACATCAGAAGATGGCGGGGCGAGCGCATTACACAATTACGATTCTATTTAATTATTTTTTTCTCGGGTCGTTTGTTATTTAGGATTTCGACCGTGGGCGTTAGGTTAGTCAGCCTAGCCGAGTGTGGTACTCGATTGTTTTTCGTTGTTTTTTATATAAATGTCATGCACAGAACGTGTTCCGTTAGTTGTCGAAATTAAAATCTGTTTACTCATTTGTAGGAGGTATTAATTACATTTTAGTGAAAGGAGTTTTGTAACTTTTTAAGAAGACGTACCATTGCAAATTTGATTTTTGTAGTATTTTTTACCATTAACCGTACAGTTATTATTTTCGAATTATCATAATCTGTTTAGTTGAAATACAAATGTATTAACAATGGAAATTGTATAGGGTAATAACTGGCATAGACAGTCGCTGCATTAGACTAATCTTAGAAAGACACCCGGGAAGACATTGGAGAAACACTTCTCAGAATACAGTTGATTATTGCACTGAATAAAGATGGTAAATAAATTGAATATGCCCTAGAAGTATTGCAGTGAATTTTATAGAAGTAATTTATCCCGGATAATATGTTTTAATTGGACTTATAATTGGTGTGATTATTTTCTTTTCTTGCGTTTGCACTCTTTTGATGATTCTTACGAACATTTATAAATTTACATTACGAACATTTATTAACTCATACAGATGCTGACTAAATTAAGAAATATCATCATATCACGAGGAATAATAATTCTTAACTTGGAGAGTATATCTGTGGACCACAGGGAAACCTATTATTTTTCAAACAAAAAAAAACGTATTTTGTAAGTTTACAAATACCAGCCACAAAACACAATATCTCATTACCGACAAAATATAATAAAAAAATATTTAGAAGAAATTACTAGATTTCATGTAAAAAAAACACCCCAGTCAAAGGGTTGTGTAGAGCGAGATAGTGGTAAATTCTAACGTGCCAGTACGAAACAACAGTCAACCCTTTGACAACACCTGGTCCTTTTTTTACCCGGCCTCTTTTTTTGGTACGTTCGAAATTTTAAAAAGTGCAAAATTTCTTTTCTGTTAGGGTCAATATTGATTTTTCTCGTTCAAATAGATTCCGTGCACAATGGAGGTTCGTTATGAAATTGTTTAAATGAGGCTGTCTCTCTTTGACCTCATAATGGATGACTTCTGTCAGTTTATTTCATTGAAGGTTATGGAGATAAAAGGATTTTATCTGTTTTATCACCAATAAACCAGTAATAAATCTGTCAAGCTGCAAAAAGTTTGTGATTTGTTATTTTTATAAAAAAGTAATATTAGACACTTAACACTAACTATGCTGAAAAGGCTTGTTCATATCCGAATGTTTTTTTTAATAAATTTATTTAGGGCGAAAAACAATTACACAAAATACATGTAAATAAATTTAACAAAATTCTTAAACAGCGATGATTGCGGAGCGGATAGTGGATGAACGCAGGTTCGAGCCCACCTATGTGACTCTAAAAATCAGCCAGAGCTTACGGTTAAGGAAACATCGTAAGAAAGCCATAGCATTATGGTAGGCCATTTTCTAATAATGCTCACCTAGGTAGTCCACCTCTCTCCTCACTCTCAAGTCTGAAAGCCTGTCGCTAAATACCAAAAAGCGTGTTCCGGCAACATCACCAGTACCAATATGGTTAGCGTGTTTACCATCCTGGTCCTCATCGTCACTTAACACCAGGTGAGATTGTAGTTAAAGCACAGAGCATATACCGTGTAAAAAACCAGTGCTTTTATAGTGCAGTCAGCTCCGTTGCCCACGGAATACGTGTAAACACACAAATAATTATCTGTTTAGCATTGATATTAGAATTAAAATAAAATAGAAAATGTTAAAATATTAATTAAGAGAACCATTGGGAACAAAAAAAAAACAAAATTCATTAATAACTAATTGGATCAACAAATTATTAAAGACTAGAAGTGTGCCCGGGCCTCTACCTGCATTTCATATATTCTTTGCTACGTAATATAGTTTTAAAATAATCGTTGGAAAATAATGTTTTGTTGGCGCTATCCATTGAATCGTATTTTCTTCATAATTTCATGAATTTTAATTTTTTATACGGTACCCTAGTTATATTCGAAAAATAAAAGTCATTCGGGTATTATTACAAAATTAGCCTACCACCATGTTCTTGCTCCCTCAAGCTGTTTTGCTCAACCGAAAGCTTATCATAACATTGGATATGTGGCTTCGAACCTGCGTCCATTGACGCCGAATTCGACCGCATTACTGAGTAATGTTTTTAAGTACATACATCTAAGTACATAATAAGTTCATCTACTTTATTATAAGTACGAATTACAAACGTTCGTCTACGTCCGACCGCGAAATTCTTAAGTGGCATGAAAATTAAATAATGCGAGAAAGAACTAACCAATAAAAAAAAAAAATCAAGTATGAGAGATAGAGAGAAATACGCGAACGTTAAATAACAAATCCATTTCCAATTTAACCATTTAAAAGGAGCAAACCGTAACATTTTAGCTTATTGCTTACCCCCGAGCGAGTCCCAGATGGAAAACCCCTACCATGAATATAATGTATTTCGTTCATAGCTCGAAAATAAGATATTTTAATTATCACAAGAAATTTAGAGCTAATAAAATTATTAATATTCTTTTGGGAGTTAAGTTTACATATTAATTACCTAGAAGTATAATAACAAAAAAAATCTAGGACTACAACCTATAATCGCTGTTAATAATTGTAAGGTAAAACCATGGTTATTTTCAGAATTAATAGTAACTATTGTTTTGCACTAGATATTACAAGATATTTCCTCTTGGTGCAAATGAAAACTTGATGGTAATCGATGGAGCTAATAAATTTATTTTTCTTCCAAAATTCAAATCCCAAATTTATTTCAAGCCGGTCCAAATGTGTTTAACGACAAACAAACAAACATTCAAATTTATTATCGAAACTTATTGTGTGCCCGCGGCTGCGCCCGCGTTTTATATATTTTTCACTGCGTTTTTTTATCCGGTATGTTTTACTTTGCAATAATTTTTTTGCTTCTACATTAAGCTGACGATATTTCTCACAAATTCAAAAACCGGCGAGTAAAACCGTGAATTGCATCGGATTTTATTTATAATTTCATGAGTTTTAATTTTTTGACGCGGAGCTCTAATTATTTTCGAAAAACTTAACTTCAGCTATCTGGCAAAAAAAGCACGTCAAAATCGGTCCAGCCATTCCGGAGATTAACAGGATCAATCAGGCAGGCAAAATTTTACAAATTATATTTTTGGTATAGGTATCGTATATATGTAGTAAAAATTTGTTATTTTAATATTCCAAAAAGACACTTCAATTTTATTTGGATATATAAGATATGAAAAATCGCTGTTACAGTATTTGTCCGCAATAAACTTTGAAACTATTTGAATTTGATATCGAATTTAATAAAACTTTTCAAACTGTGTGTCATTTGGTCCAACAAAAGATAGTTACTGATTGAGTGATTGATGATCTTGATATCTACATATTTAAAATGAAATGTTTTATTTAATAAAGCAACGCCAGGTACGTCCATACAGTACTATAAACAATGATATTATATAGAGAAATATATCATTGACCATAAAAATTAGATTTGCTAATTTTATTCTCAAAAAGTTGCCACTTTACACGACTTATACTTATACTTCTTGTAGAAATGACTTACACTATAAATATACAATGCAATTGTTGAAAGGAATGAAAATTGTAAAGTTTATAAGTGTCTCCATAGTTGATACCCGTAATCGAGTAAATCAGCGAAACAGTTACTCGTGGTAGGGGTAAACTAACGATAAAAATATAAATTAAAACGTCTCAATGAAATACAAAAGCGAGACGAACCGAGATATAGTTCGAGTTAATATAAAACGCGTCGAGCCCTTAAAAGAGCAAGAAACACGAACAAAACGTAACACAATCAAATGAGGGATGCACAAAAACGGGAATAAAACGAGAGACAAAAAGCAATATGGCGGATTGTTTTTAATTATCGAGTATCGGCATAAATCGATGCACGTCGCCGCGGGCCCGCCGATGAGAAGCGCAAGCGCATGCCGCGAGACGGCATTCATTTGAAAAACATTTTAAATACTATCTAATTACAATAAAGTACGGATTTTCGATTTTCCTAAAAATTATTCTGGCTTAATATTAAAAAAGAATATATATGTTTTATTTTTTGATTATTGCACTAATATTGCAATGCCATGTAACTGTGTTTTTCATGGGGTAAATTTATATTTATATAAAATGATTCCAAAAAGAAATAGACCTCAAAACAATTAATGTACAGGCAAAGTTGTATAGACTGCCGTGCTTCCTTAATTATAGAAAATCACGACGTCCACGTTTATCGTGATTAAAATATTAAACATAAATAATTATTAAATTTATATATAATTAATTTTTATTTTCCACTTATCAGCAAATAAATTAGTATAATTAATATTTTTTTCTTGTTCATTACTATAACGACTCTACTGTTACTTTGTTTTAGTTTCATAAAACTCTTATGTATGGGTGAGGGCAGCGCGATCGCGCGGATGTTAAACGTATTTTACTTATAAATAAACTTACATTGTTGTCCATTTGTACTTATACTTACTTAAGTTACTTACCTTTGTCATTGCCCTCGGTATAAATAAATTAATAAGGTATAGTAAGTTTTAAGTATAAAACGCTACGGCAATAGACGTTCGAAGCGATCTACCATGTTTCTTCGTCTGAGGGGTGAATTAAGAAACCATAGCGTGGTAGTAGTCTAATGGTCGATTGGTTAGTGCCACTCTCAAGTTTAAAAATCTGTCGCCAAGCTCTTATACGTATATAGAACTCGAAACTTTGGAACTCTTGTTCTTTAAATGTTTTACATGTAGTGTTATTAATATTTTTTTTGTAATCTGTTCATTTAAATTATTAACATAACCTAACATTTAACATTTGCTTGGATTTTACATTTATTGGCGCTGCGAGCAATAATTTATAAAAACATCTTCATACAGTTTATTTATAATAAAACTATACGATAGGCTACGTATGTATAAACTTTATTATTTATGTCTGAACACCAGGACTTAAGTGTTATCTTACATTTGACATATTGTAGTATGTTGACGGCTGACGTCATAATATTGGTAATGCGTATGTATAAGTTTTTTTCCTGCCGTGAATCGCACAACGCTGATAAAGAAGTATTCAGTTAAATATAGAACAAGTAAATTGTAACACAACAAATGATGATATTGTTATATATCGGACTTTTTAGTGCGTGATTCTGTTAGGGGTATGAGAATGGTAAAAAAACTAGTTCAAATAGAAAATTTTATCATCAAGACACTTTTAGATAATAAATGATTTGGCAGAATCACTTGGGAGCTATCACTTCAGGCATAATAAGCTATCATTTTAGGCCTATAAAATAATAGTTTTTTAATTTACTTGTATAACGGCTCTGGGTTCAAGCCCTTTTGAGCCTGTTGTTATACATAAGTATTTTGTTCTAATTTTATTGTTACCAAAGTCAATAGTACTTTTAAAGTTACCATCTATGCGTAAGAACATCCCTCATTCAATAAAGACGAATAATAAATTATCTCCGTAACTTTAAGCTAGGAAAGATGTTTGAGGTTATCCCTTCATAAAAAACTAACGCGCTATATAAAAGAGCTCAAATGTACTCAAAATCGGATCGGGTCATTGACCCTACCCTATTGTCTCTCACGACCACAAAAGGGCATTAAAAAATTTGAGAAGGGTCGAGTATTCAGTCATCGGTGGCCAGCATTTAGTCTAGAGAGGTGAGCTTGTCCACTCCACTCTATGGCAAGAAACTCATTTACCCACATTACCCTCAATTCGTGTTTCTATTTATTTATTCACAATTATATTATAACTACTGTGGCGGCAATAACAGTTGTCTAATTGGATTATGACAACCATTTACTATAGTTAATAATTTAGGCGTGTCTCGTTTGTTTTCGTATTAATGTAAGATTTTTCCGAATGGTGTGACAATGCCGATTGGGCATACGATTATCAATCTGACAGTGTATTTTTGACAGTCTATTTGGCTTTTATTATTGTTACCATTGCCCACACATCATTTTCCTTCAATTTAAAAAAAGTCAGTCGTCACGGGACTCTCGACAGAAGCGAAACATCAAATGTCATTTACCGACACGATATACAAGGTGATTTAACTACGAAGGGTCACTAATAAATGCTTAACGTCAACATTTTAAATCACAATATATACGGGGCTTTGTAATTAATAATTTGTTTGTAATTTTCAAAAGCAGCGTATCAATATGTATATTATATTATCAATATATAGTCGGGCCATAAATACTGCTTCATAAAAACTTTTCTTTTTTTCAACTTTTTAATTATTTTGTATTTGGAACACGTTTATTATTTTTAAAATTTCTTTCGATTTTGCCCCATTTCACATATTTTTTTTTCGTGTTCATTATCAAATTACAATATGGGGTGGGGTGTTAAAGAAAATAGGATTGCAGTTATCGTCTTGCACAAAGTGGATATGGAGCCATCGGTCATATTCCAGACATTTCAAAAGCTTGGTATCAGCCGTGTGTTTGTATATCGTACTATCAACAGACACAACACTTCGTCTCTCGAAGACCAGAAAAGATGGTCGCGGTCACGTGCTGTTTGTCAAAACCCCCATTAGTAAGCAAAAAATCTTATCGCGACAAATGAAGATTCCCACTAGGACTCTGTCGCGTATTATTAAAACAAGACCTGAAGCTCGGTGCTTATCGTCGATATACAGGACATGCCCTAAACCAATCTTTACAAGTATAGAGAGTGGATCGATCAAAACGCCTCCTGTCGCGATACGCAGGTGAAAGGCACAGAAATATCCTCTTTACCGGTGAAAAAATTTTCACGATTGAAGAACACTACAATAAGCAAAATGATAAAGTGTACGCTCACAGGTCTTAAGAAGCTGCTCAAGTGGTCGGAAAGGTACAACGTGATCATCACCCTGCGTCAGGGATGGTTTGGTGGAGCGTGTCAAGGAGTCACAACTCCTAGGACAAGAATTACATTTTTATGAAAAAGGAGTGAAAAATTCAGCCAAAGTGTATCAAGATACAGTCAAGACTGTATCCATGACTGTAAGACCCAAGGATCGTGTTGTGAAACCTCTCAGCAATACACTTTTTGGAAAATATACCGCGTACTTTCCAGCAGCACTTGGTCACAAGGCACGAACTACCCAAACTTTGCTTGAAACCAACGTTCCGGACTTTATAAGAGCTGAAGACTGGCGCTCATCTAGCCCAGACCTCAACCCTTAGACTTCAAATTATGGTCAGTTTTATTTTGTTTGTTGGAAAACCAACAGCTATATCTTACATTAGTTAGTTAACAGCCACATTAGAAACAAAAAGCCATTTACAGGTCCTCGCCGTTAAGCAGCAAATTAAAAGTCAAGTGGTTTGTTATTACATTACAACATATTACTACATGAACCTAATATAAAAATTTAAAAAAAAATTGAAAGATTATAATTAGTTACAGTTACTTACTACCGCTATCATTAAAGAAGAGGCTACTTAAGGATGTTGACGCCTTATTTGTGTTAGTATTAAATAAATCTAAATGACTAATCTCACTCAGACTATTGAAGGAGTGACTAGATCGCCATAAAAATGAATTTTGTCGGTAATTAGTTGAAACAGTGGGAAGCGATAGGGGGACATTCGTACGTAAATACTTGGTCGGAACGGTTAACCCTTATTTGGAAAGAAGTTCGGAACAATCAACGCTATTGGACGTAATTTTGAGCAGATATGTAATGTCAGTAATTTCTCATCGTTTGACAAGAGGCAACAAATGATGTTTCCTACAAAGTTCACTGTAACAATTAAGATCATAGGAATCGTGTAAACGGTAACAGAGATATTTAAGGAATTTAAGAGGACATGGCCTGCTCTAAACGACACGGCGACATTAAGTCGCTTAAAAAATCTTTGGAGCAAGCAGTGGCGAAGTTTCCCTTGGAAGCAGTGCGTAAATCCATAGTTTCGTCGCCAAACAGATTAAAGGCCTGTATAAAAGCCAAAGGTGGCCATTTCGAATAGAATATTTTTTATTTTTAACTGAGACTTTTATAAATATGTAGGTATACATTATAATAATATGTAAGTAATGTACTTCATTAAAAAAAATGCATTTTCATTTATAACAGAACTTATGCCTGGACTAGGTATATCTCGCTCAAGATTTAACATGTGTTACTGAATATCCTATCCTAGACAGAGCACTATGTATGTAATGTTTTTATTAATATTTTCATTCCTACCCTGGATACATGGGGTGTTTTATATGAGCCTCCCATCTGCTCTATGTAAAACCGTATTTTACAAAGTGTCTTGAAAATGAAAAACGTTATCTTCAAATACAAGATTAATCTAATTTAATTTTGGAAATCTTTGCCTGATAACGGCAGGTCAAGGTCACGTGCCGTTTTTCGGTTTGGTCATCGGGCATTCAAAGAAAAAATAAATACACATGATATTTTAACGTACCCCCATCCGCACCCATTTGAGGCTAAAATTATTAATGGATGATCATTGCTGAGTATAAATTGCAAAACATGTCGTTAAAGTATCGTCTGAAAACTGAACAGTCTGCAGTACTTTTGTTGTGGTGTACGCGCGTTGCTTGTTCATTTTTCAAGAAACCCACAAATTCCATCAGGACCCCCGACTTTTGAAAGGTTTAAACGAACTCTCATATTATTGTATAGTTTTTTTTTACTTCTATTGTTTTTTTTTTTAATTCTTAATCAAAAAATCCTCGTTTCTTTGTGTTTTGTTGAAGTAAAAATCGAAAATTTTGTTAAAAATAGCCCTCTTGTTTTTCTGTTGTTTGAAGTCTTCGATAATATCTGAATTAATATGTTGTGGTTGACAAAATTTCAGGTTAGCAGGAAGATATACTGTATATTTACATATATTTTAGATATGTACATTGTAATACAGACAGTGACGATGTAATATTAAATACGCTAAGTTTGAAGGTACTGGCTCTCAATTGATGCTGCCTGGACACGCTTATAGCTACTTGATGACAGATTTTTAAAACAAGAAAGTACTAATAGTTAGGTTGGTATGGGGCTAATTAAAGAGTTACATAAGAATTTTAGACACTTAAATTCTCCCTCCCACTAGTTAGCAATTAAAATTAAAGGTTTCAACCTCCTCCCTTCTCCGATATTGATAACGTAAGTATTGGTATAATTTTGAAAAAAAAAAAAACAAAAAGTATGTAAATAAGTCATAGATATCGCTTGATGTTAATTAACGATGTTGTGTAGAATGATAAATACTCGAAGCCTAGAGGTACTGGCTCTCATGTGATGCTACCGGATCATATCGGTTGGTTTTAGAAAAATAAATAGTTAAAGATATTATCATCAATGTAGATTCGATAATGAACGTTTTTCTTAAAACCCGCCTGACTAATTAACAGCCTCAAGTGTGAAAATCACACAAAACATTCCTAGTATAAGTGTGCTCCGATAGCGTCACTTGAGAACTAATACCTCTAGGTATACCGTGTTTTTTTCCGGACGCTTCACGTCCGGGTGAGTCCCACACTGGTGCGAAGACGTCCCTCCGCACCCCCTTACCCATTGCATTGGGGGACTTCGGTCTCACTAATACAATGGGTAAGGGTAGTGCGTAAATGCATTCCCCTCATCAAAAAAAAAAAGAAAGATATATCATGTTTACCATTTTAGGCCACATCGTCACGTAACATATGATGAAATTTTAGTGAAAGCACTGAATCTATAACAATATAAAAAAGGAACCATTCAGATTGTTAATATTAACAGTAAATATTTGCAAATTTCAAACCTGAAATTTTGGCATACCTTAATTATGTACTCTAAAATATAATTATCGACTATAATCTATATTACAAGAAAGTTCATAGTGCTAGAATCGAACTTACTACCTCACAACTCAAGTGTAAAGGCTCTAATCATAGTACATGTATTTCGTTCAACAATACAACTTTTACCCGTCCCGGGAATCGAATTGATACGAAGTTTTTAAATCAGTACGAAAGATCTCACAAATAAATGAGCACATTCAGACGTCGTAATAAAGTATTGAAACCGCAAACGGACAGAGACTACGTGGAGTAGAGAACAATTTAACATTTTATTTTTTCGTTTTATAATTTTTAAAACTCTAAGATTGTCTTGCTTTCATGATTTAATGATATTTAATTCAATTTATTATAATAATAATTTATTTCTGGCACACATTATTTTACATTAAGAGAAGATTGTTACAAGAAGTAATTGAACATTTCTACATTTTACGTTAATTTAGCTAACCTATTTATTTTTCGAGCGTAGTTTTTCTTCTGCTATCATTTATAGGACTACATATGACTTAAGTAAATTTTTTAGTTCGGAAACGACTTACCTAATAAAACTCTAACAAGTATTCATAGCAAGTAGATTATGAGCACCTAGTGCAACGCATATTGTCATTAGTTGGACCATTTGAATCTGTTAGATGCCCTGTATAATTAAATATTCTCCATAGTCTGTATCCTAACCGCTTGTCACTTGGATACAGTGAGGTTTAAAAAGTGCCATCATGCGACCTCTTCCGTACAATTAAATATATAATTGACTTGACATTACGCCTTTCAAAAACTAACAATTCATTAAATGTATTTCATGAAAATATAATAATATACCAGTAATATTATTCAGAAAAAACGCCTCGTGTCGCTCGCTTCATACACGCTTTAAGAAAAACGACTTGCAGAGTTGCACTTAGTCAGCCTGCAGCTACTAAAGAACTCAAGTTACAGGTGCTGTGTTGGTTGTGGACTGGTAAGTGTATTTTTATTATATAGTGTATCTGGTGTTCGAACCATTTAGAGGTAGAATAATCGCTCCTCTGCGCTCCCTGCATTATTATTATAAATAATGTATTATAAATATATTGTGCACACTTTCTCTTTTTTCCCCCGCCTTTGTGGTGGAAACTATTTAGAAGTTCCGTAATTAAAGGAAGCTTATTCAAGTCGTGTTAGTTAAAAATGTATCTAGTAGCGAAGTTCAAGAAGAAATTGAATAAAAAAACCGTATAAAATCTTAAATATATATATCTATCTTTTATGGATTCTCAAATTAATTTCAACGTCAAAATAACGTTTTTACAAAGCGTAAATATATACTCTATACTAATAAAAAAAGTGATGTGTTTTCTTCTTCTAATGTCAAAATTATTTTTTTTTTACTAAATAGATACCTACAACAAAAATACAATTTTTTATTATTTTTGCCTGTCTGTTTGTTCCGGGTAATCTCCGAACCGGCTGGACAGATTTTGACGGGACTTTTTTGGTAGATAGCTGAAGTTACTCCGGGTAACTTAGAGTACTTTTTAATTTTCGAAAATAATTAAGGTTCCGCGTAAAAAAAATAAAAGTCATAAAAAATTGAATTAAATCCGATTAAAATTGATTCAATGCACAGTTTTACGTCTAAGCTCTTTAGTTAGTTCAAGAAATATTTTTACTTTATCTTATTACTAAAAAAAAATTATGGTTCCGTGTGAAAAAATTAATACGCAGTGAAGAATATATGAAACGTGAGCGCATTCGCGGGAAACAGCTAGTTAAAAATAATAACGTTACGGTTGATTTTACATATATCAGTACTCTGATCAACAATTATTATATACTTTGTATTTTTTATGTATCAAACATATCATGGAATGTTAGAATAAAGTCTAGAATAAAATAACAATACAATTTAATTGATGTAATAATTTTTACTTGCATTGTATTTTTACTTGAATTTCATTGAACGTCATTTACAACATTATTTTCATTGTTTGCATCATTCATTTCCACATCAGTTTACATTTTATCAATTCAAAAACATCGTATGCACGTATGATATGTTCAAGACGTCATATATACTTACAAGTACAGATAATATGATATGTTAGCATGTCGGTAACGCGCCTTTGACCCTTCCATCCATCCATAAATTGGCCAACATGTCTAAAGAACTTCAATTTAAACAGTATTTATTTAAAATGGTCACATAAATTCGACTCTACACATTTCCTGTTCAATTACAAAGAATAAGAATAAGTTGTAGAAAAATTATTTTTCATGTTTAAACGTAAGTACAAAACGAATTTTATTAATACCACGCTATGACTTATATAGGATATAATGAAGCGATAGTGTGATGGCTTAGTAGCAGTATGGTGGGTTTCTCTATCAGTGGACGTTGGTTCGAATCCTGGCAAATGTGCTGGACCATTCGTTGGAGGAAAATAGTTTGATGAAATCATACCATGTTAGGCATTTACTAACAATGCCTATGTAGCTACCATTCTTAAGTATGTAAATATATCACTAAGCACACGTACATTTGTATCCAGGTAACATCACTTGATAGCCAGCAATTACCTCTAAGGTTGGTTCACCATCCTTTACCACATCGTCACTTAACATCAAGTGAGATTGTGATCAAAGCACTGAGCCTCAACAGTATTTTAAAAAACATAACAGTTATTATATAAAACATATCTGCCAGTTAAGATAAACTACAAACAAATCACTATGTCGAAGTCAAATATTCTGTATCCATTTTAGGTACTTACTTAAAAGTATATATGAAAGTCAAAGGTATTCATTGTTGTAAAAAATTTATAAAAAGAATTAATTAAAACCTAAAGCGATGTTTAAAGATAGTCCAGGGCTGTGAATTTATCGGCTAAGACAAACAGGTTTTAATGTACAAAGGTAGAAAATATTATAGGCTGGATTGTGATCGTGATCCATAGTGATGCCTGGAAATGATATCTCTTTTTATGTGCCTCCGCTAAAACTGTGCCTATCTGTAAATAGTATAATTTTCAGATAAAAAAATAACGAATTTATTGCCGACTTTACACCACCGAGTTGTTTTCCGCGGTAGCTTTTAAACGTCCATAAGAACCTTTTTAGAGCCCAAATTGTATGAAGTATACCAGTATTTGTTTTCAAGTTATATCGAATCGTTCCTAGTTTACTAGTATTAGAACGTGAATTCAAGACTTTTCGTACCGAAGCAATCATTCAACCCGCGACACCTGGGACGGGTAGTTAATTTTGCGGATGTAGATCTACCTTTGTAGGTGGCCCAAGATACCATGTTGACATCGTCACTTAAAATCAAGAGAAATAGTGATCCAACACTAAGCCTATACGATTATATAATGTATTTTTTATATTATAGACCTTCTAAATACGGTATATAAAGTTAATATTTCCATGGTAGATAAAATACCATTAGTTTAAACTTCATACATTTCATATTATTTAAATTTCATTTTGATGCCGTTACAAATGTCAATATCAGATTAAAATAAAACAATTACTTTGAAAAGTATTATTGCGAAGAGGATAAAACGATATAAATTAATTTGGACATGTTATGAAAATATTTCCTGAAGATTAAATAACTCAGTAATATGCGTAAAATAATTAATATGAAACAAAACCACACGTAAGTTCTCTCGGATCAGTTAAAAACAATAATAATAAAATACGATTCGAAATCATAACTAACCGAATGAAACAAAAGAAATGATGATATTTAAAAAGAACGGGAGAGTAATATGGCCGGTTCAAATCGACGTTAATCATAATAAGGATAAGTTTTTTTTAATAATAACAATTAACTTATTAACTTATTATGTTTAGATGAATATTAGATACTATTTGTATTATTCTTGATACACCGATGAGATTATTATTTATATTTATTGGAGTGAGGGTTGATATAATCAAGTCTGAACAGCCATCGTAAAATACTGAGAACAAATTTTAGAAAATATGTAAACAAATCAAGTAAACTATATAATTCAACTCTTTATATTGACAGTGGCATTTTTCGTGGCTATAAGTTTGGGTTTTGTGCCCAAAGGTCAAAACTAAAAGTTACACTTTGGAATATGAATTATGAGGTGCCATAAAACTCTTTACAAAGTTCTAATAAGTAGTCATTGTTTTAATAGAACGTGAAATGTCGATATAATATTGGAACGTCTAAATTGAGTGCATGGTTTAGATACCTTTGCTTTTTCCTAAAAAAAAACAACAGAAAGAAACATTTGGTAATAATTCTATAAGGCTAAATTTAAAATTTTGGCTCAAAAAAATTTGGGTCAATTTTTATGGTTCGTATTTCTGCTGTGTTCCAGCTTAATGGCACACGAGGTGTTCCAAATATTTTCCAATTATACACTAACCTCTTTTTTAAATTGGTTGTAAATAACTATAGTATGTAATTGCAATTTAATATCTGATAGACTGCATGCCTGATGTCAGTTTTTACCAAAAAAAAAAACAATATTTAAAAATCTTTTAAGCTAAAAAAAAAACTGGGGTATATCCACCTATTTCGAGCGACAACCCGATCCCCGGGAACCACGTAAGAAATTCAAAAATGGAATGATTTTTAAAAAATGTATTCGACCGACCGCGTTCATTTATAATAAGAGAAACCGATCGGACGAGATTCTAAAACAAAAAAAAAAAAGTCCACGATAAAATAAAACAAAAAACACATTTTTGAATTTTGTTCGAAAACGAACGATCTCGTGATAAATATTGAAATATGGAATGGAGATATGATACTTTTTTATTCTGATTCGGTGCAGTGTTGTATTTTTTATTTTATTTTATATCCTAATGGCATTTTGAACACGGGTTAATGGCTGGATCCCGGTGCGGTACAGGCTACCGTTTTATTGACTATTAATTTAATGGCGCTCGAACTATAATGGTTTAGGATGTGAGACGGTGTGATACACAAATTTTATTGGTTCCCTCGACTACGCACTCTGCGTAGTTATAACCGATTTATAATTGGGATGTTATATTTCGTGTATGTGTAGTTTTGATGTTATTTTTTTTTTAATCAATTTAAACTCAACTATCGATTGAATAAGAATACGTTTTATGTCTTAAATATTTTGTATGGTGAAATGAAAATCATTTTTGTTTCTAGAAAAGTTATTAAAGATTGAAGGTAAGAAATGTGTGTAAACGTGTAATTTTTTTAAATATAAAAAATATAAACTGATAATTATAACATCGGGTCAGAGGTGTCTTCACCTATAAGTTAAGACTGCATAGTTCAGGGTGTGCACCGCACACGGGCGCAGGGTTTTAGGTGGCTCCAAGTGACCCGAGCGACATCTACAAAGATATGATATATGAATTTTTAATACCATAAACATTATAAAAATTACTATATACTATAAATTTAATAACGTCCGTGTCCGTGTATTTCTTTAAAACAACGAAATATGTTTACAATAATCATATAGTTTAGTTAGTTTATAATTTTAATAATTCGCTATAAACAAATAAATAGAAATAAATTAAAAATAAATAGAATAAAAATTAAATAGAAAAAGCATGACATGCTGCGTTCAACGTTGAAAAGTACGTCACTTCAGCACGTGCCACAACAATATCCTCATAACGCTGGTTTTTACTAAGACCTTCCTCTAAAATAGTCTTAAATAAAAAGTTAAAAGCTAGGAACATAAGAGGTCCATAATATATGTCATGTATTTTAGGATAACTTGAGGGATTAGAAACCAAAGTTAGATCAATATGCCCGCTGTTGGTATGTACCTATGTAATAAAAGCAATCTGCCTAGTCACTCGACAGAACGATTTTAATACAAGTTGTAAGAACCAACGTCCCCTTCCTACGGGATATCATATTTTAAAAACACATTTCGTTAGATCTCAAATGCTCCGTCACGTAGCTTAAATATTATTTGTTGACGTGTGATAAGCCCATCGCTCTTGCCTTCGTCAAATTATAATTTAATTTTAATACAATTCTCCATAATTTTTATGAAATAAATTAGTTTTAGGTACTATATTTACTGTTTCTTGTTTGGGAAGCCACACAGGAGCCACACACTTTTGGTGTCCTTACCCTTAAAAGATTGGTTCGTATATTAACTAAATAAAAACTTTTAAAATGCACCAATTGTAATAAAGTTTTATTCATATTTTTTAAACTGTACTTATACATATGTATTGAAATAGTATTTGTGTAAATAATTACGTAGATATAAGATTTAAATTAAATACTTTGTCAGGGAGGTGGGGGGGCTTTAGTTCTTTGGATTTTGACCATTATAGAGACTTGTTAAAAACAAATAATAGTTTTTTTGTAGAGAAAATAACTCTTTTTACTTGATCCATCGTGACCCTATTACATGATGAGATGTCGACATTGTGAACTAGGTTTAACTCTGCGCTATTTTGTAATTCGATCACTACATTTTTTGTTATTTATTTACTAAATACATATAATTGATTATTTTGATTTCAATTAAGCAAATTTAATCTTTTAGTGTATTGTCGTATCGTATATTGATGGTTAAAAATTGAACGTGTTACTTTAAATAATATTTAATTCTTGTTCAATAATGTACTTAAAATCTATCTAGAGAACATATGTAAGATTAACAAAAAATCACGTAAATGGATTCTGTTTTCGACTTAATACAGACAGACAAACTGAGACTTGACTTTTAATGTAACACTAACTGATAATGTAGTCTCTACAGTAATCCATAACATACAAAAATCAAGCACTTAATAAATTTATGGGCGCAAGAAAATGTTGAACGATTTTAACCCTTTGAGCACCTTCCCGGCGTTTACGCCAGCTTTCCGTTGTTTTCCTATTGTCGTTCTATTGTTTCATTTTTATGGATAATCGACACATTAATTTAATAATCTAGTCATGTAATTTGAACGTCTTGCATTTTTGTTTTACTTCATCCAGTTGTTAATCACACGGGAAGACTTATATACAAGGCGAACAAAAATAAAACACACATAAATATTTTTCAAGTATACATAACATATTTATTTATTTAATATAATATAAATTAAAAATTATGTACAATTTAAATAATACAGTTAAATTTATATAAAAAAATAATATGTACTTTTAAGAGATTTTAAAGGCCAGAACACGCGTGGGGACCCGCGCCCCCCGGGGGGCTCGTGGTGGCTTCGAGGCCGAGGGACACGGGGCCAGGGCGTGGGGACATTTGAATCTGTTGCAATGTTGATTAAATAAGCTTTCATTTTTAAACAAGTTTTTTTTAACATAAGCAGCTGCTGCTGTTAGACGACGATATAATTTAATTGTAAACAAAGATAAAATAAATAAATAAACAAAAAAATATGACTAGAGTTTCGATCGTCTGCTATATTCGATAGGTTATTATTTTATTAATAACGCTTAAAAATATAAACAAAAAAAAAAACCAGTTTTAATTTTATAATAAAATAAAAAAAAAACACCGTTTACACACAATTTCATTTTATACGACGACTCCGATTTGTATAGAGAGATATATATATATATGTATAATTAAAATGATTAAATCGTAATTTATTTATGTTCGTTTCAAGTATCGAATTTCAGTATACCTCAGGGAGGTATGTTAGTTCCATTTTTCCTTGTATTTGTTTTTTTTTTTTTTTTTTTTGTAATTATTGTATCAGTCAGTGTATTTGTTTACGCGTCAGTTACGTTTAAATAGAATGCAGCGAAGGCATCTCCCTTGGAGCCGACAGCACGGGCTTGGTACTGCCCGTTGTCGTCGGACGTGCTCTTCGCGATCTCGAAACGGTAACGGGAATTCCCCTCCATAGTGAAGCGGTACCTCAGCGAGGTCTCGTCGACCGGCTTGCCGTCCTTCAGCCACTGCAGCTGGAGCGGTGGCTGCACAACAAAGCGTTATTACAAATAAACATCCAATTACACATATCTATATAATATCGTTCATTGTAAAAGTAGATCTCGAATTTGGTGAAAAAAAGAATGTGGCTTAGAAGTGAAATTTCTTTGGTAATCTTTGAGAAATAGAACGTTTTTTTGTTCGGGGACGAATATACCGTAAAGAAATGTAGTAATAATGTCACTTCAAAAAATACAATTATTATGGAGTTACATTGTTTCTAAAATGAACGACACCTGATAAGAAAAAAAATATTGGTAGGTATTAATTACATTGGCAAGTAACGCCATCTATAAATCATAAGACTAAGCGACATAAAAAACGCAAAAGTATGATACATGATACAAGTGGTAATTGCTAGATGACGCTATTATCAAATTATGTTCACATGAAACTCCTCGATTTTACTACCATAATTACATATTAAAACAATATTCTAATGATGAAAGTTATAATTTAGAAAAAAATACACTCTTTTAAAATAGATAGTTTTGTAATTTTTGTGTTTGGTATTTAGATTGACACTTCCGTAACAGCGTAACCAATTTCACCGTATGGACTTACTTTAAGACTTTTCAGAGAGCAGATTCTATGTGTAAATAGTTTACATAGTTTCCTGCTGTGTTTGTTAACCCCTTGAGCACCTACCTGGCGTTTAAGCAAGCTTTCCATTGTTTTCCTAATGTCTGTCTATTCTTATTTTTATGGGTACTCGACACATTAATATATTTTCTTTTGTTTTTCCACGATTTACTATCAATACACTTTTATTTTAATTTACTTTTATTTTTAGTTATTTTCGTCTAGTAATAATAAATACATTGCATAATGTAGGGTTGTTACCTTGTCCAGTTCAGCGGTGAAGACAGCCGGTTCCTGAGCGACGACGGTGAGCGAACTTGGGAACGCGACGTACTGAGGCAATGTGGGTTCCTCGCCCGGGACTCGAACCACGAGCGTGCACGACGAGAACGACTCGCCTGCGTCATTGAACGCCTCGCACGTGTATGTACCTGCGTATAAAAACGAACACATATTATCTATACATAACATAACAGCGTAATATGTAAACGGCCCCTTATCCGCTAACTCCATCTAAATTACATTACGGATATCTTCACGTGCTGTTTTAGATTACATATTATATACTAATTTAGTTTTACTGTAAATAATTATAAAAAAAAAAAACAAAACATGGCACATATAGCCTTAATCTGTAAAGATATATGGTATATTGACTCACAGCAGCATCGCATCAAATGAAATTGTTCCCAAATGCTAAAACGTAGTAAAAAAACATTATTATTGTTTTTAAATAGGTCCGATTTAATTATGAAAAACACGCGTTACAAAACAAGTATATTAATTGCGAACAATGCCATCTATTCGTTAATGGTGTAAACTGACCGGCGTCCTCGGGGAATATCTCGGCTATATGCAGCTTGTGTATATTCGCTTCGCTAGAGTACTGGAAGTCCTTTGATGGTTTGATCTCCTTGTTATTATGCAGCCAGACGACGTCGAACCTCTCGGCGCCGGCGATCCTGTTATAAAACACACAACGTTATAACGCCATCTAGTTTCGATGGTTCGAACTAAACACGTAAACAACGTACGTCTTGTCAAGTGTACAGTCTCTAGCGCCATCTACTAGTAGGAGCTATGAAATTTATTTTCTTAAACTTCGAGTAGTCGCCGCAGCAATGTCCCATTTTGTAAAATTAGTAGGTACCGACTACGAAATATATAGAAGTGTTTTCGTTATTTGGTCGATTTATTAAGTTGAGAATTACGTTAAGTAAACTAACAAATTCATATTAAAATCAAGTTGTCTTTGTGTCTAAAATGTTCTCAGAAACTCAAGTCAAGCTGGACAGTACTTGGTACCAGGGACTTACTGCACAGCAAAGGCTAAGATTTGCTAGAAGCACCTTTACAAGTGACCAGGACAAACGATGTGACATTGGTGACAGTCACCATCTTTTTACTATCTAGTATATGCTAAAATGACGATAGTCAATAGTTTACCTGCAGGAAAGCGTGACGGCATCACCGTCGTTGACCGTCTGCGAGACGGCGTGGTCCACTATCCTCGGCGGTTTGTCTCCAACCTTTTGCGCACCAGCACCGCTACCTTCCATCGCTGTTCAAAATGAATAAATACATCTTCCTACTGTATGTAATTATATTATTTTAAATGCCATGATGACTCGGTGAACGAAAATATCACGTAGATTTTCTATTAATTCCCGCCTGGGTAACTCTACAACCCTCAATTTTGAAAGTCTGTCACCAAAACAACAATAGTTGTTTTCCGGAAGCATTATGTGAGAGCCAATATGACCTCTACTCTTACTATCCAGAACCACATCTTCACTTAAGATCAGGTGAGATGGTTAACAGCAAATGAGAATACGTGGGAGACCTGCATAATGAATCTAAAAGGAATCCACTTACGTTTAACGGTGACTTTGCATTTGGTTTCAGTTTCCCCTTGGCTGTTGATCGCTTTCAGGGAGTATTCGCCTTCGTCTTCGGGGAATACCTCATTAATAGCTAAGGACGCAACACCGTTCTTGTATTTCAAATCGACGACCTGTAACGGAATACATTCAAAATATTTACAGAAAATCTTGGCGCGAATTTGTGCCTCTCATGTTGTAAGTTCTTGTTTGCGTTATTGTGCACGTAGTGCATTGATAATAATTACACGGAAAGTGAATTCTGAGGTCTTCGAATAGCCTTAACAAAGAACTGCCACTTTGTTAGAGCGTTGTATGAAAAGTGTACGGTTACGTGAAACTTGCCTGTATGGTTTAGTACCTTTACCTTAGAAAAGAAGAAATTGAACAAAGAAGGAGTTTTTGGCGGGATGTCAATCAATTATATAGCAATTAATGTTTTTGATTAATTAATGCAATTGCATTTTCGTCTATATATTATGTAATATTTGTGGTATTCCACGTGATATATAATAGCGTTATTCTGCATACAATGTAAAATAATAACACGTAGGAATCCTTCTCACAATAAGTCTTTTGGCTAGTTGACAAAAACTATTGCGTTAACAGAGCGCCGCAATTTTACTAGAGCTTTGTATGAAAAGTGTGCGTAACTTGGCTGTATGGTTTAATTCATTGGCTTATAAGGGAATAAATGAAACAGAAAAAGGGGGAGAAAAGTTTGTGTATGTATACCTCAGAGGAGTGTAGAGGTTGTCCGTTCTTGTACCACTCGACGCGCGGGTCGGGGTCGCCGCGGACCGCGCACGACAACAGCAACGGTGCGCCGTCGCGTGCACTCAACGCGTCCGGAAGCGCGCGCGCGAACGTCGGGGCGCGCATCGACGAATCAGACGCTGGCACTGCACAACACACGCACCAATCAGCGTCCAGCATTCGTTCAAACATCCACCTACTTATACTCCATCCTCTACTGACAACTAGTGTAACGTATCTAACAACCCTCAAGTTCGTTCGATCTACGCGGTAGTGCGGTCGGATACCGCATCGATGGACGTGAATTCGAAACCAATCTAATTTTATATGCGCCTAATCTTTGAACTCTGAAGAAAAACATCATGAAGAAACTATAGTATTATGGGTGGGCATTTTCTATTAATGTCTGTGTGGGTTGGTAGCTACCTGTCGCCAAGAATCAATAGGTGTGTTCCCACAGCGTTACTTGGCTTAGTTTGTTTACGATGCTGGACCACATGGTCACTTAACTTTACGTGAGATTACAACCAAGACGCTGATCCTAAACAGAATAGAAAAATAGGATATAATATAACAAATTGTTTTTGATAAGAAAACGAATACGAATTGCAACCTACGTAAGTTTTTTTCATTTTTAATAAGACAAAAATGGTCGATATTGTATAAAAATGGCGATATTCCATTTACAAATCAGCCAAAACAGTAAAAAATGAGCTTCCCGAAATCAGCATACAAGAAAGCTATAAAAGAAGAGAGAGATATAGTATCAAACTTTATTAGGGATAAAGTAGGAAATAAATAATGGAGTCTATCAGAAACTAAGTAAGCAGTCACTTTAACATAGATAACCCTAAAAAGAGGTGTCCTACTAACTATTCCTAGTCTTAAACATCGAGCCAGAATGCCTTATATTATCAGACTTATATATATAATAGAATACTCACAGACAAGTTCCTTGGTGGCGCTTCTGGATCGAGACGAAGTGTCTGAATCCAATCTGGAACCGTATTTCTTCTTCGTCGTGTCTATAGAGCTCTGCGGTGAATATTTAGGCCGCGGCGCTGCGGACTTTGACGGCAAGTCTATTGTCACCTTTAAAACCATCATATACCGTTTGATAATTTGAAAAATAAAAAGTGTTTACACATTTACAAATAAAGTACATTTTGTCAATAGATAAAGATCTAGGTAGCCATAGGTACTACCGATATAAGTGAAACTCCGAAACATTGGAAAAACTGTTCTTTTTTTTAACCCTTTCACGGCCAGGGGAAACATTTTTCCCATTGTAAAATTGGCAGCTGTCTATTTAATTATAACAATATTTGAATTCCAATTTGAAAAATATTCAAAAAATGTTTCCCACAAAACTCTAAAAGAGATAAACTTACAAATGCATCATTTTGTGATTTTATGTTTAAAAAACTAAAAGAAACAGTTGTATGGTAATATTTACTCTCTGCCTACTTATGGTCCTGAAAGGGTTAAAGTTGAAATTATAATATGACAGTTAAAGTTATTAGCATGACCTTAACACATATAATTTGTCAGGTTTTTACATCTATTAGAATAATTATGTGTACATTATTATAACATATAGCGTATTCATAATCAAAATATACCATAGGCTGCGTAAGTAAATATTTTATTATTTATCTCTGAGCGCTAGCATTTAAACGACATATTATACTTGACATACTGTAGCATGTTGATGGCAAGCATTGGTAACGCGAATTAATAAGTTTCAATGTTTTTAATCGCTCAATGCCGCTAAGTTTGAACTTCAAATATAAATAAAAGAAAAATAGAAGAGAAAAAGACACTGAATTGTTTTATATGCGTCTGTTTATTTGTTGCTAGTAACGTTACATGCAAGTCTCGTTAGGAGCGAAAGAAATGTCAGAGTAACTCGCCGGAGCTATTTGGAGCTAATAAAACCTGTTTCAATGGACCTCTATGACAAATTTCCATTGAGTCAATACAATCGTTTCAAAGCTATCAAGGGTCAAATAAACTAACAAACATTCAATATATAATCATATTTATACAAGTTGAATTAAATATCGCAAGCATTTAATTTAACTGCCTCGGTAGCGCAGTTGTATTACATACGACTACCGTTCTGAGGTCTCGGGTTCGATCCCCGGGTCGGGTCAAGTGATATTGGGTTTTTTCTACTCAGTATCATCCCGGAGTTTGGAATTTGTGCCCGATATGGCGACAGGCTCGCCCCCTGTCACATCTGGGACGGAACTAAGCTCGGCGAAATGTGGGTGGTGTAGTTCGCTACTTCACCTCTGCCTAACCCTTCGGGGAAAACAGGCGTGAGCATATGTATGTATGTATGTATTTAATTTAAGACATTTTAGAATTTCTCGTCAGATTATTTTTTTTATGATACAAAGAAGCAAAGAGCTGTATAGATCACCAGACATTAAGAGATTTTTTTTCAACTTATAAAAAAGGCAAATTAAAATCGGCGCAGTTTCGAAAGTGGAAACAGGAGAAAACAAAGTAATGATTCCGTTTATTAAATTTGTTACCGGCCGCGTTCCCTCTCGTTTAGATGTGGCTACATCGTAATTTAATAATAGTTCTATTATTGAATTGAAATGAATGTTTTACCTTAGTCTTGGTTATGATCGGTGGCGGGGTAGGTTTCAGAGGCTTCTCGATGTACCTCCTGTCTCCCGAGTGGAGGAAGTTGTGTACCATTTGCTGTTGCTCCGGTGACGTCACTTCACCTATCATATTATTACATTATTACTCTTTGCTTTTTCATAAACAGTTCATGTCAGTTCAACACATAGATGTCGCTTTATTTTTATCGATAATGTAACGATTCAATTCACATTCCAAAAGAAAGTTATGTGAACTACTTTTTTATAGAGTGTTTTTCCTACCGCTTATAGTACTGCCGATAGTAAAAATCAAACTACCCACTACTAGTAAAACGAATTACAAAAATCGATTCCCTTGTAACCAACAAGTTTTATTAGTGTTGACTGATCAGAGATGACAAAATCTGAACAATACAAAAGATTCCTTTAAAAAATGTAGAAGGGTAGTTTAAAAATTAAAACATTTTTATTTGTGAAAGTGGTATTTTTTTTGTTCGAAACATCAACGCTTATAGGCAAGTCAAATGATAAAGAAGGGGTATGAGGGTTTAGGTGGGTGGGTGACGGTTTATGAATGAACAGTATTAAACGGGTGAACCTACCTTCCACAATAACGACGCAAGAGGTCTCATCAGTTCCATGTATATTTGTCGCTACGCACGTATATTTCCCACTGTCCTCCGGTCTACAATCGATAATCTCCATGGTAACCACACCATCAGACTGAGTCATCGCGTAATCATATTTAGATAATTCGCGTTTATCTTTGTACCTGTGGACGGAGGAAACAAAAAATTGTTGTTACTCGACGGAGCTATTTAGGAACAAACAAACAAATATTCACATTTAGAATATTCAAGAGTAGAGTACAAAACGTTATAAAAGTTAAAAAAAAAAAGTTTAAAAACATTATGCATTTGAAAATAAAATGTGAAGTGTATTGACAATAATAACTCGGAATGTATTGTACAAAAAAACTCCTTAGAACCTCTAACAAAATGGACATTGAAGCATAAATACGTGTTTGGAAATGTATCTGTTTCCACAATTTACTAGTAATTAATAGAAATATTACAGCCACAAGTGTTGTAGGTCCAATTTCTAGTTCCAGTGCATAAATAAAGTGGTGGCTATTTGTTAAGCCTCTATATGTCGATTACCCATAAAAATGAGACAATAGGAAAACAATGGAAAGCTGGCGTTAACGCCAGGTTAGTGCTCAAGGGGTTAATGTAATTGTTTTGAGTTTTTAGAATTCATGAATTAACTTGTAGTATAACTCTATATTATGTAATTTTTTGATATGGTATGGTATCGAAAATAATGACACAGAGCATGAAGTCTGAAATCTCCTGACAACTCCCTTAATGTTTATATATAGCCACCACTTTGGCACATGGCAGATGAAGAATTTTATTTATAGGAGTATTTTCAAATAACTACAGGTTCGAAAGGGTTAAAACTCAGAGCCGTGAAACAAGTTAATAAGAAGTCATTAATTGAAAAGAGGAACGAGTTTCTGGCAGGATCTCAGTCTGTCATGTAGCGGTTTGTGTGTTTGACTCTACATCATGTAATGTTGGTGGTCTTTTGTGTGATATAGTTTGGTTATTGTGTACAAGTTTATTATGGAAAATAACCAGCAGCATTTATTATGAGGTGCCGACAAAACTCCATGGAAACTTCTAGCAGCATAAGCCACAGTTTTGCTGGAACTTAGTAACACTGATACAAGATTGAATATACATCTTACGTACATGACACTGGGACAAATTGTTTGTACCCAAATTGCCATTATCTAAGAAGAACAGTCTTAAGGTGGGTTACCATTTGACAGTGGGCGTCGGTTTCCCGCTGAGGCAGCAGAGCAGCTTGCAGGTGTCGCGCGCCTGCATCACTCGCGGCCTCAGCTGGAACGTGAACACGGGCACCGTCTCGCTCGACTCCTGCCAGAACGTGTACGGGAGCGGCTCCCGGCGCCGCGGCAGCTCCGGCACGTGCTGCCTCTGGACCCTTGGCACCGCTACAGACAGACATATATACATTACACATATAACGGTATTAATCCTCATTTAAAACCACATTTTTGTTGCGGTGTTCCGCAAGGGTCAACTGTGGCACCACTTTCATTTTATCTACAACGATATCTGATTTAAAAATAAAACATTAAAAATATTTTCATCCTTAGATATTTTTAGAAAAACGTATCTTCCTATTAGTTAATTTATAGTTTAAAAATAAGATACTGTGAAGTTAAAAGTTGTGAAAATTAAAAGGATATAAATACATGTACTATGCGATTAGAAATAAGGGCACCGCTTGATTATTAACAACAATAAAAAGGACGACATTTTTTTATATCAAATAACATACATAAATAAGGAGCAATTCTGTTAACAGTACACAATATTGTAAAAATTTGCCAAATAATATATTTAAATTTTGTTAAAAATTATATAAAATCTAAAATAATCATCAAACACTCACAAATCTATAAGAAGAGAGAACATAAAAGCACTCAACAGTTAATAACGAGACGATGTTGTCAACGCAAGTGATATTTATAATACGATAATATATCACAGAAAGAGAGACAAACGACTATTGTGCGTCCGCGGACGTCAAATGCTAACGAACTCTACACAAATAGACCACGTTTGCATGCTTGACCTAATTACTGTATTCAATCTAGATAGACTGAGTCATGATTTTATTTTGATAGGAATTACAAAGTTTAACGTTTAAAATTATCAATTAATAAATAAATAGAATAGACAAGACGGAGATTAAATGTAAAGGTTTTAATTTGATTATAAAAAAAAATATAAACTTTATACCGCCTCCAAAATCAATAAACCTGTTCACACCAAAATGTATAAGAAAATGATTTTTTTTTTCATAATGCTTTACTGTCATGAATGTTTTAATTGATATTCTTCTATTCAGAGCACAAATCAGTCCTACGAAGTAAAGGTTATAGAAATCAGTACAGCCATGTTTTAGTGTTAAATGGTGAAACTAACCCGACATTGTATTTTTTTTTTTAAATTTTATCTAATTGTTAGGTTGTTATGTATCTAATATTATATAATAAAAGGTAAACATTTTTAAATAACAATTTTTAATGAAATTATCGAACACATGTGGTCGATTTGTATTTCGTTTTAAATTTATAAATAAACAATGACTCAATTCCGTTCTTGATCTGAATGAAATATGGTGTTGATATTTTCATTTGACATGATCTTAATTCAACAATTAAATTTTGTGCCAAAATTATATACGGATTATGAGGTTGATCATATAAATAACTAGCTGTGTGCTTGTGGATGCGCCCGCGTTTCATATATTCTTCACTGCATTTTAATTTTTCTATACGGAACTCCAATTATATTCCTAAAAAAATATATTACTCTGATAAAGTAAAACTATTTCTCATAAATTATAGCACTTGCCTGTAAAACAGTGCATAGAATCGGATTTTTTTTTTCAAATTTTTATGAGTTTTATATTTTTTACGCGGAACCATATATACTTTTGAAAATTAAAAGCACCCTAAGTTACCTGAAGTAACTTCAGCTATATATCAAAAAAAGTCACATCAAAATCCATCGAGCCGTTCCGGAGATTACCCATTACAAACAGACAGACAGACAAAAATTTTAAAAATTGTATTTTTGTTATAGGTGCCGTATGTACATTAATATCTATTTAGTAATAAAAATAATTTTGACATTACAAACAGACACTTCAATTTCATTTATTAGTATAGATAGCTCTATAGCCTATTTATGTATTTGAGGTTATTTGGTATGTTTACCAACAAACAGATGGGGTATACCAAATAATTAGGAAAGCAAAATAATTGTAAGGAGTTTTTTTAGCTGGATCTATCTGTTATTCAGTAGTTTTTTTATATTTATTTCTTATTATTAACTAAACGAAAGGAATGGGTGAAATGTTCATTTGCCCAGAGGATATCTGTTGAGATGCTGTGAACACTTACGCTGTACGTTGAGGAAGACGACCTCCTCCCTGAAGCCGTAGTGGTTCTCGGCCCTGATGATGTACTCTCCGCGATCCTCGAGCTTGGCCCGGTTTATTATGAAGTAATAATCATCGCCGGCGTATCTGTTGTAAATACAATTCATATATCATATCTAATTTAAAGTATTTCGACGATTTGGACGAGAATCAAGAGTGACATTTCATGGGCATATAGCAGTTATTTCTCTTCAATTAACTTGTGTATTTGTTTTTATTTCATGTAATCTTGGTGGCGTTTTATATGATATAGTTCAGTCACTGTGAACAATCGTTTCCGTGGGTGTCGTAAAAGCCGACTAGGGGATAAACCAGGGGATGGGCAGCAGCATCCTCTGAGCACCACAAACATCTACTGCTATCGCCAACCCGCCTGCCAAGCGTGGCGATTATAGCAAATTATACCTTTGGAGGATATCTATGTCCAATAGTGGACGTCTTTACGGTTGAATGGATGGATGATACAAGTTAAGTTTAATTTAAACAATAACGAGTAACGCTTATTCTGAGGTGCCAACAAATCTCCATGGAAAGTTCGAGCAGGATTGACCACCGTAATGCTGGAACTTAGTAACGCTGATACGCGAGGCAACGTATAGAGAAATATAGCTATAAATTGTATGTTTAGGCTATTAATATCTTTCTTTTTTAGATAATCTTTGATTTATTATATTTCTTTTATTTCCCACTTTATTCTGCTTTTATTGCCGTCGCGGAGATTATTAGAGTGGCGCTGTTATCTTGTCATCGAACGTTGATAAACTTGTCAAAATAAAGGGGTAAATACCGAAAAGGTCCTTCGAGCCGTATATGATCAATGAATGCAGTTGTAAACAGTCTGCTATGTGTGTGTACATTTATAAAAGAAGCACAAACTTACCTCTTCATAAACTTGACAGACTGCCTGAGCTCGTGGTTGTTCCTGGACCAGGTGACGGTGGGAGTGGCGCAAGCGATGACGCGGCAGTACAGCTTCACCGACTGTCCCTCGTAGCAGAACGCAGATTGGGGCTTGATCACGAACCGCGGCGCAGCCTGCCGGCGATCTATGGGTACGCAAAACGATTTTTTTAAACAAAGTTTTAAACAAGACTATAAACCAATCATATGTACGCACAAAAACGTTCCATATGATAGCAGTTAGTAAATAATAAATTGAAACATGTATCTCTTTCCCGCGACCTTCACCAGGTCGTCGGTCCACCTTGTGGGGGACATACCTACGTCTTCTGGTGCATGGTAGCCATTCGAGAACCCGTTTTTGCTCCATCGGGCATCGATTTTGTGAGCAATGTGCCAGACCACTGCCATTTAAGTTTGACAATTTTTAGGCAATTCTTCTTTTTCCTGATTCGATCCAAGGAAACTTCGAGCATAGTCTTCTCTATTGCTCTTTGACCAACTTTAAGCTTTCTAATTAGGCCAATCGTAAGCGACCACGTCTCAGTACCGTATGCCATCATGGATGCGTGCGGCGCAAAAAAAACGAGCGTCGTGGAGATCTTTGGGGGAGACCTATGTCCAGCAGTGGGTATCTTTCGGTTGAATGGGTGGATATATGTCTTAATTATATATTTAAACCTATTTAAATGAAATGTATCAATAGTGGACTCTGCATTAGGAGCATTACATGAGACGTTGTTGTACAGGCGACACATGTTAGATTCATGTCGCTTGACCTGACTAAATTGCTACTTTAATCTGAAGCTAGATAACTTCAACAAACTATCTATGAAGGAATAGTACATTATGCCCCAGTAGTATTTTTGAAGTTCGCAAGTATAGAATTAAATATATTTAACATAATTTTCTGAACAAAATGGACGGATGTCAAAACTTGTAGAAATATTAACGCACCGAATTGTCCATCGTATATCTTCCATTTCTCGATGAGGAGTTTCCTCAGCGAGCTGTACTCGCTCAGCCTGCCGATCGGCAACTTGAACGACGACCAGTTCTGTGAGAGAAAACAACACATTATTATATACACTTAGAGAAATACTATCGGTCTCAACAGACGCATCTATCAAGTTATTTATTAACTTGTTATAGTTTACCAGCTAGTAATCATCCACCTGGTTCGCCTGGCGTAAACTAAATTATAACGATACTCGATCAAATTTCATCATCCTATGTTCAAATGCATTTCAATCAGGTCGATCCAATGATCTCAATATTAAAGGAACAAATAACCAAACATAGACATTTATAATATCACTGGATGTTACCGGATCACTTTGTTGGGTTTTTATGAAAAATCCAACGAACTCGGCTGAGCTATTCAGAGATAGACATCCTATGCGCATTACTTTGAAAATATCTACCCCTGTAACAAATTTGATTTAAATCGGTTCAATTTTTTAAGAGTTATCGAAGGACAAATAAACGTACAAACAAGTAAACAAACATTCACAATTGTAATATTATTATAGGGGCTATTATATAAAACAATATGAAACGCACCTCGTATCTCTCCCGGAGCCTGTTCCGCATGGCTTCGTACCTCCTGGCCTCGATGGTGGCGGTCCTGGCGGCGGCGGCGTCGCCGGCCAACCATTTGTGCATCAAACACTCGTGAGCTGTCATACGCTTCCTAAAGTAACAAACGAACAAAAAATCATTCCTTCTTCAAAAATCATTTTTTATTCAAGTTCGAATTTATACAAGAGGTATTATATACTATATTTGTATAGAATTTATGCATTATGCACCTATAAACCTTTCTAAAAATATATCACCTGCTTTTTTTATCAATAAATAAATGCATCATGTAAATCCATGATTTTAGAATTATAAGCCAAGTAATGTTGAGTAAATATCCAGCTAAATGTATGAAGACATGGGATATTACTTTTAATTTTATTTAGTAGTTAACTAATTAGAAGAATAACATCTAGAAGAGTAGTCACTGTTTTCAGATGAGTCTACAAATGAAAAGGTTAAACGTTGTTAAGATGACTAACTCTTTATTCTTGACCAGTAGCCTCCTGATGAAGTCCTTAGCGTCATCGGAGACGTGCTGGAACGCTTCCTCGTCAAACTCCCAGTCGCAAGCCTTTACGTTCTTCAACGTCTCTATATCGTTATTGCCGGCGAATGGCGAGAGACCAGATAACCTTGCGAAAGAAAAAAAACACATTCATTTCATTCCATATACAGTTCATTCTTGACGCTTCCATATTCCTCTTCTAAGTAGCCCGAGCTCAACCCAAAACTTTACATACAGCTACTTGAAAAAAAAAAGCTAAAGAGAGAGATTACGATTTCGTTATAATTTGGTCTTTATTTTTTTACTAGATAATTAAAAAAAACCTTTTGACAGTTTTGTCCATTGAATCATATTTTGTTTACAATTTCATTACTTTTAACTTTTTTTTAACGCGGACCCCTAATTATTTTCGAAAAATAAAATAGCCCAAGTTAGGCGGATCAACTTCAGCTATTTGCCAAAAAAGACCGGATCAAATAGGTTCAACAATTTTAATTTTTCTTTTGCTTAGGTGCCGTATATACACTGATATGTGTTTAATAGAAAATTATTAATTTGATATTTCAAACAGACACTTTAATTTTACTTACGTGTATAGATTTCAATTAATTGAAATAAAGATAATTAATTTATTTGTGCCACAGAACACAATACAGTAACTCAGACAAAAAATAATAAACTACACTAATTTTATAAAAACTATACACAAAAAACGGAATGTTGCGGGGGAATAAATAGGCCCAGCCTCGGCCCAGCCTCAGTATTATTACTGTACTGAAACCACGGGTTAACAATGCAACTCTGGTATTGTAACTGTGCCATCTAACCGGACGTCACGGACAACAACAAACAAAAAAAGATATATAATATAAATAAAACATTATATCGATACATGTATTATGGCGACTAGCTGGAACTCAAACCTGTATACATAGCTGAATGATATGGTGTTCATACTCACAGTACGTATGAAAGGACGCCGACGGCCCACATGTCAGTGTAGAAGCCGACGGGCTCCCGCTCGACTATCTCGGGAGCGGCGAACTCGGCCGTGCCGGTCGATATCTTAACGACTTCGTTCGGATCCAGCTTCGTCGCCAGACCGAAGTCTATTATCTAAATACGATATCACAACATCTTAATTAAACGATGTTTAGTATGCTGTATGTATATGGAGCAGTTGTTAGTGCGGTCGAATTTCGCGTCTATGGATTCGAGCCCACTTATACAATTCTAAAATCACTAGAAGTGGTGAAGAAAACCATAGTGAGGAAACCATACCATGGTGGTAAGACATTTTCTAATGCCCGTCTGTATTAAACTACCATCCTGCAAAATGGAAATTTCCCGTCAAATAGGCATCATCACTTAAGAACCAGTACTTCTAGGCTTAGTGTGTTTACCATCCTGGGCCTCATCATCACTTAACATTAGGTGAAACAGGAGAAAGAATGAAGAAAGCACCGAACCTATACCGTGTAACAAAATATAAACATCTATAAACGCGGGGGCGTATGACTTGATTATTTTATATGACATGAGGCATGGGGATACTGACTGATAATTACGTGGCAATATAATATCTGGGCGCAGCAGTTATTCTACCATTTAGTTATTTTACTAGGTAAAGTACTTTATTCAAAGAGACACCATATGACAGCTTTTAGCGTATGCATTATGGACCAACCCAGTCAGGCACGAGAGCCCTAATATAACTTAATAATGATTGCCGCTTTGATTTATAAATATTTAAATTTGTATTTTTATTAGCCATTACATATGTAATTAAAAAATGTGAAACGAACACAGAGTTCAGATAAACCTAAGAATGTCCGATTTCACAATAAATAGACACTGGTATTCTTGTTTTTTTGGTATTATTACAGATTATGGTGGGGGTAAGTTAGGTAAGATGGTAAACCTTGACATCAGTGGAGGTCCTCGTTCTGCACATGACGTTCTCCGGCTTGAGGTCCAGATGGATGATGTTCTGCTCGTGCATGTGCCGTACTCCCTCGCAGACTTGCCGCATGTAGTGAGCTGCTTCCGCTTCGCTCATGCTGTACCCTGGGGCCGTGATACGCTCAAACAATTCACCACCGGATAAGCTGCAAAAGAATTAAATTAACAGATTTGGTGAAGATCGCAGGGTGGGCCATGCCCGGTCATCGTGGAAATTTTTTGGGGGAGACCTATGTCCAGCAGTAGACGTTTTTCGGTTGAAGGGATAGGTGGAGAAGATGATACTCACAATTCGAATATGAGGACCATCTCATCGTCGTCCTCGAACGCGTCGTGAAGGTTGATCAGTTTCCTGTGGTGGAGCTGGTTCATGATGTCGATCTCCTTCTTGATGAGGTCCTTCTCCATGGCGCCGGTGACCGGTATGAACTTGGCCGCGAAGTAGTTGCCGGTCGCGCGCTCGCGACACCTGTGCACGACGCCGAAAGCGCCTGTGCCTACAACATTGGATATTTACCTCATGCCTCCGTCGATTTTTTTTGCATTGTCAATTCAAATAATGATATTATTATGAGCTATTAGAATTTTGAATTTATACGTACTCTCGAGATGGGGTCTGTATTTGAAAACTCCCAATATTATCTTAAATCGTTAAAACTTCTTCCTCTAAATAAATAAAAACACATATTATAAGCCTTTTTTGTTTATCATATACTACTATACGTATACTAAGGTATGACGTCACACCTAACGTTTCTTGTACAACATCTATACTATCATTAGTTTTGCGGGAGAGGGATAGATAGAGCATCCCCTCTTGATCTCAACCAAAAACTTTAAGAGCATATATCTCAGAATTTTATAAGCCTAATTAAATATATTTGTCCAGTAATTCACTTAGCGTGTATTTTCTATAAACAAATAAAACCCTATTGGTTTCACAAAAACGGATGTATCGATTTGGATGCAATTTGTGTTTAAATAAAATTTCTTACGTAGGTTTTATTTTTTTTCTTTTGCAAACAATATTTTTTTAAAATTCAGCATTATAATATTGTCAATATTTTATTATTTTTGTCGGTGGTTTAATTCTAGTTTAGTTAATAAACAGTATAAAGAAATCGAACTATTAAACCCATCTTGCATAGAATACAGTCATCCTAATATTTATGTGCCAATGATTTCCAATGTGTGATTATTATAGATGATGCGCATTCTCGTTATAAATATTTATGTTTTTTTTTGTATTTGTTTTTGTTGTAATATAATAAATAAATGTACGGTATAAAGCTGCAAATACGTGCAGTTTTAACTACTCGATAAAAACAAATCAACTATATTATTATAACTATAATCAATAATTTTAGGGTCACTGGAAATGAGTAAAATTAATTTTATTATAACAATTAAAAATTTAAAATACATATGTTTTAATTTGTAAATATACTCAAAATTTACACGCACTCCAATGCGTGCGTAGCACGCAAAATGCGTGCTAAATTGTGGGTAAAAAAACTTTTTAATTATTAATGTCTTTCCAATTACCCTTTTATTGTTTAATTAAATTATTGCTCGAAATTTAATTTCGAAATTGTGTAGCGCATGCGTGTGTTTAAAATATTATGTATAGACAAAAAATAAATGTAATATATAATATAATAAAATAATGCGTAAGTAAAATAGAGATACGCATATGCGCGTGTGTGTGAGAGAGACGCAAAGACAGAGATGCACTACATAGATCTATGCACGCACAGACCTCCACAGTATTTCCTTTTCGACGACGATCTCACGTAGTCACCTGCGAAATTCACCATTGATTTTTGTTGCACGAAACATAAGTATCAAGAATCTACTCTTGATGTTAGTATTGTCTATGTTAATGCAAAAAAAAGGAAAAACAAATTATAGGAAATCTCGCAAGCAACTCCGTGAGTGTTGTTTAGTTCTAATTTTAATTTTTCATACGTTTTTTTTCTCAAGTTGCTTTTAGCTAAATAGATTCACAGTGTATATTTAGAAAACTAATCCATAGATAATTGTATTTAAAACATGTTCTTTTTAAAAAAAAAACACCTATATTTAAGCTAAATTCTGTTACGTAAATACGTGCTATCCTAAATCTATGAGTTTTGTTTTAATTTCTATACCAAGTGTTAATAAATTTTAAAACTATATTAAGCATATTTTATTAGCTTATTCGATTTTAAATCAAATCAAATATAAGCAAAACTGCAATTCAAATAAATTCGCACTATTTTTAACGCTACGGCCGCACCTGCGTCTATTGTCACGAAAGTTCGGACTGAGTATCGCGCTCATAGTTAAGTAAAGTTACTAATAAATGAATTGGCGTTTATCATTTTGTCGTTTATTTTACGTTATTAAAAGAATAAAGCGATTAAATGGGCGATAAAACTGTAATGTGATCCAATAGATGTTTAATTTCTTATTTATTTTCAATAATTAAATATTTATAGCACACTTCTAGAAAAAAATCAAATCGAAAAAGCCGTGAAATCAAATTGCGTGTCCATGTAACATTCCTGCACAAAGATTTATTTAAAATTACTAAACCGCCACTAGTGTGACCACAGCGTTAACATATCGATAGACCGTAACGTATCGATAAACGCAGATGTGACCGTATCTTAAAATTATGCTCGATATTTTGTGTAGATATTTGCAAATCAAAATGTATAATACAAAAAAGTAAACTTATGATAAGTTGAGCTACAAAAAGTCTCGATATCGATTATCGATAAAATATGAATACAGCTAGGGACGCGCGCACTTGCACGTACAAGGGAACATAAAACTTACCAATCTCCTCTAGTATGTCGTATTTGTCGTAAACGGAGCACGTGTTGATGTCGACGGGCTGCGGCACGTACTTGCTGTAGATGTCCATCACGTAACTGTCATAGTCCTTGACCGGTCCGTGGTCCGCGTTGGTGCGTATGCGTTTGCCGGTCTCGTCAACTGTACATGTTTCGTTTCGTTTATCGATATCATACAATTGACTCACTATTAGGGGTCGTTCAAGTATAACACATAAAACAAGCAGAATTTTCAATATTTTGACATTCTCTTAAGTAAATAAATAAGTCTTCAATTCGCATATTAATTTTTTTTAGTCTATTCACCCTCTAAAGCTGGCAAAATTCGAAAAAAATGTAAAAAATACCATATCAAAAGATATAAAATGTTATCTGAATTGGACCAGAAAAAGTTTTTTTATGATGAAAACTATATTTTTTCGGAATTTTGGAGGGTTTGTGTGATTTTTTTACATTTAAAACGGCTCGTGGTCTCAATAAAGTTTCGATTCATATTCAGCGGATCGAAATACGTGAAAATCACGCTTAGTTTAGTTCCAAAAAAATTTTTTATCATTAAAACTGCGGATTTTCATCATTTTTACGGTTTTTTTCGAAGTTCTCTCGAAATTTCGAGGGTATAGGGGTCAAACTGACCTCGAATTCGGATTCAGCGGACCAAAATACGTACCCGTAGGTAGGTCCGGTCAAATTGCACATTCTACTTAATTTTTTTTGTGTGCCGGTGTAATGTAAGCATACATGAACGACCCCTTATTGTAAATATACTTTCAAAAAAGCATTAACTTTTTTTTACTCTTCACGAAGCTTCTTTTTATTTTGACCACAATCTTATCCGATGATAATTATCGATGTGGTCTTAGAAGGTAACGTGATAACTTTAATGAGAAAGTTCGTCCATTAATCACGCGAGGCTTGAAAGGGACGGGAGGGCGATCTAAAACCTCACTACGTATTATGAGGGTAGGCGAGGGAGGGTAAATTAAAAGTTGCTAAAAATCATAACGTGATTAATGGACGTGCATATAGATGCTTGGCGATAGATTTTCAAGTTTAGCCCGCTGGTATTAATAAACTGAAAATTGAAATTAGAATTTAAATTAGTAACAGTGGTTACCTGGATACTCTTTCTTCTTGAACTCCTTCTTGAGGATGGCCTTGGTTTGCACCAACGTGGTCGGCTCGCTCGGCTCCGACCGTCCGTATATGTTCTCGGCGTACACTCTGAACTCGTACTGCTTGCCCGGCACGAGACCGGTTACCGCCATCGTCGTGAACCTGCCGGATGTTAGGGCAATTACACGACCACCGTACACCTGTCAACCCCCCCCCCCCCACGCAAACTGGCTAGTAAGAGTGATGAAGAATAAAAAGCATGTCTTAACGTCATTTCTCTATCTCATCGAGTTTTAAAATGATAATAGAAATTAAATTATTATTCAAAATTTGAGGGAAAAACAAAAAACATCTTAGATTTTGAGTTTTTCCTAGAGTTATATTGTGAACGGTTACATGGGAAGGGGAAGACCAAAGAAAAGATGGATGGATTGTGTGAAAGATGATATGTTTAGAAAAGGAGTGAATGCGGAGATGACAACAAATAGAGAGGAATGGAAGAGGTAGACGTTGCGCCGACCCCAAATAAAAATGGGAAAAGGGTAGGGAGATGATGAAATGAGTAATTACCTAGTGTTACCGACGCGAATCCAGCTCGTCATCGGGTGTTCACGTTTCTCGACCAGGTAGTTGGTGATGTCCGAGCCCCCGTCCCAGACGGGCGCCTTCCAGCTAAGAGCCAACGAGTCTACACCTATGTTATCGGTGCTAGGGAACCGCGGCGGGTCGGGTCGATCTGTAAAATATCGATCATGTAATATCGAGTCGATAATACCATAAACTAAAAGTTTACTTTTTAACGTAATAATCAAGTTGATGCTTCACAAAGTTCTAAAGACTAAAATTCAGCTATCCCATTAAATTTACATTTGTAAAAATTTAAGTAAAAACTTCTAAATCGTTTTCAGAATGCATAAATCTGATGAACTTTAAGTAATATTTTAACATTTGTAATAATATAATTACGTATGCGGATTATTACATTATAGTCTTCAAATAAATTACTTGGAAATGATTTTTTTTAATAAGTTTCTTTAATGTAAAAATAATACAATAGGAAAACAATGGAAAGCTGGCGTAAACGCCAGGTAAGTGCTCAAGGGGTTAATATGATTTCTGATAATAAATTAAGGTCTTGACTAGTATTGGGAGAGATCCGATGGACCCAATTGATTACTGCTGGAAACTCATACCATAGACAATATCATGCGCTACCTAAGTCTATATACATAAATGTACGTCATATGCTGATAATATGATACGGTAAAAAACACAATAACTTAATTATTAGGGCAGCGATTTTCAAACTATTTTCGGCAAGAGACCCCTTTTCCAATGTGATTTGATACTTCAGACAGTTCAGATACATGACCAAATTATTTTAAAAATTACAAGTCTAGTTTTTTTTTTCTATTGGTACAAAGTACTTATTGGTACAGTTTTAATTAATAGGGGTCGATCTCTTCAACAAAAAAATAGTTTTCGTTTTGAAAACCCCTATATGTTAAAAAAAAAGGTAAAACTCTTAAATTTTGCAAATGGCATAAAGATGTTTAGTGACAAATGAAGTAAAAAGCCACTGTATAATGAATTGAGGATTTGATCATAGAGTGGAGATATACCGCTGATTTCGATGTTAATAATGGCGGTGTCCTGTCCGAGTTCGTTCTCGGCTGTGATCCTGTAAGGACCCGAGTCCATCTTGCTCGCGTCCCGGATTGTCAGGATCGCGTGACGCTCTAGTAAGTAAATATTCATTTTTGTTTAATTACATCTTAAGTCTAATTTTTTTTAATACGGTATATACTTAGTGCTTTGACCACAATCTCACCTGATGTTAATTGACGATGTGGCAAATATAGTAAACACACTAAACCTAGGTACTAGTTCTCAAGTGATGCTGCCGGAATACACCTTTTGTTATTTGGCGACAGGTTTTCAAACTCGAGGGTGGTAGCTACCGAGGGGGGGAATTATTAGACAACAACCATGCTTCGGTTTTCCTTCACCGAAAGCTCAGACCGATTTTAGAGTTGGATAGGTGTGGATCGGACCCGCGTCGATTGACGTGGAATCCGGCTACACTACCCACTGCGCCATCCTCGCTTCATAGTAGATTGAACCCCCTTTGGGTTTAATTTTTAAGTGTAGCTGTTGAAAAATACAGAACCTGCACACTCGTTGTAGAAAACTTAATTTTAATTTTTTACAATCAAATTAATTATTTCACTTTCTATATTTAAAAAAAAAATAGTTTAGTCTTTTGTTATTACTCTTGTTTATTTTTTGTCTTTAAATATAATATTAATTCACTTGGAGATTTCATGTGAATAACAACGTTTAGTACTAACTTCAATTTTTGAAAAACGTTAATCCTGAAGGATAATTGGAGAAACTTATTAAAGTACATTATCGGTTCTTGATAAGTGTACTCAATTTGAATTCCATCTGACATTTTGAAGTGGGGAAAAATTTTCGATACAAGTGAAGGTAATATTAAGTAGGAATTATAAATGGCCTTCTGTTTTTATTGTGTACAATTTTATGATTTATATTAGCTGTAAGTTTTCGTAAAAGTTTAAAATAAAATAAATAAATAAAATAAAATAAGAGAATATTAAGTCACCTTTCCTCTCGACGTGATAGTGCAGGCCTGACTCGATGGTCTCGCCCTCGCGGACCCACGTGATCCTCGGCACCGGATGCCCGGTGAAGGGAATCTTTATCACGACATTTTCACCCTTGTCGAAGTACGCCGTGTCGCGGAATCTCGGTGGCACGTTCAGTTTCGGCGCCGCTGTATTTATATATATTTTATTACTAATAGAATACTTAGCTTGTATGTAACTAACGTACCCAATATTTGCAGTAAATTTAAGAGCGAAAAAAACGCATGTTAGGGTACCGTTAGCAAAATTATAGTTTATATTTAAAGGCTGTTTATTCTTAAAATGTCCAAGCTTGTAATCAAGTTGACGCCTTCTTTAATCTTCAAACGTGTTCACTCGCCTCTGAACGAATTACCGACATTCAGGCCGATTTTAAAGCGAGTAACTGCCAGTCTGAAGGTCCGATTTTGCATCTCTTCAAGTGTCTCTTCTGGACATCTTTATAACGGAGACATTGGCCTTTCACAGCTTTTCCGTTTACCATGTTATAATTCAGAAAAAAAAAATGCGTTTCACCTTTCTCTCATCGGACATTCGCGACACATTACACACCAATGCAACTGACGCCGTATCTGTTTGCGTCTATCCCGTGAACATTTGCTTGTCGCAGAATGTCGGTGTTACGAATCCGATCGGACCACATTTTGTTCATAATGTCTCGGAGAGGTTTTAGATGAAAACGATGTAGCGTATTATACTAGTTGTCAGTATAAATTGGAATCGACCAATTAGACGTAAGAACGTTAGCGGATGTGGTCATGTGCGACAGTTCCGTTGCACTTTATCAGATGCACAGAGAGGGGCGTAAATTCAAGACATCACTTACATGGAATGATCGAGGGAACGAACGAATGAATGAATACGTACTCATGATGAGGAGTTCAGCTCTGGTGCTCTTGACTCCTGCGCGGTTGACCGCGCGGCAGACGTACTCGTCGGCGTCCTCGCCGAACACGTCCATCACTGTCAGGTAGTGGTTGTCGCCCTCACTCCATATACGGTAACGCGGACCGTTCGTTATCTCACGTGCACCTGCACGAACAAACAAAACCGTCACTATCCATTCTAGGTTTAGATCGACTACAGCTTCACAGATTTACCAGAACGACAGCTGTCAAATCAATGAGACTAGTGTTGAGAAAATATCGATATCGAAATCTTATATATAAATCAGCAAAGGCAAAGTTTAGTTGTACTTTTTTCTTTACTTTAAAAACTATCAGTATAATTTATTTTTTTATTAAGTAGCTATTATTGGGCTTTAGTATTATAAAAAAATTGATAAATAGTTATATAGTCATTTAGTCTACAATGTAACATAAAATCTGGTACATGCTTAAATAAACACTATTGACACAAGTAAAAACATACTGAGTACTTTGATTTTTATTTGTTAAATTTGAATTATCGGTATTATTGTTTTGTGTAGTTGACACGACACGAGGTTATTAATATTTGTGTAACCCTCCCTCTTCCCACTATTAATAAAATATCACGTCACTTGGACTGCTTACTTGTATAGTGAAAATAACCACAAAAATTTTTTATGGCTGTTTCTCGATGACAGCTGTCATTCTAATCAAATAATCAAGGAAGACTAAATGAACATTTATTTACAAAACGTGTACACGCAGTGCCACGAATAGAGACAAGTGGAGAAGTCTCGTAAACTTCAACCACTTCGACAGGAGTGTGTCGTAAGAATGAGAATATGAAAAAAAAACTCCTCAGCAGGGATTAGCGTTCCTAGTGAAATTCCCAGAACCAGAAAGGTATTACATAACATTTGCTCAAAAATCAAATAACTATAGAAGGGATTTCATTTTGAACAGAAAAAAAACATTATTTACCATTCGAAATAAATTGAACAGAACTTACCCTTGTACCAAGTGATGGTGGGTTTCGGTGAACCAGTGATGTTGCACTGGAACTTCGCGTTGTGGTACTGGATACAGTTCGCGTTCTTCAACAGCTTCACAATCTCCGGCGGTGTTGCCGCTGGAATCATTATATTCACATTATAAAACATTTCTAGGAATTTCTGAAATAGTATTATACGGGCTTAGGCGCTTTCACCAAATTTACACCTAATTTAGTCGAAAATGGTAAACACCTTAGAGATACTAACATATGTTAACCCACTATACAATTAACCCACATCTCTGTGCTTCCGCTAACAACCTCATACATACACAACACGAGTATATCTTTTATTATAAATCTGTAATGTTATAAAGGAAGGCACTGGATCCCGGGGCACAAAATATTTTTTTTCCGGGTCCATTGCACCCTCTGATTTGTATTTGCATTTCATGAATAAAGATTTATTATTATTTTTATTATCACTATTGGTTATAGTTGATAGGGTATGCTTTTCAAGTGAAACTGGTCTTTGAGAAATTGCCAAAAGAATCATCAAATTTATCGATAGTTTTGGCAAGCATTGCCCATCACTTAATTAGTATTTAAAGGTAAAATTTTGAATAACCTGGAAGCCAAGCCACTGACCTTTAGGATCGACGACCTTGACCTGCTGGCTAGCAGTACTGGGCGGTGACAATCCGGCTTCGTTCTGCGCCGTGACACGGAACTCGTACTGACGACCCTCGACTAGATTCGGGCAGTTGATCTGGTTCGGCAGGCACAGGGTCGGGTTCACGCGCTGCCACGTGCTCGTTCCCACTTCGCGTTTATCGATCCAGTAACCTGTATCGATTTACAAAATATCGATATCGATAAGTCTAACTAGGATCGCTTAAAAGCCTTATTTACAGATTAGAAATTTGTTCAAATCACCTTGGATCCTGGCGCCTCCGTCGTTATCCGGTTTATCCCATTCCAGGTGGACGAAGTCGCCTCCGACCTCCAATATCTTCGGGACGCCAGGTGCTGATGGTGGGTCGTAAGGGGCTTTTGCCTAAAAGTTTTTTTTTTCTTGTTATTCAAATTCGACTAAATGACTGCAATAAGGTGTTATAAATTCATTAACCTGCAATTTTTTACTACGTTTATAATTTTTGTAGCATTTTACGTGATATAATTGTGTCACACAAGTAGCGTATTAAAAATAATGACACGGAGCCTGAATTTGAAATCCTCCGAAATAAAACCCTTGAAATAACACCAACAAAAAGCCACCATTTTATTACTAAATTGTACAAGTGTTCCAAACGTCAGACTTGGCTGCATGGACTAGTACCTTTGCCTTTTTCTTATAAAAGAAGAAATAGAACATAAAAAAATTAATTCAATAAATATATCGATAATCGGCATCATCATACCGACCTAAGCCTACCACGAATAAGCCGAAACGTGACACTACAGCGGGTTATTCACAAGTGTAAGGTGGTCGCGAACCATCCAATGCAATTTAAATCAAATCAATTCGACTATAGATAATTATCGACATGATTACCTTAATCGGGTTGACACCCTCCAGCGCAGGTCCGATACCGTTCTCATTAGCGGCGCGTATCCTGAAGTTGTACTCCTGACCCTCGACCAGACCCTGGACGATGAATCTCGTATCCCGGACTGATGAAGCGATAGTAATCCAGGTCGTTCCCGCGATATCGATACGCTCGACAACGTAATGGGTGACCGGTACCCCTCCATCGTATACTGGAGGTTTCCAGGCCAGAGTGCACGAGTGTTTGCTGATGTCGGTCGCTTCGAGAGGCCCTTGCGGCGGTCCGGGTAGTCCAGTCACAGTGACCGAGAACGTGTCCGATGTTTCCCCAGAGTTATTCTTTATCGTGACCTTGTATGTACCTGGTGAGGAAGATATATCTAATTAAAATGTTAATAAAAATTTAAAATTGTTTAAAATTAAAATAATTAAAATGTTAATAAAACCATTAATATAATTAATAATGTTGATTCTCGATACATTTAAATGTAATTTGTTAGATAATGTTATTTAAAAATCGATATCGATAGTTTCATGAAAAACAATACGAAACGAGTCAATGTAATTAAAGTAGAAAATAGCATTAGTTTTATTAAAGTGAATAATCAAAAACATGATTAGGTTTACTTTATATAAATTATATTAAATTGTTTTTTTTTTATCGATAAATATCAGTTACGTTTCAAATATTATATCTTCCTCGTTTAAAAGCAACATTTAATTGTCACCAAAAAATATACAGATTAGATACAATAATGGTGGTTGGGCGAGTAATCCGTTTTTTTTTTTTCTTATTTAGTTTTATGCAATGAATCGGGGGTAGTTTTCTGACATCGGACTTTCGGGTGAGTTGTTAGTCGCGAACCGCTCGCTTACCGTGCGGCTGCGTTCCTTGCTCGCAGACGTCATTCCGCATATTAATTATTAATAATAGCCTAGAACTTTAAGTGTGGTGTAATTACTGGTGGCCACCAAGAAGATACGAGCCAACGGGACCCGCAGATAAGCAGTCGCACACCATAAATTAAGGTAAGCGATATACATTTTTACCCGATGGTTCTTGGTGTTAGATACAGCCCTGGTTCTTTGCATAGACTATTCGTCCGCGGACCTCTCCATAGGATGGTCATTTGAGCCTGGATTGTTTCCAACCTACATTTGCATAGGCAATTCTTCCGCAGACCACTTCAAGACGAATTGGACAGTCACGTATCCGCGTGTACTGTCGTAACAGTTCTCATCCCGCTACTGGAGCACGGCTCTTTACACGCCTGCCTATCCAAATGGTCACTAAAATAGTGATGTATAAATAGACTATCGATAAACGTACCCATATCGTCTTTAGTGATGTCCTTGATGAATATGAGAATGTAATCATCGAATACTGTATATTTGAGGTGTGGAGACTCCAACACCTTGTGGCCATCTTTAGTGAGTGTGACGTCAGCGGGCTGGTCTCCGCTGTACAGGATCTTGATCTTCGTGTTGTCGTGTTCCGGGAGGTGCAAATCACCCGGCATGCGAGTGATGCGCGGTGGGTCTGGTATTATACATAAAATATAAAACAATCAATCATCGATATATTTCAAAGGTTTTCTATTAATTTACTAGCTGCAATTCCGTTCGTAAATAAAAAATTCTATTTAAATGATTTTTAAATGTTCAACGATTCAATTAAGTTATTGCACAATTAGAACGTGCTAGGGGCTGTTACAGTATTACTTAACCAAGATATCGGACATTTTTGGAGAAAATATTATATCAAAAACATTCAAATATTTTTTCTCTAATAGCAACACATCACTATTACAACTTTTATAATTATATTGTTAAACTTGTACACAACATCTTTATCAAATGAAAAATGAATCGAAATGTATAATGATTTTTATTTGATAAATGAAGAAGACATATCTGTTAGAGTCGGGGTTTAATTAACATAGAGGGTAGCACTAGTCTACGCAATGGCAACACTTTTTGTATATCAGAGATTCTATGTGTTGCTTGTAAATAAATAAATAAACGCAAATACATTTGCTAGAGCGTATTAATTGAATAGGGAAATAAACGATATTATTAACGAAAACAATATCGATACTCACTTCCGATTTTTAGATGTCCGATAGAGTAGATGAACCCGATATTATTAACAGCCTCGCACGTGTAATCACCCTCGTCACCCTCAGTCACCTCCAGGATGTTAAGTTTCAACGTACCCTCACGGGACTCAGCCACGAACCTGAACCGCAAATGTAACTCTTACAATATCGATATCACGTGAGTAATCTTTAAAAAGCCGTATCGATTTTGATGAAATTTTGTATGTATATAAAGTTGTTTTTTTTTTTTAGCGATCGGGCATTTTAATGTAATTTATCTACGCTAAAATTGATAGCACAATTAGCAAACACGTTAGCAAAATTTTAATACATCGAGTATTTCGATTCTACCGTCAAAACTTAATGTTTATAATTAATTTGGTAAATAAATAGACATTTGGATTTTTAATTGTAGTGGCATTTGAGTTAAATAGTGAGAGCATAATCCGAGACTTTGTTATCTATGCTCTAAACGATTTTATTTATTTCTTTCTTATTTTATTCCTCTTTCCTTTTTTTTTTTTCATTTTAATTCTTATTCTAGTAAATATTTTTAGAGGCAAACTAAATTTATATGTACATCAGTCTAATTCTAACGACATTTCAATACAACGTTACATTTACACTTTTTCTTCTTTTAAACATTGTTTTTGTCCAAAATCTAAATTCATAGAAGTCAAATTACAGATAACTAGTTCCGTAGTAGTTGTAACTTTTTATTATGTCCTCATCACTATATATTAGACATTGAAACACAAAAAAAACAAGTTTTTAATATAAACTGACCTGGTTCCCAGGACGATCTCCCTGCCGTTCTTGAGCCAGCGACCTGTCGGTACTGGGTTGCCGGTTGCTATGCAAGTCATAGTGTATGGGCGACCGAGAGGTGCACAAGCGACGCTCGGCAGCTGCTTCACCCACTCCGGCTTGGTGCCGCCCAACTCTTCACCCGTTCGGACTGGAGTTGTGCAGCTCGACGGCTCCGATTTACCTAACACCGATAATATCATCCCATAAAGAATCTTCGATAATCGAAATGGATGTTCTGTCAATGTCAGTTCATTCTTTTGTCCAATCGGTAGCCATTTTGTTAAAACTTTCCAGTAAGTTCACGTGACACCACAGAATTGGTGAACGCTATTATTTACAAAACACTTCACTTGTATACGATGACCAATTAATATCACATTAAAACACCTATAAAAGTACTTAATTTAAGATCAGAAATGTCTAGTCTAGTCGATGACTAAAACAAAATAAGAACTACTGCATGAGAGAAAGAAAAATCGCAACGAAAAAAAAAAAACCACCACAAATCAGGCGATCAGTAAATACTTGAGATGTGACAAAATGAATGAATCAAAAAAGAAAGTAAAATGGATCACAATTAGGTAAATTAAATCAGAGATGTCAATGTTTACATTAGCCATAGACAATACTAAATTTCATAGATTATTCATATATTAATTTGAATTTACAACAATAAAGTTTTTTTCTAGGCTTTAGTCAATTGCCACCTGGAATTTCATCTATTATAAAATCGATAAAGATCCAGTGATCATTCAATGACCCTGAGGTTTGTGTGAAGTAAAATACCTTAACGATAATATAGCATGGTGGGAGGTGATTTTATAAAGAACTTATAGATGCCATGCATCAATATTAGGTGAGAATTAAAACAAAGAAAAATGGACAGTTGTAAAATGTTTAAAAAGCAAAATAATATTGTAAGGGAAATTTATATATGTGAATAGATTACCGGCTGTATTGATAGCGATGATACGGAACTCGTAGTCCGCCTTCTCGTTCAGATTCAAAGCGGTGAACGTCGTGTCCTGTGCGTTGTAGTCGTTGCACTTCACCCACACGGAGCTGCCGACGTCGCGCCGTTCGATAATGTATCCGGTCACACGGGAACCTAACACCGAGTATTATATAATCAATAACAAATATGTGACGTCACTATACAGCAAATGTCAATTACAAGTCTCGTTTGTCATAGACTTTACACTGTCGATGATGGCTATCTAGTGACATAACAAAGTGTATCCAAGTGGTAGCTTATGTTATTAAAAATCAAATTAAGTTGTAATAAAAAATATTTAAGAAAAAAAACTAAGCAGCCACGGGGAATACCGACAGAAGAGAAAACTCGAAACTTTAGAAAAACTGTATATTTTTAATGTTTACATTTTATAATTTGTTAATTTAAATTATTAACATAATCTAACCTAAAACCTTTATATGGTTTTTACATTTATTGGCGCTCCGAGGAATAATTATGTCCATCCATTCAAGCGAAAGACGTCCACTGCTGGACATAGGTCTCCCCCAAAGATCTCCACGACGACCGGTCTTGCGCCACCCGCATCCAGCAGATTCCTTCGACCTTCACCAGGTCGTCGGTCCACTTTGGGGGGAGCTATTTAAGCTACGTCTTCCGGTGCGTGGTAGCCATTTAAGAACTCGTTGGCCCTATCGGGTATCGGTTCTGCGAGCAATGTGCCCAGCCCATTTAGCCGGTTATTCTGCTTCTTATGCGGATGTCCTCCGAGCATAACCCTCTCCATTGCTCTTTGAGCAACTTTGAGCTTCCTTATTAAGTAATAATTATGTAACCTTATCCAAACTTTATCCAAATGGATAAAGTTTATTCATAATCGAAACATACAATAAGTAGCATTTATAAGCATCAATTTTATTATTTATCTCTAAACGCCAGAACTTAAATTTCATCTTATACTTGATCTGCAGTATGTCAGGATGTTGACGACTGACGTCATAAAATTGGTAACGCAAAGCTGTTTATCTCGTACCGAGAATCACCAAGATGTATTCACTACCAAAATGTGTTTGTACTTTCGAATGGCTGATGGAGAATGAGGAAAGGAGCGATTGGTTAAATGGTTACCTCCGTCATTGGCCGGTGGGTCCCAACTGAGGTCGACGTAGTTCTTCCCGACGCGCAGCACGCGGGGTGCACGCGGGGGTCCGGGGGGTCCGCAACGAGGCTTGACCTTGAACCTCTGGGAGGCGCCGGAGTATTTACTGAAACCGGCCGCGTTCTTGGCCCGTACTCGGAACTCGTACTCGTGCCCTGGCTCTAGATTATAAGCCTGACGGGGGAAAATATCCATCATTATTTTTTTATGCTATCCGTACCTTTTAAATTTAGTATTTATTTTCTTTAAATTTTTTTCTCATTATTTATTCTGTTTTGTTCTTACAGCTACATTCCATACATGTTTTGTTTCTTGTAAAGACTTCAAGATACAGGCATTGTCTAGTTTGTAGTGTACAGGTACTAAATTTGTAATGAGTGACGTCATAACGAAAACCAGAGTTTTACTTGATAATGACGAAGAGAAATGTATTAGGGCGTCCAGTTATCAACTAGTGTCTCGGAGTTAGTTATAATTATTACACAAAATATAAATCGAAAGTAAAGATATAAATAAACAGTATGACTGGCACTTTTAGTGTTTCAGTTAATCCAGAATACTCGATATTTTTATTAAGACCTTTCTGACCGGTTCGAAAATTATTTGAGTGCAGTAAAATTTATTTTTTATTAAACAAGGCAAAAGTTTCGGAACACCTGCACACAGAATAAAAAAAAAGCGTGTGTATGACTGCTGGCACGACACTAACGGTCGGATTCAATATCGAATCTAAACTTTTACATTGAGATCAAACCAAAAATGAAACGGCTTTTCTAATTTTTTATTTTAATAAAAAATAGAATGAAATTTCCCATGAATGTAGGTGAAAACAGATTAAGATTGCATATTGAAACTAACCGTCTATCGATAATGGTCGAAGGGTACACACCTGGTAATTACAATCCTTGACGAGATAATCGGCGCTGTTCCACAAGCCGTCTTGCACGTCCCGGTACTCGAGCTTGTAGCCCTGGATACGTGCGCCGCCGTCCGACCTAGGCCTGTCCCACACCACTGTCGCGGTGGAACCGTCCCACTCGGTAACGCGCGGGGTCCCCGGCGCGTCCGGTATCGTGAACGGGAACTGGGAGGAAACCACTGTTATTACTAAACGCCCAATGACGCCCAAGAATAGCTAAAGTGTCAGTGAGGAGTCCCGAAAGACGTATCGTGAACAGGCCAAAAGATGGACCGACGACCTGGTGTCAAAGTCGCACTAATCCTCTGAATTTCTCTATCCAGCAATGTACATCTTTCGGTTGAGGATGATTACTACTAGACTACTTAGTTGTATGCGTGATGATGCAAGTTAGAAATAGACTCTCATGTCATCCTTGTAGAATGCATCCATTACAGATTTACATAAGCATTTTTTAGTCTCTCAGTAATAAGCAAAATGCTTAACTAATCTCTCACCCTTCTCCCATCAAAGTAACCTAAGTATTGGCATATACAAAATTTGTTTAAATATTTAAATAATCATTGCACCCTGCAACCCTCCCTAAGCTCCTCTTAAGTAAAACTCGAACAGATCCTTTATTTAATATCGAATAAAGAGCGGTTTTTTGGCGGGATCTCAGTCTGTCGTGCATTTATTTTCTTTAATTCATTAAACTTGTGTATTTGTCGCTATATCATGTAATGTTGGTGGCGTATTGTGTGATATAGTTTGGTTATTGTTTAAAAGTTAATTATACAAAATAACGCCTAACATATATTCGGAGGTGCCGTCAAAGCTCCATTGAAAGTTCTAGCAGGATGAACCACCGTTTTGCTGGAGCTTGGTAACGCTGATACAAGATTGAAAATATATCTCACCCACACGACACTGGCAAAAATTGTGTGTAATTTTAGGGAAATCGAACAACATTTTTTTTATTAAATACACGATGCACAATATAGTATAAATGATGAGATATAATGAAGTCTATACAAAGAGATAAAAAAGGCTATCTGCAATATTCAAGGTCGAGTTTGTTGCTCTTCTCGTTGACTGGGTTTTGACGTTTTCAAAAGCGCCTTCTTAGGGCCTAAGTTTAATTTTAAAAAAAATATTTTTTTTAAATTTTGATTCCAATTAAGCCATTTAATTATAAATCCTGTCTATCATATGTTACCTTAGCAGTAATGGAGTCATCCATGGTGAGTGGTTCCGAGACACCGTATTGGTTCTCAGCGCGCACTCTGAACGTGTATTTCCTGTTCGGTTCCAGACCCATCACATTGTAGTGACAGTTGCGGACAAAAGAGGAAATCTTCGACCATACCTGTAACAATAATACCTTTAGTATCATCGTGACGTCTATACTAATAAATAAAAATTGAAGTTTCTGTCTGTAATAATTTTTTTTTTACTAAATACATGTCACAACAACGCTATACGTTTTTCATTGTATACATTATATTCTCCTCTTTGTTTTAAATTGCTTCTTAAGAAAATAAGCATACATATTTCTTATCTCTCTCACGGTCTCTAATATCACCATTATTAATTTAATGGTTTTTTTTAATGATTAAATTATCCAAACAAATTTCACTTTTAATTTTTAATAATGTTTATGGTTACATTAGTGTAGGTACATAAATAAATAATACTTTATGAAAGACAGAGATAAAAGCATATAGTGTACTCACTCCGTTGTTATCCATCTTCTCTACGACGTAGTTGGTGATGGGCGAGCCGCCGTCATCTAACGGCGGTTTCCATGACAACGTGCACGTGTCCGGCGTGATGTCGTACGCGTCGAGCGGACCGACCGGCGGCGACGGCTTATCTACCACTAACACCTGGGAGTAATTAAGGGTATGTTTGAAAAAATATATCAACAAAAACATCCTATGAATGAATGAAGGAAGGAAGGAAGAACCCATACCATGGTGGTAGCGCATCCTCAAATTAAGAATATCAGTGCTCTAATATAGTGAAACTATGTTACGCAGTAAATAACTGTGCAGTATAGAAAATGTGATACGAAAGCAAAGCCGCGGGAAAAGCTAGTAATTAACAACAAGAGATATCTGTTGGTATTCCTTGAGTAAAACATTGGTAGGAAAGTGATTGACATTTTAAAGTTTTGAATAATTTTGCTGATTTTGAAAACATATAGATAAGCAAAGGTAAAACATTTTTCTTTTCATACTGAGTAGGCTTGGTGCTGTGACTACAATTTCACTTAACATTAGGCGATGTGTTCCAAGATCGTACGCTAAGCTTAGAGGGTGTCAATTGATCCTGCCGAATCGCGGCCACTGGTATTCGGCAGCAGATCTTCAAACTTAAGGATGGGACGTAGCCAATTGCTATGGCGGATGTCACGGTGTTTACATTCACCAGAAGCTTAGGATCATATAAAATGAGATAGATGGATTTGAACCTACGTCCATTGATACCGAATCCAACCACACTACCATTAAGCTAATCGTCACTTCGATAGCATTATAGTAAGCAATAACCTATGCAATAATAAATAAAACTTTCTTTAGCGATTTATTATTTGCATTTGTTTATTTGTTTCTTAATAACTCTAAAACGGTTAGGCCGATTTTAATGATACTTGGCATATAGATGCCTTATGTTATGGTAATAAATATAAGATAACTCTGAATAACTCTAGTGAATTTAATCAACCTCTCATTTAGGGCAAGAAGAGAGTGTCATAGATAATTCTAAGTAAAATCCAAAATTGTCTTACCCTGCAAGTACCACTGTCAGATCCTTCGCTGTTGACTAGCTGTACGGTATACGAGCCGGTGTCAGATCTCTTCGCAGAAGAATTATAGAAGACAGTATCTATGTCGCTGGTTACGAACCTAATGCGGTTATCAGGGTACACTTCGTCGTTGTTTACTATCCATGAGACCTGATAAGAGGTTATACAACGTTATTTTATTAACTTCCCATTATTATACAGAATCTGTATATTAATCTAATCTTGAAGGTATTCAGTCAGCATAGCTCAAAGTAACGGTCCAATATATCATAGCCGTTCTTCATACAAGGTAGAGAAAAGGGTGCATCGTTAAAAGATGAAATCAAACATATTTAAGCGATCTAGGAATACGGATATTGACTGGTTTTTTGTCGCATCAAAAAACTGACCGTAAATAGAACTGATAACTGAAAATGAAATTAAAATCTGACGAACTACACTTCTGGCCTGTCAATCTGGTCAATTATATTTCAACATGACCGTCATATTAACGTGTTTCATACAAATTCTATACTGATTATCTTTTTGCGGGAATGGCATCCCCACTCGTTCTCCACCAAAAATTTTAAAGCCTTAGATATCTCAAGAGTTTTAGTGTAACTATTATATTATTCCCTTCATTTATTTTTTCCCAGTAAATTAAACGTCAGTCAAATAGCCTTTTATAGGAGAGGTTGGGTTTTGAGACTGGGTTAATTTTCTGACGTTCATAAGTGCCTTCTATGGACCCTAATAGATAAAAAAAAAATATTTTGACAAACTCACCTTTGGTCTCGGGTTTCCAGTAAACGGCACCGTGATCTTGATTTCCTCACCAGCGATGACAGTAATGTCCCGTAGGCTGAGGTCGCTCGTGATGCGCGGACAGTTAGGCGGCGCGCACGCTCTGATCGCGTCAGAGCTCTGCGACCAGGGACCTTGACCCGCAGCGTTCACAGCGGACACGCGGAACTCATACTCATGGTTTTCAATTAATCCTATCACTTTTAACGTCGTATCAGGAACGTACGCATGCGACGCCTTCGTCCACTTGTCTTCCGTAATCAATCTCTTCTCAACGATATAACCAGTTATCGGAGACCCACCATCGTGACGCGGTTTCGTCCACGTGATGGTGATCGATGATTCTGTAGTTTCGACCGAGCGCGGAACGCCAGGCGGTCCGGGCGGGTCGAACGGATGTCTCGCCCGGATCGGTTCGAGGGTCTGAGCCGGCTCGGACTGACCGTATTGGTTCTCAGCCATCACTCGGAACTCATAGCTCTTGCCAACGGTTAAGTTTTTCACGCGGAGGAACGGAGTCGTGACGTAACCGGATACTTTGGTCCAGTTAGGTGTACGAGCTTCACGCTTTTCAACGACGTAGTTCGTGACTTCGCCACCTCCGTTGTCTTTAGGTGGATTCCAGTATAGTGTAAGGGCTTCACCTTCGAATTCGTCAGCGCGCAGGTTCTCGGGCTTGCTGGGCCGATCGAGCACGCGGACGTTGATCGTGGCGGTGTCATATCCAGACGGATTGCGTAATTGAAGGCGGTATTGCCCACCGTCGGATCTCTTCGCATCCTTGACGACCAGAGAAGCCGATTCCGGTGTGATCTTCTGGAATATTCTCGAATCTCTATCGACATCGAGGAGATTATCATCAGCAAACCAGGATGCGGTTGGTTGTGGGAAACCAGTGTATGGTACGTGAATGGAGAAGTCCTCTCCGGCGCGGACTGTGATGTCCCTAACTCCACCGAGATCCATACACGGTTTGTTCGGCTGCTCCGCGATGGTGATGTCACCTGTCGGCTTGCTCGGGTCAGATCGGCCAACTTCGTTGACGGCGACAACCCTGAACTGATACTCTTCACCTTCTTTAAGTTTAGGAACGGTATGTACCAAACTAGGTATTGGCACGTCATTGACATCCTTCCAGTCCTTATCCCCTTTGCCTTTCTGCTGAATGATGTAGCCCTTGATTTTAGAACCGCCATCGTTTTTAGGTGGTCTCCATGATAACGTGACAGAGTCTTTGGTGACCCTATCAGGTTTGGGTGCTTCAGGTGGGCTTGGCTTAAGACGCTGTGTCTGGGCAATGATGGGCTCAGTGGGTTTGCTAGGTTTGCCAGGTCCTGCTTCGTTGACAGCGATCACGCGGAATTCATAACGGTTTCCTTCGCGTAAGTCTGAGACTGTGTAACACGTGTTCGGTGTTGGATAGTTGTTGACCTTTACCCATTCGCCGCCGCGTTCCCTCTTTTCAACATAGTATCCAGTGACGGGCTTGCCTCCAGAGTTTCTTGGTGGCTCCCATTCGAGGGAACAGCTGTTGGCGCTGTATCCGGTAATCTTTGGTGTCTCCGGCGCATCTGGTGCGTCGAACGGAGACTTGGCGGTAATCGGTTTGCTTTCCAACGGTTCTGAGACCCCGTAGAGATTCTCAGCTCGGACTCTGAATACATATTTCTTGCCTTCAGTAAGGTTTTTAACAGTGAATGAGCATTTCGGGCAGAAACCAGCTACAGTGCGCCAGTCGTTAACACCGAATTCGGCGACTTCAACGACGTATCCGGTAATCTCGCTACCGCCATCGTCAGTCGGTGGCTGCCATGACAGACTAACAGCGTCATGTGTGACAGGGTTGCAGATGAGAGGTCCTTTAGGTATTCCAGGCTTATCGACTACGATGACTTCTATGTCGGCAGAATCTTTACCGTGTTCGTTTGATGCGGTAATTGTGTATTTACCGGCATCGTCTCTGGTCGATTTCTCAATAGATAACTTGGTTTCATCGCTCTTCGTTTCAGCAGAGAGCCTGTGCGAAGGAACAAGAGGAATCGATCCCTTGGTCCAAGAGATTGTCGGTGTGGGTGCACCGGTTATTGGAATGTTAATATTGATTGGCTCACCGGCGCGCACCTTGATCTTCTTACCGATGAGGTGGTCTAACCAAAGTTTCGGCTTCTCCTTCATAGGTTTGGCAATGAACACGTTGGACGGGTCAGAAGGCTGACCAGGTCCGGCGGCGTTAACAGCGGCCACCCTGTACTCATACTGGTGCCCTTCCTGTACTCTGTCATCATGGTACTCATTAATCCTTACTGGTTCTTTATTTAATTTTATCCAGCGGCCAGTTGCCTTGTCTCTCCTTTCAACATCGTAACCGAGAATATTGGATCCACCATTCGAGATAGGTGAAGACCATTTAATGCTGATGTGGTCTTTGTCTGCGGAAACGAGTTCTGGTTTTCCAGGTTTGCCGGGTACAGTGTACTGGTTCTTGGCGACAATAGGTTTATCAGTAACCAAAGGCTCAGAGCGTCCTTGTAAGTTTTCAGCAAATACTCTGAACTCGTATTTCGTACCTTCTGAGAGACGAGGTACAGTCGCATGGGTGTTCCTCGGGTTGACGTAGGTGACAGCCGGTACCCAGCCTCCACCATGTGTCAAATCACGTTTTTCAATAACGTAAGCAGTTAGTTCACTGCCACCATTGTCCTTAGGCGGTTTCCAAGACAGCGTCACAGATTGTGCTGTGATCTCTTCATATTCGAACGGCGGTTGCGGAGCACCAGGAACATCCAACACTATCAGCTCAAAGCTGCCCTCATCTGTACCAGAATCGTTCTTCAATTTCAATTGGTATTTACCAGCATCGGATCGCTTGCAATTTACTGTGTGTATGATCGTGTGGTGACCAACAGATGTCACTGTTGTCCTCTCGTTCGTAACCACAGGCCTGCCATCACAGGTCCATGTGACCTCAGGTGTAGGCTCTCCGATAAAGTCCACGTCCAAGTGGAATATGAGTCCAGCTTTGATGCGAATCTCCTTGAGCGGAGTGAGGATCTTGGGAGCGACAAATCTGTCTTTAGCTGTGATAACATCTGAGGGTTCGCTAGGTTCAGACTGACCGGCTTGATTTACCGCAATGACCCTGAACTCGTAATCCTGACCTTCGATTAAATCTGGTACTGTCGCTTTGTTCTTGCCAGGCGGTACGTGGACAGCGTTTATCCAGTACGGGCTTCCCTTCTCCTTTTTCTGGATGATGTATCCAGTGATTGGTGATCCCCACCATCCGATTTGGGCGGGGTCCATTGCAGGTCCACATGGTCCTTGCTCCAGTCTGTAGCTTCGGGTTTACCTGGTGCTGACGGTTCATCAAATTCATTTTTAGCGACAATTGCTCTGTCTAGTTCAAGAGGCTCTGATTGGCCAATCGCGTTAACAGCGCTTACACGGAACAAATATTCTTTCATATGAATTAATCTGGTGACTTGGTGCGATAGGAACGTACTCATTCCAGCATCAGCCCAAGTACCACGAGTGAGGTCCATCTTCTCGATAACGTAATGTAAGATTGGTGAACCACCGTCATCAAGTGGCACCTTCCAAGACAAGGAGCATGATTCTTTTGTTACATCCGAAACGAGCAAAGGCTTCTCAGGCCTTGAGGGTTTGTCCAAGACTGTGACCTGAGCACTGGCAGAACAAACACCGAGGTCGTTCTTAAGAGTCAGTTTGTAAACTCCTCCATCAGCGCGGACAGAGAATGGAATGTCTAGTATGACTCTATTATGCAAGATTTGGATGTCAATACGATCTGAAGGATGGACCACTTTGCCATTGATCTGCCATTCAACTGTTGGTTTAGGAGAGGCTTCGATAGGAATCTCGTATTGGATCCTCTGACCGGCTCGGACAGTTTTGTCTGCAAGAAGCATTTTGTCAAAGTGTGGCGCGCAGAATCTGGCCTTTGCGACTTGCGGTGTGGAGGCATCACTCGGCTCCCCGTTACCAGCTTTGTTGACTGCGATAACTCTGAATTCGTATTCTTCGCCTTCCTGAAGACCTGGAACAGTCGCAGTGGTCTGGTTTCCAGGTACAGTGGCAGCAACCTCCCAAGGTCCGTATTTCTTCTTCGCTTCGATAATGTAGCCAGTAATAGGTGAACCGCCATCCTTCTTCGGCGGGGGACCCATTCCAGGTCCATGTGATCCTTGTCCCAGTCCTTGACGACAGGCGTGCCTGGTTTATCAGGAGTTCCGTAGGGATCCTTGGCAGTAACAGGCTCGTGGCCAATGAGGGGCTGTGATTCACCATGCTTGTTAACGGCACGCACACGGAAATTATAGTCGTGACCTTCGATGAGGTGGTCGATCCTGATGCTGCAGGACTGGACGTCGCCGGCCGGGATCCAGCGCATGTTTTCTTGATCCATTTTTTCGACAACGTAATGCGTTATCTCACTACCGCCGTCATCTTTCGGTGGTCTCCATCGAAGAGTACAACCAGATTTCGTGATGTCATCAGCTCGTAGCGGGCCTTCCGGTGCCGTGGGTACGTCCATAACCAGGATCTTAACTGTGGCCGTGTCCGTACCATTAATATTCTTAGCTTTAAGAGTATATGTACCAGTGTCAGCTCTCTTAGCATCGATGACTTTTATCTTCGTGCTATGTGTGTCATTAACAATCTTGATCCTGTCTGTGTTCATTACCACATTGTCTCCATGAAGCCATTCCTTTGTTGGAGTCGGTTCTCCGGCGACCGGGACGTCCAGGTCGAAGTTCTGCCCGACCTTGATCTTGATGTCGAACATGAAGTTCCTATCGATCTTGGGTGGTAAATTCTTATGCCTGGCGAGATGTGGAGCGGTTCCATCGCTGGGCACGCCTTTACCGGCTTTGTTGACAGCACGAACGCGGAACTCGTACGTGTTGCCTTCAATCAGATCCGGTACTTTACCGGATGTGACGTCTCCTTCAATCTGGACACAAATAAATAAAGTCACGTTAGGATTTTCTGACGGGATATCAGTCCGTAATATAGCAATTATTGTCTTTAACTCAATAAGTTTCGTATTTGACTCTATGTTACGTAATTTTGGTGGAGTTTTGCGTGATGTTTATACTGAGGTGCCACGAAAACTCATTGAAATTTTCTAACAAGATACGCAACTGTTGATATAAGATTGCAGATGACATTGGCAGAATGGTGTAACTCACAGATAGCCATTCGCTAAAAAGAAAGGGATTACTTTATTTTCAAATTCTGGCGTAGGGACTAATATTGAGAATTCTATGCTCAAAATTGTGATGGGTCTTGTTAAGTATCTTACCTGAGCACATTCCTCCCAGTCCGGTGCGAATCGGTCCTTCTTCTCGATGACGTACCCAGTGACCGGAGCGCCCCCGTCGGTCTCGGGCCGGGTCCATTCCAGTTCGACGAAGTCTTTGTCGAAGTCCTTGATCTTGGGTGTTCCAGGTTTCCCGGCGACGTCGAACGGATTCTTGGCCTCGGTCGAGTGCGGTGTCGTCAGCGGCTCGGACCTGCCTTGCCTAGAATTACAAGAGTGATTATAGTTATTAGTTTATTTATCAATTAATTCGACACATTAGAAAATAATTAATTTTATTCAGATTACATTATAAAATTTCACATAAACGTTGTGGGGGTGGCGTAGGAGTTAAAGAAACGGCATAAGGTACATTGATGTAAAAAATTAACAGGAACGAAACAACAGGTAAAATCTAGTAATTAATTTATTCGGTTTGTGTGAATAAAACACTCCGAGGTCTTTCAAGTATTATGTAAACAAAAGTAGGGGTCTATGCTGTGCTCATTTAGGGTCTGAATTGTGATTTTAGTTAAAAGGATATGCGAGCAACGTTTATTTCATAGAAACGTATTCCTCTGTTTTCTCTCTGGATAATAGCATTATAGTAAAAAATTTTTTACCATGTAATATACATTCACTATCGCCATCCTTGTACTATTTAATCTTGTCCATAAATTAGGACCAAGAGAATAGGATCCTTTGAAAAAGAGAAAAATCAAAATCTTTCTTATTCTATAATGGAGATAAAAATTAAAATCAGCCCACTTTCGGGGGAGGAAACAGAGGAATACGAAATGATATTTTCATCTATTTTGCATAAGTAAAATTAGCTCAAACCGCAGTTGTTCCTTTCGTATTTTATAACTCCTTCTTTGGGGCGCAACGCGATAGGAATACATTTCTGAAACACATATTTACAAATTTGTCGCCGACCGCTTATCCTCTTACGTAGATTTTGTAAACACTATGTCGATGTTTATATGCCCCTGGCAGGCGAGGGAGTAAGATCCTTGCATACTATTGCTGACAAGAGAAATGAGGGTAGCCAAAAATGTCTAAAACAGCATAACATAAGCTCGAGCCTATTACCCCCGGAGGGTTAGGCAGAGGTGAACTAGCGAACTACACCACTCGTATTCCGCCGAGCTTAGTCCCGTCCCAGATGTGAGAAGGGGTGAGCCTGTTGCCATATCGGGCACAAACCCAATATCACTTGATCGAGAACTCTAGACCTCAGAACGACAGTCTGCGGAATGTGTTAAACTCTGCTTAATGAATACTTGGAAAAGGCGTAAATTGGTGTAAGGATCCGATACCTGTTAACAGCGCAGACCCTGAACTTGTACTTGTGGCCCGGCTGCAGGCCGTCGACTGCAAGACTAGTGGCAGGCCCGTCGGTTTCGCCCGCGCTCACCCAGCGCCCGGTGGCCTCGTCCATGCGCTCCACGACGTACTTCTCGACAGGCTGGCCGCCGTCGTCGGCAGGCGGCTTCCACGCCAACGTCGCGCCGTGGGCGTGCACGTCCGATACCTTCCAATTTTAACATGTCGAATACTCATAAAAATGAGACAATAGGAAAACAATTGAAAGCTGGCGTAAACGCCAGCTAGTACTCAAGCGGTTAATATACTTTTCTATCATACATTTTAAAGAGAATCTTCTGTGACGCCCGATGACAGAACTATTTCAAAGTCGCGTCAGTGTACACATGCCAATTAATTAGCGTAATGGATTTGAATATTAAAGAACAGATTGAATTACGTAATGCGAAAAAGAGAAAAAAAAAAAAATTGTCTTGACTAATATTCATACTTGAGATAACCTAAAACACAGATTTAGGTTGCATACGTATTTAAAAAAAATCTTTATCTCTAAATTAAATTAAAGATTTCGAAAAAAAAAAAAGAATAGAAACGTTTTAAAGCGAAGAAAACTATAGCATGATGACAGGGCACTTTTTTAATACACGGTATAGACTCAGTGCTTTGACCACAATCTCACCTGATATTAAGTGACGATGTGATGCAGGATGGTAAACACACTAATCCTAGAGGTACTGGTTCTCAAGTGACACTACCGGAACACACCTATTGGTATTTGGCGACAGGTTTTCAAACTTGAGGGTGGTAGTTACCCAGACGAGCATTGTTAGAAAAAGACCCACCACCAGTTCAATAAGACCCGTTTGGGACCAGTAGGTGAGTTTCGACAGCACCACTCGAGAGCCAGTCTGATACATCAGGTTAGATTTTGGTCAAAGCCCCGAGCCTATACTATATAAGTGGATCATAACAACTGTACCTATGGCTTCGAGTTACCAATGCTATGACGTCAGTTGTCAACATGCGTTTAAGTCCTGGCGCTCAGACATAAATAATAAATATGAGGTTATGTCAGTAATGTCAATTAACAAATTATGAAATTTAAACATTAATAAAAAGAGTTGCGAGTTTTTATTTCTGATAATAGTGCCCATGACTGCCTGTTTTTTTTTGTGTTGTAAATAAAGAAACCAGAGTGTATACCTTGAGAGGTCCTCCAGGTGGGGTGGGCACGCTGAGCACGATGACCTCGACCTCCGCGACGTCCTTTCCGTTGACGTTCTCTGCCGTGACGGTGTAGCGGCCGCTGTCGCCGCGCGTCGCGGACTTGCAGTTCAGTTTCGTGTTGTAGTCAGAATGCTGTACCTTCATGTCGCCGCCCGACTTCACCTCCTTCTTCGCCAGGTACCATTTCGTCTCCGGCATCGGTTCACCGGTCACCTGAAGAAGAATTACGCGTCGCATCAATTATTATAACTCTTTAATCTTTTATAATGTAAAAAAAAATATAAATAACAAATTTTTATCGTTATTATTTTTTCTCTTTTTTTTTTTTAGATATTTTGCGACATATGTCTATTACAGCAGTTACAAATCTCAAATATGACGTTTAAAAAATGTCAGTCTGGCCACATTTAACTTGAAAATTGCCCGATTTTGATGAATCTTTTGTACGCAAAAAGTTTAGGTCAAGGAGCAATTTATAAGATATAAAAATTAATTTTAGAAGAAAAAGTTTTGTCCGGTTTCAACTCAAAAACGGGTCGACCGACTTCCATAAAACCTTATCTCCATGAAGTAAATATTAATAGGCTATATAAATTAAGAAATTCATTTTTAGAAATTATTTAAAAAAAAACAATTAGGTCCAAACTTAAAAAAAGGCTCAATCAATGTGAATGAAAGTTGATCGATGAGACGCATGTATGTTTTTGTAAGTTATTTAATTTTTATTTATATGTAAAAAAAAAAACATTAGAAATAAAACCGAATTGTTTGCTAAGCCGGTAGTAATGTTTTTTGGAGCATTATAAACATTTTTTTTTCAAGGCTCTATTTGAATGAATTATTTTTTTATTTCGATATGCCATAAAAAAACAAAACATTCAACCTGAGGGAAAAATGTACGTAGACGAAATTGCGGATAATTGCAGTTATAATATACAAGATGTTCTCCGCGGTTTTACTCGTGTAGTTCCCGCTCCCGTGGAATTCTCGGAATCCTATATCACTTCCCTGCATTTCAAACTATCTCCATACTAAATTTAATCCAAATCGGTTCAGTAGTTTTTAAGTGTATATAGATGTAGATTACTCGTCGCTCAGTCTGTTGTTATGAAGTAAAGCTAGTGATGTGCAAACGTCTCACCTTAACATCGAAGCCGAACTTCTGTCCGACTTTAATCTTGATATCGATAAGGTTGGTCCTGTCGATCTTGGGCGCGAGGTTCCTGGGCTTGGCGACGATGGGGTGCGTGCTGTCGCTCGGCTCGCCGGGACCGGCTTTGTTCACAGCACGCACTCTGAATACGACATTATAACAACGATAAAATAATTAATTTGAGTCTAAACTAACATACAAACATTTATCTCGTTTTTACATTTATTCACACCCCGATATTTTGTATATAGTTTATTTATAATCAAAATATACTAACATGTTGATGGCTGACGTCATTGGTAACGGAAATCTATAAGATTTTCTCCTATCGATTTTACTCAAAAAAATAATAGTGTTTGTGCGATCTAAGATTTCTACACCTTAGAGTGATAGCTAGTCAAACGGTTATTAAAGGGTACCTTATTATTAGGTTTATAATCCTATAACGTTCCCCCCTTCATCGTAACTTCAAGTTTATTATGGGACTAGCTGTTCCCGCGGCTTCGTTTGCGTATTATACTGAGCAATTCACTGCGTAATATAGTTTTTAAAATAATCACCAGAGAAGAATGGTACCTATTTTTTTGTAAAGACCCTAAATTATTTTATTACTAGAACTCAAATATATGTCAATAAAACTACGAATTGCATCGGATTTTATTCAAAGTCACATGAGTTTTATTTTTTTAACTTAGAACTCGTTACTTATTTTATAAAATTAAAAGTCGCCTAAATTATGCCTTATAATTTGAGCTATATATGCCATCAAAATAAGCCCAGCCATTTCGGTGATTAGCCGAAAGAAACAGACAGACAGGCACAAACTTATTTTAATTCCACACTTAAATTGAAGGCGAGGATATATAAGTCCATCATAAGACCTGTCATATTGTATGGATCAGAATGCTGGGCTAGTAAGAAGATGGATGAGAAGCGACTGCATGTAGCTGAGATGCGAATGTTGAGATGGATGTGAAAACATTGTGTTCTTTTAATATTAGGCTGTTATTAAATTCTATTTATTTGTATACAATTATAAGATTAGAACCTAAGTCGAGAGGAACTACGAGTAAAAACCGCAAGTTGTCAATATTAAAATCGATTAAAATGTATGACGTCATGCAACAAACGGTCGAAAACTTTCAAAAATATTTCCATCTCTGTCCCATGTTAACGTTAGGGTATATAACTATCGTATACAGACCTGAACTCGTAAGTCTGCCCCTCGACTAGATCAGGCACGGTGCAGTTAGTCTTATCAGCGGGCACTTCCAGCGCCTTCTCCCAGTTGCCGAACTTGTCTTTCTTCTCCACGACGTAACCCTCGATGGGAGCGCCACCATCCTCGCGGGGCGGCGTCCACTTAAGGTCGACGTGATCCTTGTCCCAGTCCGTCACCGTCGGTGTGCCAGGCGCACCTAGAACCCCACAAAGATGTACGTTATAAAGATGCCGTAATTTTTTTTAAATAAGGTATCAAAAAAGGTCATTCTGGTTTCATTTAAAATGGAAATATGTAAATTGATAAATTTATGTCGTCACTAAATAGTATTTTGACATCAAATGTCGAGGATGTCAGAGGTAGTCGCAGTCCTCCGTGTTAGTCCCACACCCCCTTCCCTATCCCCGCATAGGAGGGCGTAAATGCATACATCTACGTAAAAAGAGTCATTTCTTAGAAGGTTTACTTCTTAGACACTTTGTTATTATCAAAGTAAATGTTATTCTATCGGGCAGTAAAACATAGAATAAACGCAGCATTGACGAAATGGCGGCGGGTCACAGCTACCACTTGTGATCCCCAAATACCCCTTTAGATTAAAGGGGAAAATATGGAAAAGCATGATCCGGCTGGTCGTCTTGTATAGATCAGAATGTTGGCTCATAAAGGTTATGGATGAAAAGAAGACTGTATGAAGCCGAGATGAGGATGTGTGAGGTAACCAGAATGGACAGGGTTAGGACGAATACATTAGAGGAAGTTTGAAAGTGGGACCAGTAACAGAGAAGGTAAGGAGCAGTCGTCTGTCTTGGTATGGGCAGGTAATGCGCAGGGAGGAACGAGGATGTTGTAAGAAAGGTATTGGGTATGAATTTGGACGGGTATAGGGGAACAGGAAAGCCAAAGAAAAGATGGACGAACTGTGTGAAAGATGATATGCTTAGAAAGAGTGATTGTAGGTATGATCTCAAATAGAGATGAATGGAAGAGGAAGTCATGTTGCGCCAAACCAAAATAAAAATAGGGAGGATTAGGGCAGGGAGATGATGACATTTTGTTATTATCTAAAAAAAAACATTTGTGTAGTTAACTTTAAAAAAAAACGGTAAATTCTTTACTCATTTATACGATATCTTTTCAGTAAATATTAGTGAAGAGGCTACGAACCAAAATCGACACCAAGAAAATAAAATAAAAAAAAACTGTATAACGTATTCTACCACATTCTTTCGCATATTAAACTCTATACATGTATGTGTATTTGTCCCCCTTTTAATGTCATTTTTTCGTTTCATCGAATTTTCAAATTAATACTGCACTACCCTTTTTTTTAATTAAAATAATAAATAACGCCGGATATCATTCATGAAGACGTCCTTTGCTAGGCTTAGGTCTTCCCCAAAGATCTTTAAAACGGCCGATCTTGCAGCACTCGCATCCAGCGGATATGGTTGCCGGAGAAACTTATCACTTCTTGCCTCGATGTTACTTTGGCCCCTACTATTATGACCAGGAATAGTGGAACCATCAGGGGTTTAAGGCGAGAGGGGGGTTTTGGGCTAGAGCCTGGTTTAATTGTCATAATCATCACGTTCAGCAGGACAAGATGTCAGCTAGTAAACTAAGTAAATGAACACTAACCAGGTTCATCGAAGGGATTCTTCGCGACGATCGCTTGCTCGGAGACCAGGGGTTCAGATTCACCCTCGGAGTTAACCGCTGAGACCCGGAACTTGTACTCCTTGCCGGGAGTCAGGCCGGTCACCTCGCATTCTATGGGAATTATCAACCGTTACAACCACCATACACATGCCGATTAATGAATTAAATCGATATCGACACGCTAAACGATTCGAGATAGATAAATGGCTCGCATAATTTCAATACCAGAAATAATTGCAAATTTAACCGTCCCGCACTTTAGGCTTAGTGAGTCCGATAAAAGATTTTAAAGTAATAGTGTCAGATTCTACAATATTGTTTCAAAACACATTACCGATTCACCTCACAATAAGTTTATGCACTTTTTTTTTCTAACCTATCTAGCGTTGTTAACCGGAAGGGCCTTTACAGCTTCACCGTGACTTTGTGGGCGAGTGCGAGTGGGTTACCAAAGTGGTATGAACCTCGGTTTGGCCATTTTTTTATCAATAATTTGGCTCACCTGAGCGAGTTTAAGCAGGTTTTAAATGATGTCTGGAAGTGACACTCCTGTCTGTGCTTCCGCCAAAACCGTTTATTATTATGAATTTAATGATACTTATATAAAAAAACTACAACGAGATTCTTGCCGGTTCTTCACGGCTGGGATGATGTTCGGAACCGGTGGTATTTTTTTGACGTTTATAAGCCCCTTTTCAATGTCAAAATTGAATAGATAATTTTTGGTTAGAGGGCTTTTGTATCTGACTGGGGTGTGATCACCGTGCATTTGTAAAAAAAACACGTTATTGTATATCGCGTATACGGTATCGAGAACTGCTGCCTAAAGCCTTCTTACACAGGATAGATTTAGTTCGAAAATGACACCAAATGTTAGTAGATTTTCGTAGTTTTCTGACTGTACTTTATTTAACATCAAATAAAAATAGTGTCATTTTACCTAATTAGAGCAAAAACATTCCATTATATTAGGTGAAGTAAGATAACATAATATAGTGTATAGGTTCGATGGATTATTTACTTAACAAGGCATCCCTGTATATTTCAAGCGTTTTTTTTTACTGTATAGTTGTTCACCACAATTTTACTTAAGTGAGCTCTCGTTTAACTACATGGTCTTGGCGATAGATTTTAGACTTTAGGTCGGTGGTAGGTTAGGACACCTAACACCCATGGTAAAGTTTCATCACGAATTTCCCTTCACCAAAATTCATCAGCGAATATTTTTCGGATCTACGACTTTGACAACCAACGATTTAAAACAATTATTTTTTATTATCTATAATTTGAATGAAATGAATGAATCGAAAAAGAATATAAAAACGATGAGACTAACTAGGCTCTTCGGATCTGGCACACGGCACCCAGCAGCCGGTCTCCGTGTCCAGCTTGTCAACCTGGTAGTACTCGATGGGGGCGCCGCCGTCGTCTTTCGGTCTCTTCCATTTCAACGTGGCACCGTCCTTGTGCACGTCCGAGATCTGGATACAAACAAATCATTCGATCCCATGAAAACACGATGTTATCAAAGCTCAATATTCAAAAGATATATCGATATTTCGAAAATAGAGTAATTATTTTTGAACTCTTCAAGTCGGTTTTGTTTTTAATTAAAAAAGTATGAAATCATTTATATCGATTTTTTCAATGTCATAGTACAGCACTAATATAAGTTTGCCAGCTGTCATTCTAAACAACACAAATTCTAAGAAGATCTATTTTACTGGTAAATACTGTGTTTTTTTGTCCTACTAATATTGTGTTACCTTACGGATACTGGCAGAATTGTGGCCAATAGCTACAAAAGCCAAAAACTATTAAGTGAAGTGAAGTAAAAGAAGATCTATTCAGACACTCAAACTCTATAAATCGATAAATCTCTATAAATGACATTATAATAGCAACAATAAATATACGATAAGAAACAGACAAATATCAGTTTATAATTAAAAAAATTAACATATAAGCGAGTATGCCTCGGTGGCGCAGTTGTATTACGGTACGAGGTCTCTGGTTCGATCCCCGGGTCGGGTCAAGTGATATTGGGTCTGTGCCCGATATGGCGGAATGCGAGTGGCGTAGTTCGCTGTTTCACCTCTGCCTAACCCTTCGGAGAAACAGGCGTGAGCTTACGTTATTTCATGTCATGCTTCTCACCTGGAGAGGACCCTCGGGTTTGGTCGGTTTGTCTGTGACGATGACGTTGATGGTGACGGTGTCCTTGCCGCTAGAGTTGACGGCGGTGACGGTGTACTCGCCGCTGTCGTCGCGCCGCACCGGCCGCACCACCAGCTTAGTGAAGTACTCGGGGTTATCGATAGTCACCGCCTTCGATGGACGCAGCGGCATATTCTGGTATCTAAATACAAAATTTACACGTATGAAAGAATGAGATAGCGCTCGTAAAATATTCTGTGAGTGAGTGAGATAGGAATAATATTAATACATATATATATTTACGCATAAGCTATAATTAGCGATGAACGTCTATAGGTTATTTATAAGAAGCTAATTACAAGTAATATGTATACAAACGTGAAGTAAACGGAAGCAAAACACTGACAAAGTTCAGTAGATCTTAAATTACAGGATAGTTAACTAGGGTTTGTTCGAAGATTCATTGTAAAACGTACTGAGGGGCAAGCCTAGTATTAAAATTAGTTACATTCGTTTTTATTTTTTGTCTGCGCTGAACGACCTGACATAATCTATGCTCTTTATATTAAACATAATTATCGACATCTTTTCGAAATTATCGATATAAAAATTCACTGTTCAATTTTTAAATTACATAATAACTAAAAGTAAAAAATAGTAGGAGTTATTTTGGCATTCCTCACCTCCATTCAACAGCAGGTGCTGGTTCTCCAGTGACAGCAGCCTCCAGCTTGAGCGTGGATCCAGCTGATAAGGTGACATCGCGCAAGTGACGTCTGTCGATCTTCGGCGCCAGGAACCTCGCTTTGGCAATAAAGCTCTTAGAAGCTTCCGAAGGTTTACTCTGACCGGCCTTGTTGATGGCGATCACACGGAACTGGTACTCGTTACCTTCGATCAAACTGGCAAGAAGAAAAAAATGTTTTGAGGTTAATAAAAACCAAGAAAAAGTTTTCGGCGGCATCAGGGGTTGCCATGCCCTGTTTTTAAATTCATTGGCGATTGTCCATAGGTGAACTCTGAAGAACAACACGTGTATTGTTACATGTCGCAAACACTATCTGATAAGTTCTAACAATAAGCCGTCATTTTGTTGAACACTTGGCTGCATGGTCTAGATACCTTTGCTCTTTCTTTAGACAGGAATAAATGGGAACACAAAAAAAAAGCATAGACAGATAAAAGTTATGAAATTGAACTAAGAGTTTTCGGTTTTCACATTTTATTTATATTTATATATTGCCACTTCAACATTTACCCGCTTATTCCCGCCATCTGCCCAAAATTACATACACCTATCACTTGAAAATGGCAGTAATAGACTCTAAAGAGGACTGAGTTGCCAAGTAAAAAAAAGAAGAAGAAGAGTTTTCGGCGTGATCTCAGTCTGTCATGTAGCAGTTATTTTTTTCAATTCATTAACTCGCGTATTTGACTCTACATCATGTAATGTCGGTGGCGTTTTGTGTGATATAGTTTGGTTATTGTGTACAAGTTAAGTTTATTATAAATAATAACATGTAACGTAAGTGTCCACAAAACCTGAACGATGAGACCTAAGATGAGCTAAACAGAACTAACCCGTTGACGGTCGCGGCGGGAGTGGGGGTGTGCGTTTCCACCGCCTTCTCCCACAGCGGACTGTATTTATCTTTCTTCTCGATAATGTATCCGATGATGGGAGATCCGCCATCAGAGATCGGCGGCTCCCACTTGAGGTCCACGTGGTTCGCGGACCAGTCGTCCGGTACTGGACTCGATGGTGCGTCCGGTACAGCTGTTTCATATAACTCACGTTAAGTCACGTCTCAACTTTCATAGAAAATTTAATTTGACGTAAATGTGAGGAGGCCGAGATGTTAATTTCTATATCATTGCTAGATGATGTCGTGTGGCGTCGGCTTAAGAATAATACCACCCCCCATATTTACCCGCGGGTCTCGTAAAAGGCGAATAAGGGATAAACCAAGCGTGGTGATTATGGCAATTCTCCCTTATCTTTGGGGAGATCTATGTCCAGCAGTGGACGCCTTTACGGCTGCAAAGATGGATTGACTAGATGAACACACGGCTTCGCCTGCTTGATATTTAGACAATATGCCAGCAGTATTCCTCTACGTTCTACCATAACATTTAATTTTATCAAAGTGTATACAGCGATTAAGGCGTGCAAAGGTAACATACAGACATAAAACTAGTTTAGAATTATATAGTTTCAGTAGTAAAGATTTTCAGCATGTCTCTAAGATATCTCGAATATTAAATTTCTATTAGCGATTAATCGAAACGATTAAGTTATTCCCTATTTAAAAAAATGCAAAACTGGTCGTTATTTCTTTCAAAAAGTACAATTTTTATATCAGTTAGTATCTTAGTAAATAATAACTTATAGAATATTTATAATACAATTATATCTATCATAGAGTCGATGGAAGTCGTGCATTTATCGAATTTGAAAACGATCGATAGTCACATGATTCTCCAAATAAAACAACAGATTTCAAATTTAATCCAATAAATATGACTTTATATGTACTTCTTAGTAATGATTTAACTTACTGTACGGGTCCTTGGCGACGATGGTGCCGAACGTCTCCAATGGTTCGGACTCCCCTTCTTTATTGATTGCTTTCACACGGAATTTGTATTCGTGTCCGGGAATCAAACCATCGACCTGTGTAACGACATTCCAGTATGTACTATACCGTTCAAAATTTGAGTTATCCGTATTATCCACGACCGAATTTTCTTTTTGAAGTGAAAACTTCTTTGGCCGCGTTAAACGATTTTCGGTGCGAGGAAAAAACTTATAGATTCGCGTCACCTAAAACGTCAGCCTTGAGCGACATACTAGTCTGTCAAATATGAGATGGCGTTTAAGTGGACACTTTTGTGTTGCCACATCTGAATATTTTCCCATAAAGTTCCGAATAAATTGTTCGAATCGACTACTAATAAACGATTACCAGATTATCAAATATCTTCAATTAAACAGGGTAATTAATTAATATGACTGGTTTATTATTAAAGAAACGTATACACTTAGACATTAGTGCATCTGTATTTGACAATTAGAAGAGAGAGAGAGAGAGTCCACAGAGCTGGTGTTGCCCGTACACATAATTATGTTTTTCCTAAAATATCACATAAATTATTCTGTTGGTTGTCTAAATAAGGTCATGAGTAATCAATCTAACTCAGAACTGTATTATTAATATTAATTTGACTTAAAACAAAAAACAATTTTTTTTTAACTTTTCACTTCTATCAGCAGTCCCCATGACTGTCTACTTTTTTTTATATTATCGTCTATAATTTGAGTACAATATCATATGATTTACTTACAAGTGGTATTTTAATCAATATTACTTTCAAGCTATAAAGTCAACATGAACATAAGTTAAAGCTAAATTGCGGTTAACCATTTTTTGTATGTTATTAAGGCGCGCACCTTAATTCCTATACAAAGAGCAATGTGTTGGAAAAGTTAGGGTTGAATTGTGTTTTACCTCCATCTCGGGCACGTTGCCGATGGTCTTGCCAACTGGCAGCCAGGTGCCGGTCTCGGTGTCGTACTTCTCGACGAGGTAAGCCTCGATCGGTTCACCGCCGTCGTCCTTGGGCCGTTTCCACTTCAGCGTGCATCCATCTTTGTGTACGTCAGACACTTCCAACGGTCCCTCGGGTTTATCCGGTTTCGCTGTATAAAATAATATTAAAATATATAACGACATTTGATCGTCTGTCTATCGACTATCGATATACTCCGAATCGTCTAAATATAAACCAACAACGAACATCTTGACAATTGGCATTCGACTACGTAAATATCGACTATAACATTTGATTGGTCGCCGTCGCACGGATAAATATCATATCTTTGATGTGATTGGTAGATCAGTTAAATGAAATTTCTCCCCCTACGTCGGTTAATGTTAAAGATGTTTTACCGTTATTTGTAAATCGTTTCGCTTACTACAGTCAATGTAATAATTATATAAGGTTTTTTTTTTATCGACAAACTTTTTTAATGAATATAAATAGTTGTTTATACAATATAATAAATGAAAATACATACATGTGACAATGATTTCGAGTTCTGCCGTATCCTGCCCATACTTGTTCGTCGCCTGTATCTTGTACGTGCCGGAGTCCTTGCGGCGCGGGCTTGCGTGTTGATATTTACTTACGTATGGTATATTTACAACTGAAAAAAAAAAAACACTCTATATTACTATTTATCTATTTTACATAACACTATATAGATAAGAGTAGAAGGAAATTGTTTTCGAGTAACTGGAAGGGCCGGCCGTGACGTAATAATATCATTATAGTTACAAAGCTAGAGGCAGCGGGAACTGTCATAACTCCTCCAAAAAAAAAAAAAATATAAAAAATTAAAGTCACACCCACGGTAGTCCTGAGGATGTGACAAGGGTTTGGAGAAAAGTAAGAAAAGAGGAGGGGGAAAAAAGGACAATGAAAAAAAAAAAAAAATAAAAAAATTAACCTATATAGTTAAAGGTAATTTTTTTGTCATATATATAATAATTATTAAGCTCAGATGTAAGTCGTTTAGTTTTTTGTATATCTCTATATTTTATAAGAATTAATTAAGTAATAAAAATATATAGTAATAAAAGAGTGCGGACCAAGAGTCCGAAGTGTGTGAAAAAAAAAGCCCTCCAAAGAGTGAAGAAAAAGTGCGTGTTCCCTAACTAGTGATGTCAGGTTATTAGTGATGTGTCATGTATTTTGTGCAATAAAATCTATCATCATACATAACGGCATTTTTTTTAATTAAAAACGGGCGTGAGAAAATAAAAAAAAAACAGTACTGTAGAATTTAGCCCCCTGTTTGACAATCGATTTTCGTTAAATGAAGAATTATTATACAATTTCTCTCCCCCCCCCCCCATAAATACGATTCGATTCGATAAAAACAATGTATATGTTACGTTTGAGTCCGCTGCCGCTGGTGACGGTCTTGCCGTTGAGGGTCCAAGTGACCTCCGGTGGGGGCTCCCCGCTGACCTTCACGTCAAGAGCTATGGGTTCGCCCTCGTGGATCCTTATCGTGCGCAGGTTACGGCGATCGATCTTCGGTGCCACTGGATAAAAACAATTTGTTTTAATCGGTATATTATACCTTTAGAAATATAGATTACAAGATAATAGATTGATGGTAGTTCTTTTTTCAAATTCGGTTTAGTAAAATTACTACATTTCATCTGGTGTTAAGAGGAAACGCGGGCGGGAGCGGCAAATTTGATGAATAGGTACTTAATAAATGTATTACTATCTCATTGCACCCCAAATACAGAGTTATAAAACGCGAAAGGGATAACTGCACCTCCTCCTGGTTCTACCTATGCCAAATAGATGAAATCATTACTTCGTGTTCCCCCTGTTTCCTCCTCCAAAACTAAACTGTTTTTTTTTTTTCAATTAATATTTTAAAAAAAAAACCATTGACTATGCATCTACGTTTATCATTTTTTTTTTAATTCATCCAATTTGTTTCACAGGTGTCTTAAAAAAAAAAGTATGACTAGTGCGTATTGCGTGCGCCCCCCCCCCCCCCCCCACACAATGTGGGCCAAAGGTCGCACAAAACCGAAATTTTTGAGAGAGACCTATGTCCATCAGTGGACGTCATTCAGTTGGATGGTATGGTATTGTAATCGCGACCCTACCCCACATGATCGTGTTAATATGTGGTAAAGGCTTACGTCTCCTGGGTTTGCAGACGACGCTCTTGCTGGCGTCGCTGGGTCACTGGGTCCGGCTTCATTCACAGCCTTCACTCGGAACTCGTACTCCACCCCCTCGTCAAGATGAGGCACTGTGGCTTTCTCGTTATCATTCGGACCGACCTGAACGTGGAACAAAAAACATTTCATAATAAGAATTAATAATAATCAATATGACACTAGATTCACTAAACCAGAGTTTCTCAACCTTATTTTACTCAAACCCCATCTTAATTTTTTTGCTTTTCTTAAATTATTTTTTAATTTGCCTACGCCCCCACTCAATGCCACCTAATTTTCTTCGACTGCCTCCCCCCCGAATATTTCAAACGCCCGCATGAGAGCGTTATCACCCATGATGAGAACCTAAGCATTAATCCAATATTGGATCTTACCTCACAAGCTTTAACCCATTTGGGTGATCCGACTTCCCGTTTCTCGATGACGTATCCTGTGATGGGTGCGCCGCCATCTTTGAATGGTTTCGCCCACTTGAGGTCCACGTGGTCCTTGTCCCAGTCCACCACTTCAGGAGTACCAGGCTTGCCGGGCTCATCTGTTATCACCAATTTCAAATTCCAATGAAACTAGTTTATTTAAATGTTTAAAAATCTCGTTAATATTATAAATGTGAATGCTTGTCTATTAGTTTGTTTATTTATAACTTTGTTTGTTTGTTTATAACTTTGAAACGATTGAATCTGTTTCAATGAAATTTGACATAGAGGTACATTTGTTCAAGGTAATAAATATAGGATATAATTTTTATATCTCTAAATAGCTCCGACAAGGGTAAATCAATTTTTAATGTAACGAGGGGATTATAGAAATCGATAATTCTAGAATTCGTACCGAATGGATTCTTGGCAATAACAGAGTGCTCCGCTTCAAGTGGCTCGGATTGTCCTTCGTTGTTGACTGCGGATACCCTGAACTTGTACTCGTGTCCAGGTATGAGGTTCTCTATCTCCGCTTTGGGATCCTTGGTTTTCAACGCCGGCATCCAGCGTCCGGTTTCCGTATCCAGTTTCTCGACGAGGTAGTGGTCGATGGGGGCTCCACCGTCGTCCAGCGGTGGGTTCCACTTCAGAGTGCAGCCTTCTTTGTGCACATCTGACACCTAGGATTATATTATAATTTTATTAATTTCATTTTCAAGTTCTTTTTATAAAATATTATTTGATATTGACATAAAAATATGTATTTTTTCTTTTCTTTTTTGTTACTGAAACTCAATAACAAATTTTTGTATAAGGTATTATGAAGAGGCGTATAAGATAATTGCAAAATTAATGTCAAACTAGTTACATATATCTATCTTTAAAATAAATAGGCAAAGATAAAACCGTCCAAGACATTTTCTTCTTTGTTTATTTGTTTTTGAAGTGAAAACTTCTTTAGCAGCATTGAGGAATTCTCGGTAGGGGAAAAATTATAGATTCGCGTTACTAATGGAATGTGATCTTAGCTGACAACCTGCTGTCAACGACATGGAAGGTTTTTTTTATCTTTTTTGGCGTCGCAGATGCGTGCACCATTTTTATTATTTATCTCTGATGGAAAATAATGTTAAGCATGATGGTAGATTCCTAACTTTTGTGTTGCCACATATAAAATATCATTAAAAAAAAACATTCTAGTCAAATTTTTCACTTTTGTCGGCAGCCCCGGCCATGGCTGCCTACTTTTTATTTATGTCTAAGTTTATGTAATAATTAATTCATAATAATAAACCCGCTAATAATAACAGACATCAAGATTTTTTATTTCATTTTATACGAGGCGACATATTACTTTGGAAAAGTTAATTTCTACTTGAATATTAATATTATACTTAAGCACCATCTTATAAATGGAGATGGGGAATCCTAAATACCTTCAAAGGTCCCTCAGGTTTGGCCGGAACATCTAGAACCTTCACTTCGATAGTGGCCTCGTCCCTGCCGCTGCTGTTCTCCGCCTTCAGGGTGTAAGTGCCGCTGTGCTTCCTCGACACTATCACGACCGACAGCTTCGTCTTGTAATCCTCAACGTCCACGGAGAGATCCTCTCGACTCGACAGACGCTCCTTGTTGTGGAACCTTCGATTGTGACAACAATTTTATAACGTACCACCTAATGGTTGCCGTCTCCCACTTTTTATTTATTTACATTTAAATGCACAGCTCGCATAGAATCTATATATAGAGAAAAATAAATATAAGATGACGTTTACATATGCACGTGTGTATGCCAAGATTTATGTTTGTGTGTATTTAGTCAAAACACGCTAACAATATCTTTAACATCGAGTAACTTAGTAGGATTTATTATGTTTTTGATTGTCCCATTGATAAATATCTATTTAAAATATAGAATTTAATACAAATGAAAAAAAAAAATGTATTTTATTGGTACTTTTAGTACACCCATTTCCCGATTGATTTACGGAAAATCAGAGATAATACTGAGTGACTTACCAAGTCTTGGACGGTGGGGGTTCACCAGACACTTTGACGTCCAGCCTGATGTGTTGTCCCGCCTTGATCGTGATATCGCGCATGTTCGTGCGATCAATCTTTGGCGGTGCTGTACATACAAAAATCCACTAAGACCTCTTGCTATAGTTAAAACGCGCATCTTAATTAAGAACTCTTAAGATTTAAGATAGTATTTTAATATGAGATACAATTGGACAAAAATCGATAAAGACGCTGACATTTCCAATTATATTGAATTTATGATACACTAAGAAATCAAACGAGTTTTATAAATTAACTATAGTTTTTTTATCTCATATCTACACAACTCAGGTAACCTTACAACTGTTATCAATGTTTTTAGAACATTCTAGGCAATCTTACATGTTATATATAGATATAAACTCACAAATAACATGATCATAACCTAATAGTTTATTTTTTTTTGCAACTTAAGTTCCTTAGCTTATACTCTGATAACTTATTCCAGGTATGCCCAATGTAACATCCGGTTGAAAACATGTAAAAAAAACAAAACAAACAGACAGAACAAACAAAAGATTATTAACATTTATAATAGACAGTGTGAAGCGTACTCACCGAACCTATCCTTGGCGAGCAGATTGTCGGTAGCCGTTGACGGTTTCCCAGGTCCGGCTTTGTTGACAGCCTTCACCCTGAACTGATAGGTCTTGCCTTCGATTAAATCTGGTACGCGGGCTTCTGTCTTGTGCCCAGGCACCTGGATAATATTAACGGGATTAATCATTGAAGGAACATAACTACAGAAGATACGATTTATAAACACACCAATGTAGAAAGCACAGTTTTCAGCATTAAAAGAACAGATGTATTAGATTGAGAAATAATTGACAATTTGCATGATACATAAAATTGTATAAATCATTGCCCAACTACCACCCTCAAATACAAGATCTATTATCAACAACAATACCTTGAGTGCCATTTCAACTAGGCTCAGTACCACAAACAAACCTCTAAAGGATAAGTTTCAAGAATATGATATCTTAACTTTACCCTCCCAATACGTCTTCGATAACTTGATGCATATTCGTAAAAATTTAGACAAGCTCGATCTAGTGAGTGATCGTCATAATTTTAATATTAGATTTAAAGACAAGTTGGCCGTCCCACGCTTTAGGTTAAGTAAGTCTAATAAAAGCTTTATAGGTAATAGTATTCGGTTTTACAATAAGATCTCAAGTAACATTACCGATTTACCTGACAATAAGTTCAAGTATTATGTCAAGCAAGTCTTAATCTCAAAAGGTTTTTACAGAGTGGATCATTACGGGAACGATGGTGATGTCTGGAATGAACCCACTATGATTTGTATAGTTTTTTATACGAAAAAAAAGACATATATTATATTTAGAAAAAAAGAACCAGATCGAGTTTCTTGCCTGCGCTCTTCTCGACTGGGTTGTTTTCCGAACCGGTGGTAGTGTTTTTAGACGTTCATAAGCGCCTTCTTAGGTACTAAATTGAATAAAGATTTTCTTGATTTTTGATTTTTCGAAACCAACATAATAAATTTACAATCATATACTTAGTTCCAAAAGTAGGTTTTAACTTTTAACCTTGAAACCACAGTTTTTCAATCTTATTTTGAGAACCATCCACTTTGAGAATATGTTTTTTTTTCTAGAGGCACACATCTTAATTTTTTTTGCCTTTCTTAGACTATATTTTTAATCTACTCACGCCCCCTGTGCACTATCTCAATGTCCCGTAATTTTCTCTAGGACTCTTATAGCACAAAAAAGGCGTTATCGCTCATGTTCAGAACCTAGGCTCTAAACGGAATCTATATTAAAATTAATCGACGGAGTTTCTACTTGACTACGGCAAAACCCCCCCATGGATAATTATTGTGGATAACATTTGCTTACTTACACGTTGGAGTCCCATATTATCTGGTCGTTGTTTGTCGTGGTATGGACATTTTATGAGATCATTTGGGTAAAATAGTATATTATAGGGTAGGATGAAAAAAAAATGCCAAAGAAAGTGCAAATGGAGTGTGTAAGAAATTATATGACAGAGAAAGAAAGAGTAAATGAAGAGTTGACGTCTGATAAAGATATATGGAAGGATAAAACATACTGCACTGACCCCAAATGAGTTAGGAACAGGACATGAGAATGACGATGATGATTTGGTGGTAACTAGGAGCAGGAGACACTTGTTATTAGTATTGAATCTGACTCTCAAATGATACTGAGGGAACATGTCAATAAATGCTTAGTAATAGAACTTAAGAAGACTATGGCTTGTGAGCTAGAATGACACAGAAGATTACTGGTATTCCTTACCTCAACAGCTTTCACCCATTTCCCGGTATCCCTGTCCTTCTTCTCGACGATGTAAGCCGTGATCGGTGCACCGCCGTCGTTTGCCGGCTTCTCCCACTTGAGGTCCACGTGCTCTTTGTCCCAGTCCTTGAACTCGGGCTTGCCTGGCGCATCAGGCTCGCCTGCGTGAACATACATCACGTTTTAGTGCCAAAGCCTGGCAAAATTTTGCGCTTTGATGGAATATTATTCAAACTTGGGTAGATGACTGCACTTTATTTGATGTGAAATAAAATACAGTCATCAAAGTCTCTAGGTATTTATGGAAATACACTTGTTGATTCCGGACTCGTCTTTAGGTGGTCACTATGGCCGGATTTTTAACAAGTGTATAGTGATCGCTACCCAGATAGGTACGAAATCCCTACCACTCTTAAGCACTAGATCTAGGCATATTACTTTTAGAGTACATTCAGGTAAGAAGCCGTAACCGAAAAAATATAGGACCTTTATAGGATGATGATGTGATTGTGTGAATGTATTTTATTTATTTTTTCTCCTTATTTTTAGTTAACAGTAAACTGCCAGTTTCAATAGTATTCATTACTTCAATGCTTCGGCAAAACGGCAGCCATCTTGTTAGAACTTTACCGGATGTTTCTGTGACACATCAGAATAAAAGTCCCACGTTATTTTTTTTAAAACACTATGCTTATGTGCGCTATAGCCAGTACTACATTGCGTTAAAACATCACCAAACTTACACGAGGTTAAATAATCCAAGTTTAGGAACTAAAACAAATTATTATAGTGTTATTAATGATGAGAAGGAATGTGTAACTCACCGTAAGGGTTCTTGGCTGTGATAGCGGCTTCCGTGACCAGGGGTTCGCTCTCACCCTCAGGGTTGACAGCCTTGACCCTGAACAGGTAGTCTTTGCCCTCGTTGAGCCCCGTGACATCCGCCTCGGGTGTCTTGGTGGTGCAGACCGGCACCCAGCGTCCTGAATCCGTGTCCATACGTTCCACTACGTAGCTCTCGATCGGTTCGCCGCCATCGTCTTCGGGCGCTTCCCATTTCAACTTGCATCCGTCCGCTTTCACGTCCGATACCTTGGATGGATAACAATTTTGATAAAATATACAAATAGCTAGCTGGTGCCCGCGGCTCCGCCCACGTTACAAATGTTATTTATGTGAAAACGAGTGCATATAACATTTCATTTATATTTTTTATTTATTTAACACTTTTTCCACATATTTATGTACAAAGGCGGACTTAATGCCTTAGTCATTTTCTCCCAGTCAACCTTACGGTGGTAAAGAAAGTAAAGAAGGTAGGTGCAAAACTAAGTATTAATATTATAAACCTGTATACAAATATAATATTATATACATAGATAGATACCAATATAATAAAAGACCACATACACATATAATACAACCTAATACCTAACCTAAAAAAAAACGAAGAAAAATGAGTGAAACATAATTCCATGCGATTGGTAATAGTACCATCCCGATAGGTTTAGTAGTTTTGAGGAGATTATAAAAAAAATTATCAGTTAACCTACATAAAAAATATTTCCAAATCTGTTTTGATAACAGTCATTAAAAGAGGGGGGTCAGAGATTTTAAGGTATTTTAGAATATAGCGTGATTAGAATGACAGCTGTCAAACTAATATGACTAGAGCTGTAAAAGTACTGGGGCCGATGATATAGATTTTTAAATATACTTGCAGTTTTAACATTTTATTGGAGAGTGTATAATTAAAACTGGAACATACGGTAAACGTACATTACTGATTAAAACAATTACAAATGAACATAATAATATGTCATAAATTAAAAAAATCAACTATATTTGTTTATGATTGATTTGCGCAAAGTATAGCCTTCATCAATCGAATAATATGTCATATAATAAATTACATACATTTGTTATATTTCGATATTATTTTTAAAACCTTGGAATCATTATACTCGTAATTATAATCATTATTTTAAGAAAACTGACGTACATAATTTTAACACAAGAAACACAAAACTTCATATACGTAGTCTCGATGACAGCTGTCATTGTAATGTACCTATATTTTAAAATGACAACCATTATAACATTTTAAGGATTGCTTATATTTATATTAAATTTATAGGTAAAAATGCAGATAAACAAAATAAAAATCTGCCTAGATCTGTTCAATATAAAAAATATCATATCGTAGGGGGCCCCCACAAGAAGAACAGACCTGGTGAAGCTCGCTGGAATCTGGTGGATGCGGGTGCCGCAAAACTGGTTGTTTTGGAAACCTTCGGGGAGACAATGGATTTATGGATGGAAAAAAAAAAATCGGTAGAGACGAACCTTCAAAGGACCCTTAGGCTTGGACGGTTTGCTGACGACTTCCACTTCCACGTCCACCGTATCAGTTCCGGAATCGTTCTTAGCCGTCACCGTGTACTTGCCGGCGTCGGCTCTGGTCATCTTCTGCCTCACGAATGAAGTGTGGTACTCCTTGTTTTCGATCTTCAACCTCTCATCACTCTTCAGGACTTGATCGTTGAAGGTCCACGTGATCGTCGGTTCAGGTTCACCCTTGACGTCCGCCTCCATCTTGAGGGGTTGGCCGACTTTGATCTTTTTCTTTTGCAGATACTTGCGGTCGATCTTCGGCGCCACTGTTGAAGAATATGACACGTTATCTATCAATATTGATTTGTTTTTACACCTAGGAGTATAAAAATGCATAAACATTACACTATAGAAGAAGCTCCACAATGAGAATTAAAAATTGAGATATCTTATTAGAGTGTTATGATGTGGGAAGGGTTTGAACCCTGTTACGGAGTTTCATACGAACGAAATTAGGTGTTATTGAAGTATTACGTATGCGCCACCAGTGGGACTCGTCTATCCTTTGATCATATCCGATGACATGAAAGCCGGGGAGTTCTGAATGGTGAATGTTTGCTTATTAAAGTGAAACTTTTTTTTTGTCGCCTAAAATTTTTTCGTCCATCTATCGCATGTCGCATTACAGCCGCGGAGTAGAGATAAAGTGAAAGGCGCTCGGTAGAGCAGCCAAGTCCAATATAGCGGCGCCCGTGGTTTCATTCACCTAACCGTGTAGCATTTATATTCTCACTCATTCGTGCAAGTGTTCCGCGTTAGTTGTGTGTTTGGAAAGACTTTATGGTAACTTTGAGAACCTGTCGCCAAATATCAATAGGCGTGTTTCAGCAGCATAACTTGATAACCACTGCCTCTAGGCTTAGTGTGTTTACTATCCTGGACCACATCGTCACTTAACATCAGGTGAGATAGTGATTCAAGCACTGAACCTATTCCGTGTAAAAAAAACTAATATAAATAAATAATGACTTGTTTACATTAAAAGATTCACTTGCTTCGTGGTTTCATAAAACCACACAATGTTGTTTTCTTTTAATTAATCAGCAGATTTTGTAAAATTTATGCCATTGTTTGCATTACAATGCAGGAGGAAGTAAGGATATGCTTACTATTGCTAATAAGGATGCCTACCCCCACTAAAAGTCTAAAATTATCCTTACGTAATACTCCAATAGCCTCTTAACTACACTGTTTGATACATAATATTATTTTAGAGAACCGCTGAAGCTGAAATATATCTTTCCAATACTTTGCCTCTACCAACCCCCTAAAATACTCATACTACTAGTATTTAATGTACGCCCACTTCACATCACTTACACATCATTTAGACTGAGAGGTGAATATATGTCTGTCTCGTGTAAGGAAAGTTTGATCTTGTTTAATGGATATATATGGAGATACTTACAAAATCTTGGTTTAGCGATAACCGATTTGCTGGGCTCGGACGGCTCCGACTGCCCGGCCTTGTTCAGGGCGATCACGCGGAACTGGTACTCGTGACCTTCGTCCACGTCGGTTACGCGACCTGTCGGCCTGTCGCCAGTCGTCTTGAGGCAGTCCTGCCAGGTTCTGGTAACAAATTAACAAAATCATTATCATACTTATCCTATTTAAGTAAGGTCAGGTCGTCTGGTTTTCTTCTCTATTTACTTCTGTCATCTAATCACTGACACCTGTTATCTTCTATATATATATATATAAGCAAAGTTTGTTTACTTTGTCCGAGGTAAATTCGAAAACTACTGGACCGATCAGCATAAAACCACAACCATTCGACGCGGAATTAATCGTAGATGGTTATAGGCTATATATTTTTCAAATTCTATGAGCCCTTTGCCATGTTTTCTCAATTGGTTTGTTTATTAATTTATTTGCTCCCATAAAACAAAAGACAGGCATTTATTAAATGGGGTTCCTTTGACGCACCGTCACCTCAAAACTACTGAACATATCGGGATAGGACTAATACCTTTCAACGCAGTATTTTTCGTAGACAGGTATTTTTAAGATTTCAACGATCCTCTCTAATTTTTTTTTCGATTTACTCTTTTGTACATTTTCCACTTCAATTTACGCTTATATACATTAATTCCGGTAATAAAAACAAAATACTCTTACTTTTATTCATTCATTTGTTTTTATTTTAATTAGCTATAAATGAAACGTCACATGCACAGAACATATGAAACGCGGGCGGAGTCGCGTTCACCGGCTAGTATACATATGTTCACACAACCCATTCATTCGTTCTTCGGTCTCCTTCTACCTCTATATCCTCTTATATCTCCTCTATATCATTCTTAACACACTTCTATTTACATTCATTTCTCTTCATGGCAAGTCCATACCATGCTAACCTATTACTTCTTAACTTTTTTAATATCATATTAATTCAATCTGAATTAATCATATATAGTTATTATCATTATCATAGTGATAAATTGTCAGCCGAAAAATGTCTACAACTGGGCAAAGGTTTACACCAATAAATATAATTAACCCCTTGAGCATTAACCTGGCGTTTACGCCAGCTTTCCATTGTTTTCCTATTGTCTAATTTTATGGGTAAAGGACATATTAAGAAATTAATATAATAGTGCAATCTAGGAATGTAATAATCATGTTAATCAGTAATGATAAGCTAGTGGAAAGATTGAAGAGTAATACCGGAATATCTCCATTTCACTCACCTGCCACCCTTCTCTCTCTTCTGCACGATGTAACCGGTGATGGGGGCGCCACCGTCGTCCTTGGGCGCGGACCATTCCAGTTCGACGAAATCCTTGTCCCAGTTCCGCGGCTCTGGACGTCCGGGCTTACCGGGTTCGTCTGATAAATAGACGCCATACTGATTACATTATACCAGAAAAGGGGGAAAACGACCAAATTAATCGTAATAAACTATATCAAGGGCAAAAACTACAGATCAATATTATACTCATGTACAGTGGGAGAAATTTTAACCAAATTGACAGCTGTCAGACTGTCAGCTGTCAGAATGGCAGCTGTCAGAATGGCAGTTGTCAAGTTTTTTTTTACCTTAAATCTTATGTCGTAAATTACCGTACGTATAAGTTCTCATCTATGTGACATCAACAATAACAGAAAAAAAATTGACAAAAGAGCCTTGCGTGCCAAGAAGCTACAGAAAAAACAAAAATTCCTCGACCAATACTTGGTAATGATCAGTAGTAAGGTTTTTGGAGGACCGCATCAACCGATGTTGGTTCTAACCAAAAATGCTCATAAATTTTTGATACAGAAGTACGGCATAATGGAATTACAACAGTGCGATAAGTATTGTCAGCTACCACATCCTGAAGGTTGAAAATATTTCACAAAGTAATTATTAGGTATGTTCAAAAGCCTTCAACATCAAGTGAGATTATCGACAAAACGATAAATACGGTACTTACTAAAAAAAAAAATCCTAAATTAATAATAACATACCGAATGGATTCTTAGCGATGATCGGCTTCTCAGTTTCAAGTTCTTCAGATTCGCCCTCCTTGTTGACGGCCTTCACTCTGAACTTGTAGGGCTTGCCCTCCTGCAGCCCAGTTACGTTGGCCTTAGTGTCCTTAGAAGTACCACAAGGGAGCCATTGCCCTAAGGGTACGGGAATACTGTATTTAGTCTCAACAGATCCACATTTATAAGTTTTCACTTAAATTATCGATCAGACCTACTTTGCCGTTTTTAATTATACAAATATTCTCTCTCCTATACGAGAAATAAGTCAGTAGGGTCTAATTTTTTTTTTATATAAATTTATATAGATGTTAACTTTATTTTTTTGTTCAGGCAACTCGTCAAAATGTTTTGATCGGATGTTTTGATCGGATCTTGTGTTAAGTTTCTTAAAGTATTGAGAATGTAGTGAAATTTTGAAAAAATAAATAAATATATCTTGCACTAATTTTTAAATAAACTGGGGTGTATATTTTTCTGTTTACTCACCAGTAAGCGGGTCGAGTTTCTCGATCTCGTAATACTCGATCGGTGCGCCGCCATCGTCTTCCGGTTTCTGCCATGACAACGTGCAACCGTTCTTAGTAACATCCGCCACCTCCAAGGGGCCTTTGGGTTTCGATGGTTTGCCTATAAATAAAATAACATAATTAGAATACTGAAGTAAATTAAAAAGAAATTGTTCTGGCCTGATTTGCTAACATGACAAACCAAAATCGTACCAAAAACTCCAGAAATGTATATAAAACGAAAAGAACAGTTACGAGATTTTATCGACACTTTATCGATACTTAATAAACATCGATTTTATTTACCGAGAATGGTGATCTCAACTTCAGCCTCATCTTCACCGACCTCGTTCTTGGCTCTGATTATGTACTTGCCGGAGTTGGTGCGTTTGCTCTTCGTCATCAGGAACTTGGTGTTGTAATCCACGTTTATTATTTCCAGGTTCTCCCTGTGTATAATAAAAAAAATACAGTCAAAACCAAGGGCAAAGTAAACAGACTCGGAAAAAAAGTCAATACATTTTTTCATTATATTGATCAACCGATCTCCTATTTCTTTTTCATTTATTTAACAGTTATCTAACGAAGAACTTAATATTTTAAAATTTTAACGAAATATTTTTATATAATTATGACTAATTACGACCAATGAGCGAACACTACTGTTTTTTTTGGTCCCATTTATTATTTTGTAGGCAAATGTACTAAACCATACAGCCAAGTTTGACGTTTGTAACACTTTTCTTACAACACTGTAACAAAATGGCGGCCTTTTGTTCAAGCTTAACTTCAAAGTGAGGTATTAGATCTCAGGATTCAAACTCCGTGACATTATTATCAATTCACTAACCGAACTAACATCAATAACCGAGCTATATCAAGTAAAATTATACAAAAATTACTTAATATAGAGTTATATACATAAAAAAAAAATCGCCATCACTTGGCCAGTTAATACAAATTAGTCAATAGTGTACTGACCTGTTGTTCAGCTCCTCGCCCTTGAAATGCCACGTGACCGTAGCGGGGGGTTCCCCGAACACCTTCACGTCCAGCGAGACCGGTAGTCCCGCCTTCACTATCACCGGGTTCAAGTTCGTGCGGTCGATTCTCGGTTTTACTGTTATAACAGTTAAACAAAATTTTATAATTGTATTCCAATCCAGAGATAAACTTCGAGTTTTTATCTATTACATTATTTTGATGAACTACTTAAGATTTAGTCGAAGTAATCTATGTAAATTAACTTTTTGGCAACTTTGTGTTAAAATATATTATTTACGTAAATCTTCCTTGAGAAAATATCAAACTGGTGGTGAAAATCGTATCTAAATCCGTTGCGTGGTTTGGAAGGAGCTATTTGATAAACTTGCAGATACGATATGCAACTTTATTTTGTACTATATATATTAAATTAAATCCTGTGGTTTAATTTTTTTTTTTTACTCATTTGCAACTAATAAAACTGTATCGATCAATACAATATAATAAATAACAATTTTCAATTTTTTTTCGCTTGAATTCACTTTAAAAATAAAATCTGGTTAGGAAAATAATCAAATGTTTTATACACTTACAGAATCTCGGTTTCGCCGTATGCCAGTTGGTGTTCTCCGAAGGCTCGGACTGTCCGGCCTTGTTGAGTGCTCTCACACGGAACTGGTACTGGTTTCCTTCCTCCAGGCGAGGAACTGTTCCTTGGCACACGTTACCGTGGACCTCGGCAGCCTGCCAATCACATTAATTAAATTAATATTAATTTCCTATAATAATCTAGAAAGTAAAGTATTTTCTGGTCTGAAAAGACAGTCTGTTATAAGGCATAACTCAGTTACCAAAAACCACTGAACCTGGAATTGTATTTTATTTATAGACTTGACAACCAAAATGATGGTCCGTATTAATTAACTATGAAATTTAAAAAACACTGTAATTTATGCTAATAAATAAAATTGAAGTGTCTGTTTGTAATGTATACCAAATAAGTAAACTTTTCAATTTTTTGTCTGTCTGTCTGTTTGTCCCGGGTAATCTCCGGAACGGCTGGACGGATTTTCACGGGATACCTGAAGTTGCTCCGCGCAATTTAGGGTACTTTTAATTTTCAAAAATAATTATGGTTTCACTTAAAAAAATTATAACTCCTAAAAAATTGAATGAAAGCCGATTCAATGCAGTTTTACGGGAAAGTGCTTGAATTTATGAGAAATAGTTTTACTTTATCTTAGTACTAAACAAAAATAAGCGTTTCGTACATTAAAAAAAAATGCAGTGAAGAATATATGAAACGCGGGCGTAGCTGCGGGCACACAGTTAGTATAAAATATTTATGTAATCATAAGTTTCAATATGGGATCTCAATCTATTTTTCCCTACTGAAATTAGAAATTTTAATCCTTATTTTTCTTTAATGTGTTAGACATCAGTTAGAAAAATCTATATATTGTTGGTTTAATCTCGATCTAAAAAACAAAGAATCAATATTAAAACCAGCCGTATTAGGGCGAATTATTTTTAATTTCCTTGAGCATTTGAAGTTGTGTGTATGTGAAGACATATTAAAACCCATTGATAACTTCTGATCTTAGACCCTTAGAGACACTTGTAAACAACATAAGACATTTACTGAACGACCCCTAATCTGGAAGATAATAAGTTATACTATAAGTTCCACCATTACAGGTTGAACCCTTGTAGTTACCATAAAAAATAAAAAGCTTTTCTAAATAATCTATCTGCTATTTATTTATTTTCTTTATAGACAATTGTCAACAATTTATTTATTCATTTATTCAGATAAAACAATTTACACAAATGTTTCAAAATGATAATAGTTGCTTTAATTAAAAACTGTGTTGCAACTACCATCGCCAATTAGCATCTACAATTAGCAATTTTGAGTTGATAAGAAAATCAATAATCGGGAAAAGCTTAATTTATTTCCTTTGACAACATGTCAGTTTTATTTTAAATCAGTGACATCTAGTGAGTAGAGAATAGAGTGAGTAACAACTAATTTAAAAAAAAAGTTTTATTGCAAATAAGCGAAATAATAACATAACAATTTCAAAACTATTACGAGAAGAAGTAATAAATAATAACATAACGCATGCCAAATACAATACAGTAATTGGAAAGAATTATATGTTAAAAGAACTATTTTTTTTTGCTATGCCCTTAATGTAGTTCAAAAGTGAAATATTTGTAAAAATAAACTATTCAAGATAAAAAAATATTTATGCGCCATTTTGGTTTATAGTTATGTTATGTATGTATGAAAATGTCCTCACCTTAACAAACTCTCCCTTGTCTCTGTCCATGAGTTCGATGACGTAACCGGTTATCGGGGCGCCATTGTCCCTGATGGGGGGTTCCCACTTGAGCTTGACTGACTTCTCGTCCCAGTCGACAATGTCTGGCAGGCCAGGCGGCGCTGGCACATCGTACGGGTTCTTGGCGAGGATGCCGTGGTCTGTCTCCAGCGGTTCAGACTCGCCCTCCTCGTTCAGAGCTTTCACTCTAAACTGATAAGTGCGGCCTGGTTCTAAGCCTAAATTTAAAAACCGATTATATTGTTGCCGTATTCTATGCGCGAGGGTTGCTAGGTAAAAAATTATGTCGATAATAAAGCCGCACAATAAATATGTTTTACTATCGGACAAGGGACTTGTAATTACAGAATTGGAGATTAGAAGCAATGATGGCGCAGCGGATAGTGCGGACGGATTCCGCGTCAATCGACGCGGGTTCGATCCCCAACTATCCGACTCTAAAATCGGCCTGACCTTTCGTTGAAGGAAAACATCGTAAGGAAACCATAGCATGGTGGTAGGGCATTTTCTAATGATGCCGGCCTGGGTAGCTATCGCCCTCAAATTTGAAAACCTGTCGCCAAAAACCTATAGGTGTGTTTCCGGTAGCATTACTTGAGAACCAGTACCTCTAGGCTTAGTGTATTTTCCATCCTAGACCTCATCGTCACTTAGCCTCAGGTGAGATTGTGATTAAAGCACTGAGCCTATATTGTGAAATAAAATGTAGACCGTCATGGAATTGTTCTTTTTTTTAACCCACGCTTTAATCTCTCAATAGTAAGTAGAAATTAAACTAACTTAATCCCACAATAGTAAGTAGAAATTAAACTAACTTAATCCCACAATAGTAAGTAGAAATTAAACTAACTTAATCCCACAACAGTAAGTAGAAATGAAACTAATGGCGGAATGCCGTTAACCAACAATATTAACTATTCGCTTGATGAGTAAGTTGGACGTGAATCAGCAGTTAGATTTATAAGGGAAGTAATCAGTCCTATACAAATTGATGAAGGAAAATAGTATTGATCTATAAAAAAAGGGAACACTCAAGTATTGCGTATACATAATTTTAATGATATTTGACTTCCTGTTTTACCTTGTCAGCAGAAATAAACAGAATTATATACTCCCGAACTACGCGTTGCGTAACATTGTTTTAACCTTTTAGAATGGTCACGTAGAGATTTTTTTCTCATAATTTGAAATGATTCAAATGACCAATTGAAATAATTTTTAATAACTTTTCTTTAAACTTCAAATGCAAAACAAAAAAATATTTATCAACAGGGTTAAAAACTTCAAATATTGTGTTACGTAACACTTGAACGCTCCCCCACATGTCTGTATGCGGTAACGGCAATGCGAGTACTGACCGGTAACCGTCGCCTCTGTGGTGTCGGGTTCGATGGTGCCGGCCGGCGTCCACTTGCCGGTGAGGGTGTCCATCTTCTCCACCACGTACGCGCTGAGAGGCAGCCCGCCGGTGTGCTTCGGCTTGTTCCACTTCAGCTTCACGTGTTCAGCGTGCACGTCGGACACCTCCAGCGGCCCTTCCGGCTTGCCGGGCTTGTCTGGATCACCATTACATTTACACACACATATTTATTATTCTATACGAGTTTACAGACAGTCTCCGCTTCCCCCCCCCCTCTCCCGTCCCCCGTCACCTCTTTCGTACCACATCAAGACGCGCGTCATAGTTTTCATCGAAAATATAATGGCGATATAAAGTAAGGAGTCATCATTTTCATGTGTTTTCTTCTTCCATACGTCCTCTATCACCCTTTACCTCTTCATTTATACCTTTTTCTTTATTATTTATTACTCGTCACACATTTTCTCTGGCCTTTTCCACTTTTCCATCCAAAAGAGTTTAAATAAAGTACTGTTTAAAAATGATAAGAATCTATCGACTATCATAATCTTCTAGAAAGATCTAGACCACGTTAATATCGCATTATAAGGGAGATTTCGCAACTGTATGGTGATCACAACCTAATCGCATGAGAAACCTATTCTTTAGCTTTAATTTTAGACTTAAAATAACCTAACCTAACTTAGGCTACATACCCAAGACGGTGACTTCGACCGTGGCTTCATCGACTCCAGAATCGTTCTCAGCTTTTAGAGTGTAAATTCCAGTATTTTTCCAGGAGGAATCGTAGATTTGCATCTTCGTATTGTAGTCCTCGTTTTCTATCTTTATACCTGGACCGGTTTCCAGGACCTGTATATCATATATCACTTTCAGCATAAAGGTAAATATTATTTTTTCTATATCTATTTCAATGGTTTGACTACAATCTCACTTGGTGTTAAGTGAAAATGTAGTCCAAGATAGTAAACACACTAAGCCCAGAGGTATTGATTCTCAAGTGAAGCTGCCGGAACATACCTATTGGTATTTGACGACAGGTTTTCAAATTTGAGGATGGTAGCTAACCAGCGGGGCATTGTTAGAAAATTCCCAACCATCATATGGTTTCCTCATGGTGTTTCCCTTCACCGAAAATTCAGGATGATTTTAGAATTAGACAGCTGGCCTCGAACCCACATCTATTAACGCGCGGTATCCTACCACAATACCAATTTTTCTGTCTATATTGTCTATACTAATAATATAAAGAGGAAAGATTTATATATTTGTATGTAACGAATAAACTTAAAAACTACTCGACCGATTTAGATGAAATTTGGTATAGAGATAGTTTGAAATCCAGGGAGTGGCATAAGAGTTTTTATTCCAAAAATCGCAACGGACAATCGGAACGGGAACTACGCGAGTAAAAACGCGGAGATCAGCTAGTGATTAATAAAGTCAAGAAAACGCAGTCGCCAATCACTAAAATACCGCTAGGTATTTTTGGGGTTTATCATCTTATTTCTCGATTAACCAACCAAATAATGAAAGTAATTAATGGAATCATAATTATTACATGGATGAAGGCGATATTTTGTGGGAATCCATCATAAATATAATACGGTTGATTTGTTACTCTGCTAACTCCAGTTCAAGTTAAGCATAAGCGGAGTTAGCAAAGTAAAAAAAATAACCACATTAATTACGATGAATTATAATAGTGTACCTTCTTAGCGAAGGTCCAAGTCTTGGTCGGAGGCGGTTCACCGCGGACGTCGACGTCCAGCTTGATGGTGGCGCCGGCGCGTACTCGGATCGCGACCATCTTGTCGCGATTAATATGCGGTTTCACTGAAAAAAAAACCATTTTTTTTTAAATTCAATTTAGGCCCTAATAAGGCGCTTATAAACGTCAAAACACTAACACCGGTTCGGAAAATAACTCAATCGAGAAAAGCGCAGGCAAGAAACTCGATCAGTTCAATCAATCAGTCATCTATACTAACACCAAAAACCACAGAAACTGGAATTGTGTTTTATTTATAGACTTGACAACCAAAGTGATGGTCCGTGATATTTCAACACAACTCAATGTTATCTATATACATGATATCTATAGTGTACTGTATAATGACGTCATGCACCGATCCTAGCGAATACCGTTTCACGTATTTGTAAAACTGATAAATAGTTATTTTTTTAACTGTAAAATGTTTTAACTGTTAATTTCCATATTTTTCTTTACTTTTATGAATTAATATATTTCGATTGCTTATGATATAGATAGAATAGATGACTTGATTATCCCTTTTCTTCTACTCACTCACAATATGCAATTTTAAAACTTTATCACGCGATAAATTCGATGATGAATTACGGACGGGATCTCAGTCTGTTACTTATGTAGCTGTTTTTTGTGTTTAATTCATTAACTTGCGTATTTACGCATAATGTATAATTGTGTAATTTTGATGGCGTTTCAATTGATATAGTTACGGTTGTTGTACACAATTGAGTTATTTAAACAAAGGGGACCTTTATTTTAAGATATCACAAAAACCCATTGGAGAGTCAATAACATCAAGACAATAGAATTGAAAATTTCTCCCTACTCCACTCATTGGTGTTTTATTATTTTGGGCCTGAAATAAATTATTGATAATAGGTAGACCGTGATGATACTAACAGAATCTGGCTTTAGCGGTGTGGGGTTGTGTCGCGTCTCCTGGTTCACCAGGTCCAGCCTTGTTGACTGCCCTCACCCGGAACTGGTACACGTTGCCCTCCTTCAGGTCGGGCACGCGCGCCTTGCACTCCGGCGTCTGTGTCACAATATGTTGTTTTATAGTTTAGTGACGTCACTAAACAGTCAACAGTTACACGGCACATCGATTATTATCTGGAAGACGGCCAACTCCAATACTGTGACACTAAATAGTGCAGTTTATTAACTAAAGATCAATATTTGGCCATTATATCATGCATCTATTTTGTCTGTAATAAAATATCAGACTCTTTTGTCTATACTAATATTATAAAGAGGAAAGATTTGTATTTTTGTATGTAACGAATAAACTTAAAAACTACTGAACCGATTTAAATGATATTTGGTATGGAAATAGTGTGAAATCCAGGGAGTGACATAGTTTTTATTGCGAAAAAACCCACGGGAACGGGAATTACGCGCGTAAAACCGCGGAAAGCAGCTAGCTGTTATACGAGTCTGCCGTGAAGTTGGTTTTTGTTTTCAATTCATTAAATTTCAGTACATTATTTGACCCTACATTATTGTAATATCTGTGGTATTATATTTCATACAGTTTGGTTATTGTGAACATAATGAAGTTTTTCAGTAATGCCACAAAAATTCTACCGAAAGTTCTAGAAAAGAGCCAGTATTTTCTCAGAATACAAAACATTATAAAACAACACAAACAACTTGTATACGAGGCCGTAAGAAAATATAAATACACAAGAAATTACACTCGATGGGAAGCGGGGAACCCCCGGCTTTAGATCACTATATAGACAGACAGAGTGTACGTACCGTGGTGACGAGGGCCTCCTGCCATTGTCCATACTTTTCCTTCTTCTCGATGATGTATCCGGTTATGGGAGCGCCGCCAGTGTTCTTGGGCGCCTCCCACTTGAGGTCCACGCGGTCCACGTCCCAGTCCTCCAGGGTCGGCACCGATGGCTTACCGGGTATGTCTAAAAGAAAAAAACATGGTTTACAGGTATTTATACCGGAATATTTTTAGGAAGCGATGTTGAGCGGGTGTTTAAGTGAAACACCTATATTCTTAAACACCCCTATTGTCAGTGGCGCACTATAACTTAAAAAGGAAGCGAGAAAAAGAACAAGACAAAAATTGGACCAAACAAGTAAAGTTGTCAGTCTAGTTCCTAATATAGTAATTTGAATAAGTTAAAAGTAAGTAATCGTCCACAAATTTGGCCACTTTATACTATATACTAACGACCGGTTCCGGCTTCGAATAGGTATATAGGTATAGACTTTTAATTAAAAAAAAACTTATATTAACTAATTTATAAGGGAGGGTCAACAAAACAAACTATTCAAAGCTTACCATACGGATTCTTAGCGATGATAGAGTGTTCAGTCTTCAGAGGTTCTGACTCTCCTTCGTCGTTGATGGCCTTCACTCTGAACTCATACTCCTCGCCCTCCTGCAGACCCTTGATTTCCATCTCAGTGTCATCGGTCTTACCGACCGGCACCCATCTGCCGGTGGCTTTGTTCAGCTTCTCAACCATGTAAGCGGTCACAGGCTTACCTGGATGAATATAACTAGATTATTGTCTGAGCTTTCGATGCAAATAAACATCGAGTCTCGAGAGCTGAGGTTAGACTTTTGTCTAATTTCGCGTCAATGGACGGCGAAACCACTGCATAGTGGTAAAGCACTTTTTAATTCCTGCCGTGTTAGCTCCAACCAGCAAGTTAGGTAGTACAGATAATGCGAAAGCAGTTCCTATTTCCTATGCGAACGAAGGAACACTGTGGAGTTTTGGTTAGTGTCTATGACGGATTTCCCCACGTAGAAAAAAAATCATCTATGACCATTCTCATGCAATTTTAATTAATTTTTTTTCCGAGATTTAGCTTTTTTCATATCTCGAACCACACGTCGTCATTAAAAATCAGGTGAGTTTACAGTCAAAGCATTGTGCCTATACAGTATCAAAAAACCATAAAATAATAAGTGGTAAGGCATTTACTAATGCTCAATATGGCTAAGTCTAACCACACTAAACAATATTAGCATGACAAAATCTGTAAAGTAATTTTTTATTATAAATCTTGGTATCGAAAGTGCAAATGATAAAATCATTCGACATCGATATGAGAAAATAAAAATAATCGATGTCGATAATAAAATTAACGTCATCTCGAAATTTCGAAACCTTTATAAAAACAAAAACTTGCCAGTATCGTTCTATATTTCAAACACCCATATATTAAATAAATAGCTAGATATACCAGGTGTTTTTTTTCATCTTATCTTTATAATTTGATCGCAAAAATACATAATAACGCCTTAGTTAAAATATTACAAGCAATGTCATAGATCGGCGTAGTAAGGCTTTCATACCCGACTGGACCTTTATCACCATAAATTTGGTGAAAAGCCACTTATTAGTGACACGTAGCGTTCCTGGATCAACAAATCCAGTCATTAGCGGACTGGTTGGGTAATTGAGCCCGACTTGATCACAACTTATGAAAAACTCACCATATTTGCATCGAAAGTGTCTCAGATCAACAGGCATATATCCAAAGATAACTAAGTTTTACCCTTCGTAGAAGCAGGACGATATAATGATTTCCGTTATATTTTTTTTACACCACTAAAATGGGAAACAGGAATACGATACAACTGATGGTAAGCGGTTCCAGTAGCCTGTGGACGCCAGTAACGCCAGAAGTATCACGTGCGCGTTGCCAACTATACTTTATTTCACATCACATAAAGTGCAGATAAAAAAAAAAAAGTCAAAATATTTCTATAATTTAGGAAATGAATCAGGAGTGTATTGATGCCGTAAAATAGTGAATTTCTAGGAGCACTCACCACCATCATCCTCTGGTTTTTTCCAGGCCAACTTGCAGCCGTTCTTGGTGACATCTGTAACTTTAAGCGGACCGCCAGGCTTGCTCGGCGCTGACAGCACCGTGATCTCGACTTCCGCTTCATCGGAACCGTGCTGGTTGGTGGCCACGATGCGGTACGTGCCGGTCATCGAGCGAACCGACTCCCTGATGTCCAGTTTCGTGTTGTAATCAACGTTAATCACGTTCTCTGTCACCTGAACATTGAACAAAAAAAAATCCTTTAAAGTTGTTTCCGAAGGTCATCCCAAGCTTTTGTGGCAGTTTTGCAGAGCTGATGGGGCCAACAGGTTCTTAAATGGCTACCACCAACCGGAAGACGGGTAAAGAGTAGGCCCTCCATAATGTGAACTGAAGGTCTGGTGAAAGCGATAAACCGCTAGATACGGGGTTGGCAAAACCGGTTATTATGAAGATCTTTGGTGGAGACCTATGACAAACAGTCGACGTCTTTCGGTTGAATGAATGGATATGACTAGTTCGAATGATTCGTTCGGAAACGAATATTAATATTCGCACACCCCTAATGAGGAACTAAACTAGAGATTCATACCAAAGACACGGTTTATCCATTTAAAATATTTCCTGCGCAAATTAACTTTTTTATTACTTAAAACTCAAAGCCAAATATCTATAGCAATGGCGGTATGTTAGTGAAGTTTCAGGTTATAGCGTATTCTACAATTATCCGTCTCCATGCCCAAAGCGAACATATACCGTTGTCATACGTCATAGAAAATGTCATATAATAACAACAGTGACGTCTGGTAGTTTATTTGCACAACTTTAGATGTCAATTTTTTCACTTTTTATTACGTTTTTTCTCCAGACTCCGTTATATACGAATAGGACCTAAAAAAAGATGACAAGGTCAAAAACAAATAAAATGAGACAGATATATCCAAGTCAATACAAAAGATTAAAATGAGAATCGCTTTTGTCGCTCTACAATGAAAGACACATGAAAAAATAATTGAATGTTAATACAACTTTAACCCCTTGAGCACTAACCTGGCATTTACGCCAGCTTTCCATTGTTTTCCTATTGTCTTGTTTTTATGGGCACTCTACACATTAAGATATACATTTGGATTAAGGCATGTTTTACCATAATTGGTTTTATATAACTTAAAAATCTTTCATAAAAAACAATTATTATAAACCTCTCACTGGTAACGTTGAAAGACATTAATTTGCGTTTTTTTAAACTGTCAAATAATGTGTCTATTGTCAATATAATCATCTTTCTATTGTAAATCTTACCCTAAAAGGTTTTATGAGACAAATGGTTAGAGTAAAAAAAATAGACTCATGCTTACTTCCTTTTCTTCTTTCTTCCACTTCTGGAACCACTGCACTTTAGGCGCAGGTTCTCCCCTGACGTTTACGTCGAAGTAAATCGGTTTCCCGGCGCGTACAGCTAACGCCTTCAAGTTTGTGCGGTCGATTCGAGGTTTCACTACACACATTCAGTTATATTACGTTAACTTTATACTACTTAGGATATCATTTACATAGAATGTCTGTCATAAAGATCTCACGCTCATGAACGTTCACGTTCAGAATTTTTTACTATACTTATGATAGATGATATTGAAATAGAAAAATCTGCTCAACCATTCGAATACCATAATCCACGATTTATACTTCGAAATCTGAAATAGCATTCGATCATTTTTAAATCATCGATCTGATAAGCATTTAATATAAAAGACTTTTAAATAAAAATCAAATCAAAAACATCTTTATTCAATTTAGTCCTTAAGAAGGCGCTTATGAACGTCTAAAACACTACCACCGGTTCGGAAAACAACCCAGTCGAGAAGAGCGCAGACAAGAAACTCGATCTGGTTCTTTTTTTTTTTTAAATATAATATATATCATTTTTTTTTGTAATATAAAAAACTATACAAGTCCTAGTCTTAATAATGTTAGTGGAAGCACAGAGATGTGGGTTAATTCCTGACATCAAATTAACATTTAAAATGACGGATGTCATTAAGGCCAAGTATATGAAATTTAACCCTATATTTTATCCATTTTAGGACAAGAATATTGTCGCGTCTCTTTAAACACAGATAATATAATGAATATAATTTTTTTTTTTCGTATATTTATTTTTCGTTCTATAATAGTATTTCTGTCAAAAACGTCGATTTACCGTCTTTAGATTCCCTATCTAAAATACAACACTGATATACGATACGTAATTTAAATTGCTGATACAGATTGGAAAATCGCTTTCTCAGCACTAATCACATTATTTTGACAGCTGTCATTATAATCAAAATATATTGGAAGGACTTTGTAAAACGGCAGGGTATTTTCTGATTACCGCCTGACAAGCAACTACCCTCAAGTTGTGAATATTATCGCCAAGCACCTACAAATGTGTTCTGGCAGCATCACTTAAAAGTTACACATTCTAGAATTAGCTCATGTTATCTTATCATCTGATTGGATTAAGGTAAAATCATAAATTATATATAGTATACGGGTTTCATGCTTTTTGAATTTTGGTATAAACTACCCTCATTTGATCAAGTTAACTTCCCATCACCTCTCTTATGATCGACAAACCCCAATGAACAGTATTATTAAACCATACTCACGAGCTTTGTGTCTGATAGTTGTCATTTGCGTAGGTTCCGACGGTTCGGACTGTCCAGCCTTGTTGACAGCGACCACTCGGAACTGGAACTCGCTACCCTCTGGTAGACCTTCCACCTTGCCAGAGGTCTGTGTTCCAGGCACCTATGATAGAAGAAAAATGCTTAAGTGCTATTTTACGGTGAATATAGAATGACGTCTGACTGCTCATTGCATCCGTACCTTTAATATTGTAAATGTTTGTTTATTTGTTCTTTCATAACTTTGAAATTATAGGTCTGGTTTAGATGAAATTTGGCAAGGAGATTCATCACGTCAACAATATGCATATAGGACCTTTAATAACTCTAAATAGCTCCAATTAATTACATCTAACGTTAATTAATTTCAACTTAAGTGAATGGACACTTTGCTAGTTTGTTTTTGCAGACAAGCAAAATGAAAGATACATCCTTTGCCTTAATTTGTTTAAGTGACTTTACCTCCAGAGCATTCTCCCAGTCACCACCCTTTGGCTTCTTCTGGATAATGTATTTCTGGACTGGTGCTCCTCCGTCAGACTTGGGCGGTTCCCATTTGAGGTCAGCACTCTGGTTATCATGATCAGCTACTTCTACGTTGAGAGGCTTCTCCGATACATCTACCAAAACATTACAACATTAATAAGAAATTTAAAATAATTTACAACAAGAGTAGACCCATAGAATTATATAAAAATATAATTATTGATTAAGTTATAACTTAAAATAGCTTTTAAATTCTCTTACACCAGTAAATATAATATTTTACTGGTGTTTGATCTATTGGAAACAACGGACTAAATGAATAGGGAATATAATTGAAAATTAAATGTAGTATTCAATTTTTTATGGGGATTGAGAGAGGACGCTCTATCTCTCTGTAACAAAAAAATGTTAACATCTATTGAGCACGTAGAGTATGATGTCTTGTCTTGTCTAGAATAAAATTAAAATGTTTATAAGTGCGTTATTTTTGATCAGCTTTTAACTTTGTCTTAAATAGTTAGCCTTACTTATGGTTTGTTTTTTTTTTTTATGGGTCAATAAAAAACAATCATTATACATCACTATTATGAAATGATCATAGGTGAATATGAAAGTCGTCTCACCGAATGGATTCTTAGCGAGTATAGCACGTTCTGCCTCCAAAGGCTCGGAATCACCCTCATCGTTCACCGCTGTCACTCTGAACTTGTACTGGTGTCCTGGCTCCAGGCCGGTCACCTCCATCTCCAATGGTTTCTTGTCACCGGCCACTCTGTAACCAAAGACTTTTTTTGTACCATTTCTTCTCCTTCTTAGATAATGGCAATCTGTGTACACACAATATGTGCTAGTGTCATATGCGTAAGATGTATTTTCAATCTTGCATCAGCGTTACTAAGCTTACGCAAAACGGTGGCTCATCCTGCCCGAACTTTCCAAGAAGCTTTGTCAACACCTCAGCATAAATGTTACGCGTTATGTTCTATAATAAACTTGTACACAATAACCAAACTATATCACACAAAACGCCACCAACATTACATGATGTAGAGTCAAATACACAAGTTTATGAATTAAACAAAATAAGTGCTATATGAAAGACTGAGATCCCATCAAATTTTTTTGTACCAATCATTCCTATTTAAGGCAAGGGCAAAGGACCTAAGACCATGTAGCCAAGTCTACCGTTATGAAGACTTTTCGAACAACGCTCTAACATAATAACAGGCTTTAGTTTAAGCTTTCCAAGCTGTTGGGAGATTTCGGATGACCATAATCTTTTTAAGAGAACATGCGGCCAGAAAAGCATGTATTTCAGAAATCTATTGCTATCGCGTTGTGCTCCAAAGGAAGAATAGGGACAACTGCATCTCGGGCTGATTTTACCGTATGCAAAATAGACGAAAACATCACTACAGTACCCTGTATCTTCCTCTTTTCTTTCAGTTTTAGAATAATAAAGGCTTTGGCTATGTTTCTACGTTTTGCTTTTTTTTTGAAATTTTACCCATTAAATTTGTTTGACGAACGTCTGAAAATGACAGTAAAAATCGATAATTTTTTCATTTGTTAAGGCTCCTAGTTTTTGCAATAACTAATTTATAAAAAAAATCAAAACGTACGGCGGTGGTGGATATATATTATTTGGTATAAAAATATTTACCATAATGCTATTATCCTGGGAGGAAACAGGGAACTACGTTCGAATGGAATAAATGCCGCTATGATATCCTATTAATAGTTTATATACAATAAATAATATAAAAATAAAAATTACTTGCGTACTGTGACTCTGTAACTGGGCCCAAACTTTGACGGTCATAAAACTTTGTCACATTTTAATTATTTAGTCAAATGTATCTATCTTGTAATTTTTTAAGTTTTCGCGTTCCATATTTAAAATCAGTTAATTTTAACGGGTTTTTACGCGTTACCTTTCGTTTTTTCTTCCTATCCCGACGTTCTATCTATCTTATCTAAAGGCTAAATTCACGGTCGATCAAACAATATAAATACTTTTTATAAGACACTATAACAAAAAGATGGGCCTTTTTTATTAAGAAATAAGAGACAGAAATATCAATATTTTATTTAGGCTCTCGTTCTAATCATATTGTTAGAGAAGCCATTAATGGTTTTTTTTAAACCCAATCTCACCTGCCAACTCTGACCCACTTGCCAGTGGCCAGGTCCATCTTCTCGAGCTCATACTCCTTCACTGGAGAGCCGCCGTCGTCTTCCGGCTTCTCCCACTTAACCTTGCAGCCTTCAGCATGGATGTCACTCACTTCCAATGGACCTGGAAACCGAATATTCATATAAGATCTCTAAAAACATGCCAACTTATGGCGTCGTCTGTGTTCGTGTTAATAATTTAATTCGATAATTTATATATCTTTTAAAGTCTTTAAGGTCTTCAACTTAAAAAATTGTATAGGTGGTAATTTTTCTGACCACTTTAAGATTATCCTAAAACCTAACCAGATAGTATAAATATGATTAAAAAAAAACTAATGCACAAAATCTAAAATCTATGTACTACATTATCAATAGTATGATAGTACAACAACTAAATATTGCTTTTCTATTAAAGGCCTATCTCTACTAGGGATGCTAAGTATCTAGTCCAGTCCCAATTTCTATGCACAGTTTTTCTACACAGCATAGGCTCAGTGCTATAACCACAATCTCACCTGATGTTAAGTGACGAAGTGGTCCAGGATGGTGAAAGCCTAAAGACTAAAAGACACTAAGCCACTAAAAGGCACTAACAGAGGTACTAGTTCGCAAGTGACGCTGCCGAAACACACTTATTGGTATTTGGTGACAGGTTTTCAAACTTGAGTGTGGTAGAAAAATGCCCTACCACCACCATTCACCGTTTTCCTTCACCGAAAGCTCAGGCTTATTTTACAAGTTGGGTAGGTGGGCTCAAACCCGCGTCCTCGAAACGCAAAATCCGACCGCACTATCCACTGCGCCATCATCATTTTTCTACTAGCATCTACACTTTAACTAATAAAAAAAAACCATAGCTATTTTTAACGAACTATCAGAAAATATTGGAAAGTAAAAAAAAAGACTATTGTGGTTCGAAACAACAGCTTTAAACAGAAAGTGTGAATATATCTAGTATGCCTAGATCTAGTATGTAAAGGACAGGCTCACCTTTAGGCGCACTCGGCTTGCTGAGGACAGTCAGTTCCACAGTCTCCTGGTCGAATCCGTTGCAGTTTTCAGCACGAAGCGTGTACTTTCCAGTGTCACGTCTCACAGCGTTCACAATAGTGAAGTCTGTGTGATACTCCTTATTTTCAATCTTGATGCGTTCAGTGTTCACCAATTTTATCTCATCACGCCATGACCTAAAGTGATAAAAAATAGTTTCTTTTTTGAGTCACTGCATAATACAACAGTTGCAAATGTATAAAGAACAATTAAGTACTTAAGAGGATATCCTAACGGCCTTAATTCCATACAAACGTAGTCTCCTCCCTGGATAATAGCATTATGGTAAATATTCTTATACCAAATAATATATATCCACCACCGCCATACACTTACGTTTTGATTTTTTCCATAAATAAGTTATTATAGTAAAAAGAGCCCTTTGAAAATGAAAAAAAATCCCTTTTTTTACGGTCATTTTCAGACGTTCGTCAAACAAATTTGATGGATAGAATTAAAAAAAAAGGGATAACGTAGAGGCATAGCCAAAGTCTTTATTATTCTAAAACTGAAAGTAAATTAAAAATCGGTTCAGTTCTGAAGGAAGAAACAGGGTACTATGAAGTTTTCGTCTATTTTACATAGTTAAATCAGCGTGCTACAGTTGTCCCTTTCGCTCTGTTTGGGCCGGAACGCGATAGCAATAGATTTCTTAAATACATACTTTTCTGAACGCATCTCCTCTTAAGAGTTTCTAACGTGATGTTTTTTTTAACAAATTTGTAACCCTACACCCTTAGTGAGAGGTTTTAGATTAAACCCCATCCCCCTACCAAAGATCGTGTGTTTTCTTTTGATTTCATTAGATTGTATCTAATCTAATTTTAATTCTGGAAAATTTTGTAAATCTTTACCTGGCATCGGCTAGTCAAAGAAAAAAAAGAAATTTATTGTCCGATAATAAACGAATAAATTACAAACTAAAAAAAGAAACATTATAAATATTTTAGAGTTTATCCAACAACACCCTCTTATTCAGCTACTTGATACAGCATCACCTTTTGTGGTAGATACTCGTTTTCCGACCTCCCTCAACCTCCCTTTGCAACCTCAAATGATTAATGGATGATTTCTTTATAGTAAATTTTAAAAATGAAAGGTAAATGGATATTAGGAATACTAACCAGGTCATCTCCGGTGGTGGTTCTCCGATGACATCAACCGACCATTTGTGAGTGCGCCCGGCTTTGATGATCACTGACTTGAAGGTGCTACGTTCGATGCGAGGTCTCACTACAAGATGTTTTTTTTAGTTGTATTACATATTAAAGTTCTAACAGACATAGAGATCGGTCTGCATCCATGGTACGGAGGACGACCGAAGTTATCAGTCACATTGTTTACACAGTCAGGTATGGGCGTCTTTATCACAGGGCGAAAAAAAAAAAACTGCTAATGCTGTAGCAGGAACATTAACGCAGTCATAAAAATTCATACATGTTATAAAGGTCAACATTCGTCTGTCGTCTTTATGTCAGTTAATTGCATAAACAATTCATATTTTTGTTTAGCGCTTCACTTCTTCTAACTTAGATCAGTTAGGTCTTCCGCTGTATAAAGTACGCGGTCCTTTACCACTTTTAATAAAATTATATCGATATATCGATCTAGTGAATGATCGTCATAATTTTAATATTAGAAATAAAGACAAATTGGCCGTCCCACGCTTTAGGCTAAGTAAGTCTAATAAAAGCTTTATAGGTAATAGTATTCGGTTTTACAATAAGATCCCAAGTAACATTACCGATTTACCTGACAATAAGTTCAAGTATTATGTCAAGCAAGTTTTAATCTCAAAAGGTTATTACAGGCTGGAGCATTACGTGAACGATAGTGATGTCTGGAATTAACCCACATCTCTGTGCTTCCGCTAACATTAGCTAAGACTATGATTTGTATAGTTTTTATATGAAAAAAATTATATATTATATTTATTAAAGAAAAGAACCAGATTGAGTTTCTTGCCGGCTCTTCTCGACTGGGTTGTTTTCCGAACCGGTGGTAGTGTTTCAGACGTTCATAAGCGCCTTCTTAGGGACTAAATTAAATAAATATTTTTTTATTTTGATTTTATATAAATAGTAAATCTATTATTAATAATGAAAAGAAATCAGAACGGTTTTAATTTTTAATCAGTAATGGAATGGTATATTTCAACTTCAGAAACGCCTTATTACAGAATTTAATAACTAATTTTAAAATATTGTTATTGGCATTGTTTTGACGTTTAATATCAGGGCTTAAATTATACAAAGCATTTGTAAATTTGAATTAAAAATATCTTATGAACCCAATTTTAGTAAATTTATGAATAATTCATATAATGACAAGACTTACAGTTCTTATGCTTGCAGAGATGGTTGTCGGTAGGCTGTGATGCGTCACCAACACCAGCTTTGTTGTAAGCCCTCACACGGAACTGGTACACCATTTTCTCTTTTAGGCCCTCAACTTTGTACTCTGTTTTTGTGTCATTGGTTTTCACCACCTTGCAAGATAATAAATATTTGATTAAATACTCCTGAGATAACATTTATTTAAAAAAAGTAATTAAGTGAATGGGTTAAGCTATACAAATATATATAATGTCCGTGTTATGCCAACTCCTATAAGAATCGATGACTGTACCTACGCTCGAAGTTGTTGACAGTTATGTATACCTGGGACAAACCGTCCAGTTAGGTAGATCCAACTTCGAGAAAGAGGTTAATTGTAGAATCCAACTGGTCTGGGCTGCCTTCAGGAAATTACGCAAAAATTACAAAAATCTTCTAGTCCGAAATACCGCAGTGTTTCAAGACGAAAGTCTTCGACCAGTGTGTGTTGCCAGTGATGACATACGCCACTGAGACTTGGTCACTTATAATAGGCCTAATAAGGAAGCTCAAAGTTGCATAAAAGGCAATGGAGTGGGGTATGCTTGGAGTTTCAATACGTGATCGAATCAGGAATGAGATCCGTAGAAGAAACAAAGTAACCGACATTGCCCGAAAAATTGTTAAATTTAGGTAGCAGTGGGCTGCACATATTACTCGCAGAACCGATGCCCGATGGTGCCAACAGGTTCTCAAATGGGTACCACGCACCGGAAGACGTAGCGTGGGTAGGCCCACCACAAGGTGGACTGACGACCTGGTGAAGGTCGCGGGAATCCGCTGGATGCGGGTGGCGCAAGTCTCGTCGTAGTGGAAATCTTTGGAGGAGACCTATGTCCAGCAGTGGACGTCTTTCGGTTGAATGTATGGATGGATGGATAATGTGCAGATTTTGTTTCTTTACAGCTTTATGAAAAGTGTAATGTTTAATACTTGTGAAAACATTTGTGAATATGTTTTTGAACATTCCGAATGTGAACTTAATTTTGTTACACACATTTTAGGATTGTCTTTTAAAAAATGCTAAAAGATACTGTCTTCATTTAAAACATAAGACAAAGACATTTATACAACTTTCATGACTAACTTTAAAACTGATTAATACTCATATAAATTTATTTCACACCAACTGTAAAGTAGATTGTATAATGTATATTTAATTCCGGGACTACTTTCATACGAAATTCATGCAAAACCTCTTGCATAATGCATAAACAGACAGACAAACAAAATTCCAAAAATCATACAATATTTAATGTTTTTGTTTTTTTGATTCAGTTTTTTTTTTTCAATTTTATTAAAAGACTAGATGTAGAGGATTTAATTAAATTATAAAAAAGTTTACTGTCAAAGATTTCCCACAATCAATTTGGATTAAAGCTACATAGTATTTAAAGTATTACTTTTAATGCATAATATTTACCTCAATCCAGTCAGGTGCAAATTTGTCCTTCATCTCAACAACATAGCCAAGGACTGGTCTGCCACCATTATCAGAGGGTGGTTCCCATTGCAGTGTAGCTGACATGTTATCATAATCAATGACTATAGGCTTTCCAGGTGCCTTTGGAGGATCTGTAAAAAGTTATTACTGTTTTAAATAATGTAAATATAAAATATGATTCTTTTTAATAGTATATATATTAAAGTGTTTCTTTTATATTCACAGATGTTAAGATCAAGTATTGTTTGAACCAAGCTTTAAAGAATACAATCATTCTTACATAAAACATATTTTTATCAATATAGTCTGTAGTCTAATATGTGAAATCCTGTATTTTAAGAATTATATCAATAGTTCTTTTTATTTTATTTTTCTATCCAAAATAATCTTCCATGTTTTCAGTCTAATAAATCTTCACAAAAATCACAATAAAGTTGCAACAACTTATGTATAGTATGGGCTTTAGTGATACCTATAGAATGAGAGTTTTTTTTAAAGGTATATACTTAATTAATTGTATAAGATTTTTATACATTTGTGAATATTTATGTAATATTTCTCAGTTATATCCGGTGAGTTATTTATGGTTCTTTAATTTAAGCTGTGCCGGGGCTAACTATAACTATTAATGCACACACAAATATACTAATTGCCTTTTGTAAATAATGCTGTTTTAAAATTTGCCGGTGCGAAATATAAAGCATATTCCACATTTCTCGCATTCCACACATCTTATAGTATGTATAGGTAAATTGTGAAAAATGCATAATTTTATTTATGTTATTAATACAGTATTTCCCTAGAATAATTATTATATCTAATGAAAAATATATAAAACAATGGTTTGTTTTTGTTTTGATTGATAATATTTGATTTAATTTGACAGCTGTCAAATAGCGTTTTATACTTGCAATTATTTATCCTTTACGGAAATAATTTGTTATACAATATTGAAAAAAATGTCTGCATAAAATAACCTACTCCGGAAATATAATTTATTTATAATAGGATAAAGATATGTAATTATTAATTTTCAATTATGAAAAGTATTAATGAAAACAAATTTGAAAAACACAAGTAATAGCAAAAGTGGAAATAGAATTTACTTGTTTTGTAAAAATATAGTTTGATTGGACTATTACCATATGGATTCTTTGCGACGATAAATCCATCAGTCTCCAGAGGTTCAGATTCACCCTCTTTGTTAACGGCGCGTACTCTAAATTTGTACTTGTGGTTCGGCGTAAGACCCTTCACCGTAAATTCTGTTGGTTCCGATCCTGTCTCACCGCATGGTACCCAGTTGCCAGTATCCTAATGAACATAATAATTAACATCTTTATAGGTAATCGAGAAATCTATCTATTCTACTTCGATAACACATTCAAACTCCTTCAACGGCGCTTATATAATTTAAAAAAAGGCAAACGAAAAATTCTAAATGCATTTGTATTTTTATTGATTGACTTATAACATTCAATTAGCTTTCATTGAATTAATATAACACACTTTATGTGAGCTGAAACACACCTATTAAAATTCAGTGATAGGTTTTTATGGTAGATGGGCATTTTCACACGACGAACTACCACCATGCTCCATGAAGATGGTTTGCATCACTAATCAATTGATTTATCTACAGTTAATAATGCCTTACCATATCCATTTTCTCGAGTGTGTAGCCTGTGATGTCGGAGCCTTTCCAGTCGTCCGGCTTTTGCCATTTTACGGTGGCTTTCTCGGCGCGAACGTCTACAACTTCGATAGGACCATTGGGCCTATTTGGTTTGTCTGCAAGTTAAAGTCAAATTAATAAAATGCTTCATACCGGATTAAAGAGATTTGACCAAATATACATCCATAATTATGAATGGATGAAAGTTTTAAATAATTTTAACTTCTAGTCAAACCTTACTTCTTAGGTATGAACTGGTAGGATTTTCAACCGCTTCATGAATAAAAATGCCGAGGTTTATTAATACCTAATATCAACGCTTTTAATTAGAACGATAACAAATTAAAATTGGCCGAAAATAAAACGAAAATTTTAATCTATGGAGGACGGAGGTAAGGAGTATCGTCTTATTAGCTAAAAAGTGTACCGCCGTATATTTAATAAATCCACCACAATGACGCTAGCGTAAGTAAACATTATTCTATGAATTTAACGTTTAAGTAAAGTTAATGTTTACTTTTCTATACTCCTTTTTACGGAGTTTTCCATATAAAGAAATGGTTCTTCTGACTTTTACCCTCTATTGTCTCTAGAGCTAAAATCAATTGTGATCATCCCACACTGCTAAAGTTAACAGTTTAGACCCAAAGCTTGGATTTTCTTTGCAATCTTTATGGCTGAGCGTCTATACTTCCACCAGGAGCAAAGCAAATACTTGTAGTCCATTTTTACTGAGCATTAAGGCTTCTTCAGCTTTGCGTTAAGTAAATGCCTTGATAATCTCTTAAAAGTTATTTTTCCCTGGTCCAGATGTTATTGCAATGAAATTAAATCTACTAGTTATAGTACTAATTTGATTTAAAAGTAAGCTGAAGGGCTTACCTAGCACAACAACATCTGCAACACTCTCGCATGTGCCAGATGAGTTAGTCAGAATCAATTTATATTTTCCACTATCAGGTCTCGTTGTCTTTCTCACAGTCAGAACTGTGTTCCTTTCGTACTTGTCTATGGTGATGCGATCACCGTCGTCGCGTATTTCCTAAAAATTGAACTTGGATTTAAAAGTCGAACATAGAACGCCGAGACGGAATTGCAAATGGCGTTTTATTTATTATCACTTATATGCCGAACATTAGGTATTTTTTAGGTTACAATATTACTATCAAAACTTTTCAATCTTCATATAATATTACTAGGAAATATGTAGTTATGTATGTTTAAAAATAAAAGAAATAAAAGTATATTAGCATTAATTTTGTAGAAAAAAATCATTTAAAGATTGTATTGTTACGTTTATCCAGAAATTTGAATTTGAAACCCATTTGAATAAAATTAAAACAAATAATTGCGTTTTTATTCTTTTGATATATGTTATTTTATTTGACAAGTTATTTATCTTTACTTAATATAAACATAAACATAGTAATTAAAATAAAACTCATTTGCAATTCCTAAAAGCAGTAGGTAGGTAGGTATTATATTTTAGTGCAAATGTTAGAATACCATGTATCGTGGTCATGTTTATCTTTGAAGTAAAGTGTGTTATTACAATATAAGTGACAATTAGAACTATAAATATTATAATGGTTTTATGGGCATTAATATTGTGCAAGATATCTTTTTAATAAGAAAAGTTCGCATCTTAGAAGTTACATATTCTGAGTAAACATACATACATTTGTCGTAATGTAATTAACTAATAACAAAATACTGTGGTAAATAATTATAGAATAGAATAAACTGTAATAAGTAATATAATAAATCAATACGGTAAATTATGTAACTTCACTTGGAAGTTATCTTTGACAACTAACTTCATGCTGTCGTTTTTTCGTTACGCTTCGAACGTCACTCGTCAACTTTAAAGTCACGCCAAGAATTTCATTGGGTATGCATTGTAACGTGTTAAATGTTATAAAATGTTTTATTTTTATATGTATTTATGCTTATGAATACTATTATTTTTAATTTCTGTCTATAAACATCACTATAATCATTTGCATAGTAATTTTGCTTGGCGTAGTGAATGTCAAAACAGTCCTTTCGGGGTTGTTCAAGTAACATGTAAGCAAAATTTTAGATATTTTGACTCCTCCGTCCTTGTCACCAGTAGTAAACAAATAACGTAAGCATTGCCATGATTTTGATCAAAAACGAAAAGTAAATAAATATCATTACTTACAAAATCACTAGTCAGACACTCCCGTCCTTCATGTCATCAAAAATAAGAACGCATAGACTACCCAAACCTCATAAATGCTTACGTTAAACTTGAACAACTCCTTTCCTTAGTAAATTGTAAGACATATAATATTATTTATAATGAAATCATTGCGCAATATTTATCCCTTCGTATTGAGACACTTAAAGCGTATTTATATTTCAAAAAACATAATACTGTTGCATTATATTGTGCACTTCTACTATCATCATTAAACAGTGAACGAGTATATTTTAATAATAATATTAAATTAAATAATTCGTGTAATCACAACATCGAAAGCTCACATTGATAAAAAGCTCACATTGATCTAAAGCTTACATTGTGTTCAATGTGTAAGGCGTCTGTTGCATTTTTTTAAATAAGTGGTATTGAATACAAAATAATAACGACTCATAAGATTTCCTAAAACTCAAGGTTGGGCCTAAATGTAATGATCCGGCTTCAATTGAGAATGCTACATTCACGAATTGATTTATCTGTGGTACCATTTTCAATTGTTGAGGAAGCATTAGTTTATTTGTCTAATATGCTTATAACGGTTACAAATGTCTAAATTATTTTCTATTGTATACCACATTTTTGTGCTTATTTAAAATTAAGATAGGTAACTTAATCTAGGAAGTAAATTTGTTATATATTGTATTTAAAAATTATTTCATTTTAGCTTATTCTTGAATTTACGTTAGAATTATGTCAATTAAATGACCCATCTTAATTCACGTGTGAAAGTTAGACACATATTGAATCGTGTACAAAAAAAAAATTATGTAGATATGAGTAAAATGTTTAGAAACATCAATTGTGAGACAACATTTATTTTCCAACTCTCTCTAACCTTCTCGGTGTACGGCTTTCCGCGTTTCTTATTTGGGAAAAAAAATTAAAATCAATTTAGTAAAAATTTTTGCTTGCCAATGAAGATGAATTATGAAATTTCAAAAATTTCTTTTTCAAATTCGAAACTAATATTTTTAAGGAATAAATTTGGAATGATATTAAAATTGAAAGTTTTATGTAACTTTTTTAAATTTCTTTCTAATTTTATATAATTAAAATAATTGTTTTCGTTTGCATCTGTGTCTATAACTACAAGAGATTGAAACAAAATCTTCTTTATATTTACAAACAGTTTCTGTTTTAATAAATTGTTTGGTAAAATATCCTAAGATATGAAATATTAAAAAATGTCTATTTGTGGTATAAGTAAACATAATATAATATTTACCTCTTCGCCTTTAATCCATTTAACTTCGGGTTCAGGTTCACCTCCGTACTTAATGTCGTAGGTGATGATCTGACCCTTTTTGATGATCATTCCTTGAAGACCTTCACCGATGATGAATGGCTTAACTGTAAAAATCAAATGATAATTGTCAGCAAAGCAATCTTCTTATTTTGTAATTAACTTATTCTTGCACTTCTTACAATAAAATCTGGGTTTCAGGAGTATCTACCAAAATAAAAGGAATAGATTTAAAAAAGATTGAAAGAATAGACTTATTTTAAATTTTGCAGCATTACAATTTTCATAATGTAAGAGTCTTAATTAGCCAACTTTGTTCAATATGACTAACCAAATCTGCATTTGGCAACGACAGGCTTAGTAGTATCGCTAGGTTCACCAGGACCAGCTTTGTTGATTGCTCGGACCCTAAATTCATAAGTGCATCCTTCCTTTAGTCCATCCTGCGTCGCTGATAGAGAGTCTCCAGGTACTTCCTTGCCTTTTACCCAGTCCTTGCCGAATTTCTCCTGTAAGATTTAAAAAAATGTTTTAATTTATGATGGATACTGCAATTTGACGATTATAATCATTTACTGCTGTTACATTGAGCCAACCTAGTTGCGAAATAAGAAAGTTGTCTTTTTATCTTAGTATGTGAATATGCAAACCTTATATTCAATAACATATCCAGTGATCGGTGCACCGCCATCATTGTCAGGTTTCTGCCACTTGAGATCTGCGTGGTCTTTGTCCCAGTCTGTGAGTTCCACATTCTTGGGCTTCGATGGCTCATCTGAAAACAGAAAGTGAATGAAATAAATGTCGTTTCTTGTATTTCGTTTAAAGAATAGATATTTTTAAAATCATTCGTACCCCATGGGTCTTTAGCCAATACAGGTTTGGAGAAAAGACCGGGTTCACTTGAACCGACTCTGTTGACAGCACGAATCCTAAATTTATAAGTTTTCTTTGGGACAAGGTCTTCAACCTTAAACTTGGTTGGTTCACCATAAGGCACTTCGGCGACATTGTCCCAACCAGCTTTGAGAGACAAATCCTGCAAAAGACAAAATTTGGGTTGTTACTTATAATCAGCATTAAAGATCGTCATACTGAGTGGATTTGAACTATTATAAGATATCTATATAAAAAATGTGGAAAAGAGAAAATTTTACCTGTCTCTCAATAACGTATTTGATGATTGGTGAACCACCATCGTCTTGTGGTGTCTTCCACGACACCAGGCACGATGTCTGGAATATTTCTGATACTTCCACATCTTGTGGGCACTGATGGTGCACTTTGCATTGTGATAGTAACATCTTTAGAGTCCTCACCCTGGGCGTTAGATAATTTGATTTGGTATTTTCCTGATCCCTCACGTGTTGGTTTCTTAAACTTGAATAGAACCTTTTCTTGTTCAACCACTGCCTCGACTTCTTTCGTAGGTAGAGCCTTACCATCTTTCCACAACTTGGCCTCAATAGGTGTCTGTCGGGTGCCAGTAACTGAAAAGAATATAAAAAAATGTAGATCGATAATGATATTAAATTCTATTCACATTGTACCACGAAATGTAACAGCAAAGTAAATGGAATATTATATTTCTCGTTAGATGGACCAAATAAACAACATACCTTTATAAGGCACCTCAATGACGAAGGGATGTCCAGCTGGTCCGTTAAATTCATCAGGACATTCAATAGCGGGTTTAGATTCACCCTTTTTCACTGTAAGCTTGCAGGACGAGGTCAGTTTGCCGGATTCACATAGGATCTCACCATCGTCTTCCATCTCCAGTTTATTGAAGATTAACTGGTGTTTACCACCGCCCAGGTTCTTAATTTCAACCCTGTTTATAAATAAAAATAACACAATATATCTCTTACTTAAGAAATTTCTACTTGAAACACAGGAAAAATTTACATAGAACAAAGAGCTTGTAAAACTTCATCTGCTGTCACGTTTACTATCATGGCATTCATGTCGATTTAACCCGTAAAAACATTTAAACAACCTTTTTTGATAATCTTCTTCTAACTTCTCTCATCACGAACGCATGCAAATAGTTTCCATTTTGGTTTAAAGACGATAATATGCATATTTACAATCTTGAAAAAAATAATAATGCTTATAACTTACCTTTCATTTGGCACAATAGGTTCTCCATTGAAATACCAAACAGCTTCTGCTGTCTGATCTTGCAATTCTATTTCCATCACGACTCTATCTCGCTCAATAGCTTCTGTATCCTTCAACTTCTTGTTGAAGCGATTAGCGTCTGTAATTGAAAATTAACATTTCATTGGGTTTCGAAGGTTCTTATACTGGTATGTAGTTAAACAAATGTGTCTAATTATTACTATAAACTAATTCAGATACTTACAGTTGACAATTAATTCGCATTGTGTCTCATCAGCATTGCTCACACACTTGAAGTGGCCAGCATCTGTGACCTTGGCATCCTTGATAACAACTTTCCTCTTGCGGCCTTCCTTTACGATAGAGATACGTTTGTCTGGTTTTAACGGCTCATTGTTTTTAAACCTAAAATATGTCATACAAAATTAGTACTAAAGCTTAAAATTGTGAAAATATTTTCTACAAATCATAAAAACATGCGATTATATAATATATTGTCGTTCGATTTATACTAATTATTTTATGATTTTATCTGTTATATCAACCCTACTGGGAGCGGTTCAGGGTGTACTCCGATCACCAACTGGGGAGGATTCTGTACCTGTCGTCAGCGGAATATACTAAGATTCTATAAAGGACCTCAAGATTAGTTACATAGTTTCCTTCCTTCAACCAATGTGAGCTTAGTGCTTGGTACTTTCCGTGGAACTTACATCTTAAGTAGCAAGCCCAATCAGATTTACATACCCGATTGGTTCCCTTGCGTTAGGTACCACTCTCCCAACTGAACGCCTGAAGTGCTCGCCCAAAAAGTTCAGTGAAACTATCAAGGCTATGATTTTCATATTAATAGGATAAATCTAAGCAAATTTAAGTTAAAATAAGGCTAATGAAAGATTTATGTAAAACTTTTAGTCTTCTTTTCTTACCATTTTACATCTCCACCAGCGTCATCGAGCTCACAAAGTAGTGTAATAGTATCCTTCTCGATAGCTTGTTGAGACTTCAATACTTTAGTGAATTTGTACGGGTATTCTGAAAGAGGAAAAATAACACTAATATCTGATTTCTATATATAACAAATAAAAAATAGCTAAACTTGTTTACTTATTATGTTCTATTTGTAAATCTGTCCTCAGTTATTATGCATTATCTATATGTTAAAAGAGCTGTATAAATTATAAATCAAAGTTCTAATAATATTTCTAAGCTTACCGACAATCTTCACTTCAGTTTCGGTTTTATCTGGTTGCTTCTCAATCCTGCACATGTATTTGCCGGCATGTTCGAATTTACCACTCTTAATAACCAATCTGCAGACACCGGATAAGTCCTTCGAGATCTGGAACTCTTCGCCGTCCTCCAACTTTTGATCTCCCTTCCACCAAGAAACGATAGCGAGGCTGTTCGACACGGCGCACTCAAGTACAACTTCATGTTTAGTGTACCCACTGATATTCTTCTTCAGTGGTTTAGTAAAAGTATACGTCGGATCAGGCTCGTCGACAGTTAAGAACGCAGTGCACGAAGTGCCGCCGATTTCTAGTGTAACTTTACCAGTATCTTCGACTTTAGGATTCATAATAATCAGTTTATATGAATCTTTTTCACATACTATTTTGTATTTCGTTCCCGGGAATACTTCCTAAAAAAATGATTATTGATTAATCTACAATGCACACTAGTTGATTCATTTGTATTATTTTTACGTTTTTCAGAACAAGCTTTACTCAAATAATTAATTATTCTGAATTTATGATGACAGTCGCAATCAACTTACATCTTTACGGAGGTACCATTTCGGTTTGGCATTCGGTTTCGTGAAGATTGCTTCGAATTCTACCTTTTTATCTTTGCCCTCTTTCACAGTTTTGTCCACGAGAGGCTTCAAGAAGGTGTCTTGTTTCTGGAAGTAAATAAGCAATGGAATTAATAAATCCATTAAATTGGGTGATTACAAATTGGTGCAATTAAAATCAAAAGGTGATAGTTTTGAACGAAAAAAAACGCTCACATTCCACCTTAAATTATGGTCAAGCGAAATAATTGAAGTGCAAAAAAAATCAATGATACAGATACAGAGAAATCTATGAAACCGAGGCGGTAGAGTCGACAGCCACAGTCTCGTATGATAGACGGCACAATTGTAACTCCATGCTATTTTTACAGAAATTGGAAATTTCTATCTCTTGTACAGCAATAGTTGTGCTAAGTGGGAGAGAGTAAAAGTATTGCTAGTTTTGAAGTAGTGCCAGTATGAAAAAATAAGGTGTTTACAAAAGTAATCAAGATCAAACAGGTGATATACTGACTTATACATGATAAAATTTGTGTTTGTAACCAATGAAATATTTTTTATTTAAATACATAAATTAAATATTTTAAACTGTGCATTTATAGGATACAGCGTGTACTTTCAACTCCATTAGGTGTAGAAGTGCCCAAAAATTATATAAAGAACATACAACATAGAGGTGCTAATAAGAAATTGATTGCATAGTAGGTGTCGTTCATAGAAATTTCAAATGCCGGCCTGCATCAATAATAACCAATCTTTATACATGTAAAATATGTTTATATATCTCTTGTCGTATCCTTTTGATATAAGTTTGATTTAAATACATTATTAATTCTTGACTTATTATGCTCCTAAATAATTGTACTATTATTTTCATTTATGACTTTAGAAACAAATACTAAATTGTAAAGAGTCCATCTACGATTACTTTCTCGATTTTCAAAAATGTATGAATCTTGAAACAGTAATTTTTTTTAATATAAAAGTCTCTACCAGTCAAGAAATCTGCCCGATAAAGGCACCATACAATGTACACCTATTTTTAAATAACTTCATTAGGAAAGATCTTCTAAATTAGTTACTTCTTTAGGAACATAGAAAGGTTCGTATGGTAGTGAATCTAAAAAAATAAAAAACTCTTTGCACCGAAATATACTAGCCAGAGGGTTACGGCAGAAATTAGCTAAATCAACGAACATGAAATCGAGCTTTTCTACACATGTAAAATATGAAGCAGGTTTAAGTATTTCCAATCATAAAATTACGAAATTATGTAGCTAACATTTTAGTTAGACTCGAAATCTTTTTTTAATGGAGAAAATGTATTAATTTCTATTTTACAAAAAAGAATGTAGGTGGTTTAATATTTTCCTCAAGTCCCCAATTCCCTCAAGTTGTAATCTTATGACATAAGATCTATAAGCATCTATAAGATAAATCGTATTACTCGAGAGCTTTTAGGCTTAGCGTATTCCTTAAGCCACATCGACACTTGAAATCTATGGTGTAATATAAAAAGAAAATTTGTATTTGATGCAGGGGCAATCTATTGTCAAAGGTAAATCATCAAGATAAAGATGTGGTTATAAACCAGATGTATAGATACATTTGTGCTAAAAATTGCATTTGGTGAAAAATTTCATAATGCAGTGAGTCGTCTACTGTGACTCATATATTTGTTGTTCAAACCTCGGCTCTTTTAAACGAGTGAAGCACCGGCCAATCAGGGATCAATTCCGCCAATGATTGTCTTCTGTTATGGCATCTCTATAAAATATTCATTCATCCTTAGTGTCTATGCCGAGTACTGAATTATCAGTTTTATAATAATAAACTATCTTTATAATTTATAGTGTATAATGAATTTGTATTTGTACGTATTGTATTCATTTATTTTCCTCTAGTAATCAAATAATATACAAACAAAGTTCTTATAGATTATCACAAGAAAAAAAAAATTAGTATAAATTCCAAATTCTGCGACACATCGGATGCATCAACTGAAATTAATGATATCAATGACATAGTACAAAACAAATTAATATTAAATAATGACGTGTCAGAAGTTTTAAAATCCGACGTCAAATATAAACCTGTAAATAAAACAAAAAAAAAAAAAACGACCAAAAAATAAAATAATTATCACGAAATCATTCCACTTACATTCCCTGAAGGCGAGTAAGAGTTAAAAACCCGTGAAGTGGTGATACAAAACCTTATTAATATTATTAAATGTATTAATTTAACTCATTATTTATTTATATTTTCTGGTAAAATTAATGTCTTTATCTATATTTAGTGTTTTATTCAAGAGATTTCTTTCCTTCTGTCAACCCAACTAGACCAGGAATCAATGTTTACTTTACCATCATGAATTCTGTTGATAAAGACATTAATTTCATAGAATTTAATTTATCATTCAACATGATTTTGTTGGTATTTATTATTTAAAAGAGCATCTCTGTCCATTTGAAATTTCGACATTCCTTTTTATTATGAGTTGGTATTTAAAATCAGTACATGACTTCATTTTAATATTTCAATTGGGCAAATTTGCTCTATCCATTTTAAAATTTCCTTTTATCTGTATTTTTTTATCGAACCTTTAACTTCACAGCCTCCATTAATTTGGGCCAATCGGGTAGTATTTCAGGGAGAGACATGCGTCTCCTTATTTGATAAATGCCCTAGAATTTATAATAGATGTTACTTGCACAGTAACAATGGATAATAAGAATGATACAAAAGCTAAGTAAGAAAAAGCTCAAGGTGAAAACACAATAATTTAGATTATTAATATGGATAAATTAACTATTGTACTAACATAAAACAATTTGCAGAATCTTTTGTAGAACCACCTCGCCATGATCATATGGATTACAATGTGGATAAACAATTATTAGGATAAACAAATACACGGGAGCATAGAAAGGTAAATATAACATGAAGGAACACTGACAAGTTACATCAAACTCTTTGTAAGTAAAAAGTTTAAATTGCAGTCGAATATTACAAGTTCGGAGAGAATCGTTCTCTGAAGTCTCCAAAGGTTTAGAAAGGACATACTCTTTTGTTAAAAAGATAAAAATCGGATTTCAGAGGTAATAGAATTTAAAGTTATTGAAGTAGAAATGTAAGATGGAATGAACTATGGTAATTATTATTTTCCAAAATACTGATGACCTTAAACCAGGACCAATTTGAAGAGTGTCTCCGTTTTTCGGCAGGGAATCTAAACATCTCGACACCTTCAGAAATAACCACAATGTGGCCATCATCTTCAAAATATCCCGTCTCTAAACCCTAAGGACCAAATCATAGGATGCATACGATGTTATTCTAAACTTTTATCATATCATAAAGTTTTTATATATATGTAGTTCTTTTGCGATGACTTGATACTTTAACAATATTATTCCCTTATTACAAAGCACATCGAAGATTTATTTTGAATATTGTATCGTTCAATCAATTCATACTTATACCTAATAACTAAATTATCTTAATTAGATAATTCTGCTTGCATTTTATAATTTTTAATTATATTTGCAGAATTATGACGAATATAAAATATGCAAATAAGATTCTTATAAGATCGCTTTTACGTTTAAGTTTCATTTTAATTAGTATAAAATAATTTATACTTGAAGAATGTTTCAAAGCTTAATTACAAATAATAGAGAGAATAGTTTGAAAACATTTTTTATTCATATGAACATAATTATCCGAAAACACGTTCGAATTTTATCAAGATTAGAATAATCAATATTTGTGGATACCAAATGCGAGTCTAAATGCTGTACATGCGTAACTACAAATATAGACTTAGTTAAACCAAAATAGTGTAATTAATTTAAAAAAATACAGGTGTAATAAGGTCTGACTGAATTATTAGTTTGATATTTTGCGTCACAGTCATGTCAAAATTAAGAAATTTTTGAACAACCGGAGCGCACTTCTAAGGTAAAATTTTAAAAGGCTTAATAATTATATATTTTACAAATCGCAAAAAAAAAAAACAGAGTAGTTCACACTAAGCATTTTTAACACTAACTCCATGGAGTTGTCAATTTTTATTTTATTATAGAATTTATATAACCATTGTAAAAGTCACTATAGAAGTAAAACAATATATTTTAAAATACAACACTCCATGTTTTAATAAAGTAGTCTGAATCTTATTTTCATAACATATGAAACATTTTTATTTTGAATGAAATTAAATATATGGTATAAGTAAAAGTACAATGAATAATTTTCTTTAAATTTATGTATATGTTTAATTTATTATATTAGTATTTATATCACCATCTTCATAAACTTTAGAGACCAAATAAAAAAAATCTAATGTTTTAACCGTACAAATTGCGAGGTGAAATAAACAAGATACTTACTTTTTCCACTTTTTTCAAAGGAGGAATAGGTTTCTCAGTCTCCTTAAGATCTCCCCAGTCGGGATCTTCTTTTTTGTCTCCCCATTTGGCATAATTTCTTTTCTTGAGCATAGCACGGAAGTCCATTCCACTGGCATCTAAATTTTGTTTACAAAACTTTAATTATGCGAGATTATTTTAAAACATACATACATAGTTTCACGTCTTTCTCTCATAGAGGTAGGCAGAGATTAAGTCCTTCCGCTTGCTACGATCTTGTCATACCTCTTTCGCTTCCACTACTTTCATGAGCGCTTTCATACATGCTCGCTGGTTATAAGTGCTTTTCACCAGTAACAAATAAAAGCAAGCCTAACAAATATCTCATAATATAATTTTATCAAAATACATATATAAAAATGTAAAGTTTGTTTGTTCAAAATCTACTATTTCATTAGCTACTGTCGTTGATCCGTTATAACTTTTAGTTTTAACTCTACTATGTAGTAATTAGTGGGAAAACTAATTAGCTTAAATTCTGTGATCGACTTGGGGGTGGAAACACTTTACGTAATCTTACCCATTTAAGTTATTTGTATTACTATCTTAATGAATATTAATCTAAGGATTAAACATATTATAATTATATAATTTTTAATAGTTTTTCAACTTACCAGATACCAAAAGCTTCGTTTCAGCGGAATCCTCGCCATGGATATTGCTAACAACAACTTTGTAGACGCCTTCATCGTTAGGCTTCACTTTTCTCATACACAAAGTAATAAGACCAATTTCACCGTCAGTGACGAATTTGAAACGCCCTCCTTCAATGATTTCCCCTACACCCTTGTAGAATTTGAAAGTCGGTGCCGGGCTACCTTCGACTTGGACTGTGATATACCCAGTTTGATCTATTGTGCCCAATAAATAATATAATAAATTAATAAACATTGACACTTAGCTCTTATGTACTAACAATATTTATAAGATGTAGTGTTCACCTTTGATCGAGCTTAGACCATAATTCGTTAAAGTATTTAATTTACTTTATTTAAAACGTAACACCTAATTAATTTTCAAAATGCTAAAAATTTTGTTTATTTGCTTAAAGTAACTCTTCTCAAAAGAAAACGATCTGTCCATGCGGTAAATAAATGTCAAGTGTAACGGTTGTGACACGTGATTGATAAAGCATTGTTATTAGGGATAATCACATAATTTAATGTACTTCTAATGCATATTATAAATAAATATTATCTTTTTGCACTCCTTTCCCACATCAATTTGCCAAATTTCATTCTCCTCCAACCGCGTAATTTGCACAAAAAGGGATGCAAAGTTTTTGCTTCATATATAGATGAATGCTAATCATATTGAGTTCACAATAAACAAAAAGAAAATTAAATACTATCTGTACTAAATCGTAGAGATTAGTTAAAAAAGTAGTACATCATTAGCAGAAGGGTGGTTTGGTTGGAACTTTTTGTGTATTACGAATCTGGTGCGGAATATTGTTGTATGCCCAAAAGCAGCATGATTTTGTTTTACTATTTTTAAATAAAAAAAATTCGACAAGGCTGATGATAAACAATTATAATATATACGTTCTTTTTTAATTTAGCATGCGAAGTATTTATTATAAGAAAGATGCTTATGCTTACAACAAAAAAAGGGGAGTAATTAACTGACCTTCAACAGCCGAGTATTTCTCTTGTACGTCGACAATAATCGGTGGACCTTCATTTCCGACAGCCTTCAGAGGGACTGAAGGCTTATTAATGAGGTCCTCTAAATCTTGCATCGACGGCCTCCTGGCATCTCCAGATTTTCGCCTCTGTATTACGAATAATCATATAAATTATTTCACATCAATAGATAATTGAGTAAAATGTTATTCACGATCAACATAAAACTTTTATAATCAATTGTTATATTTACAACTTTTGTATAAAAATGGGTGGAATAAAATTTGAAATTGTGCAAAGGTTTTAAACGATCATATTGTACTGATAATATCAATCGTAGAATGGTTTAACAATTGATTATCCAATATGACGAGGGTTCAAGGCCAAAAGTTTATAGGTTAAATTATTTATAAAATTATAGTATTAAAAAAATCTTTTACATTCATCAAAATATTTTTTTTACAGAGAATGCTGTCAATGGTTATTAAAATATTTTATTCAAATCAGATGATTTTTAATATTATTTCCAATGAATATTAACGAAAAAATCATAATAGACCAATTTAACTACCGCCATTACAATGAATAGATAGTAGTAAAATCTTACGAATTATGTAATAACATAACATAAGCTCACGCCTGTTATCCTCGGAGGGTTAAGCAGAGTTGAAATAGCGAACTACACCACCCACATTTCGCCGAGCTTAGTTCCGTCCCAGATGTGACGGGGCGAGCCTGTCGCCATATCGGGCATAAATTCCAAACTCCGGCATGATACTGAGTAAAAAAAGCCAATACCACTTGACCCGACCCGGGGATCGAACCCGAGACCTCAGAACGGCAGTCGCACCGTAATACAACTGCGCCACCGAGGCTATTATGTAATAGATATCCTAAATACTATGTTCAGTATAGTACTATACACGTATGAAAATCACGTAATATTTACTAGTAATTACAGTTCACATGATTTCTTGGGTCTGTAAGTTATATAAAAATCATTTTTTTAAATGACAACCGATAATTTAATTTCAAAATACTAAGAAATTTAACCTTACTAGAAGTTTGAAATATTTTAACGACCTTTGACAAATTCGAAATAAAGGGATCTGAAATAAAAAAGAAAAACTAGTTTCAAACTTACCCCATCTAAGTCGGTATTAGGAACTATAAGCATGTCTATTGGTTTAATAGCAATCGGAGCCATTGTTATTCTGAATCACATTTAATCACTAAGATACCAAAATAATAATTCATAAACAATGTATAAAAATAAATAATAAATGTTATCACTGCATTACACATTACATTAACACAACTCCATTTCTAAAATCCATTCGGTTTATCTCTCACCGAGATAATATGAAAAAAAGGTTTTCCATCTATTTGCCTTCATCATATTTATAACAAAAGAGTCTTAAATATTAACTTAAAATTATTTTCATATATAAGATATTTTTGCGTCGTTTATTAAGACTTTCGGTTTATGTAAATTCGTTTTTGTATCTATCGTTTCATGTAAAAATGGTCGCGAATGTCAATAGACTGAGCATGGGGTGGTAGAAACATGCTAGCCTCGGCCCCGAAGGGAGTGGGGACTGCGGACTGCGAGTTTCTATTTGTGCACATCACAAATCAGCAGGCCACTTCAATTAATTATCAGATTATTAGGTGAACTATATACTTTTAGCTTAGTATGTTCTCGGACGTCGTATGAAAATGTCACTGATCGAAATCTGCTGCGTGAAAATATATTATCTTTGATGCTACATGTCGTTTTACATCGCATTAGATTCTGTCTACGCTGCGTTTTTTTTTTTGTTATATCAATAGCCGACATTTTAAATTGGGTCACTGGACGTCGATCTGATCGATCCAAATTGAGATTAACTATTGGCTTGGCATGAAATTTTTATATATTTATATATAATGCAATAGTAGCCAAATATAAACAAGGCATATTCAAACCTTAGCTTAATAAATTATTACAGATTCAGGGGTTAGACAAGGCGGTTGACGATCGATTGGCACTTCGATGATAATCTTATGTACTTTATAAATTTTTTATCATCGTTGGCAACCGGTGCAGTGCTGCAAATAGCGTCATAGATAACACGTCCAAAATCAGTTTGTTCAACTGTTTATAATCCTATTAAATTTCTATATGATATAGTTAATATTCTTTTAAAAGTTAATTTTATAACTTGAATTCCAATTTGAAGGTTTACACCATTTGTAAATATAGTATATTCTTCGCGCTTTGATCGCAATGTTATCTGATGTCCAGATTATCTAGGAAGACCACATCGTCGCTGGACATCAGAGAAGACACTAAACTGGTAAACACACTAACTTGACTCTGATGTGATGCAGCCGGAACTCACTTATTGGTATTTGGCGACAGGTTTTTCAAACTTGAGAATGTCTTCTCACGATGTTTTCCTTCATAGAACGCTCAGGCTCATTATTATATTGGATTCGACATGGAATACGACCGCACTAGCAATTGCACCGTGATCGCTCCAAAATTTCCTTGAGATAAACTGATTTTAATATAAGCCATCTAATTGTTGTTCAGATTCAGATTTATTAAATTTGTAATTAGCACATTGTTTCTATCTCAGAAGCAGTTCTTTGGTATTGCTGCCCACGGATATAACAGTATTTACACCTTCGTTCATACTTTATTTATATAATGTCAATCAAAACGCCTCTTCGATTTATAATTAGAAATGTTCATATTTTTAGACGCAAACAGTCTTTATATATAAATCTTCTGTGCGTGTGTATGTGACTAAACTCTTCCTAAACGACTGAACCGATTTTAGTGAAATTTTTTGGTCTAATGGATAATGTTTATTTAATAAAAAAATTATATATGAAACGCGAACGAAGTCGTGTGCACAGCTAGTTAATATATATGAATTAACTATTTGGGATTCTTGTTCATATAATCCTTATTCTACATCCTTCCTTCTTATTCCATCTTATACATACATTAATTGATACCCACTTGTGGAGCGTTATAAGCCATATTTTATATTACATTATTATATCACCTACATTTACAAATAATCTATACTAATACATAAAATTGAAGTGTCCGTTTGTAACGATAATATTTTTTTTTACTGAATTGTTATGTATACGATAACTATACCAAAAATACAATTTTTTTAAATTTTTATCTGTCTATCTGTTTGTAATGGGTAATCTCCGGAACGGCTTCTCCGATTTTGACGGGACTTTTTTGGTAGATAGCTGGAGTTACTCTGTGTAACTTAGGGTACTTTTAATTTTCGACAATAATTAGAGTTCCGCGTAAAAAAATATAAAAACTACAAATTTGAATAAAATCCGATCCAGTGCACAGTTTTGGGGATATGTGCTATAATTTAAGAGAAATATTTTTACTTTATCTTAGTAGTGATTTTTTTAGGAAAAAACTTTTAAATTAAAAACAAAACCGACTTGAAAAGAATAAACTATAAAAAGCACTAAAAAGTCAATAAATAGTTACTTTATTAATTTGCTTCGTTAATTTTGAAGTCGGTGCCAGCTTACTGATAACAAAGTGGTCTAAATGTACGTCGCTAATTAAATTCGATTTCGATTAATTGTTCTTTAAAATCACCCAAGTCCTTTATTTAGCTTATATGTAATTTCGACAAAGCTTAGGCAGATATTTCCATTTTGTAAATGAGCACATTGGTTAACTCTATCTGGCACCGACTCTAAAATTAACGAAGTAAATTAATAAAGTAATTATTTGTTGACTTTTTAGTGCATTTTATAGTACAGCACTGTTAGGTATAGCTGTGAAGCCTACTTCACTAATATATGAAACACGTGTGTCTTTAATATTCAAGGGTTTTTTTTCTCAATTTCCCTGAGTTCCACTGATCAGATCCTGATCTGTTGGAAATGGGACCACCTCGAAAGTGTACTCCTTCGATTAAAAAAAAAAAAAATTGCATATCGGTCCATAAAAGATTGAGAAATCCCGTAACAAACATACAAAAGAAAAAAAAAAAGCACACACAGATGAATTGATAACTCCTCCTTTTTGAAGTCGGTCAAAAATAATTTGGGTTCCGTATAAAAGATCAAAACGCAGTGAAGAATATATGAAACGCGGGCGCAGTCGGGGACACACGTGAATAAATTTCTCGCATACAATTATGCGATGTACTCTATCATACGGAGCGTTATCTATAAGTATCAAATTTGGCACCGCTAACCAGTTAAAGGTAAGAATATATCAAGACCATTAAAACATGCTCTTGGCCTAGTTCCTAGTGTCATATTTATAAGAATAATAATAAATCATAACAATGCAAACGGTGTATACTCTGGCGCGCTTATCTTTAAATTGCTGTGTTTACGTCATGTGATATATGTCATATGAAACTAATGTATGTTACATTTATTGTATTTTATCATTATGATATTATATTTTCTTTATTAAATCTTATAAATTGTATTGTTTCAAAGATCGAGCAGTTAACTTTCAATTTAATTCCATTGAAATCTTTACTACTTTGGCAGTATTTCGAAGCTATTAGGAAATTATTTATTTATAAACACACTCTATATTGTCTATATGTCAAAGACTCTAAGTATTGCTTTCTTATTTATGTCACAGTTACACAATTTTGGCGGCGAACTTGAATTCATTTGTTTTAGTTTATTTTACTTCCGTGTCTACATTAAATAGATTTCCTTTATAAATATCAATATTTATTATGGATTCGATACAATGTATTGTGTAATGCAAATTTAACCTCTTGTTTATAATTTCCTTATTTCTCGTGGTATCTTTATGATGTTCCATTTACAATTCCACAGAACAAACATTTTGAGTAGGTAATAATTTGTTAAATATTTTATAAACTTTGCGGTTATTTAAATAGAATATTGCAATCTGCAACTTTCATGTTACAGTATATAGAATTTTTATATTGTTTTTTTTTTTACATTTGACATAAGACCTTTCAAAACTAAGATCTCGACAGTCCAAAGACGATCAGTTACTACACGGCTGTTTAACATGCTTAGGTCTCCTTAAATATCAGTTATCACGAAAAGGTGGTAGATCGCATGTGTGTTTTTATAAGTGAGAGAGCAAGTGAATGAATTCATACAATTTCATACAGTTCATGTAGTGTATGGTCCATTGCCATCTCATAAACTAGGAAGCGAAGTATTTTTTGACAATATAGTCTTAATCTTGGCATATACCTTTTTGTATAAATAACGGTATGTTTGTTCAGTAGAATGTAAATGTTATAGATAATACTAATAACAGTAATAATATTAGGATCGTTAATAATAATTATGTAAGTTTGGTTTTATCATTTTTTTGGATTTCTGATATAATCCACTTTCACAATAATTTCAATATTAGCGATAAATACAGAACTCAGCGCCATTAAAATAATATATACATTCCTTTTAAAAGATTTAATTTAAATAAGAAAGTATTGTGAATTTATCATTATATTGTATTGTTTTGTATAGGTTTTTTTGTTACATTCATGCTGTGATTGATTATTTTTTAATTAGAATTGTTTTCTTGTTAAAAGTGACAGGATATAAGTAGCACTAGGATTATTTCTACGATTCAGGATATCTGTTGGAAAAAAGAAAACGATACGTATTTATAACATTAAACAGAACGAAAAATTTAAAGGGTGTCACACAGATTTAATTTTAACGTATATTTTTTTAAATATTTATTTACGCAAACATAAAAAAAGAAATTATTCACTTTAATCACTTGAAAGGGGATCTATGTTAGCCACGTATCTAAAAGTATTTCTGCTATAACATATAGATAAAAAAAATGAACTGAACATATATTTTTCACACATTATATACCTCTTCCGTGACTTCACCCGGTCGGCTGCGTTTCTTTTTTTTGGGAAAAAATTATAATATTAGTACATCATTCTCTGTTAAAATCGTGAATGTGTTGTGAATTATATTTACACTTAAACTAATTAGTGTCAGTGTGTTTTAACATTATTTGTGATATGTGTTGGTAGTGTTAAAAGTCAAATAATTTATTTGTTGTCAATGTAGTAAGTAGTGTGTTATGTTAGACATTTTTAAAATTTTCCAAATTCAATGTTCAAAACATTTTTTTTGTATGTTAATTAAAAATAATGTTTTAAACGAGATCCATAAATATCTGTTGAAATTACCAATCTTAATTGTTTTTATAAGTGAAAGAAAAAAAAATCAAAAGAGATTAGCGGAAAACTTGCCAAGTTGGAAGCGAAATACTAAAGCCAATCTAAGAGAATTACTAAAAAGCGTTTAAAATATAGAAACCGATGTTTAGATCCAATTAAGTTTAAAGCATGGCTTCTATATTACCACACAAGAATAAAACTCCAGCGATGATGTATCAATTTATTTTCCCGCTGGTCGGCAAAGCGGTGTCTACAACTAATTCTATTAAGAATTGTGATATCACAGTACTAAAAGTATTGGGGAAAGAGAGGGGGCATAAAGTGGACTAAACAGACATTGCGACTAACAAGTACTAAGAAGGCTTGAAAATTGTGATTATAGAAAGATAAAATATTGCGAAGATTAGATTGAAGAAACTATTCATGGAATCGTAAATAATTTTGAAACATTTAATAATAATAATAACGTATCATTTAATTGTGAAAAATAATACATTATAATCAAAATGTATATTAGTGGTCGCAATGATTTATATTTAAGTGTTTCATCTCTGAGATTGTATATATAAAGCGGAATAAATATATTATGACATAGTGTACACTTAAATAATACAGATAAGATAAAATGCTTTGGCAAAAGCGAGCAGCGTCCACCTAAAATGACCAGATCCAATTGATCTCACCTTTTTCTCGTCTATAACTTCTCCGGGACGCAATTTGGTGACCTGTTGTTATAAAAAACATTGATAATAGCCCACTTAGGGTACAATGTATTCCCTACCTAAATCTCCGTTGCCGAACCTTCGTCCTAAACTAACTAACAGTGGTATTTATTACTTATTATTTGGTGCAATATCTTTGCCAGCGTGTGCAAAAGTTATTATTACTTTACATTCTGCATCATCTTCATGTTAATTATTATTGCTGTTAGTGTCCTTTTATGATGTGTAAGAAAAGCTTTCTTAAACACACCATCACCACTACCATTCCGATGAAAAAGGATATTCACCGCGTCACGAAAAATCTCCCTAACTATTATTTATGTGCGTTTCGTGCGTACAAGCTGTGCAGTTTATATGTGTGATCTTACTTCACAGTGTGCTGTGCAATATAGCTCGGTGCTTCGACGAGAAAATCAATTTTGAAGAAAATTTTACTGGATAATAACATACACCGAACGTGTGTGTATCTGTTCGAGGTTTATGTGATTATCCAGTTAGATGCAAAAGAGGTGTTTTCGCGTCAGATGCAAATGTATTAATAATTCCGATTATAGATACTGTTAAAAATTTATCACGGCAATAATAACATTCATGTAATATCCTCAGCGTTATAGCTATTACCTTCTTTTCTTCGATCACCTCACCGGGTCTTAGTTTTCTATTCTCCTGTGGATTATGTTTTTTACGGTCTTAATATATCTACAAACGCTAATCATAATACGTGATTCGGACAAATTCAGTGTAATGTGCTCTATTCTATTCTAAAAGCGAGGATTCAAGGGGTTTATTTTTGCAATCCACTATAAATCAACCTTGTTGGAAACTACGAAGCGTTTGTAATAATACTAAAAATATTAAGCGTCATCCCATCATAGGTGAAAATGCATGTCTCTGTAGGGTTTAATTCTGGAACTAGTGTTATGGGTTCGGCTTTAGAGAATAGGGTCTCTAAACTACTTTAAAAGTTATTTCTTTTAAATAAGTGCAACATTCGAAAAAAATTACTTACTGGAACTTGTTATTTGAAAGTAGTCATTACGGATATCTTACTTTGCCCTTTTTTCTTTAATGAAATAAATAAATGGAGCAGCAACAAATAAATTAAACCAATGAGTGATTTTAATGTTAGCACTTTTGTTTTTACTATTTATTTCAACTACTACTTTTAAAGGCCAAAAGTAAATTATCTACAGTTTTATTTAAGATTATACAATATTAAATAAATTTCACAGTACGTAAATACATCAAAGAAACATTTTGAAAATCAAATGAGCGCGTTTAATATAAATAAAGGTAAAATAGATACGTACATCGTCACTGATGATAAGGGAAGGACGTCTTCCCATTTCCTCTGGTGGAGGAATAAGAGAACCACGTCTACCCACTGGAGGACCGGGACCCAGCGAAGGCTTCCTAGGCGCGTCTAAATTTAGGTGACTTTTCACGAATGACCTCGATTTTAGGTGCTACTGGCTTCTCTTCAGGTGCCTTTATTTCAGGTACCTTTGGAGCCGGCTATGTAAAAATAATATTATAATTACTTTATTATATACCTATATCAAATTATATTATATCAATTTTAGCAAATCGACATTGACAATCACCGTATCTTTTTCAGGTTTATCTCTAGTAGAGGGTGTGGGAGATATCTTTTCATATTTTTCAAGATCAGGTCTCTCATAATCTGGAATTTCGGGTAACTCTTCGGCCTTCTTCTTGACTGAAGATAATTTTGCCTTCTTCGCTTCTTCTTCAACCTTTTCTTCTTTAACTGCGACTTTCTGTAATGTTCATTTTTTTTAACATTTCAACAGGTCAAGATCAGGTAAAGTATTTACGATCCATTTTACTCGAACCCTGAAAAGTTAATCGACACGCCCTATAATTATTTTACTTAATTCGATATATTGATACTTTATATATATATTGAACAAAATTGTTATTATTTTGAACTTACCACTGATCTGAAAAAGAATCTTAAAATATAAATTCCGTGTTTGAATTTAATAAGCAAAAGCATAAGCAGAAAATATTAGAATTCAGATAATCAAAGAGAAACATATAACATACAAAGTGTTGCTACAAGGGCGATATTGTTATTGTAAGTAGTGCCACATTTAAAAAAAATCCAAAATTTACAAGCGTTGCTTACTTATATTTACAAATAATATCACTATAAAATTATCTACAGTGCATAGACGTATTCATTTAATAGCTGAGCTATTAAATATTTATTGAAGTGTGCTAAATCATAAATTTAGGTGCCAGTGCAAAGTGCCAGTGCCGAATACATTCCTGCAGTAAAGTAACTCCATTGTGCATTTTGTGCCGTAATATATTTCGTGTGTTTATAAGGTGTATACCTCATCAGGCGTTTGTGGTAAACCGCTAAAAGTGGACTGAGGGATTCCTAGAGTTGCTGGGTTTACGTTCATCAGTGCCCTCTGTCGTTTCAGCCTACAGAGTAAATTGATTTATTGGCGACCATACGACAATACGACCAAAATCATAAATCTTAAGAGTGGTTGAATTAATCATGCAGTATTTCGTATGTGTAAGTGCTGTGATGGAAGTGTTTTGAAGCTGTGATAGTGATTTTGTGCTGGTTTTGTGGATGTGTACCTGCGGTGATCGCGCCCTTCTCCATGGTACAGTGTTTTCTGGTGTTACGAGTAATGTAGGTGTGAATTTGTCTTCTAATTCTGGTTTTTGTTCCGCCTATTTAAAAATATTTATGAAGTTAATAACTTAATAATAACTATACGCTTGAGACTTGCCTATTATACTTTATTTATATAAATTTTCTACCTGTGGTATTTCAGGAATAGCTTGCCAAGAGAACGGTACTATAGGCACATCCTTTTTGTCCTGTGGTTCTATTGGTGCTTGTGTTGGTACCTGAATGTTAAGATTTTGCATAGTAATATAGTGTTCATGTCATTTTATTGTCTAAGAATAATAGTATTATGTATCTGTAATATTTTAATACTATTACCTCTGTACTTTGTTTTCTCCATGGAAATGCTGGTTCCGTAGGTTTAGTCTGTTCAAGTGTTGGGTCGTGTTTAACTTTGTCATCGGGTTCCTGCTAATGTGTTTATTGTACGTAAAGAATCGAAAAATGGTTGTAAAGTTTGTGTATTTTAAATATAGGTGTAATTTCTGTTATGTCTTCAAATGTTAGGTTTTTTTAAAGCGGATTTATTTCTTTAATGCCTTATTTTTTAAACGTAATAAACTGCCTAACATGTTAATTTGACAACTGTAAGTGTCTTAAACATGATTAAAATATATTTTAAAATCCTTTAAGATTGCCATAATTGAGAATTTAGTGTGAATAATAATCATATTATTATTTATAACGTGGATAAATGAGTTGTGTTACCTCTGTCTGTGATTTTCTTCTCATGTAGAATGGTAAGTTATTGGGTTTCAAGTGTTTGTTTTGTGTTTTTGGTGTGTCATCAGGTACCTAACAAAATGATTAATTTAATAATAATATTAATCCTATCATTCACCAATATAAAAAAGTAGATAACGCTACCTCAGGCTTAGTATCATCTTTAGTTGATTTCGATACATCTTTAGTTTCCTCAGGCTCCTATAAAACAATATTTTGTCAATATTTGTCTGAATTTTTTCAAGCGAAAAATACAAATAATATTACCTTTTGTATTTTTTCAACCTTAGTAATTTCTGCAGGTTTACTTGTACTATCAGTTGTTTCCTACGAAATAATTTTATTGTATTATTACTCCTATGATGAAGTAGATAAAAACGCATAAAATATCATATAATAATACCTCATCAGTTCTACTTAGCTTGCGCCACGGATAAGTTGGTTCTGTAGGTCTATCGATAGAAACTTTTCTTTTAACCGTTGGCTTTTCCTCAGTTTCTATATCTATATAGTTTTCCTTATCCTGTTTAAAATATGTAATTTATTTAGCTATTGAATAAAAAGGAATTTTATATTAAAACTACATAAAAGTAATTCCTACCTCATCTGATCTACTTGGTCTACGCCAAGGATAAATCGGTTCTGTGGGTTTACCATATGAGTCTTTTCTCCTGATATCGGATTTATCTTCAACATCAATTTCAATGACATTATCTTCATCCTGTTTTAAATTATAGGTACGAGTTATATTTAAATATAAAAATAGAATTTCATTTATTTATAAGAAGTTGAATATTTTTACCTCTTTCGTTTGATTCAGAGGATGTTTAGTACGAGATTTATCAACGGATACTTTTCGTTTACTTTCTATTATTTCTTCTGTTTCATCTACATCTTCTCGATCCTGTATTAATTATTTTATAGTTATGTGAAATCTGATATTTTATTCTTTTTTTTTATTAAATCATTTATTTACCTTAGTTTTACTAGATTCTTTTATTTGGCTCAAGTTATCTTTGCTATCCGGTTCTACTTTTTGTTTGACTTCCTAATAACGCATGTCGAACAAAACGTAAATTAATGTCTAAATTGATTGTGAATTGTTTGAATGAGTAATAAAGTGTTTAATTGTGTATGTATGTGTATATACCTGTGTATCTGATATCGTAGGTCGCCAAGGATATGTTTTATCTGTAGGCTTATCGACAGTTTCTGTTGTATCTTCTACGTTGTGTTTTAGGTCGTCCTATTTGTAAAAATAAATTGTTCAATTTTTGGCACCCGTTTACATATTATATTTTTGTTAAATTATGTTATTCCTTATTCATTACAGTTTCTTATTAATTATATATTTTTTTGGATATAAACATTTACAATAAACATTAAAACGTTTGTTATTTACAACAATTCGCTTGTTATTAACTGGAGATGAATCAAACAATGTCAATAAATTGTTTGATTTTGTTTTTACATAAAAAGAATTTATATGTACAAAAGAGACAGAAAATACATAAATTGTTTTAAGGCAAATATAATTATACTAGTCGCAGGACATTTTTATGACATGCATGGTTTTTTTGGTTTTTTAACTTACCTTTAATTTGACCTGGTCAATTTCCATTGGCTCTGGTTCCTTAAGAGTGCTCTAAAATAGAAAAAAGTTAATAGGGAAGTGAGTAAGCGTTGTTGGGGAGCATCTAAAATGCATGTTTAAATTACTAAAACTTGCTGGACATACTAATATTTTATTATTTATTGTTTCTTTTTTGTAACAAATTCAGGTATTTCTTGAATTATGTAAATAAGATATTAAATTCACCATGTTTAAAGGAAAGATCTAATATATCCAGCAATGCCGCTACAAATGTAAAACTAAAAAAAACTGCAACTATTATAGTTACTACATTTTCTAAAAGCTTGTCTCTTCGTATGACTTTTTTGCCATACTGCTCTAAACTATTTTAAAAAAATTATGTTAAAATACAATCCAAGAGAACAGCTTTAGTATCAATGGCTTTGGCGTAATAAAATAAGGATCGTCCCTTGTCCTTTAACATTTTCACTTTGATCTTGAACTTAAACTAAATATATACATAAGTCATGTCTATTTATTTTAAACCTTCTAAATTTGCAATCATATTTGAATCATTGTCAAAAATATTTTTGAAAATCACACAATTTTTATTCTAATTGCAGTTGTATGATTTTCTATAAAATAGATATTTTATCTCCACGTACCCTTTGTGCAGACTTCTTCAGTGTAGATACCTCCTGTTGCTCAGAAACTGATGATATTGAAGACTTTCTACTCTCAGCAGTTTCTTTTGTGAGCTAAGTAACAAATGTATGGTGTTTATTCCTAATAAAGAATGATTCATTTACGTCATGAAATTACATCGTAGTCCATTTAACACTTTTAAAAGAGGAACCTTTTATATTCTTTTTCAATTGTTCTTTTGGTGAAATAAAGTTACGTGTAGATTTTTTACTAATTATTTAATTAATTGATAAATAATTCCCTAATTAATCCGATTTCCAACGTATGATTACTATTGTTTGTTACATGCCAGTATTTGAAAAAATACTGGATTGGCTCAGTAGTTTGAACACAATCTCACCTGATGTTTAGTGACGATGTGGTCTAAACGCAGTAAGGCTAAAAGTACTGACTCTCCAGTGATGCTGCTGAAATACGCCTAATGGTGTTTGACGAGAGGTTTTCAAGTTTGAGGCGTTTGAGGTATTTACTCAGGCTGGCATTTTAAAAGAGTGGTCTACCACTATGTTATGATTTCCTTACAAAGTTTTCCTTTACCGAAAGCTCAATCTCATTTTGGATTATTAGGTTCGAAACTAGGTCCATCGATGCAAAATCTGATTTTACAATCAACTGAACCTTCGTCTATTGTTGTTGCATCATGAGTTGTTTTGTGATAGGTATTTATTAGGTGATTAGGTTTTTACTAACTGTAAGAAATATCTTACCTTAAGGGCTTTATTTTCAATAATAGAACTTCTACGGCTTTCAGTTTTAACTTCTTCTTTGAACTATAGAAAATAAATAAATGTTATAATTCAACTGTTATCAAAACGAAATTAAATGCTCATGTTTATTGGAATATACAGACCTCGCTCTGTATTGATGTTCTTCTGCTGTCGGTCTAGAAAAATATAAATTAATATTATATACATTATATTTTATAAAAACAGTACCAATATAATAAGAAATTATATAAATGTATATTATAATATTCTAAAAACACAGAATAAAAAACAGGAATGTAAATGATTTTTTTTTGCCTGATACACAAATATAGGATATGGATAAAAAGGAGAAAATTAAAAGGTGTCATAATGCAAACATTTCACTTATATAAAACCAGATTTACAAAAAACCCAAAGGAAAATTGATCGTTTTTATCTTGCTTAACATTTACACAATAAATAGAACATAAAAAATGTCTAACACAAAAAGGAAATTGTTTACACTTGTATGGACTATACTAAGCATAACTTGATCGAGGGTAAGGGATCATGCTTTCTGCAAACCACTCTACCTTCATTTCAATATGCTGAGCCTGGTGAGCGACCATCGTTATCTGTTTTAGTTTAAATTATTTGTTGTAATCATATCGAATGCTACTCGTAAATGTATTTATCTATCTATACTTATAAATAAAATTGAAGTGTCTGTTTGTAAGATCAAAATAATGTTTTACCAAATACATATGAATGTATACACGGTATCTATACCAAAACGACAATTTAAAAAAAAAAATCCGTGTCTGTTTATTCTGGCTAATTTTGAGCGATTTTGACGGAATATTTTTGGCAGATAGCTGTAGTTACTTCGCTTAACTTGGCTGCTTTTATTTTTCCATACATTTTAGGGTTTCGCGTAAACAAATTTTTTGTTTTGTTTTTTTCCAAGAAATAGTAAACAAAATACGATTCAATTGACAGCACCATAAAAAGGTTATTTTCCAATGATTATATAAAAATTATATTACGGAGTGAAGAATATAACAAACACAGCCGAAACCGCGGGCACGCAGCTAGTTCATAATATAAATTAATAACTCGATAATTGTAAGTTATTTCTATATAATTTTTTTTTAATTAAATGGTAGAAATTTATAATATTGGTAAACTTCTCTTCTCTTACCTTAACTTGTTCTTTTTCTTTCTTTTCTCGTACTGTTGGGGTTGGAGTAATCTTTTCATATTTCTCCAGAACCGGTCTCTCATAGTCATCGACAAAGTCAAGTTCAATCTGAAATTCCACTCGTTATATTAGTTTCATTTAACTAATTATTTCTTTAAATCATAACATAATCTCAGACATCATTCTGCAGAAGTTTCTAAGTACCAATAAAATTATTTTTTATTTCGTATTAATCTGCCAGAACATTTCGTTGTCTAAGTCATCGCTTTATAGTAAGTACCTGAGAATAGAAATACATAGAAAGCACATATAAACATGCAGCATGCGACTTGCGAAAACCAAATTCCCATAACGACGTAGACTTTGAATCGAAATTATCATACATAGGGTGATGTTTCAGAGTGGTATATGTTTGCAGCCATTCAAGAATGTGTTTAAAACTGTGAGTATAATTGCATTTGTGATTGTGAAAGAGTATTTTTGTATGTGAGTTTGTTGGATCATGAAATTGTATTCTATGGTAGCCTACAACAGAAACAGAATTATTTACATTAATTTATAACTAGTAAATAAAAAAGGCAATGAAATGCAAAGTAAAAAAAATATATATTTATTTCCTAAAGGTTCTCATACTTCTCTGTTTTTAGCTTTTCTTTGAGAAAATAATTATTAAGTTGGTTTTGTACTTTGTATACCTATATTTATATATTTATCATTAAAAGGAACAGTAATAAATTAATTATGTTGTTAAAGAATTTTTCAAACATATTCTGTTTATTTAACTCAATAATAATGTACTATAATTAAATCGAAACTAATATTGTATTTCATTCCATCCAACAATTTAAGATTCATATTTATGTGTATGTAAACTGAAAAACATAGGTGTGATAGAGTATGTACAGTCATAGTAAATTTCATGTTATAAGTAGAAAGGGACGTCACGTAGAATCATTTCAAGCTTTGAAACAGTGTTTACCCCATCTTTAATGTATTTGCCTTCAACTTCACCCTTTTTGGGCTCATCGGTTTTCTTCTTTTCAGTTTTCTTTAACTGTGGCATTTCGAATTTACCACCCTGTACCTTCAGAGGCGCCTAAGAATCAATAAAAGCTATTAGTCTATGTACTACAACCAAATAAAGCATATTTTTAACGCAGATATCGTTAATTAGTTTTGTGGTGCATAATTTAAAATCATCTGTGAAATTATAACATGCTTACATACTAAACTACTAAAACATAATTAGTTCAAAATAAGTGTTCTTCTAATTATGTCAACATTTACGTCTACAATACTGTTGATTATTATTCTATCTACGTTAATTATTTAAACAACAACGAGGCAATTAATCGTCTCTTTTATTTCTACCCCTCTTCTTCATCCTTCTTGACTACAGCAGGTTTTTTGACCTTTAATTTTGCTGATTCAGCTCCCTCCTATGGACATTTAATAATTCGTACATTTATTTACACAGCAACGACATTGACTTTACTAAATTAAATGTTTTTTTATTTCATATTTGAATTAGTGCCAAGTAACATGTTATTTAATTTTACATTTCAATTTTAGTTATCATAAATAAATCCTTTTATTTGTAGTTATTGATTACGTTTTAACTTTTTAAATATTTAGAAATATACTGATGCAATATTTCTAAAAGTTATGTATTGGAACTTAGCAAGTAAAACTGACTGACGAATGTAATATATAGACAATAATAGACATAGTGAAAATGAATAGATTGTACCGTCAGCTTTTTCTTAGCAGGTGTCTTTTGAGTGAGTTGCGCCTCTTCAGGAGCGGTTGTGCTGGTTTTAGTACGTGGCTTGGTGAGACTGACAGCCTCCTCTGTGTCCTCTCCCTGATCAATATATGTGTTAGTTCAATCCATTTTTAAATGGTGATCTGGGTATGAGTGCTTTACGCGAAAACTCATTCATCTAACTTTGTAATAAATTCGAGATCGAAAATTAAATTAGAAAAAAAAAGCATAATTTATATAAATGTAAAATAGTCTAAGTTATAGATAGATATGATTTAGATACATAAATAGATTATTATTATTGTAATTTTTTAGTATGTATATTGTAAGTGCTTAAAGTATTACCTTCTCATCCTTTCCTTTAGGCGAAGGTCTCTTAAGAGTCTTCTCCTCAACTATTTCAGGTTTTTTAACGCTGAGTTTCGCTTCAGCTTGATCCTCCTATGAAGATTTTATTTTTATAATATTGTTAGTAATTATTTTAAAGAGTATTTCAACGAGTTTATTTTCGGGTAAAGTTTACGAACCGTTGGTTGTATTTCAGCTGGTGTTTTGTGTGTAAGGGAAACATCCTCCGGCTCTTGTCCAGGCTTTGCCGGAGCTTTAAGTTTGGACACGCTAACACTCTCGTCAACGTCCATAGGCTGTGTAAATATTGTATTTAAAAGTAAGTAATAGGTTTATTAATTAATACTTGTAATGTGATCTGTGGGTTGATAGTACCTCTGGTTTATCTTTGTCTTTAACGGATCGACGCCTAGTAGCTGAAGCCGAAGGCACTTCTTCTTCAGGTTTCTTGTCAGTGTCTGGTTTCTTATCGTCCTAACGGATTATATTAATGTTATATTTGAAGTGTTTATTAAAGCAAACGGGGAAAGCGTATGAGTAATTAATGTACCTTTTTCTTTTTCTCAATGGGTGTTGGTGTAATTTTCTCGTATTTCTCAAGAACTGGCCTTTCGTAATCGTCGATGAATTCTTCCTCGACAACCTTAAAATGTGGTAATATGTAAGTATGATGTGTATTTAAAAATACAGAATTTTGTATTCATAATTCCCTGTAAAATACTTATATATGTATATATATATATATATATATATATATGTGTGTGAAATATGCTTGAAGATGTGGCTTCAGTTTCATTCCTTTTTTATGCTCGGACTTAACACAATAATCTAATAGTTTTTCAACACACCTAAAATATCAATCTAGTAATAAAGAAGCGAAGCATTACACAGAACTTGCATGCGATTATTCTATGCATTTTATTACTTACTTTGTTTTTTGTATTATTAACGCCTATTAAAAATTAACTTATTACCGCAGTGCTTGTATAAAAGAAGTAAGAAGATGTGTAAATATTGAATTTTAGTGTGAAGTTATTAAAGGTACAGTATAAACGCGAGAGTTTCAAACATTATTATCCAAACTGTTAAGTGTGAGTTTTGAATAGTGTATAATTGGTCGTTACCACCTCTTTCTTTTTGAGTGATGGACGTTTTTTAGATTCTGGTTCGTCTTTTTTTTTCGTGGCTTTTGCCTTTGGTTTGTCATCTGGTTTTTTATCGTCCTCCTAAACGGTGAAACGGTTATGTATAAATAAAACTTTTAAATGTTTTAATAAAAAGTATAATTTTTTTCTTATACCTTGTCTTTCTGAACGGAACGTTTTCGTAAAGTAGGAATTTCTGGCTCCTCTTCTTTTTCCTTTGGCTTAATTTTACCTTTCATGATACCTACATCATCCTAATAAAACGACATAACATTAGACACTAATAGAATTTTTGTTACTATTTAATTTCTTATTTAACTATTTGTAATTAATACCTGTGTTTCACTAGTACGTGATTTATCTTTACGTGTTGATGGAACTTTCTCGTATTTTTCTAAATCAGGCCTTTCATAATCATCAATATAATCAGGTTCATCCTACAATAATAATTGATTAGACAGTAAATCCTAAATTTTTTAAATTATTTTGTTGAAGCATAAAGAAATCACTATTGGTAAATATTTAATTAGCAATCATTGTATACCTCATCTACTCCGTTTTGCTTTTTACTTCTATCTGTTGGAGTAGGTGTAAATTTATCGTATTTTTCGAGTTCTGGTCTTTCGTAATCATCTACGAATTCTTTGGAATCGTCAGGCTATAAAATCATAATTATTTTATTATTTATCTTGTATGAAAAATTCTGTCTTCCCGAAATATTTAATATGTTTACCTTTCTAACTGGTTTTTTGGTTTGAGCAACTTGCGGTTCCTCGAGTTTTTCTTCGACAGGTTTAGTAGGAGATTTGCCAAGTTTGACTGTAGAAAGCTCATCGACAAGTTCTTCCGGTTTAAGAACTCCTTTTTTAAGGCTTGGCCTTCTTGGTTCAGCATTATTTTCTTCAACCTACGTTTTTTATAATTTCAATATAACGTAATCAATACTTTTTTAATGTAGTTCTACTGTATTAAAACTAAACATTGTATACCTTATCTTTAGATTCAACTTTAGGTTTTTTTTCTGGTGCCGGTGTCACGATTGATGGCTCTTCTTCACTGTCTTGTTCACTTTTAACGCTTTCAGCAATAGATGCGCGTTTACCCTAAATTACATATTCATTTTTATTTTTAAATATCGACTGAATTTGAAATCTAACATTTGTATTTAATTGTAGAGTGTTATGTTACGTGTGTGTTACCTTTGGTGTGTCATCTTCTTTTGGTTTTTTAGCAAGCGGTGTCGGTGTAATCCTTTCGTATTTCTCCAAAACTGGTCGCTCGTAATCGTCGACGAACTCGAATTCGTCCTATTTCCAAATAAATTTTAGCACAGAACAAAACAACAAAACGACACAAAATATTATTTACTACATTCTTAAAACACATAAATTTACACAGATATATGGTGATTTTTGTTTACTTATCACCAAATATTAAAACATTTATTACGTAGATTCTACAATCTATAGTACCATTATAATAATTCACAACATACTTATATACATAGAAATCTTAAAGACGTAAAACTAAGTTTTTGTACAATTTCTGAGTATAAATAAACTTAGTACTTACCTCTTCTTTTTTGTTAACAACCTTCTTCTTGACTACTTTTTTCTTTTCTTCCGTCTTTTTCTTTGAAACCTCCTTCTTTTCTTCCACCGGTTCTTCTTTAGGTTTAACCGGTTTGAGTTTTGGAATCCCATCGATCTTGGTTTCTGGTTCTTGTTCAGGTTTCTTTTTTTCAAGTTTCTCCAGAAGAGCCTTCTTTTCTTCTTCCGTTTTAGTAGATTTCTTTTGAATTATTTTCTTGGCTTCTTCAATTTCAACTTCAGCCTTTTTAGTTTCCTCTATTTTGGATTCCGTTTTCTTGGCCTCAACTTTAGTTTCAGACTTTTTGGCTTCAACTTTAACATCTTCATGATTCTCTTCAAGTTTTATTTCTTGTTTTTTTCATTACTTTTTTGGCTGTAGCCTTCTTTTCTTCAATTATCTTTTTATCTTCTTCTTTCTTAGTTACTTGCTCCTAGTTAGAATGGTATAAATCAAAAACTCTCCAAATATTGTAACAAGATTAAATATTTGCAATCACTTACCTTATTTCTTTCGTCCACGTGGTTTTTTCTTCAATTACGGATTTTTCTTCCACGATGGACATTTCTTCTTCAGATTCTTCCATTACTGTAACTTCTTCATCCTCCTCTTCCTCTTTCTTCTTTTTCTAAAATGTTTTTTTAAAAAATAAATATATTTATTTAAATTTGAAAGTACTATGTAATTTATTTTATGGATAAATATACATGTCTATTAAATTCTGTAGGTTTAATGCTTCATTACAACCTCATTTGATTTGTAGTGACTAAAGTTCTTGATAACTTATGCGGAGAAATACATATGTAGGTACTTGGCGACATATTGTCAAATTCGAGGGTGGTGTCTAGTCAAACAGACAATAGTTTACATTCGCCGAAAGTTCAGATTAACTATAAGATAGAATAATTGTATTCGCATTGATGTCAATCACTCTACAACTGATTAATCATCGTTTCATATTACGTACCTTTTCTTCAACAAGTGTTAAATCTGCACTTGACTCATCTTCACCAAACTCGTTCTTGATAACCACTCTGTAGTTAGCAACATATTTTGTGGAAACTTTACGAATAATGAGCCTAGCATTAGTGCCGTCAAATGATGTAATAATTTCGGTGGAGTCTCTAATAACTGTCGAGTTTTTGTACCATGTACATCTACATGACTGGTCAGACGTTTTAAGCACAGCAACAAACTCAGCTTCCTCGTTTTCTTTCCTTGCCTGTAGTTTAGTAAAAATAATCACAATAACTATTATTTAATTTAATTTACTGCTATAAAAATAAATGAAATTAATGCTTACCAAACTCCTCAGATGCTTTATAATATACGGTTTGTCACCTTTTTCTTCCGGTATATCGGTAATTTCCACTTGTTGGGATGTCGCTTCACCTTTTTCATTCTTAGCGACAAGTTTGTATGAACCCTTATCATGTTGTGAAATATTTGCAATTTCCAATTTAACAGTAAATTCACCCTGAAATTATATTTAAATACCTAAGTTAAAAACTATAAAGAAATATCATTAAATGTTAAATGAGCTTTAACGTTTAAAACTAATTAAACCTAAGTCTTGTACAGTGATGATAGTAATATGATACTCACTTCTCTCAGAGGCTCGATAAACACGGTATGCCTCGAGTCCTCTTTCACAGCACTTGCTTCCTTGAACCAAGTGCATTGAGGTGCAAATTTACTTAACACTTTACATTCAACAATAACAGTCTTCTTCTTAACTATCTTAATGATCTTTGGTTTCTCTTTGATTACTGGAATGACTGTAAAATAATAATATATAATTAGACATTATGATTTTTAAATTGAATACGAAATTATCTGTTTACGGTAATGATACTTACTTTCAATATTGAGCGTAAGATTTGCATTGAGCTCTCCAAGTTCATTTTTAATATTGCATTTATACAATCCGGAGTCTTCAATACCAGGATCGATAAGTTCTAAAATAATTGTGTAAATGTCTTCTTTTACTTCGACCCTGGTCTTAATTTTCGACGAGTCCCTGATTTCTTTACCCTCGTGGTACCATACGATGGTTGGTCTCGGGCTAGCTTTTACTTTGCATCCCATAATAACGAGTTTACCGTTGTCTTTGGATTGGATTGTTGGTTTCTCGACAAACGTCGGACCTTCTCCTTCTGGTTCTGGTTCAGCCTCAATGTTGAGGTTCAGATTAGCATTGCTTTCTCCAAATTCATTTTTGACATGGCATCGGTAAGCACCACCATCTGCTGCCGATGGATTCGTCAAAAGCAATATCAACTCGTAAATATCCTCTTCAATTTTGGATGACTTAATTTCTATTTTACTGCTAGCTTTGATAACCGTCGTGCCTCTATACCACGTTACTTCGGCCGCCGGCTTGGCTTTGCAGACACAACGCATTGTGATCAATGAGCCATCTTCATTGGGAATGATTCGAGGTTTCTCCACAAACGATGGTGCAAAACCGTTTTCATCATCCCCACCTAAACATAATCAATATATTAAATTACAATAATTTACAAAATTCTCTAACCTAACCCCGTGCAGCTTTAAAGCTGTAAGCTATGCATGCTATTGCTACTGTATGCGTACATTATTAACAATTTTATTGTTTATTTTTAATCCTATTTTACCTTGGAAATTGAGAGCAATATTAGCATTACTCTCGCCAAACAAGTTGAAGGCGTTACATCTATAGTTTCCGCCATCTTCCCTGGTAGGACTTAATATTTCTAAAGTTAAATTAAAGTTATCTTTTCCGATAGCTTTTCTGGACATCTTCATTCTTGCTCCATCCCTTATTTCGTTATCGCCATGGAACCATGTGATGTCCGGAGCTGGATATGCTTCGAGAACGCACTCCATGATTAAAAGGTCGCCTTCTTGTCTGATTGTAGGTTTTTTAGGGAATCTTGGAGCTTTACCATCAGGAATTCTGTTTAAAAGAGAAATGTTAATAGGAGTCCAACTATTTATTTGCATCTTAGGTACTTTTTCGTTCAATTCCTTACTTAGGTTTGTCTCCACCTTCGAAGTTAAGGTTTATCTTTGATACGCCTTCACCATGTTTGTTTTTCGCTACAGCCCTATATTCTCCTCTGTCTGAATTTTCCACGCCTATGATTTCGAGCCGTGCCATGTGATATAGAGTTTGGTCCTCTTCTAACGTAATTTTATATCTACTACTTTCTTTTATCATCTTTTTTCCATGGTACCTGCATCGTTAGGTTTAATTGTTAGCATTTTTTTTTTCATTCTTCTTAATCATTAGTGCAAATGCTTTACAGTTTCTTACCATGTGATCGTTGGTTTCGGTTTGCCAACGCATCGACATTCAAATGTGATTTTAGTGCCGTCCTCCGATTGCCTGATTACTGGCCTCTCCGTAAATGTCGGTTTGATAAAGTCCTCAGGTACTGGCGCTTCGTCGCCTAATTCAATTCGTTTATTAAAAAGATTTTCTATTTTGTCATTACGCACAAAGATTTGCAGCGTTAATATATAATAAACACTTTAAGATGTTTTCTATTAACAACTTCATAAATAAGTTATATTAAATACTACTGAATCAGTTTCATATAGAGTTAATCGAGGATATAAGAAAAAATATTATATTAAAAACTATATAGAATAAATAAATATTTTTTTGGATTATTTGTGTATGTTTTTTTTTCATTCTATGTCGATTCTAACAAACAGTACGCATGACAGTTGCTTCGTTTAGTATATTTTAGAAAGTGCCTTAGCTAAGCATAGAATTTGCAACACTATTTCTAAGTACACAATATTTAGCGGGGTTTGGTTGTTAATAGAAGCTTAGTTGCAAAGTAATAATAATAAGAAGGTAATGAATGATTTATAAAATACAAGGTAACAGATATTTTAAGATACGTGCAATAAAGAAATTTAAAACATGAGATATTAGTGACATTGTGTAAAGTGAATTGTGTGTGTGATAAATAAATAATGTCGTTCATTAAATAATCGTGATAATAAATTAAGAAAACATCTTAAAATTTTTAAACACAGAACTCATTCAAGTGTAAATACTAGTTTGTAGTGTGTCGTACATATTGAAGGGAATTAGTTGATGATTATACAAGCTTTGCTGCGATATCTACGTTTGTAATGACAAAAAAATATATTTTATTATAAATACAGGATTAGGATCACACATTAAAACAGCTACGGTTAAAACTTTTACAAGCGAACTTATACGATTATAATTTTACATTATTTTATGGTGTTGACATTGATTGTTGTAAATTAATATTAAAACAAAAAAAAAACAAAAGTAAATTAAATACATCGCGCTATTTTGTTGTAATATATAATTAATTTAATATTATCAAGACTTACTGTCGAAATTTAAACTGATTGTGGCGTTGCTTTCGCCGAGTTCGTTCTTGGCCGTAACTCTGTACTTGCCAGCATCTTCCACGGTTACATTGTTGATCTCCAATGAGGCGTAGTAGGATTTGCCATCCTTACTTACAGTCAACTGTGAATTTTTTTTTTTTAATAGTGATTAATTTGTAGTCTAAAAAGTCTAAGAACTCAAATGAATCAGACGCGTGTAGAACAACTATCAATACACAATCATTTAGTTTGATTATCTAAAGATCTCCACAACGACCGGTCTTGCGCCACCCGCTCTAGCCACCACCAGGTCATTAGTCTAATTTATTAGGGGGATAATCCACTCTGCGTTTTCCGTTACGTAGTAACCATTTTCCCAGCCCATCGCCACTTTAATTCGTCAATTATTTTGGTTCTTCTGCGTATTTTTTCTTAATATATAATGATTGATATACATTTGTTCATATATATGTTAGGAATCCATTTATCAATTTTTTTGGTGTTAACTAGTAATCGTTCAATGCATCGAAAGATCTGACGCGTGTTCAAATTAGAAAGATTTGTTTTCAATGAAAGTTATAATGTTATAGTAAAGTTATTAGGTTTAAAGTTAAAGTTATATTATCTAGTATACTAAATCAATTGATTTTTATTAACTTGTAAAAAAAAAAAATCAGGATATTTTACATTTTCCACCACTACAGAACGGGTTGCATTGATTTCGAAGTCTCAAATAACTAAATTGCATTTTTATAAATTCTTATAAAGTATTTGTTATAAATACTTATTACAAATCTCACATTGGATGTCATATTTATATCTTTTTTCATAACTTTTAATATTGCTTTATTAAACCGATGTTATTCGGTAATATAAAAATAAATAATGTGGTCAGTAAAATAGAAGCATTTTTTGCTTTTTTCTTGCATTTTCAATCATCGATATTTATTTCAAGTTAAGCTTGAACCCGGGAGTCTTAATAGACTGAAAATTTCGATAGTCTTAAATTTTTTATCACTTATAAAAAACACAGAAAAGATATAGAGGACGTGAGGTCATTACTTATCACGGTCACCGTCTGGCATTCGACCTAGCCAACTCAATTCGGGTCAAGGTCATCTTTGACTACTTTTAAAATTAGGGCAACATAGGTAAACTTGAAACATTCTTGTTCCGGCTACTGGATGTTTATTTATATGAACTTCGTGTATAAGTGTTATACCTATAAAAACGATAAAACATTGAGTTAAGGTTCTGCATTATGGTACCTACTAGACATTAAATTGACGATTTCCTATGTTAAATAATTTGTTTTTTATAATTTCTAAAAATGATATCGATAATTTTTGTATCCTATGAAAGGTTATTAACATACTTTATGCACATAAAGTCGGTCAACCAGTTTTTGAATTAAATACGAACAGAATCTATTCCTTATTTTTTTTTGTTTACGAATTCTACAAACACGTTTTTAAAATCATTATCTCCTATCAGTTATTCCTTGATTATAAAAGTCCTGTGTACAACGTGGCATTTTTGTTTTACATCCGGATATACAAACTGACGACAGAAAAAAAAAACTGAATGCCATCCATATACGAGATTAGAAACGGCTAAAATAACCATAGCCATTTCGGAATGAATACGTTGTCGTTGAGAGATTAGACTCACCTTATGCCTAGATCCCGGCTTAACTTCCAGAGTGTTGTGGAACCAGGAAACACTGGGTACTGGCTCGGCTTCGATGCGGCACTCGAAAATTAGCCGCTTGCCATCATCCTCCTGTCTGATGGCCGGCTTACGCGCGAACGTTGGCGCTTTACCGTCCACTTGTCTACAAAAAAAACAATAATAATTAAATCTTTTGTAACCGATTAATGCTTTCTCGCAACTGGCTGGCCTCCTTTTTTTCGAACTAGATAACATTATTGACCGGAAGGGCCTTTACAGCTTCACTGAACTTTGGAGCGAGCGCTTAAGAGGATATCCTAGCGGCATTTAACCATACAAACGTAGTACCCTGTTTCCTCCCTGGATAATAGCATTAGGTTAAATATTTTAATACCAAATAATATATATATCTTGGGTTTTTCTACTCTTTATCATCCTGGAGTCTGGAATTTGTGCCCGATATGGCGACAGGCTTGCCCCCTGTCACATCTGGGACGGAACTAATCTCGGCGAAATGTGGGTGGTGTAGTTCGCTATTTCACCTCTGCCTAACCCTCCGTGGATAACAAGCGTGAGCTTATGTTATGTTATGTAATATATCTACCACCGCCATGCCCATACGTTTTGATTTTTTTCATAAATTACTTATTGTAGAAACTAGGAGCCTTTGAAAATTTAAATAAAATGCTCGATATTTACAGCCATTTTCAGACGTTCGTCAAACAAATTTGATGGATTGCTACTCCCAGATCCTACTGCCTGGCCAAATAGGTGAAGAAAGAAACCCGTGGGATTTTAATCAGTAAGAGTCTGTAATACATTTGTGAACCCTAAATAGTTTTAAGTGAGTTACGCGTTACTACTTTTAACATAACCTACTTCTTTTATATTGCGGTCGCCTTTAGTGTTACCACTTTAAAATTCTATTTTCCAAAATTAAGCGTTGGTAGCCCTAACGTAATTTTTTTAATTAATCTTTATTTTCAAAGAAACTTTGTTCATAAAGAGTATGCCACCCTCGTATATTCAAAACTTTACATATGGTCTATATTATCTATCAAACCACTGAAATAATGAATAAAAATAAATAAATAATCTATTTGTCGCCCTAACATAATTAAACTTTGCAAGAGTTTTTACGGAACATCATATCACTCACTTAATTTTATTGGCATTTTACGTAGAAGTTAGTTAATAGTCCACAAGTTCAAAATATTCGAACGTAAATTTTGTTAGTGGCAACACTTTTTTTAGATGTCGGCTTTAATGACTTTTATTCATTCTGTAATAAATTATAAATAGCAGTAGGTACTTACTTCTGTTTTTCCTCGTCAGCAGCTGTAATAAACAAACAAAAATTAATACAAGTTTTACTAAAATCAAACATAGTACATCAACCTGCCTACACCTTATATGCCTATAGTTGTAATTTATTTTTAAAATATTGTTCATCTATGTATGTAATTTCCTTTTTTAAATTCTGTAATGGGTTAGCGGATTGACCACAACCCCACCTGATCTAAGTGACGATGTGAGCCAAGATATATACGTTAAACCTAGAAGAACTGCTTTTAAATGATGCTAGCGATGATGAAGTGATGATGGCGCAGTGGATAGTGCGTACGGATTCCGCGTCAATGGACGCGGGTTCAAATACTCCTATACTACTCTAAATTCAGCTTTCGGTCAAGGAAAAGATCGTGAGGAAACCATAGCATGGTGGTTGGGCGTTCCGAATAATGCCCATCGGGGTAGCTACCACCCTTAAGTTTGAAAATATGTCACCAAATACCTATAGGCGTGTTCCGGCAGCATTACTTGAAATCCAGCACTTAGTGTGTTTACCAACCTGGACCACACATCATCACTTAACATCAGGTGCTATTGTGGTCAAAGCATCAATGTTTTGTCGGGCTTATATCCTATTAAAAAAATTGTTATAGAAACACACTTATAGACGCAACTTGACGGCAAATTTTCGGGATAACATTTGAAAAATTCTGAAAAGAGCGTTTTTTTTTTTTATTTATACGTTTTTCTACTAAATTTTAATTTACTCTCATAGGGATTATATTTCAAAAATTATTATCGGAAATTTACATCGCAAAGGGAGTGACTATTTCAAATTTTAAGTCAAACAATTGTACTATAGTTGTGAAGATTTAGTGATGAGCCTCTCATATGTATATTAATAAACATCATTTTTACACTTTATGTTTTGGGTAAATTTCTTTCCTAAACGCGTTAGTATTTAAACACGCAAACGTTCCAGAGTACGAGAATAGACGAAAAAGCGAACAGGTCATTTGAAATTTCGATTTAAACACTCGAATAACATACAACAGACGTAAACATTCAGAATCGCTCGGTGATAAATGAAAATAAAACACACACGTTCTGGAAATTGCAATGATCTAGTTCGCTACGATTTCAGTGGAAATGTTGTTATACGTTATTATAGCTGTCTCATTGGGAATTTATTTCGAATATTCTAGTTGATGATTCAAATTGATATAGATATTGCACAAATATATATTTTCTGGTTACAGAATAATGGCTAGGTTTGAATTATTCTAGTCTAGTGTACGTAATGCATTATGAAAAAAAAACTGTTTTCATTTTTTTTGTACACTTCATCTATAGCTAATTAGTAGTTCTAGATGCGATTTTCGTTTGTCATATTATAGTAGTCCTTGTTTTTAAATAATTTGCAGTTTTCTACGCATTCTACATGATATTATTTGGTTATTGAAATGTATTGGGTGTTTTAAGCTTCCACTTTGTTGGAGCAATGTGCATTAATAAAATAATACCAAGTAAGGCTTAAAAAACTTACATTCATAACCGTAATAAATTATATTAAAAAATGGTTATATCAATATACTAAAATTAATATCGGATTGGCTGGATGGGATAGTATTTTTTTTTTGTCTTTTCCTTAGAAAGGCATAAAATGAAACAAAAAAAAAAAAATCTAAACAATAATTATTTATAAATAATTTCAATAAATAATTATTTATTATCTTCATTTTGGTCTTTTCATGTTCAGTAAAAAAACCTTTTTTTTACACGGTATAGGCTCAGTACTTTGACCACAATTTCACCAGATGTTAAGTGACGATGTGGTCCAGGATGGTAAACACACTAAGCCTAGATGCACTGGTTCTCAAGTGATGCTGTCTGAACACACCTTTTGGAATTTGGCGACGGGTTTTCAAACTTGAGGGTGGTAGCTACCCAGACGGGCATCATTAGACAATGCCCTACCACCATGCTATGGTACCACGATATGCCACGATATATTCCTTCACCGAAAGCTCAGGCTGATTTTTAGAGGTGAATATGTTGGCTCGAACCCGCGTCTATTGACGCGGAATCCGGCCCGCATTACTATCATCGCTTCAAAAAACACAATATTATATTACAACAAAATTAATAGAAATTATTTTAACCAAATGAAAATTTTAACTAATATTAACCAATCATTTGGAATCGAGTTCACAACTATGAGTAATTAGAAGTCTAAATAAACCATTTAACTAAATTCTAATCAAATAGTGTTTACATTATTTACTTGAAATGATCTCGTGTAAATTTCAAACGGTCATTATATGTCAAAGTCGTTACCTACAGCACGTAAGTTTTGGCTCGCCAGTAGGTATCGGGCGTGGGCCAGTTCAGAGTTAGTTCGTTTTTTTTTGCTTTCTAATTTATTTCTGTGCTATGAGTAATAGCGTTATTTGTGAAGGCATTTTTATTAGCCAAGTATTGAGTTACTGAGCGTCGCTGTGACAAATGTTTGGATAGTTGACCAAATATTTCGTGGCTATTTATTGGTCGTGGTTATCGGATTCCGAAATAACTTTGAAGGCAGGCAAAATATGATATTTTTCTAGGGCCGACTTTGTGGTGTGTGGTGACCATCATACGCATGGTAATAAACTTGTCTCAGCGACTCTTTTCATATCTAGATCCCGAAAGTCTTCGGAGGCTAACTAAATAGCGGTTTTTGGATTCTTTTGATTTTACTATCAATCACAATGTCGTCATTTTCCCGGTATACTGTCTAAATTGATACACTGAGAAGTAAATCCAATATCGCTACTACTATTATTATTAAGTCTATAAAATTTATCTCTAATCCACAATAAGAAAATATATTATGATTTTTTTTTTTCAAATATTAACCCAAAAAATGTAGCGTCTAGTTATGTAATATTTAACCAACTAGATCATTATTGATTATCAATACCTGTGTTTCTAATTTACTCATTTCAAGTATCTAAACTTAACTGAATGCTCGAAATACGACCATGTAACTACGTTTGCAATATGGTTTTATTTATTACACTAACTCTCGTAAATAGCTATAAAACAAAAAATAAATAGCTTAAGAAAGAAAAATTACCGAATTATATTGTCTATGCCTATTTATAAAAAATACACACATTAAATAATCAAGAATGTATTGGTATGTTAAAGTTATGATACTAAATTCCAGAAACTTATTCCAAGTGATTCTCGAGGTCTCATATTATAAATTACTCGAACTGGGTTTTTTTTTCTAAATTAAATAATACTTCTGCTAACACATTCTACCACATTAAAAATACCATAAGGCATCAAGATATGAAACTATGAGTCGGAATAAGGATTTTAATGTTATTAATTCTTTTTTGTAAGAACGCTAAATAATAGTATTTAGTAGTATAGATGAAATAGCAACACTTACGGCTGAAGTTAAGGTTGATGGAGGCGGCCACCTCGCCCATCTTATTCTTAGCCTTAACTTTGTAGAGCCCTGCGTCGGTCTCAATCACGTCGTCCAATTCAAGCACCACCAGAAACTTATTATTGGCGATGCTTTGGATCCTGTTAATAAAAAAAATAATCATTAAAAATGTTGCAAATATTGCATTACCGAAGAAAAATGTATAGTATATCACATCAATTAGTTTGTATTTTAGACACCCGAATTTTTTTACAAGGTATAGGGTTAGCATATGATAACTTTATAATATTCTTCAATATAATATTTGCTTGACGATCTCTCACGTGAACATTTAATAGAAAATGGATTATTATTTTTAACCAATAAACTTTATCTCTTTAGGTCTTATTCGTTATTATTTAGGGTGTTTAGATTCTACGATTATTTCCCACCATTTAATCATCTCCAGCCAATTGAATTTATTAGTCTATAAAATATGTATGAACATTTCTTATTAATGTGCTTGGTCGTCGAGAAATTACTTTTTTTGACACGATTTAGACTCAATGCTTTGACCACAATCTCACGTGATGTTAATTGATGATGTGGTCCAGGATGGTACGCACACTAAGCCTAGAGGTACTGATGTATTTGGTGACAGGTTTTCTAACTTCAGGGTGGTAGCTACCCAGGCGGACATTATTATAAAATGCCCTACCGCCAAGCTATGGTTTCCTCACGATGTTTTCCTTCACCTTCATTTTTAGAGTTGGATAGGTGAGTTTGAACCCGCGTCCACTGACGCGAAATCCGACCGCACTAACAACTAAGCAATCATCGCTTTGCCCGAATCATTATATTAGATTTTTCAACCTTTTCTAATGTTCGATTGATTTATAATTGACTGCTTTGTTGGGTGGAAGGGCTTTTACAGTGACACCGACTTTTTATGGCAAACCCTACTGACATTCGAGTTAAAATTTCAATGACACCATAATGATACGAATCTCATTTTGTGCTCTATAATATTTTTACTATGATCGCCAATAAACCCTTATTAACAATAAACAACATTCTGCAAAATAACTTAGCTGTTACTTAACGTGTTACGACTTACAGCGCCTTAGCCACATTTTTGTTTTTTTTTTTTTCCGCGGAACCCTAAGGATAGCTTCGCAAGCTTCAGGTCAGCATAGCAAATTAGAAGTATCTAAATCTTGGATCTAATAATAAAAATAACGGGTCTTTGATACTGTGTTACCTAGTGACTCTCTGTTTTCAATGAATGAAATCGTAATGGAAATTTAGAATAGTGTAATAATAGCTTAGATATTAACAAGAGGTTATCAATTCAAAAACCATCACAAAGGACGGAGCAAGCTTCATTTGAATGTTTAACATATTAATATTAATAGTTATCATCAAATAACATATGTATTTGTACAATTCCTATGAAGCTTTAATAGTTTCTTAGGCCAAAAGCTTTATTCAGTTCGTAAAAATATTATACTTGAAAAAATATATGCTATATGTTTATTGTCATATATTTGTATTAATTTCTACAAGAGAACATAATATTGGAGTCATAGGATTATCATGATACTTATCTGTATATACAAATAAAAAATAATGTATGTTTGTCCTCTATACATTTCTAATTGTTAACCTGACTTTGATGAAACTGGTAAATTTTTCTACATACAAAAGTCAACAATTCTTTCCTTAGTATCACAACGCTTGCTGTATAGCTTGCCAGTGTTTTATGAAAGACAATATATCTACATCTGTCTTTAGTATCATTATAATTTGACAACCAATAAATTAATATACATAATTCTTTTGATAAATCCTTAATAAATTCATTAGTCTGATTTTAGTATATTATTCTATTAAATTATAATCAATTAATCAAGTTATAATAATGAATTAAGTCAACAAATAAATAACTATCAAGATGAATGTTAGTAAACCATCGTAAAGAAATTGGGTTGGGTATTTAGGATTGAGTGGACACAGCTGGTAATATTTTACTTCAAAATATTCGTCTTCCACGATATAGTTTTTCGTACACAGCAGTTGTTGAAACAGCTTACGTCATATACAAAATTAGGCCAAAGCAATATCCGCTTCTTCTAAATATTCCCAGTTTATTGCACATGTAAAATAATATGTACGGTGCGGTTGGAAAGAGCTCAAGAATATGCCGTAAAACTATTAAAAATTATAGAAGCAGAGATAACATTTTCTTAGCGATAAACAAAATAAAAATATGACTGTGCCCCCGGTGACTAGCTTTGAAGAGTAGATTTAATTCTTACGCGTGTCTCTATAATAGTTATGTCAATTTTTTTTTTTTCAAAGTATATCTTAATTATTTTCATTCTACAAAAAAGATTGTACTGAAATAGCGAATATCATCTTTAAATCTGACAAAATTGTTTATTTTTAGATACCAGCTGATGCTCGCTGGGCGTAAACTAAACTTTCTTATCCTTGTATATCCTCCCATTAATTTAGTGGTCAGTATTACGAAATGCGAACATACGAACTGACGCCATTTCATCCAACGGGGGTTGATTTTTGACATATTTCTCGGTCGATTTTTTCGACACCCTACAAGAGTCACCCATGGTAACGGAAGTCAGAACAGGCAAAAACACAGTCAACAGAGTCTTGCAAGTCGTATTGCTTTAAGACTAGAGATACCACTAAAGTCACAGAACAAGTATTCAGTTTTTGTTCTGCTAATTTTTAGGCCTACCTTCTCCAGTACCATTAGTCAATATGATTACAAGATTAGATTTATTAAACTGCACTGAGTGTTATGATCAATTAATAAACCTAAAATTCCTTACAGCAGCGGCCTAGAAAGTTTTCCTATACCATATAGGGATTACACTGCACATTTCCGCACACTACACACAAATAAATAGAGATACCTTGAGATTCATAGTTTATCTTAACCACCGTGGGATTACCGCGAAATAAATTCTATAGAATTTGCGTTTCAGTTAACAGCCTAAGCTATGGTCCGTACCACTTTGGTGCCCTTGCCACTCTTTCGGCAGTTCGGTGAAGATGTCAAGGCTTTTCCTATTTATAGCATTTAGATACTTAAAATCTTTGTTGATTATAAATTGCAACAATAACGATATACATATATAGGACGACATTCACCCATCCGTGGCTATTTTTCACTGGTAATTGTTTTCTGGTTATATAGACTACAATATTTATACAGATATCTAGAAACCTAAAGCAGTATGCTCAAAAGAATCATAAGAAAAAAAAAAATGTTTAGAAATTTAATTTGGGCCCAGAAAATCGAGCTTCTGAGCTTTATAAAACTATCATCGGTTTATAAAACAACCCTGTCGAGAATAGCCGGTAAGAAACAAGATCAGGGATTTTTAAAGTAATTTTTTATATGTATCAATTACACAGTTTATAGTATGGTTACATACAGTATTAGCGGAAGCACAAAGATGGGGGTCATATCTAGATAAATCCTATAATAATCTTTGGACATTAAAACCTGCTTAGCATAATGCTTGAACTTATTGTCAGGTAAATTGGTAATGTACTTAGGAACGCTATTACTTAAAAGGCTTTTATTAGACTTACTAAGCTTAAAGCATAATTTAATTTAAATTTAATTTGTGATTATTTCTGGTATTAAAAGTATGGCGGCCTTATACTATATTAAACTTTTTTAAATTTTGGTAAAATATATCACATTGTCAAAGATGTATATGTATATGTATATGTATAGGGCGGGCAAAGTTAAGACATTATATTTCTTAAAATAATCATTTAGTGATTTCCGAGTATTATTATTAAGTTATATAGTAACGCTGACTTTCGAAGTAAAGTGGTAATTTGCTCGTAGGTTCTAACTGTATTTATTCACTTTTTATGGGATAAAGTAGGATAGGATAAAATAGACGTGCAATTCACCAAATATACCGTACATGATGATTTTACTCATAACCGACTTGGCATGGTGGTAGGTTCAAACGTAATGGCATAATATAGAACAGAATGAAAATAGATATTTGCGTGATTATGAATTTAATTACCTACATTAAACTTTTAAATTTTAAATCACTTTTTATCATAATATTTTAAACCTAATGGAGTAAAAGCTTCTAGTGTATGCAATAATATATATTTAATTTTCTTTTCATTATTTTAATGAAGAGCAACTGCTTATTTTAAAATTATTTAAATATGATTTTTAATGAAGAAATACAATATAATTCATTAACGACAAGAAAATTAAGACTGCAGTTATTAAATTAAATAAATACCTATGTGAGTTTATGTATATTGTATGTAAAAAAAAATTCATTTCATATTCTAATTTCTAGTTCGGCAAAGGGTTTTTACTGTGACTGCGACCTACCATCTCGCTAATCTTACTTAAATAAAAGATATATAAATCAAATTCTACTCACTTAAACTTAGTTCTGTTATCCTCTTTGAGCAGTTCATCACTTCTGTACCAACATATTTCTGGCTTCGGTGATGCCAGAAGTTGGCATTCGAACACGAGTTTGTTCCCATCATCTTCCTGCCGAAGTTGGGGCTTCTGCGTGAAGCTCGGGGCAAAGTCGTCTGTGACCCCCATAGTGCTAGCTACTGGACATTACGGTCACCGAACAGTCTTGGCCGCTCGGTATTTCAACCTGCCGATAATATAAGAAACAAATGTTAGTATGCTGCAAATTATTTTTAATTTTAATTATGCTATTATTAAGATTAAGCGGGTTAAATTAAAAATATTTTATTTGGCTATGAATTATAGTGTATAACAAGAGCTAGGGCCTGTAAGCTCCCCCCCGGACTGTCGACCTGACGGTCGTGCTTCCTTCTGAGGCGGGCTATAAGGTGGAGGGGAAGTATTCTCCTCCATCCCTACCGGGCCATTGCACGGACGAGGCCTGGTGGGTTCGCCGCAGGGGGCGACGCGGTGCTTGCGAAAGCCACCCCGTGTCGCCCTCATCCCAAATGCGGCGGACGGCCCCGGGGGGTTTTAGTGGGTATTTCCGGGCGCTTCACGCCCGGGCGAGTCCCACACTGGCACGGAGTTCGTTCCTCCGTGCCCCCTCACCTATTGTATTGGGGGACTTCGGTCTCACTAATACAATAGGTAAGGGTAGTGCGTAAAGGGCCTGTAAGCTCTCGTCTTGCGCAGTACTGACCAGATTTTATGCGTACAGACTTTTATTTTTTCCAGAGTTTGGATAACTTTTAGAGGGGAAAAATGCAATGCCCAAGAGACGGTACAAAATGGCTTTGAAGAGTTTATTGCCTTCTATTTTAGCTGATTTTGTCAGGTCTTTAAACTGTTATAGCTTTGGCTAAACTACTTTAAAGGCATTGCACTGATTACCTTGATTAATATAAATAATCAAGATAGAAAAGAATTTACTTTAATTTATTTCGGACAAAATATAGGTAAAAACTTAATATTACGGGGAATTATAGTTTAATTAAAGTCAACTAGGAATGTCATAAATTTACTGGTACTATGGATTTAACAATGGGCATAAAATTTTTTACCTATGTAATATTTTAAACTAAAAATTATATTAAAATAGTAATATGTCAATAAAGTAATACATGTAAAATAAGCAATTCCTCTTAGCAGCATGCAATGTCTTCAAGACTGAACACAACAATCGAAATTATATTATATAAAATTAAATTATTTACATTATTTACAAGAATAATGATAATGTATGTACCTCACAAAAATTTAATTATAAAAGGATTTCAATTTTTTTAAATTATGTAAGTACTTAAAACAATTTGGAAAAACAAATATTAAGACAAAATAATTGTTATTTAAATACATACTTGCTTATTTTAAATGAATCTCATCAAAATGGTTACATATTATTAGAAACAGTTCATTTCATAAGACACTTAATTAGTAAATAACTATAAAAATGTACGCATAAATTTTAACGAAGGAAACATGGTAAATGCTGTATGCAAATGAATAAATTACATAGCATTCGTGACATACTATCTACCTAATAGACAAAATAAAATTTGAAAACATAATAATTTTCTTATTATAATAACTTTACTGTATAAATAAACAGTTTATCTATTACAGCAAATGCATAATTACGTTTTATAGGAAGTTGCCGAAGTAAATTTCAAAATAAAATATATTTTAGAAAATTGTATAGTTTTTTTTTTTGTAACCTTTTTCCTTTTTTTTTTTTAATGGTTTACCATAGTGATGATACAATAAAAAAATGGTTGTATATTCAAAAAATATAATGAAGTGTTTAATTCACATGATGTTTAATACATTTGTGTAATTATTTTCTTAAATGAATATTGTAATACCATCATTAAACCCTTGAGCATTAAACTGGCGTTTACGCCAGCTTTCCATTGTTTTCCCATTGTCTTATTTTTATGGGTACTCGACACATTAACAATGACCTTACGCAAGAGTTGCAATCCTAATCACAAAAGTGTCCAATATAAATTAATAGAATTATTCTGTTGCGATGATTTACATGATCATAATTGATATAAATATTTAAATAAAAATAAATTACAAAGAGATTTGTCGTAAATGGAGAGAAGAAAAATTATCAAACAACAACAAAGTAAACCAACTAATGTCAAATAATTTTGTCGTTTTAGGGAGTTGGTTTTTAAATCGAGTGGCGTTAAATAGAGTTTACACTGTTCGGTTAGCAGCCAAGTTATTATAGTAGTATATTTTAATAAAAAAAGACTCAGTTTATAATTTACAAAAAAAATGAAAGAAAAAAAAACACATTTAGAATACTAAACCATCAATTTGATTAGATTCATATGATTAAGATTAAAACGCAGAATATATAGTGTATATTTTTTTAAAGATTTTTTATTGGATGGTTAATACATGTGTGTATGGTGATAAATAATTAAAGAAATGTTGAAATAATTGTAAAATTAAAAAAATATATTTCTATATAATTCTAGAAATTCTAAAAATATATAATGATTTTTTTATATACGACAATTATTGCACAATTTGAAAAAAAAATAGATACACATTTAAATGTAACTAGTAAAATTAAAGGTCTCTTAATATAATTTGCGAATCTCATTCTAATAGAATTAATAGAAAAATTAATTTAAAAATAATTATCGCAATCTATCTACCTGTAAATATTATAAAATAGTTATGTTATTAATACTATAGTAATAATAGTTATTTCTTTAATTATTGCTTAAAAAATAGTTTGTTATCCGCGATAATGGATTTACAATTATTAAACCTAATTCCATTTAAAAACATACATATTCTATTAGGTAAGTATATCTAATAATACATGAGTATGCGACGTCTGTAAGTCATCAATCATTCACACTCAGCTTCGGACAGAACATAATATTTCATCGAATGCAAGGTATCATGGCTGTAAGCGCATTGCAATGATGGCCGCCGCCTAAGAGCTCTTTCGTGCATGTTGATGAGTCACACGTTTGGCGGTCAGCGCCATCTGTACTGGCAAGGTGAAGTGTAAGCGAGTGGGTGTCTAGTGTTAAAAGTTTCTTGAGTGTTAACGAAACGTCTCGATCTATTTCTGTATCGAACGAAGGACTCTGAAAGCTATCTGTATCAATTCGAAACTTTAGAATCCAAATACTTACGTTGACATTTCTTATTTCTAAATTATTATTGTTGAATATATATAACCCCTTAACATTAAATGTCAAGCTTGAGAAATTCTATTTTTATAACTGTCATAAATTTAATTGATACATCAAAGTGTACCCCAGGGATGCATACTCGGACACTTTTTTTTAATTCGATAATATTGTTTTAAATTTATGTATAATTTAAAAAAGTACATACCAATCGGCAGATATATAAAAAATCCAAAGAGAATCCACCAGAACACAATAAAGTCGGAACACAACCACAATATGAAGTCTCGTTTAATTAGACGTTCGAGAAAATTGACGAAGTTTTATTGGAAACTGGATTCGTAAGAGGAATCGGGCAGTTTTATCGCCGGCGGCGGGACGCGTCGGGTCGTTTTCGAAATCGTAACTAAACTATGTGAATTTTGGCGGTAAGCCGAGGCGGGCGGGCGGAATGCGCGTGGGCAGTTTCAGCCATCAGTTGGATAATGCGAACTCGTCATTTGGTGACGCAGTCGTGCAGAGGTGTTTTCCGCTGAAGATAGAAGCTGATCTAATTGACCTGTGAGGGTGGGAGCTAATTTTTGTTGTTGGGATAGGGTTTTTACATCACAATCTGCTCAAAGTTTATAAAATAACATATTTGTAAAATTTCCTATCACAGTATTTGTCCGCGATAAACTCGGAAATTACTCAACCAATTTCAATGAAATTTTGCACATCTCTATCAACGACCTTAATATTATTTTCTAATCGGATTGCAAATTAAATATAGTAATGAGCAATGCTGGATAGGACAGCTAGTAAAATACTATTTTATCTCAAATCCTGTAAAACCCTTAAATCTAGGAGCCAATAATATCAAAGTTTATTTTCCTTCTATATAAGTTTGTATGATTATTTGAATGCAATTTCATCTGATTAACAACGATATGATTTAAGATGGTTAAAATACGCTCAACTTAAAAGTACTCATTACCATAGGTGCTTTAGGATGGAAGAAAGCTAGATGGACATCAGAAAATTTCTTGATATAGTATCTCAGCCATCATCGCTCTAAATGTTATAGTTCAAATATAAATCCACATTACCCTACTATAGTAATGAAACGTTGTAAATGTTACAAGTTTAGTTTCTTTGCCATCGTCTATCTAAAAGAATTATTTTTAGTAAAATCAAAGTAAAATCACGTGCTATATTGTCACGACAAATTAACGATGTCGCTGAACTGTGAAGTAATAAAATTATTTCGCAGTCTCCTCACGTCGCGTCTCTACATATTTGAACAGTTTTTATTCCAAGACGTAAATCAGATCACATCGTAAATTGTTCTTCGGTATCAGTTTGATACGCTCCTTGGCAACAATACTGGAGAAGTCAGGTGACAGATAAATCTACAGGTGTATCCACTAATGGCACGTGTTTAAGGCCAAGGTTTATGATTGATCGTGTGCATTATTATCGGTTTGGCAATGATCGCAACTTCTAATTGTTTTAATTTATTGCCTCCGGTTTTGCTATACTTTGCTTAGTTGGTATTTAGGAAAATTTGTTTTGGATTACATATCTGCAGTTTTATCTTTATTGTAATTAATTTCCCTTAGAATATGTTTGAAGACATTGAACAGATGTTAATTAAAAGAGAAAATTCATTTGATACAAATTTAACATTCGTTGGTTTGACTTCAAGGACCATAGAAAAATTTGCAATCAGATATGCATCATTTTGTTAGACCATAATAGGACCATGTAGGAATTTGAACTTTGTCTATTTTATATTAGTTCATGTGTAGTACACACGTATTATATTTTTCAAATTTTATAACAGAAATTATTTTGATCTGATATGTAAAATTGTTTGGATTGAGCTCAAAAACGGCTTGACCGAATCCCCATGTTCCGGAAGTAGGTACAATAAATCCATTAATCCACGATTAAAAGTTATGTAATATACTTTTAAAACCATAAAAAAAATTAAATAAATATATACTATAATAGATGTCCGCCCGCGGCTGGACCTGCGTTTCAAATATTCTTCACTGCATTTTAGTTTTTTTATAAGGCACCTCAATAATTGTTGATTGATTTTTTTAATTTGAATTGAATAGTATCACCCCATATCTTCCTGCGAGTATCGTAAAGGGCGACTAAGGGAAACCCAAAGAATGGGCAGCAGCATCTCTGAGTACCACAAACACCTACTGCGGTCGCCGCCCCGCCTGCCAAGCGTGGCAATTATGGCAATCCTCCGTTATTGGCGGAGACCTATATCCAACAGTAGACGCCTTATGGTTGAATGGATAGATGGATGGAATTCAAGTACTTGCCCGTAAAACTGTGCAAATCGGATTTTATTCAAATTTTTAGATTTCACAATGATGTTGTGAACGAATGTTTGACCAAAAACTCAAAAAAGATACATAGACCTTATTCACCAGATATGGCTCCAGCCGACTTTTTTCTTTTTTTTTAAACTCAAATTACCACTTCGTCACACCTGTTTTCATTCGATAGAAGACATAAAGCAGAATTCACGACGAGACCTAAATACAAATCCGGAAAAAGCGTTTATAAAATGTTTTGATAATTGGATTATTGGTTGACTTACGTGTATCGTTTCTGAAGGAGTATACTTTGATGGCGGTAAAATAAATTTGCATGAATAACTAACATTATGTGTATTATTGATCTTTTCCCGGTACTTTTTTGACAGTACTATTTATTTTCCACAGCTATTCAAGTATTTCCATATTACAGTAGTCATCTAATTTGGCTGACCTGATGATGGAAGGTACAACATTTTACCGAGTAGGAGTAGACAAATATTGTTTTTGTTTTGCTTTATTTATTTAGAGAAAAATCAAAAACTAGTTTGAAAACTACAAACTGCCTAAAAGTACATACTTCAACTAAAATGTAGAAAATAAAACTTTTTAATTAAAAACAAAACCGAATTCAAACGAATATACTATAGAAATGCACTAAAAAGTAAATAAATAATTACTTTATTAATATAATATAATATAATATAATAATATAATATAATATAATATAATATAATATAATATAATATAATATAATAATATAATATAATATAATATAATATAATATAATATAATATAATATAATATAATATAATATAATATAATATAATATAATAATATAATATAATATAATATAATATAATATAATATAATATAATATAATATAATATAATATAATATAATATAATATAATCTACTTCTGCTAACTTCAATAAATTTTCATTGTTTTAATTGTTTCAATTTCATTTCAATTGTTTTAATAGAATTAGTAATTAGATCGGTGCCAGCTAGAATTAACCAATGTACCCATTTATAAATAGAAATAACTGCCTAAACCTCATTTACAATTAAATATAAGCTTAATGTGTCGATTACCCATAAAAATAAGACAAAAGGAAAACATTGGAAAGCTGGCGTAAACGCCAGGTAAGTGCGCAAGGGGTTAACTAAACATATCTTTATTAGCGACGAACATTTACACCAATTTGTTATCCGTAAGCTGGCACTCATTTCAAAATTATTAATGGTATTAAAACAAAGGATATATCGAAGTTAGCAGAAACTTACTTTTTAGTGCATTTTTATAGTGTATTCATTTTAAGTCTGTTTTTTAATTAAAAAGGATTTTCATATCATCTGTATATAAAATTAAGTCTAATGAATAATGTAAAATGAAATATGAAGTTATAATAAAAGTGAAAATATGATCAAAAAGTACTTAGATTCATGTTGACTTATAAAATATTATTACTGTCGATCGATTTATATAAAATCGTGATCAAAGTATTGCATTCACAGTTCCCCGAATAATAAAGTTTAATTGGCATAATATTATTATTACATTGTGTTTGTATGAATGAACAATTCTTTCACAGGAAATATGCTCCAAAAACTCAGTTGTTAGGCAATAAGACGTAGTGGGTATATTCACTACCCACAGAGTATTTCGACTGAAACAATATTTTATAAAAAGCACGTGATATTTTCGCGTAATGTGTTATTTTAAATTGAACTATTTTAAACGTGTTAACCTTTTTATAATGAGTTCTTTCTTCAAAATATAAAGTTAACAAATCTGTCATTTAGAATTAATCAGTGTTTTGAATATTAAAAAAAAACATTACAGTTTAATACAGAATCTGTTGAATTTTTTTTAACTTATTTGAAGATATTAAATTGTTACGGATTATAAAGACCGTTTTCAAAACTGAATACTATTTTATTCTGTAATAGATTATTCTTAATACTAATAAAAATAACTAATGAGAGGAATCTAAAATTAGTGTCATGTAAACACGTAATTTTTATTAGCCAATATAAGCCAACTGACTGACAGACAGACGGGCGTTGCTTTTAAGGAAAATTATAATTCGTTTATAGACGTCAGTCTGTCCTACGCTACCGAATAATTAATACAATGTGTCCGTATTATTTGTGACACAACTAATGATCGAATAGCAAGAGTTGTCAATTGTTTGGCAAACGAAATGTTATAATCACAGTGTTATTAATAGATCAACGATGAGTCACTATTTGCTTTTGCCCGTCGATGTCCTTCCGATTTGGCTGCATTTGTGTTATTGCATCACTCTGCTGACATTATACGGTTACAGGCGTGTTTTTGTCAATCGAAATGATGTTAGTAATACAAATAGCATAGTAAAAAGTAAAACTTTAAAATAAACAACATGCAGATTAATGTCTTATAGGAACGAGTTATATTTTAATTTTTGGAATACACAAATGAAATATTTACATAACTAACTATTTCCGCGGCTCTGCTGGCGTATAATGTTTTTTACTTCAATAATTATTATGAACTAGAAGTGCCAGCACTAGAAGTGCCAGCGGCTCTGTTCGCTTGGATACCGAAATTTGCATCCTATATTCTTTTTGTTACCAAATTAATCGGATTCAGTTTAGTAGTTTTTGCGTAATTGACGAAGAACTTAAAATGCTGACAGGCAAATTTTTTTCAATTATCGAAATGTATTATTATTCTGTAGTCGATTATGAAGCCCCGCATCGTATTTTTTCTTGAATATCTTCAATGTACATATTTCGTCTCCGTTACCCTTTTGTTATAAGTATAGATCCAGATAAAATTGTTTTTATTTAATTAAATTTTATTTTCATAATAAGTTGGCCATCAGAGCTTTAAACAGATTCATATACATAGTGTTGTTTAATGATTCTCGACGAGCCAACTAACGGACAGACAGACGTTGCCTTTTAAATAATGTTGGGATAAGGTTTTATATAAAGAACAGAAGTTTTTTTTCTGTTATTCAAATTACTTTTATTATATAGTCATAGATACTATGTAAAGTAACAAAGTATATATTGATACCTAACCGGGTAATTTATATACGATTTAAAAATTGAATTATGTAATGTAATAGGTTCGGTGGTTCTGGAGTTATACTCATATATATTTATACCATATGAACAGAAAGCATATAACAATTTATAGGTATAAATAAATATATGGATATAAAATATGAGGAATTGCAAACGATCTCTGAATTAAATTTATGGTTTGTTTTGGATAATTAAAGCAATTTTTGGCCCGAAATCAAGATACTTTATCCGTTTCTGGTTAAAATTGCGTATATTTTTAACGGAAAAAGAAGTCTAAATAAAGTTAAGCTTAAAATATTTTTATCGATATAAACATCCGTTTAGTGTCCAATTAAATTTATGCTAAACGATATATATTAAAAAAAAAATTTGGCTAAGTGCCTTCATTGCTAACAAAATTAAGTCATGCTGATTCAAGTATAACAATGAAAAATAAATAATGGCGAGAATCATACGGAATAAGTAAGATATTTTCTTAAGGCACTATGTTAAGTAAGAGCTTAGAAACTAATGGATTCAAATTCAACTAAAGTTCTAATTTTAGTACAAGACACAGGCTAGACTGTGCTAAAAATGAATATTTCAAAACTGAAACTGTTATGTGGGAATCATTACTTAAAGCTAGGTGAGATAGTGGTCAAAGCGCTGAGTCTGACGAAAATAAAAAATATCATCTAGTAAATTATTAACCACATGAAAAAGGTACAAAAGAAACTAATAACAGAACTCAAGTTGATGAAGTAAAGAATCAAGAAATACATATCGGATTCAAGTTACTATGGATGAGCAAGAATCTGGTAATTTAGTTAGTGCATGGTATAATAATGCTGTAAGTGGAGGTAGGAATCATTAAGACACTAAAAGCCTAAAAAGACTGACTCTCAAGTAATGATGCTAAACCACACATATTGGATTAGATAGGACAGGATTCGATTCCACATAGATAGAAGTGTACTATATACTACAACTGAGTTATTCACAATCGCATCTTTCATGCAAAAATGCGTAGAAATTCGTAAATGTTCAATTTAGTTATAAACCTTGCATAAAAAACTTATGTGAAATAAAAACTGTTTCAGGATTTTCTTATAATCTGGTACGTACACGAAAATATTCCCTTTTAAAAATACCCAATTACAATTGGAATGACAGACAAGTTTAAGTTCGTAGCTGTCATCCAATTAGTGTGTGTCCATTTATAATTAGGACAGGTATTTATGTGGGTGGGTTTTTTATTTTCCTTGTTTTGTTTTCATTGTAAGACTTGAGCTTTATTTTATTTTTTTAAATAAGAGCGAATACAAATGTTAATAGAAATTTGCAATATTGTGCTTAATTTAAATGATCATTTGGTTTAAAATCTAATATTTGAACAAATTTGACTTTGAGTATAATTATCGTTGTTTATTTATAGAGTATAATAAGTGTGGTTCATAATCAAAAGATGTCCACTGCTGCACATAGGTCTCCCCCAAACATCTCCACAACGACCCACTTGAGTCACCTACATCCAGCGGATTCTCGCGGCCTTCACCGGGTCGTCGGTTCACCTTGTGGAGGGCCTACCTATGCTACATCTTGCGGTGTGTGGTAGCAATTCGAGAACCCGTTGGCCCCATCGAGTATCGGTTCTGCGAACAATGTGCCCAGCCCACTACGACTTAAGTTTAGCAAGTCTTCGGCCAATGTCGGTTACTTTGGTTTTTCTGCGGATCTCCTTATTCCTGATTTGATCACGCAGTGAAACTCCAAGCATAGCCCTCTCCATTCCTCTTTGGGCATATTTGAGCTTTGTTATTAGACCCATTGTGAGCGACCATGTCTCAGTGCCATATGTAATTACTGGCAACACACAGTAGTCGCTAAGTTTCGTCTTGAGATACTACGAATTTTGTACGAAAAATTTTTGCGTAGTATCCCGAACGCGACCCAACCGAGTTGGATTCAACGATTAACTTCTTTCTCAAAGTTGGATCTACCTTACTGGACGGTTGATTTTTTATACTAATAATACATAATAAAAACTTTATGAAAAGACTTGCAGAAGATAAAAACATAAAAATAGACACTTGTAATGGAGTGATACGGGATTACGCGAACATTTGTCGGATCAAATTGAGAGTATTTGTTTTTCAAAGAAAGTTTTAATTCTATTCTATGTTGATCCAGGATTATATATTGTGCACTGAAACATTTCCACGATTTATAAGTTAAACTTAATCAAAGTACTACTATTATACGCTGAGAATATTTAACTGACTGATGAAACTTACTTTCAAAAAGATTCCTGTCAAAAAAATATCTTTTCGTAGCATTGCAACGTTGTCGTTCATTATATATACTAGATATCTATGCTAGTATATACAGAGGTTAAATTGTTTAGTTTTAATTATGGACAAACTCAAAAACGCCTTCTTTCACGTGCAGAAAGCTACATTACTAGTGAGTAACACAGGTTATTATTATTTTTCGCAAAGGGTCTTTGTAGGCTAGAACAGTCATGTATCACTGCAACCTAGTTAGATCTATTCTGATTACAAAAACTCACTGTCTACTAGACCTTACTACCTGGATATACTATAGGATCTATATGGCAAAGAGCGTCTGTACCTCTTTCGGGAGTAACGCGTGCTTATCCAGAATTCGGTTTTCTATTGGTGGTATGGTGTTTCATCTGTATATGAACAGAACCTGCACTCTCTTGTGTTCTGAACACCAATGTTGAGCATATGTTTGCTCAGACTGAGTGAATGCTCTGATGAGCTCTTTGTAATGAACTTGTAATTTGTTCCAGATATCTATAGCTTTATAGGTGTATTGGTCCCTTATGGTCAATGGCACTACTTTTTGGAATACCACAAAACGATTCAGTCCTAATTTGTGTTCTTGCTCTTACAAGTTCATCCGGGAACGACTTTTTTAGTGATTATACACACATAGGTTTTTATTTAGTATAACCAACTGGAAAAAAATATCCGTTCAAACGAAACGCATAACAATGATATCATCTATTTTTATTTATAAATTAGTCAATAAGTAATGTTATATTTTAATCAATGAGTCGAGGAATTTAAGAGTTAGATTGTTAGGATATTGAACATGCACTGAAAATAGATGCTAACGTTGTAACAATGCGTTACGCCCACGGCTGGCCTATAGCGATATTACGTGGGTTACATGCATAGGATATAAATGGACATATCATCACGCGTGGCCTTCTCGACGTAAACAAACTATAAACAACTAATATATTATACTCATTTATTTAAAGTGATTTATATCCGTTTATAACCGTGTGGAGTGCGTATTATGTATTACGAGGGCAAGATGAAAGGAAACACATATATTTGTTTGACCGGTATAATGAACGACTATAAAGAAAGAATGACAAATGCGTAATGAATGTGTCGCAGCTACAAAGTTCTTATAATTATTAGCAATTAATAATAATAATCAATCATGGACGACCATCGATGCGCCGGAGTTGACATACGATTGGTCGTCGCATGCAGCCATGTTAAAAGGGGCGTACCACAAGTTCTTTGTTCTTTAATGAGCCTTATCTTTCAAGGAGCGTTTAAGCTATCCTTGTTACTGAGGATAGTAGACCCACCAGTAACGCGACTTAGTGGATCCGCTACACCACTCCCCCGCCGAGACCGTTACTACGGGCGAAATCTTACGCGACGGCCACTTCTCAGTGTCATTTCACTCGGGTGATCTTGGATCATCTTGGTTTGCTGGACATTCTCAGAAACGTCTCGGGAAACAAAGGCTGGTTTCAGGCGATCGATCGAAATACGCTGTTGTTTTCCCTGAATGTCTATGTCGAAGGTCTTCTGGTCACGATGTAACACCTTGTAAGGACCCAAGTATGGTGCTTGCAATGATCTTCGTTCAGGACCTTGGCGAACAAAAACATGGGTGGTAGTAGCAAGGTCTTTCGGTATGTAGAATGTCCTACTTGAATTACCGTGCCAAGATGTTGGTTGCGGTGTCAGCTTGCTAATGTGTGTACGCAGTCGGCTCATGATGTCGGTTAAGTCAACCGGTGCTTTCGTGCTCGGAGTGATGAACTGTCCAGGCAAACGGAGTGGCTCACCGTAGACAAGTTCAGCGGTAGATGCGTCAAGATCTTCCTTCCACGCGCTGCGGATTCCGAGGAGAACCCAAGGTAGGATCTCGACCCAATTGGATGACGCGTGACAGGTGATTGCAGACTTTAGCTGGCGATGTAATCTCTCGACAAGACCGTTTGCTGCGGGATGGTATGCTGTGGTTGTATGGTGAGTTGCACCAACCAGTGTAGCCAGATCTTTGAAAGTGCATGACACAAATTGACGGCCGCGGTCAGTGGTAATGTGCTCTGGACAACCGAAGCGTGCGATCCATCCGGAAACTAAGGCAGTGGTGCAACTTTCGGCTGTTATGTCCTGGAGTGGGTATACCTCAGGCCAACGTGTAAAGCGGTCGACGATCGTGAGGCAGTACTTATATCCAGAACAAAGAGGTAATGGCCCAATCAAGTCGATGTGGATATGACGAAAGCGAGCAGATGGTGGCTCGAAAACTGTCAACGGTGCTGAGGTGTGTCTAGTTATCTTACAACGTTGACATTGCTGACACTCTTTGACCCACTGTCGACAATCTTTCCGGATACCTGGCCAAACGTATCTCTGGGTGATCAATTTGACAGTTGCTTTTCCTCCAGGATGACTTATGTTGTGGAGTGTATCGAACAACTGTTTGCGGAATGACGGAGTGATGTATGGACGTGGACTGTTGGTGGATACGTCACAGTAAACCGGCACTCCTGACTCTGCTGCACTCACTTTCTCCAGCTTTAAGGCAGAACCGTTCTCTAGCAAGTCATGCAGTTCCTCATCTGTATCTTGCGCTTTTGCTAGTTCGTGGTATTCGAACGGTGCAGCGAGAGAATTGATGCGCGACAGGGTGTCTGCGACGATGTTGTCTTTCCCTGCTATGTACCTTATGTCAGTGGTAAACTGACTAATGAAGTCGAGGTACCGAAACTGGCGAGGGGAACAATTCTCTCGGCGTGAAGCGAAAGCGAATGTTAGTGGCTTGTGGTCCGTTACGATCGTGAAAGGTCGTGCTTCCACCATGTATCTGAAGTGTCGAATTGCTTCGTATATGGCCAACAATTCACGATCATAGGGGCTGTATTTTTGCTGTGATGGGCTCAGCTTCCTTGAGAAGAACGCCAAAGGCTGCCACTCGTTTTCCTTGCGTTGTTGCAACACAGCTCCTATCGCCGAATCTGAGGCATCCGTCTGAATAGACAATTCTGCTTGCGAGTCTGGATGCATTAAAAGTGTGGCATCAGACAAACTTCGCTTACATGCTTCGAAAGCCTCCAAAAGTTCTGGTGTCATCTGGACTGGTTGAGAACCTTTGGTTTTTGGTCCGGCAAGGAGTTTGTTCAAAGGAGCTTGTAAGGCAGCTGCTTTGGGGATAAAGCGACGATAAAAATTTATCATTCCCAAGAATCGTCTGAGCTCCTTAATAGTCTTCGGTACTGGGAAGTCGCTAATGGCTTGCACCTTAGTGTGAAGTGGCTGAATTCCTTTAGCTGATACGGTGTAACCCAAAAAATCTACCTCAGACTGACCAAAGGTACACTTGCTGGTGTTTATGAGGACACCGTATTGTGCGAGTCTCTCGAACAACTGCTTGAGGTGCTGCTGATGCTGACTGCTGTCAAGACTGGACACCAGGATATCGTCTAAATAATTATAGCAGAAGTCCATACCCCGGAGAACCTCATCCATGAAACGCTGGAAGGTTTGAGCGGCGTTGCGAAGTCCAAACGTCATGAATGGGAATTCAAACAAGCCAAACGGTGTTGTGATCGCGGTCTTGGGTATGTCTTCTGCAAAGATCGGTATTTGGTTATAGGCCTTGACTAAATCCACGGTGGAGTAGATGGTGGTACCTGACAGTTGGTGAGCAATGTCTTGGATGTGCTTGACAGGGTACCTATCCGGGATTGTGAGTGCGTTCAAGGATCTATAATCCCCACAGGGACGCCAACCGTCGTTCTTCTTACGCACCAGATGCAGCGGTGAAGACCATGCGCTTTCAGATCTGCGTGCTGTGCCACTCAGCAGCATCTCCTCAAACTCTTGCTTCGCTATTTTGAGGCGCTCAGGGTCTAAACGACGAGGTCGGCTGGATACCGGTGGACCTGGTGTGGTGCGGATGTGATGCACTGTATTGTGTTTGGCTGTACTTGTTGTACCAGCAGGGCGAGTGACATCAGGGTACTCTCGCAGAAGACGGTGGTAAATTGTGTCATCCATAGCGGTGCGTACCGATGAAATAGCATCTGCCGAATCGTGAGATGGTGCAGAAACGGTCATTGCGGTAACTCCATCTATCAGACGTTGATTGCGGCAGTCGACAGCTAAGTTGTAGTAACTTAAGAAGTCGACTCCGATAATAGGCTTTGAGACGTCGGCGATGATGAAACGCCAAGTAAATGCTCGTCGAAGTCCAAGGTCCAGTGTTAGTGGAAGGTAGCCATACGTCGAGATGATAGTACCATTTGCAGCGAACAACTCGTACTTCGTCTTGGTTCTGGGCTCCCGAACAGCGGATCGCGGAAAGACGCACAGGTCTGAACCCGTATCTACAAGATATTGCACCTTCGTTTTGCGGTCCGTGATGAACAGGCGGCTAGAAATTGCTAGGCAGTCGTTTACCGCCACTAGTGGCTGCCCTGACAGTTTAACGACGGCTTGTTGTAGCTACAGGGTTTGGTGCATTTCTGTGCCTGCTTCCCAAATCGGTAATGGTACCAGCAGTAAGGATGATCTCTAGGCCTGGAACGCGAACGGGATCGATGCCTGGGTGACTGTCTTTCTGATCTTCCGGAGTATGAATATGAACGTCGGTGAAGTTCCATACTCATGGCTTCCAGCTTCTGGGTAAGATCTGAAACCTTCTGTGTCAGCACATCAATCGCAGTACTAGTTGGTCCAGTAGTAGTAGCTAAAGATGTACTAGCTACTTGTTCATACACTGGCACTGTTACTTGCATCGTTACTGGCACTAAATCGTGGATGCGATCTGCGAGTTCGGCTAAATCTTCAAGACTCAGGTTGCTTTGTGAAGCTATAATCGTTTGAAGATTAGCTGGTAGTCTACTCGACCATATCGTGCGGATGAAGTCAGTCGGTATATTCGCTCCAGCAAGGTGTTGGAGATGGCGAAGAAACTGTGACGGTTTCCTATCACCTATCTCTTCGTGCATCACCAGTTGCTGAATCTTCCTCTCTTGGGATGCTGAGAGCCGTCTAATCAACTCGGTTTTTTTTTATTTTATCGTACTTTCCGAGGGTAGGTGGAGAAATAATAATATCTCTTACCTCGGCTGTTATATGTGGTTCCAGCTGCTGAAGCACATAGTAGAACTTGGTGCTGTCCGCTGTTATGTTAGACAACACAAACTGACCTTCGATTTGGGCAAACCACAGTTCTGGATCGTCAGCGTTGAATGACGGTGCCTTCACACCAACACGGCAGGCTTCCTGAGATGTTGCGGTATTTCCTTCCATCCTTCTCGAACGTCGGTGGTCACCAGTGTGGAGTGCGTATTATGTATTACGAGGGCAAGATGAAAGGAAATACGATATTTTTGTTGAACGGTATAATGAACGACTATAAAGAAAGAATGACAAATGCGTAATGAATGTGTCGCAGCTACAAAGTTCTTATAATTATTAGCAATTAATAATAATAATCAATCATGGACGACCATCGATGCGCCGGAGTTGACATACGATTGGTCGTCGCATGCAGCCATGTTAAAAGGGGCGTACCACAAGTTCTTTGTTCTTTAATGAGCCTTATCTTTCAAGGAGCGTTTAAGCTATCCTTGTTACTGAGGATAGTAGACCCACCAGTAACGCGACTTAGTGGATCCGCTACAACCGTTTTTTTCTTTGTCAACCGAATTTAGTCAATTTTAAATGGGTATAAATTAGTTAAAGATAAGACAAGCAAGATAAATATTTTCATTGTGAATGATGCAAATGTTACATTGAGCCTCTACAGCTGCGCAGAAATATTGCTTGCAAGTGAGGAAATTTTTAACCTAATCTCGTCCTCACTCTTCCATAATATACCCCACGCGCTAAATTTCAGAACAACAGTTTTACAGGAACTTCTATCACGACACGAGCCAAACATTTCGAATCATCCTACCCTTGCCCTGGTGTGAATCTATAGAACAGTTTCCCGTACGCTTTGTTCGTCCCTTTCTATAATTTGTGATAGATAGCCGATATCTCCACGGTTGCCACTGTCTTTGGATTGTATCGTGCTTACCATCAGCCACAGTGCTGTTACTTTGCTGTGCCATGATAAAACAAAATAGAACAAGTTAAAAAACTTATTTGAATCTCCTGATCATTAATTTAAAAAAATATATCTTTTCCGTAGATTAAGATAATGTAAAACCAAATGGTGTAACTTATTTTCGTTTTACTGAAACGTTTGTGAAATAAGATAAATTCGTTCCGATGTTGATTCACGAGACGAAGTCATCTGAATGTGATCTGTTTAACATTTCAAATCATCTGTCTGTCGTCGGAATATGCCAAAACGTAAAAGCATTGTTTCGGTTTTGACATATGAGAACCGCTTCTCTGGACAACACGTTTGACAAATGAAAGTCGTTGGGTCGAATCCGCTTTACCCGAAGTTATTTGTCATTCATTCCGTCACATGCGGACCACCGATTCATCTCTAAAATACCAGAAAAGTCGTTGACTTGTATCTCTAGAGAAGTTAGCTTTCCTGGATATTATCCGATAGAAAAAAAAAGACTTGGCAGTCACAGGACGCTCGGTGGTTATGAAACATCAAAGGTTATGATTGAATTTTAATTAATGAAAACAAATAGACAAACAAATAAAGAAATATGAAGTAAAATGAATTAAAAAATGTTTATATATGTCAGAAGTAAAACCACTTTTGTAATCATTGGTATAAATCTCTAAAACAAATTACTAGCAAAGGAGAGCCTCACAGTATGAAAGTATGGGAAAGAACAATTGAGCAACGCCTGAAAGCAAAGAGTAAAATTTCGCGAAATCAGTTTGGTTTTATGCCTGGTCGAGGGACAATAGATGCAATTTTTGTCGTTCACCAATTATGCGAAAAAATATAGAGAGATGCACAAAATTCTGCAAATGGTGTTCTTTGATCTCGACAAGGTGTACGATCGAGCGCCTCTTGAAGTTTTGTGGTGGGCCCTTAAGAAGAAAGGATTGCCTGGAAAGTACTTCCAGTTGATTCAGGCCATGTACTGCAGATGCATTACTCATGTTTGGTCCGCAGTTGGTGTGACAGATATTTTGGTTTGGCTGTTGGCCTGCACCAGGGGTCGGCTCTTAGAGCGTATCTCTTCCGGTTATTTATGGACGCCCTTACGTCGGATATACAGGAAGAGGCACCTTGGTGTATGTTTGAAAAAGAATACATACTGCGCCGACCCCAAATAACAAATTGGGATAAAGACGATGATGATTGATGATGATGGAGAGATATAAGGGACAGAAAAAGACCTAAAAAAATATATATGCCCATTTTCTAAAATGTCAAGAACGAAGCACAAAAGGAGAAAATTCTATCTGATTATTATTTTTGTCTCCTTTTCTCTCACTACATACTCAATATGAAGTGTGTAAATAAGCAGTGAATACAAGCAGTAAACGTGTTAAGTAAACATAATACTATAAAGGAACACATATAGAGAAGCGATGAAGCGAGTCGACTCGAGAGGGAAGACGTAGAGGGAGCTTGCGAGCATTAGAGAATGCCGTTTGCCGTTACGGTTTTACTGCCAAGACTAGCCAAAAGATGTTTCTAATTTCCCACTACCATATAAAATGATTTGTAAAAAACGCCTGATCTTATTTTATATTTATGAAACAGAAAGCAGCGTCATATTACTTAAACATTTATGTTAAATTCTGTTTTGCCTTCTAGTAAAATCCAATTTGAAATTTGCATTCCGTATAACTTTATCGTTCTAGATATATAAATACAAGTTTAAATGAGGTGTTTCCGAATAATTGCAACTGTTAATTTTAAACGATGCTTTGGCACAAACGCAAGGATAAGTGCCGGTAAAAATAACAGTATAGTAAGTGTATGTAATAATTTATTTGCGTTAAACAAAAGACATTCTTTTTATGCAAGCTCGGCAAAATGGCTGTACTTTATTTGATATTAAATAAGGTAACATTTTTAAGAACGATGACGACTTCTGATTGATAGGATTCATGCTAGACTACATCTTCCACGGTTAATACCTATAGGAATATTCTTTTGCTGACCTCGAACGTGTTGCTATGATGGTTTTTCACAAGTGTATAATTGTCTCTTACAATTGACCTACTATTTCACTTTTATGGTGAGACAGTATTCTATGGAGAATTTAAAGAATGCTTTAAAATTTTTACACATAGAAGAAACTAATTACTATAAATGATGGCAGCTTATTTGGACCAATAAGAAATGTTATTTGGACTGATAATAAATGTAGTGCCCATGGGCAACTAAAAGGAAACTAAGGATAGTAACCAGAGGATCAGGCAGATCGGGCAGCAGTATCCTCTGTGTACCACAAACACCTACTGCGATTGCCATCCCGCCTGCCAAGCGTGCCGATTCTGGCAATCCCCACCTTATTGGGGGAAACCTATGTCTAACAGTGGACGCCTTATGGTTGAATGGAATGTATGAAAAAAATGTAAATAATTAAGGATATGTTATTCCACTCTTGAATAAATTTACAGAATGACACACCAAATGTTTGATTTCTAAATGAAACCACAAACGCCCTGAACAACAGTAAACGCAGTTTTACCATGAAACTGTTGGTTTTATGTTAGGTTTATTAACTGCCGAAATTAACGGTATCGGTTCTTTACGAGGGCCACGTGGTGCCGTAAAATTTTAGTATTTTCTACCGTTTGGTGTTATAAAACTATATTGAATTGCGTTTATCGCGTCAGCGGAAGCTTTAGACTATTCAAATGTCTATACAAATGGACTAAGAGATATATAGAATTACTTGTTTAACCCATTGAGCACTTACCTGGTGTTTACGCCAGATTTCCATTGTTTTCCTATTGTCTTTCTATTATCTTATTTTTATGGGTACTCGACACATTAAAATAGTTTGTATCTAATAGATTATTTAAAGATATATTTCAATTGTTTGTCAACGTAGAATGTTTGTGCGTTGAAAAAAATATTTTTTTTTTACAGGGAACAGGCTCTCTGCTTTAACCACAATCTCACCTTATGTTAAGTGACGATGTGGTGCAGGATGGTAAACAAACACACTAAGCCTAGAGGTACTGGTTTTCAAATGACGCTGCCGGAACACACTTATTGGTATTTAGCGACAGGTTTTCAAACTTGAGGATGGTAGCTACCCAGGTGGGCATTATTAGAAAATACCCTACCACCATGGTTGGGTACCACTGTGGTTTCCTCACGATGTTTTCCTTCACCGAAACCTCAGGCCGACTTTAAAGTCGGATAGGAAGGATCAAACCCGCGTCGGTAGACGCGGAATCCGGCAGCACTACCCACTGCGCCATCATCGCTTCAAAATGACAAATACTGACTTTAACAGCCTTAAACGTAGAATTATGTAAAACAAATGTGAATACACGAATTAAATAGAATATAAGAAAGATTCAAAAGAAGTTTTACAAGAGAGAGATTTTATCTTATCTTACTTTTTGGAAGTAAATACATACGAGTATATCGTAAAAATATGAAAATCAAATTATCTAAATTCGGGATAGCTTTTAACAAGACTCCTGTAACTATTTATCAAAAGAAATTGTTTTATGACAGCATTTACAATTTCTCACAATTAATGTTAATGTGTTTATTAAATTTATTCTTCACGTTCGTTCTAAGTCCTATTGAAAGCATTGAACATAGCTACTACGGTGGGGTTTCAATTTATTTGTTTAATCGTCGTCACTTATGGCACTCAGACGTGGTCCTTTACAATGGGCCTAATAAGAAAGATCAAAGTTACCCAAAGGGAGTTCCTCTCTTCCTATGTTCGGAGTTGCTTTGAAATGAGAAAATCCGCAGAAGAACCAAAGTTGCCCGAAGTATTGCTAAACTTAAGAGGCAGTGGGCTGGGCACATTGCTCGTAGAACCAATGCCTGATGAGGCCAACGGGTTCTCGAATGGCTGCCGCGCACTGCAAGACGCAAGACTGCAAGACGTACACCAACGGTACGTACGCCCCCAACAAGGTGGAGCGATGACCTGGTGAAGGGCGCGAGAGTCCGCTGGATGCGGATGGCGCAAGACCAGTCGTCGTGGAGATTTTTGAGTAGACCTATGTCTAGCAGTGGATGTCTTTCGGTTGGATGGATGGAAGAATAGTCGTAACGCCTGTATTTTAAATAAGAATTAACAGCGTGCATTTAAAACAGACTTGGATATCGTGAGATGTCATTCGACACTCCCGATGTCTCGAAATATTTTTAATTCAAACTGCAATTTTTCATTAAAACCTTTCATAACTTTCAGATTTCATAACTCGTGATGCTTTGGCGTGCTTCCATCTAGACGAAGACAACGATACGGTTCCGCTTGAGTAAGAAAGAGACAGGTAATAATCTCGGTGAAAAATATTTATGTTAAGGCCTTCTGTCGGTGTGATTTTAGCTATGAATAGTGCGGTCGGTTCACCGTTTGGTTATTTCTGTCCTCCCGTTTGAAGGTTACAGCCAGTTCCAGTATTTGTAAGATATTCTGCAGTATCTGTCATTATTATTAATGATTAATATTTAAAATGATTAAAATACTTAACAGATGGTTAATGTATCCTGCCTGAAATGTGAAAGCTATCACCATTAATGAACTTAAAGTGTTAACACTTTAGATCAAATTGTTATTTAAGTTTACGTAAAGATTCTGGTTAAACTCTTGTAGTACTTAATGAAAATCATTTCCTTTCATTTTTCATTAATCAGTATGAGTAAAATGATTATTTATTACTATTAGTTTTCGTTCTTCGGAAGTCGAAATAAATAATAATAATTATTGAAATCAGAGAAGAAAACTTTTCCAAAATTGCTAACCTGGCTAAGCTGTTGTTCAACAGCTACTAAACAGAACAAAAAAAAAACCTGCTTAATTAACAGAGGTTAAAAAATGTTTTGTATTGATTTATTTTTGTCTATACTTGTAATTTTAATCTTATCATGAAAATGCTATTAGATTAGTGTTATCTATACTCGTATAAAACAAACTGTCCTGGCAAACTTCGTACTGGCTCTGAAATAATTATTGTTGTATTTTATAGCTAAATTCAATTAAAAATTATGTTCTTAGTCGCGAGGAAACTTCTCGAGTCTGAGACGAATGAACGAAAAAGTTCATTAAAATCAGACACTCCGTTCTTGAGATATCATCCAAAAAAGCCGTTTCAAATAAACATGATAATTTTGTTTATAATGTTTTTGTAGTGGATTTTTAAATAGTAATTCTGGGTCGGGAAAAATCCAGGAAATCAAAAAAAACAGCTAACAGTCTTCTATAGTACATTAAAAACAAAAAAAAAGATGATTAATTAAACCATGGTTGTATCTAAGGAGACTTCGTAATATACAAACACATTTTTAAAAATTAACACATGTTATAATTAGGAAAGCAGACAGACAGATGTATTATTCTATTAAGAAGAAATGTTTAAAAAATAGTTAATTGCAATGTCTGCATTTAAAAAATGAGTTTGGGGTTACAACCAACAATATTTCCTCTGCACAGAAAGCGATGGCTTAGTAACACCAAATTTTCGATGCCGACGAAATAGCATCGCCTAGTTACCAATAAATAAAGTATAATTTCCCAAACCTGCGTGATGCTGATCACGTACGTTAATTTTCTTGGAACATATGATATTGTAAACAGCTAATCTCGTATTTGTTAGGAAAATGTGAGTCATTAATAAGCTATGTTCGAATAGACGTGAACGTTTGTTTGTTACAAAGTAAGAAAATTGTCTCTGCGAAATTCTTTTTTATTCTTATCGAACACAAGAATTAAATGACCATTTCATTTAATTCAATAATCAGTGCAACTCTTGATTATCTATTTGATGGAACATATAAAGATAAGTCCCAGCCTTGAGGTCTTAGAAAACACGACTCCTATTAGCCAATGAGATTAGAACACAGTAATATAAAATAAGATAACTTGTTAAAATTTGTTATTTGTTTTCCCTTTTCTTACTTCTCATTATTATTTGTTGAGAATGGAATCAATAAAAATATGTATTTTGTAATAAAAAGTAGCTTATATCAATTTGAAAAATCTCATATGAAATCGTTTTTTTTGTATTTCTATCTACATCATATTATATTATTATGATTTCATCAATATCGTGTCCGACTAAGCTAAAAGATTATCTGTTTTTAAAATATAAGATAAAACTACATTTTTTAAAACTCTTTAATATAAATTTGACTTGGCAACAAATTTTTAATAATATGATGCTTTCTAAGTGTTGACACGTTTCAAATGTAGATTTTATTTAGTTATCTTAATAAAAATTTGGCATCGTGCCTTTATTTTATGAAACCGCATAGATAAGTAATGGCTAATTTGTTAGACAAGGGCCAGTGGTCTTAAAATTAAAGAGAACTCATTGATGGGTTGATAACGAAACTAGTTGCTTTGCCAAAATTAAAAGGCCGCGACCGTGGTCTACTGGTACCAAGGTTGATTTCTATCATAATTACGATGTCTCTACTTCTAAACATAAACCTACGTGTCCTTCATCTTTGAGAGTCCAATTTCTTCCAGTCAATTTACGCAAAAATATTATTTAATTTGTAAACGACTTTCACATTAATCTGCATCTAATGCGGTATTAGCAAATCAATAACATCAGAGGTGACCAATTTAACATAAATAGTTGGTACTATAGTAGTTATATTTATAAGCAGAATGGAAATAGCAGCACCGGGTGTTAACTAGATGAAAGTTATTGTTATTCTTACATTGACTATATTTATTTCACGCACGTAATCATTTACAATAATAGATCAGTTATCACATTTGGCACGAACAAAGCCGGCAAGGCAACATTGTCCGAAATTGGCAGATTAGTCACCAAAACTAATGAACTAGTGAGTGAAGTTGAAATATTTATTGTCGACGGCCTCTGACTTTGCAAGTTAATTACGTTTTCAATTTAAATCGCAGAACGAAAGGTTTGATATCGTCCAAGAAATATGTTACTAATTATCGTCTCAAAGAGCTTTTATTAAAAGTAATAAAGTTTAAAAGTTGTTTGATAATAATTTACGTATAAGGCAGAATCTGTTATTTATTGAGTTAAATAGTGTTAAGTGATGACGTGGGTCAGGATTATAAACGCTCTAAGCTAAGAGGCAGTGGGTTCTCAGTTTCACTTTCAAACACAATGCTGCTGAAATGCACCTTTGGGCGGTTGGGGACAGGTTTTAAAACTGGAAGGTGGTAGCCACCATTTACCTTGTACCACCAAATTAAAATTTTAGAACGAACAAATAGTGAACGAACAAATAGTGAACGAACAAACAAATGATGATGCTAAAGTCGGATATCATATTATTAAACAAAGAGATTGAACTTCCAGTGAAAGAAAATATCGTGATAAAACAATAGACAGTAGACAGCCTGGCTAATTGAAACCTGTAAAATTCTGACGTCAAGTATCGCCTAATAATTTATTTCAAAAGCATCACTGACTATGGTCTTTCTTTATATATTAGAATAGAATGCCACTTAATATTAGGTGATATTATTAAACGCTATTCTATACAGGATGAAAAAGATAAAGTTTTGAATAAACTTTGAATTTTTCTGTCACAAATCGACTTACTAAAGTTGATCTCTGTCGCATTCTACTTCACTAGACGTAGGTTTCTTATCATCTCATCAACTTATCATCATTTTCTAACAATGACTAACTTTGTTTGAACATGTGTCGCCAAGCACCTGTAAGGTTGTGGCATCACCACTTGAGAACCAGTATCTTTAGGCTTAGTGTATTTACCATCCTGAACCATTTCGTCACTTAACATCAGGCGAGATTGTGGTCTAATCACTGAGCCTAGCAGTAAATAACTTTTAAAACTACCGTTCCGTTCCGTAAGTACACCGTAGTACCGTAGCCGTAGTAAATAAACTACCGTTCGGACCAGAAAAGTGCAGGACGCAACATTTTGTAAAGAAGTCGCCATATCTTCATGGCTTACGCAAACTAAATCTTAAGAGGTGCATCAAAACGAAGTACTACAGAATTATGACTCTCCAATCCTAGAGAAAACTTCTGGATGGCAAACCTCTATCTCTTACAATAGACTCAGAATAGTACAGATTCCTTCTGGATCCAATTTGTGAACGCGGGCAAAATTGCAAGCATAAACTAATGACTTGTGTAATTTTTATGTTAGATATACCAATACCACTTCAATTACACTTGGGACTAGCTGTTCCAGTGGCTCCGCTTGCGCGAATTATAGAATGATGTCAGCGGTTTTTTTTTGTAATAACTTTTATATAACATAACGATAAGATTAAAAAAAAATTAACAAGATAATGATCATTAAGAGAAGTTTTTTTTAATTTTCAGATATCTCTTTTTACATACTCGTGGATACTGTTAATGTAACAAAATTTAAATAGTAAAACTCCATCAGATAATAAATTACTATTCTCACACCAACCTATTACTACTGTGAGTCTTATTAATATTAATAACAAAATCGGTTTTACTTAAAAATTAGTATTAACTAACAATTGTTTGTTTTCAAGATGATTGACTTATTTCTAAGCGGCCTGTATATAAATTGCTTCAATTATAATCAAGTCTAAAAAACTGCACCGTTGAGTGACAGTAAAGGCTGGGTACTTTTAGAAAACGAAAAGATACTTGTCAGAAAAAGGATGATATAAGCCCTCGTAATGGATTTTTAAAAACTTGACTGTATTAAAGACTATAAAAAAAATATTTTATATATAACCGTATGCATAATATATTTATAATTGATTGTTTTTAATTATAAAACTCTTTTATCTCCAAACTCTTTAATAAAGAAATATGGGATGTAAAAAGTACAATTTGAGTTTAAGACAAATTTAAACAACATGTAAAAATAAGTTTCTTTAGAGAATTCACCTTTGATCTATGAAGTGTATTTATTTGTTTAATCAATAAACGTCAAGTAAGTTATCATAGTAGTAACTTAATATTAGTGATATTTGATCTAAATATTTGAATAACTGGAAAAGATCCAATATAGAGAATTTTGTTGTACAAGGAATAAGCTTCATGATAAACTGTCTTACATTTAGTATCCCTTAAAAGTTTAAACTGAAAAAGTTTATTAATTAAATAAATTAAAATTAATTAAAAATATAAAATCTCAATCTTTCAAGAATGATTATGGATGTATTTGGACCAGCGAGCATAGTTTCATAGGTAAGAAAGGAAAATAATGTAGAAAAAGTCTAAACATATGTTTAAAGTAAGTCAAATTAACTAAGTATTGAATTTATCATGAATATTCGTTTTTGTAAAACTAATATTTACGAAACAATTTTTTACATATAAATCGAAGTCCTCATTCAAAATTTCTCTTTTTTCACAATTCTAATAAATCGACTTAAAATAAAACAGTCTACATTCATGTCGTGGGATGTCCAACACTCAATTCGTTCCAATATACTGACAGTTTGACGTGCAGACTGATGTGTGGCACCTTTCTAATAAAATGTACAGTAAATTATATTTACATTTTAATAAATGTATCAAATTTTAATTTAACAATCTGACATTTTGATAAAATAAACACAAATGAAAATTTTCAAAAAAAACGTTTAAAAATTATACGATGGTTTATTTTTAAAATCTTCGTCAATCGAAATTAATTACAAATTATCACCTGCATCATAAAGATCTCATTACATTTCTTTTAAGAATCAGACATTAGATATAGCAAGGAAGACTGATCAAAGAATATAGCATAGTTTTGAAACTACTTTCATCATTGCTTAAGAGATTAATTTGAAAAACTATATATATATATAACTAATTTGCCACAGTCTTGTTAGACTGTTGCTGTTGCGTCGCAGTGTCTTAGATAGTAGTTCCTAATTACTTAACAAGTATTATCTTCGGTTTATCTTGAAGGTCCGTTGCATGTACATAACGTGCTATATAGTCAATAGTTATTAGCAGTTTTTACATAACCCAAGTAGGTTATTCTGTAGCTCAATTTTGCTAACTTTTTTATCAGACAATTGAAGTTAACATTCGGCTTTTGGTAAATTACCTTAATTACTTAAGTGTCAGAGAATTCTATGGTTCTATTAATAATAACTGATCTACACTATGAAACCTTCCAATTCAAACCTTTCACTTGTAATTTATTTTTATACTAGCTGTGTGCCCGCGGCTGCGCCTGCGTTACATAATTCTTCACTGCGATTTAATTTTTTACACGGAACCATATTTTTTTTGTAATAAGATAAAATAAAAATATTTCTAATAACTTGAAGCACTTGCCCGTAATTTTTTTACACGGAACTCTAATTATTTTCCAAAATTAAAAGTACCCTATGTAACTTCAGCTATCTACTAAAAAAAGTCCCGTCATAATTCGTCCAGCCGTTCTGGAGATTAAACGGAACAAACAGACAGACAGACGTACAAAAATGTAAAAAAAAATTTGGTATAGGTATCTGATATATATTCATATCTACTTCGTAAAAAAATAATAATTTTGACATTACAAACAGACACTTCAAATTTATTTTTTTGGTATAAATTGGCCGTGTGGTGCCGGCCAAGAATAGTACCTCCCCATATCTTCCCGCGGGTGTCGTAAAAGGCAACTAAGGGATAAAAACCAGAGAATGGGCAGCAGCATCCTCTGAGTATCACAAACACCTACTGCGATCGCCAACCCGCCTGCTAAGCGTGGCGATTATGGCAATGGCCCCTCATTGGGGAGACCTATGTCCAACAGTGGATGTCTTATGGTTGAATGTATGGATGGAGTATAGATTGGTATCAACAGATTACCAATGCGGATAAATTAACTAGTTTAGTTTTATTTAGTTTAGACAATTTCGACAGAGACGTAACTTCAAGTATAAAAAAAAGTAAAACAAGTTTATAAAGTTACGTATAAACTCAGTTTTACTCTTAAAATGTAAAGACTCTAATGGGGGAATCTCAAAATTTTTGAGTTGAATATTTATTTAAAAAAAACTGGAATTTTAAACTACCATTAAAAGCTATACTACTATATAACTTCAAAATAGTTACAAAACCATTTAAAAAAATAGCTATCTTAAGATTTCTGTAGAATTTCCTTTACCGTTGTGTTATGTTATTTCCTTAGATTTTTAGTGATTTCTAGTAAATTCTAAATCTGCATTGAAGAGGAATAACGATAAATTTGAAAAAAGCTTTTAATCTATATTAATAGCATTAATAGTTTGAAGCGATGATGGGGCAGTAGGTAGTGTGGCCGGATTCCGCGTTAATCGACCCGGGTTCGAACCCACCTATGCAACTCTAAAATTGGTCTGAGCTTTCGGTCAAGAAAAACATCATGAGGAAACCATAGCAAGGTGGTATGACATTTTCTAATAATCCGTGCATAGGTAGGTAGCACCAAGTTTGAAAACCTGCCGCCAAATAGGTGTTTTCCAGGAACATCACTTGAGAATCAGTACCGAGTATGTACCGGCTTAGTATGTATACCATCCTAGACCACATCGTCAAAGCACTCAGACTATAATACATTAAAAAAACACTTTGTGAATAAACCACAATAGCATGGTGATAGGATATTTTCTAATAATGCTCGTCTGGGTAGCTACCACCCTCAAGTTTGGAAACCTACGTCAAATACTAGTAGGTGTGTTCTGGCAGCATCACTTGAGAAATCTAGGCTTAGTGTGTTTACCATCCCTGACTACATCGTCACTTAACATCAGGTGAGATTGTGGTCAAAGCACTGAGCCTATATCGCATAAAAAAAAATTGTTTCGCTGTGTTCGTAAGTAATGTTTTGCTAGTTTTTGTTTATTAATTACATAGTATTACAATTTCTCTACTTATATTGTAAGAAATTCTGTTATAATTATTGTATAAAAACGACTTTATTTACATGAAATGTATACTGATGCAGCACTGGACATTTTTATATAATTGAAAGAGATATGTCATTTGTTATTTCCATCGAGCAACCACATTTACAATTCCATACCATCCTCGTACTATTTGCTGTAAGTAATTTTCCTTTACTCGTTTCCGTTAAAACATACTTAATCTATACTAAAAAAAAGTAAAATTGTAGTGTTTACCTGTAATGCCAAAATAACAATCTTTTACTAAATCTTTTACAAAAATACATGAATGTACATATGTACGATAGCTATACCAAAAATACTATTCATTACATTTTTGTCTTTCTGTTTGTTCCGGGTAATCTCCGGAACGGCTGAACCGATTTAGACGTGATTTCTTTGATTGTTAGATAACTAAAGTTACTCCGCGTAACTTAGGGTACTTTTGTTTTCGAAAATAATTAGGGTTCCGCTTAAAAAAATTAAAACTTATGAAGTTTTGAATAAAATCCGATTCAACGCACAGTTTCGCAATGTTATGAGAAATAGTTTTACTTTATCTTACTACTAAAAAGGAAGAAAATAATTAGGGTTCCGCATAAAAAACGTATAACGCAGTGAAGAAAATATGTAACACGGGCGCAGCCACGGGCACACAGCTAGTTCCACATAAAATAATATAGTTTATGTTTTACTGCATAGTCGATATTGTTCCTTACTTCAGTGCAATGAAGCTAAAATTCAGATGACAGTGTTTTCAGAAACATTTCAATGCTAGTGTGAATGTATGTATTTATATGATTTCGTATTTATAGACTCTTGAACTGAAACCGAGTTAAATACGCAATGTTTATATTACCTACAGCTCAAATCAATTTTATGATATTAATTACCCACATAACTGGCAGTGGCACAATATTTTTATTTTATTTAAATTTAATCGAATTTAAGGATTACGATTTTAATAAGGAAAAATATTGCATTTATTTCTTGCCGATAATTTCATTAGGTTATTGTTTTTTTTTTAAAATTATTATATAAATACATCATATATACAAAATCTCGTATGTAAATTTATATAATATGTTTAAATGTTATTTTCCTTTAATAATATTAATTTAATTAATATAAAGATATTTTAGTGCATTTTTAGTGTTAAAATTTTAGCAGGTTTTTTTATATTAGCAGTACCTTCGATTTATGTATTTTTATTTACAAACATTTATTGGTTTTTTTTTTATTGAACAAAGCTGTCATGCAAAGCGGTTTACCCGTCCCACGTGAAAACTGAAATAGATTCATCATCATGGGAAATCATCGCGCGTCTGCCGCCGACCGCTTCGCTAGGAAAATAGCCGGCGCCCGTACAGAAATAGTATCCGCGACGGGCGGACTCTCCATGCATACAAAAGCGGTCACCGATGGCAGCACAACGCCTTATCAAATTTCCCTGCCCACACGCAAGCACCCACGCACGGCATGCGTTAGTGTGTTAGCAGCGTTTTGTTACGTGTTACTTCACTTATCCACAGGCGAAGACGACACTTAGAAGCACTGAGCGCCGCACGAAGCGTAATAAGCACTATAGGCACTTACACAAATGTTACACTGCTCACTTATGTTTTGTGGGATTAGTGCGTGGACGCGTGGACCGGTCGCGCTCGTTACCCGTTCGCCTGCCACCACACAACTGGTAGCAGCGCAGCCTACTGCCCGCCCGAATCGCTAAAAATATACATCATTTGTACACAACACTTATACCTAGGTCTTACTATAAAACTATATAAATAGTGAGTTTCGATGTAACTTCGACACTCAAAAGATGTCGAGCTTTTGAACTAAGCACTCCAAACGATTTTTACCATGAATTGTAGCACAGTTACCTAGAATGATATCACCATAAATACTTGTAAAATATATTATTATATAAAATCGTAACAATTAATAAGAAGTTATGAAAATTTAAAAAAGAGAATTGAGTATTAGAATAATTTCACTCAGCTTGAGCAGCGTACAGACGATTGTTACTTTAATATAAAATATTCATGAAACCTTAAATTATTAAGCGTTCTAGAAAAATTGTAATTCATTTTAATCATCAGAATACTGAGAATGTGAGATTAATACAATACGGATAAAACATTATATTAAATGTATAAATTTTATATCACACAAGAAATTCCCTGATAATAGTGTTAGTGGGATTTGTTGACATGCGAGGCAATACTAGACAACTTACAGAATGTGACACTTTGTGATTACTTTCGTTCACTTTGGGTTCAAAGGCAAGGTTTTTATTTTTCCTTAACCTACTTGCTACTTAAGCCATGATCGTTAACTATCCTACAAATTACAAATATACCTATCAACGATTATACCAAACAGTATATTTTAACCTGTGGATCGAATTGCGTGAAGTTACATCATGACCAGAATAAGGCACTAAATCATTTCAAAAGCTCTGAAGGTATTTTAAGAAATACTAGCAATGTAACTTGTGACTTGTTAAATTCCTAAACAGTTTTATGAAGAATATGGTTCCAGAGAATGTAGTGGAGTGGTAGGGCTAATGAGTCCAACTAGATCGCAACCACCGTATACATGTGAAAAGCACAAAATAGTGATACGCTAAGGCGCCTCCTTGCCGCGTGTCCGGAATAAGCTAGTGTACAACCATACCTACCTATATGCTTTAACCATGATAGATGTAAGTTGATATTATAATATCGATAGATTCTGGTCTCAATTATCGGTAGCTAGGATAAAAAAATACTTTCTTTACATCATATAGGCTCAGTGCTTTAACCAAAATCTCACCTGACGTTAAGTGACGATGTGACCAAAAATGATAAACACTCTAAACCTAGAGGTACTGGTTCTGAAGTGATGCTGCCGGTACACACCTATTGTTATTTGGTGACAGGTTTTTAAACTTGAGAGTGGTGGCCAACCAGGCAGCCAATATTAAAAAATACCCTACCACCATACTATTCCTCACGTTTTCCTCACGATCTTTTCTTTCATTTCAAACCCGCGCACATTGACACGGAATCTGACCGCACTACCAACTGCGCTATCATCGCCTTAAACTAACTTTAATAAATTTAACTTATAAACCATGACAGACAACTTTTAAACTAACCTTTATGTGAACATTGAAAAATGATACAGACAGACTGATAATAACTGCTTTAAACGATGCTGAAGTAGCGGAAGAATGATCGGAATCTGCATCGATTCGATGTACATTTGATTATTAAAATAAGGAACGCGATGAAATTTAACAATGAGAGATAATTATTTTCATAAACCTACTTGTTTGGCTAACTGTTAAAATCTATTAATGAAAACCTGAAATCGTCAAAATCAAAAAATAAAAACAACTTTATTCAATTTTGGCCCGAAAAGGCGCTTATGAACATCAAAATACTACCACCGGGTCAAAAAAGACTCAGTCTAGAAAAGCCGGCAGGAAATTCGATCATTGTTTATATAAAAACTATACACAATATTGTTATAACCAATTTTATCGGAAGCACAGAGAGGGGTGTAAATTCCAGACATCGTTATCGTTCACGTAATGATCCACCCTGTAACATTATTTTTAAATTAAGAGTTAATTCTAAAAATCAAAATCAAATATTCTTTATTCAATTTAGCTCTTAAGAAGGCTCTGAAGAATTATGAACGTCAAAATTAACCGGTTCGGAAATTAGCCTATTCGAGAAGAGCTGGCAAGAAACTCGATCTTGACATAGTGCTTGAATTTATCGTCAGGTAAATCGGCAGTGTTCTTTCAGTAGTCACACTTGAGAGCCAACTTCTCGATCCTTATCAATTGAGTCTATGTTCAAACATTAATTAAGAAAGTATACAATTACAAGATTGTTACAAATTAAAAGGTATGCCAGCACAATGTTAAATCGGTAATAAAATAATATTTTATAAGGAACTTTTCCTGAGGAAGCGATTACTTCAATTTCTTAGGTATTCTACAGCAATACATGCTGTGATCCTTTCGTGTCTAAAGTATTGTCATGTTTTATTTATCAAAACCAATTAAACGATTTTACACACTATTAGATTTCTAGTCTACATCTTAAAAAAAGTGTGTATGTACTTATGTACGCACGTGAAAAGTTATACTTCTTTGAAGTAATAATAGAAAAACTAAAACGTTGACAGCTAACTTCAGGGTGTCGTTTTTTCGTGACAGTTGCGCGCGGGCATCGTAAAAAATTACTCTCATCATTTTTCTCTAAGGCGCTAAGTTCAAAAATTATATACATTTCTGGAACATATTTAAAACCAGACCACTAAGAAAGTTTAGTCTAGAACTAGTCAAGAACCGACTGACAATCAATTATCCTATTCTAACCCCTCGATGGTAGTATTACTAGAATCACTGTGGAAACTTCATATCAGTTATTTGAAGCAAACAAAATAGTCCCTAGCAACGTCAATCTTAGCTGAGTGATGTCACATGATTTCGACTTTTCATCATGAAGGTCAACCTACCTGGGAATACTTCAAAACGAAATTATTATATATTACGAGCTGGAGAGTGACAACGCATATAAATAAAATAGAACAGCTGCCACACTTTACCGCTGGAAGAGTGATAAGTTCCCTTTAATTTACCCAGAATTAGTATGTGAGAGTAGAGATGAATGGCGGTAGGGTATTTTCTAATAATGCTTGTCTGCGTAGCTACCACCTTCAAGTTTAAAAACCTGTCGCAAAATACTACTAGATATGTCCCGGCAGCATCTTGAGGACTAGTGCCTCTAAGCTTACCAATCTCAAAACCACATCGTCACATAACATCAGGTGAGATTGTAGTCAAAGCACTGAGCCTATACCGTGTATAAAAATATTTGTTAATTTTCTAATTCGTGTCTATTTGTTCGGAGGATTTTCTATGTATAATTTCAAGCCTATGCTTGTATTAGTTATAGATAAATAAAAGTCCCGATACTTCTATAGTACGGACTAACCCTCTTTGACCGAAAAGGCCCATACTTCACCGAACTTTAGGGTTAACGGTTTTTTATATACATAGTAGCTCGGCAAAGTAACGGCATTGTGCCTGATGGTAAGCACAATGCAATACTGAAAGAGTGGTTACTGGCGAGAGATCGGTTATTCATCGTCAGTCGTCCGTGAGTCTCTACCGGAGGAGGACACGGAGTCTGCGCAGGAGCAAAGTTTGTTGTCTGTTTCTGTAGTAACTATTTGATACATGTATTATAATAAAATAAAATAACCTTTTTATGGTAGAATAATTCTTTATTTATCGTATAATATCGACGTTGACGAAGTACAGCATGTAAAAGAAGAGGGCTCTCGCAAGCTACTGTTGGATTTTTATGATAGATCTTTGAATTGGAGGCTTACCTGGCATAAGAATAGCTAACTGAGTGTGTACATTAAAAAATACAATAGCATTCATCCATCCTTTCAACCGAAAGATGTCTATTAATGAACATAGGTGTCCCCCAAAGATCTCCACGACGACCGGTCTTGCGCCACTCGCAATCAGTGGATTCCCCCTACCTTCTCCAGTTGGTCAGTCTACCTTGTAGGGGACCATCTCACGCTATGTCTTCCGATGCGTGGTAGCCATTCAAGAACCTATTGGCCCCATCGGGCATCGTTTCTGCGAGCAATGTGTCCAGCCCACTGCAATTTAAGTTTATCAATTCTTCAGTTAATGTCGGTTACCATGGTTCTTATTCGGATCTATTCATTCCAGATTCGATCACGCATTTAAACTACAAGCATAGCCCTCTCCATAGCGTAATATTAATGTACGATTACTAATATGGGTTTCAATGGAAGGAGGGATGTGAGGGATGATATGAAAGCAAAAGGAGTGAAGAAGAAATACTGTGCCGAACCCAAGTAACTAGAAATTGGGAGCAGGGTAATTATGATCATACCGCGTTTCAATCTCGTAATCCATTTAAACTAAATGAAAGCAATGGATCACTCTGTTTTGTGGCACGAGTAAGAATTTATGCGGGTAATTTATTAGCGCTCACAATAAAAAGTCATCGGCCGGTTTCCTGCAACGGATTTAGAAACGGCACGTACAGCTTCTGAAATGATTGCGCAACGGAACTATTTGTCTCGTTTACATGATTTTTTCGTATTACAGGGACGTGAAATTTTGTAAAAAAGAGGCTACAAGAAATAATCTTGCATAAAAAATACGATATCATGTAAATACTTTATGAGAATTGTATTACAAAAAAACCTTTTATCAACCACACGTAAATTATTAAGACTGTGGCCACGGCTATTGCGAACCAACCGAAATGTCTAGAATAAAAGGTAATTAAGTTAAGACCGTATAAATTTCATTTAAAAAACATTTTTACAAAACGTTGTAGTAGTAAACTAACAGATAATTTGCTTTTAACTGTTTGCGGTTACAGTAAAAGTTTAAAAACTATTGCATTCTGTTCAATCTTAACTTACTTTCTACCATATCTAAGCATATGATTTATGTGGCCGATCTTAGCGAAGAAAGTATTAAATGTTATGCAGGTTTGAAGTAGTCAGATTACTTTAAAAATATCGTATATAATTTATTTCCAAAAGTAGTAATATTCAAATTATACTGCTTTTATCCTCTCTACGATATACTCGTAAGTACTGCCTTCTTACTCTTTATGACTTATGATATTATTATTGACTGAGAATAATCGTGGTCTCTACTGTTTTCGTTAGTTAGATCCTTGAAATTTCAAAGTAAAATAAGTCGTGAGCAAAGTGCCGATCTCTTCGTGTGTGTGTTTTATTATCAATATGAAAAGTAATTTATGTTATGATTTTAACAATAAATATTCCTTTTATGGTTTGATAAATTATATAATTAATAGACATTTTAAATTTTAATTGTAGGTAAATCTTCGTAACATATTATGTTCTCTCAATTCCAATCTCACTTTTAATATTTATATTGCTACTAGTTGTGTGGTTGTTATAAAGAACCCTATTTTGTTACTAAGATAAAAATATGTCTCATAAACTATAGAGCACTTGCCCGAAAACTGTGCATTGAATCGGATTTTATTCAATTTTTTTTATGAGATTTTTTTTTACACGTAACCCTAATTATTTATGAAAATTAAAAGTACCCTAAGTTCAGGACCAGATCAGTGGAACTCAGGGAAATTGAGAAATTATACCCTCGAATATCATAGATACTCTGACACGTGTTCATGTATTCGTTTCCAAAGAAATCAAGTAGCCTTCACAGCTATAACTACAAGTACATACTTACACTACAAAAGTAAAAAAAGAAGCTTTTTAAATTAAAAACAAAACCAACTTCAAAATAATAAACTACAAAAATACATTAAAAAGTCAATGAATAATTACTTTATTAATCTGTTTCGATAATTTTATAGTCGGTGCCAACCAGAGTTAACCCATGTACTCATTTAAAAATATAAATAACTGCCTAAACTTTATCACAATTACATATAAGCTAAATAAAGGACTAGAGTGATTTTAAATAACAATTAATCAAAAACTGAATATAAATAGCGACGTATTTTGACACCACTTTGTTATCTGTAAGTTGGCACCGATTTCAAAATGAACAAAGCAGATTAATAAAGTGATTATTTATTGACTTTTTAGTGCATTTTTATAATTTATTCCTTTGAAGTCGGTTTTTGTTTTTAATTTTTTTTTTTTTTTGTTAGAAGATATACATATTAATAAATTACAGAAACTGCGAGAAATGCTGTAAAATTTACTTAACGGCTGTAAAAATCACTAATTCATGTCCGCGGCTTCGCCTCGTTGACAGACAGACGTAATTAATTAAAACATGTTGTTGTCTAATGAAAATCAGTCGTGGAGTGTCGAAACTATACAAACATTCATATTGGGATGCAGAGGGATGACAGAGAAGGGACAGAGAACTGCCCTCTTTACTAACGTCCATTAATTATTATCACTGTATAAAAACACATGTGAGACTCTTCAAACCTTGCTTATCAACGAGACCTTAATGGACGGTTAACTATAAATAATAACGACATATGCAAAGTGATTCAGAGCAACGATTTGGACGTAACTGTACATCAATTATATTCTTGGTTTTACTCCAAAAATTTCAGTGGGTATGAAGTTATTATTGTTATTGGGCAAAATTCTCGTTTTGATCTAAACAGCACTCAACCCACTTCTGTATTTGAATACCAAACATGAGGTTAAGTTCTCTAAGATACCAAACTAAATATGCAATAAACTACCTTTATAAATATAATTATACATCTAAATTATTCTATTATTATAATTTATTACGGTTATTAATATAAGTTTTTTAGACCCAACTTTTCTTAATACATATTATAATCTCCAGTGTTCCAACAAAATGGCGGCCCTTTAAATGGCTGAATTTCGGTCGAGTTTTTTCACGCTCCATGTTATAGATTACTAATATAGTTAATAGTCTTCACTTGTACACAATAACACAAACTAAATCATGCAAAACGCCACCAGAATTTCTTAATATAGAGGATTCAAGCACTGCAAGTTTGTGAAACAATAATCTTTATGAATAAAAATTTTAAACGAAAAAAAAACTTTTTCCCTCACAATTTTTTTAACAACACTAAAGGATATCAATAGTTATTGAACAAGGAAATAAAAAAGAAAAATCAACTGAGATAAAGGTTCTGAATTTTGCTTATATACAAATTAGTTTGAAATTTCATTGGCCTGTTCTGAGTTGCATGAACAAAAAACCTTGAAATCCAGTGTACCGAACGAATGATGTTTTCATAAATATTTTCTAGGACGTCCACTTCACATAGATGACAGATATGTTATTGACAGACATGATTTACTGTTTGCCTATAGGAATATGTGATATATTGCGGTGTAGGATAAGGTTTGAAAATGAAAGGAAACAGGCGAATACCAAGTTATGATTTCGTCTATTTTGCATTCGGTATAATCAGTTTGAGCTGCAACTGCTGCTTGTCCCTTTCGAGTTTCATAACTCTTTAATTGTGGCGCGACGCGATAGCAATAGATTTCTGAAATATCTATGGAAGAGTTAGACACTTAAATATATCAAATTCCATTGTAATATATTTATTTCTCATTTATGTGTTATGATTTACTGGCTGAGAAAATAATGAATAATCTAAAGTAATATGTAAAGTCAACTTCAACAATCTTATTGACATTTGGCTATCCTAAATTTATCAATCATCAGATACTTCCTTCATTGCAACCTTATTATTGCTACATACCTATTCCGACCATGTATCCTCTTAATATATGTATGGTTTGGATACCACGATGAAGGACGCGTGTTTAAATATTATTCCACAATGAGCATGAGCTTTCGGTAAAAAAAACATCGTGAAAATATCATAGCTTGGTTGTAGGGCTTTATCTAATGCCTATCTGGCTATCTACCACCCTAAATTTTGAAAATGTATCACCAAGTATTTATAGGTGTTTTTCGGCACCATTAATTTGTGTTTAGTGAGCAAGTGCTTCTAAGTTTAGTTTGTTTATCACGCTGCTGGAACACACAGGTTGGTACTTGGCGACAGTTTTTCTAAACTTGAGGCTAATAGTTACTCAAGCGGACACTATTAGAAAATGCCCTACCACCAAGATATGGTTTCCTCGAGATGTTTTCCTTCACAGAAAGCTCTGGATGATTTTTAGAGTTAGTTTGGTTTGAACCCGCGTCCATTGCCACGAAATTCGACTGCACTACAAACTAAGCCATCACCGCTTCATTAATGCGATTGATGTAAGGGTGAGGAGGTGGCTTTTACAATATCATAATAATAAAAATAAATTAGAATAAAAAAAAAACTTAGATCTTGAAACTATAATTGTAACATTGGATTTGAAGTGCGGGTACATTTTTTACAATAAAATTAATTATTTTCTTGATAACTCCAATAAACTTTATTTTGTAAATTATTGGAAATTTTTCCAATTTTAATAAACCAGTGAACTTTATAGAATCTCTTCATAGACTCAAAACTAAAAATTATTTTACTACTTTTAAATTTGTCTAATTATGAAAGGGTGTTCTTTAGTTTAATGATTTATTTTAGAAAATAAATCGTTGTTAAGCAACCTTGGTACGAACCGCGAGGGATAAAACTTTATAACATCCACGATGTATTTTAAAATTCCCTCTGACCTGAATCCGAAGTGGGTCACGACACTCTCGCGTTATTATTACTATACGAAACGGGATCGCGACGCAGGTATCGTCTCCTCCGATAATATATTATACACTTTTTTGAACTGCAGTCATTTTACCGGGCAAGTATAAAAAAATATTGACATTATTGAAATTATTGATGATTGATATAATAGACGAATTTTGTGGACAGATTTTAAATTACACAAGTCAGTAGTATAAAGTTATGAGGGCAGCCATTACTAGTCATGTAAATAAAATAACATGCACAGGTTGGTTATAAAAAAAAACAAGTAAAAACTCGATAATTCTTCTTGGTTATCATTAAAAATAATAGAGTACTGACAATAGAAATCACTGTCACAACACATTACAACGCTTATAAAAACATAAAAATATACAAAAAAGAAATATGAAGAAGAACAAATAGAGACATTTTCAAAAATAAACCCCATGAAATATGTGAAACGAGACACGCAGTAATATGATAAGCGTCAGAGGTCTGTTAACTGTAATGTTGAAAAGCGCTTTCATAGTCGCGTTCTTCAGTATACCCAACCCTGTGGTTGCTTTCACCGGCTTCAAGAACTGGTCGAGGAAGGCGCTCTACACTAAAATCGACCTGTGCACCCAATCTTGCTACAGCCAGATCATTCCCGGACTCTACTTGAGCAATGCGAGAGCGGCTGCCGATAAAAATGTCCTTAGACGACTTAAAATCACCCACATCCTTACCGTGGAAGCGCATCGCCTTCCGAAATCGACATTTTACGATTCCAACCTTAGCAACCTGTATATTAGAGCCTACGACACTCCTGATACTAATCTTCTACCGTATTTTCCAATGGCCAATGCGTTCATTGACGAAGGAATCCAGAAAGGGAATGTCATCGTCCACTGTCGCTTCGGGGTTTCTCGATCAGCAACTCTCGTCATAGCTTACCTGATGCAGAAATATAAATTGACGTTCGAGCAGGCTTTCCTCTTCGTTCGTCAGCGGAGACGGTTCATCAATCCGAACTCTGGCTTCGTCAATCAATTGAAAGAATACCAGAGGTTAAACTATGACGTGAACGGTTTCCATCGGTTCGAAGCCTTCGTGAATGTCAACGCGAGGAAACATAAGTACAAGATAGCATCCCTCGCAGCGGTCGCGGTCGGTATACTGATACCGATCGTTGTATTGGTCGGTTGATAAGTGATATGCTAAGGTTCTTTAAAGAAATACTGTTAGTAATGTCTTAATCAAAAAACTACAAAGAAACCACTCTAAGATTGCGTATTATGTATTTATTCCAGCATTGCTGTAAGCATATACTTATAGTTAAATCTATACATAATTATACCTACCTATTGACGATTGTACTTTGCTCTTATTAATATATTTTTTCAAAGCAACAAGAACCTTGACAGCTTCATCAAATTTTTTCAACTTGCAAGCTAGCAGTTAAAAATGTTACGGTTTCATCTTCACCGAAAGTTCAAACTATTTGTAGGATAGGATTTGAACCACGTCATTTCATTCTATGAAGCGATGATGGTGCAGCGAGTAGTGCGGGCAGATTTCGTGTCAATCGACGCGTGTTCGATCCCCACCTAATCCGAACCGAAAATCGGCCTAAACTTCCGGTGAAGGAAAACATCGTGAGGAAATCATAGCATGGTGGTGGGGCAACCCTCAAGTTTGAAAACCTGTCGCCAAATATCAATAGATGTGTTCCGGCAGCTTCACTTGAGTACCAGTACTTATAGGCTTAGTGTGCATACCATCCTGGACCACATCATCACTTGACATCAGGTGAGATTGTGGTCAAAGCACAGCCTATTCCGCGTAAAAAAAAAACCGACCTAATGCTTGATCACATCATCGCTTCAACTATACAATTTAAAATACTTTTGTATAGATGTACAATTTTGAATTGAATTCAACGGTCCCTATTGAAGAAAAAAGAATTAAATCACAATAGGTTCTACAGTACACAGAACATAAAATATGTTTACTTACAGGTCTCGTAAGATTTTAAAAAAGAATCCCAAACATAAACCATGAAATAACCGATTAAATCATATACATAATACTTTAAAACAGGTTATTTGTAAAATATAATATATATAGATTTTCTCGAAAACTGCACAAACTGTGTTTATTTTGTGAGCTTTATAAATCATTGGTTTAACAGATTGTTTTCGTTTTTTTGATACTAAACTGGATACCGGTAAATCACCGTGGTGATCCGCCTCGTTTTTGGCACCGACTTCTGCGCAACTCTGAGCAATCGAGCGAAGGATTTGCAGATTTAGGATTTCACTTATTAATTGGTAAATTATGATAATACCCCCAATTATCTCGTGACTTACGGTACAAGTGAAATATATGGTGAAATAAATATAAATATTTCGTATAAATAAACATAGGAATACATAGTTGTATATATTATATCTACCTTGAATACGTCAACAGTTTGTTACCTGTCGTTTATTATTTCGACCTAGACACATATATCGGACGGCCAAGAAACCCCAGCGTGTGAACAGTAGTATTAAATTAGGCATTTAAGAAAAAATAGAAGATAACTTACTTCGATAGAAATTGTTTTCAATTATAAAAAAATATAGTAGCGAGATATATTATCATCTTTTTTGGATGTATATTTAACAATATAAAAAAAAGTAATCTATACCTATATACCAATAGGCAGATACAAAACGGTTAGAAACCTTTTTTAGTAGTTACTGACGATCAATAAAACATTCGGAAATAGTTTTTTTTTACGCAATATTAAAATGATATATACACACATTATACGTACTTAAAACCATGATAATATTTAATTTATGTAATTTAGTGCGTAAAAACAGAAATTATTGTATGGAAGTTGAAAAACAAGCCCAGCTTATAAATTAAAAAAGTCACGTTTCAGATTTAAGAATGTCAAACGAAACAAATATAGCTCAAACTATTTATGATTAGTGTAACTTTTAGTTAAAATAAAAATTGAGATAGTGAACAAAAAAATGGGCAGATTTGAAATTTGTTGAATTTAGGTTCTTCTACTTGGTAACATGAAATATATACAATGAGCAGCCAAATTATTAAGGCCAGTACTTTTTTTTTTGTTAGGTTAATTATTTTGCATAAATGTTCGATTTTACATAATTCTCTTACATATGTTTATTCATTATAGCATTAAAATTCATAAAAACCACCGATACTAATGTGGAATTATTTATTTTTGAAGTATGAGTAATATATGTGTAATTGAGAATTGAATAAAATTAATCCCTTAATCCCTCAGTTTTTTATATAATATTGGTTTCCATATACCGGGAATGCTTGCTGAAAAGACCTTCAGTGTAAAACCATTTTGCGATAAGCCCCGGATCTAGGGGGGTGGTGTCAAACTGGGACAATCGCCTCGAGCGCCAGTTTCAAGGGCAAAGTATGATTAAAAATAAAAAAATCCACAAAGCGCCTAGCATACGAAAATCTCTTTGAAAATTTAAATGTGGGTATAAATGTGCTGAAAGTAGGGATCGACTCTATTTACTCCCGGGTATATAATTTAATAAAAATGAAAAAGGTTTTATCCCCTTACGCACTAACCTGGCGTTTATCAGCTAACGACTAACCAGCTTTCTATTGTTTGTCTATTGTCTCATTTTTTATGGGTAATTGACATATTAAGTAATAGATAATAAAGAGTACAAATTTAATCTGGAAACGCTGGAGAGAGGGTCGCCATTATCAAGTATTTGCCCCGTTTCGAAAGACTTAGACTGATTAAGTAAGACCCGGTAAGACTGATTAATTCGTTTTTAACTATGGAAATAGTAATTTAACTCTAAGCATATTTGCATTCTTTATTTATGGCTTTAATTATCTCAATAAGAAACAGAAGTTACTAATATAAATAATCTATACTTATAATAAAAGGCTAGAGGGACGACATCTGTACATTGAAGATATTTCAGAAAAAATACCATGTGAGGGTTCAGTTCAGAATCGACAACTGAACACAATTCGTTGTTTTTTTTTTTTAATTTTTGACTGTCTGTCGATCTGTCTGTTTATTAATTTGTTCGCCAATCACGCAAAAACTACTGGACCTAATTGAATGAAATTTGCTATGATTGTAGTTTATAATCTATAGTAACATTTACAATACACAATTTTATACATATATATACACTTATATAATCCGTAAATACCGTTTATCTATATTTATATTAAATTATCATAATAAATATGTGTCTGCTTAATAGTATTATAAAGTACCCAGAATAAAGTCTGGATGGGCAGGGCGGGACATAGATAAAGTGTATATAAATATATTGATAATGAGATTCATTGCATCTAGAGGGAAAATATAAGCTGTCTATTAGAATATCTGAATAGAATCTGAATTCGAAACAAGCGAAGTTGCGGGCACGGCTAGTAATGAAAACACAAGAACTGGTAATTCTTTCGCGAACTAAAGCAGTGCGGTTTAAAATTCCAATTTCTGTTTAAACTAAGAAGGTTGAAGCTTGAAGGTTATGTATTAAAAGAAACACCATTAGATACAAGTTTCTACAAGGTTAATGCATTCATTTTAATAATAGAACGTTATGCGATCCGGGAAATTGCATTGCGCTAGCTATTTCGTTGGATCAAATTGAATATTGAACTATTTTTAATGGAACCACGGAAATTAATAAACCAGTAGCTTTAATCTCAAAATGAATACACGTCTCATCAAAAAGCCATTGAAAACTTGCGTATTATGTAATATTCTTAATATAAAAAAACTTATTTTAAATAAGATACCTAATTTAGTGTTACTTAAAACTTTAGAATTCAGATTAATTTGTTATATGTACGTGTAAATCTAATATTGTAAAATAATTTAATTGAAAGTAATATTCTGGGAGATTTAATTTCATGGGAATAATTTTAAGAGGATCACAAACCAATGTATAAAAATTCAGACAGGCAATCATGTCGATGATCTTCTTATTATGTTTGTTCCATTCAAATTATTTAATTAATATCTATACTAATAAATAAAATTGAAATGTTTGTTTGTAATGTCAAAATAAGAATTTTCTTTACTAAATAGATATTAATGTATATACGATACCTGTACCAAAAATACAATTTTTGTCTGCATGTGTGTTAGTTCGGGTTAATCTCCGCAACTGCTGGTCGATTTTGACGAACCTTTTTTGTTAGATAGCTAAAGTTACTCCGCGTAACTTAGATTACTTTAATTTTTCGAAAATAATAAGGGTTTCGCGTAAAAAATTAAAACTCATGAAATTGTGAGTAAAATCCGATTCAATAAACAGTTTTACTGACAGTTATTTGAATTTGTGAGAATTATTTTTGCTTAATGTTATTAGCAAAAAAAAAATTGAAAAATAGTTAAAATGCAATGAAGAATATACGAAACGCGGGCGCAGCCGAGAGCACAAAGCTAGTTAAAAATAATATTAAACTCAAAAAGTAACTCATAAGTAACAAACGAACAAAATATTCCTGTTAATCAAATTTTAAGTATGTTGGTAGAACACTTTCTGCTTGGACTTTTTGATGCGAGGTGGTATCAAAATCAAAATCAAAATTTATTTATTCAATTTAGGGCCTAAGAAGGCGCTTATGAACGTCTAAAACACTACCACCGGTTCGTAAAACAACCCAGTCGAGAAGAGCGCAGGCAAGAAACTCGATCTGGTTGGTGGGTGTTGGCATGGCGATAGGTGGTCTAATGATACGAACTAAGGTTTTATTTCACATATTCATATATATTATTGATTAACAGAAGTGATTTAAAAATGGACAATCCAATATTTGATTTTCATCGATTTTGAAAAATAAAATAATTTATTTTATAATAGCATAATTAAATATCTTGGTATACGGCAAAAGAAACAGTTAATGTCGTCGCATATTTACGTAGATATTGATTAAAATATGGACTAATGGATGAATGGATAATTTTAAAAGGGTTAATAAAGTTCACCAAAGCGGTGAACAGTTGTGAAAATTACAATCTATTTTTGGGTTCTACACGTAAGCTGTCAACGATATTTTTTGTTGTGGCGACAAATTTTTCAAATTAAAACTGTGCCAAATCTCTAGTTAAATAATATAGTTTCTTCTTTCTAATACAAATTCGCAGTGTACTCTAACAAAGCTAAATATATAGCAGAGGTCAAACTGCACAGGTGTTTGCTCGTCTTATAATTATTACACGATTCATATCACGTAGACGTATTCGTTTATGTTCTCATTACAATGGTTCTATAATATGTTTGTCCTCACATATCATACTTTTTTATTCGTTAACTAGCCATGCATGCGGTTTTACCCGCTTTGAATTCAGACAATTTCTATGTTCTGGCCCTGGATGCAATATATGTCATCACTCATCACTAACTGGCATCGAATTCTATATTTGTTATATTTCTATTCCTTTCACTATTTATCTAAATTTCCTGTCTTCTATTTTTTTTTTATAATAGGTCTACAACTTTGCTCCCGCCGTTTTTTTTTAATTTGAGGCTTTATTACTACAAAACGATTACATACATTAAGTTTCAAAGTATTGTCCATCGTTAGCTATCACTTTGGCACATCTCTCGGGAGCAGGCAAATCCCGCGGCGAAAAGATTCTTCATCTTTCGATAAGATCCATGAGTCAATACAATTTTTCACTTCTTCATACGAGCTGAAGTGCTGGTCAGTCAGGCCGTGTGCCATTGAGCGAAATAGGTGAAAATCAGACGGAGCAACATCTGGAGAGTACGGTGGGTGAGGTAAAATTTCCCATTTCAATGTTTCGAGATATTTTTTCACCACTTTGGCAACGTGAGGTCTAGCATTATCATGCCATAAAATAACCTTATCGTGTCTCTCGTTGTACTGTACTAGTCGTTTTTCTTTTAAAGCACGGCTCAGGCGCATCAATTGCGTTCTATAACGCTCATCTGTGATGGTTTCAGACGATTTCAGATGCTCATAATAAATTACGCCAAGTTGGTCCCACTAAACGCAAAGCATAACTTTTGAGGCATGGATATTCGGCCGAGGTGTTGACGTAGCAGTATGACCGGGCAATCTCCATGATTTTCTGCGCTTGGGGTTATTGTAATGTACCCATTTTTCGTCCCTAGTAACAATACGATGGAGAAATCCTTTTCGCGTTTGCCTTTCCAGCAGCTGTTCACAAGCAAACAAACGTCACTCGATATCTCCTCGGTTTCAACTCGTGGGGTACCCAATATCCTTCTTTCTGAATCATTTCCAACTGTTTCAAGCGTTTTGAAATTGCTTGCTGAATGATACCCTATGATTCTGATAATTTTTCTTGAGTTTGACATGAGTCTTCACTAAGAATCGCCTCCAATGCTGCATCTTCAACAACTTTTTCCCGTCCACCACTATGCCGGTCTTCGACAGCAAAATCACCACTCTTAAAACATTGGAATCATTCCCGACACGTTCTGTCACCAATTTATTTATTTATTTGTTGGAAGACCAACAGCTATATCTTACATTAGTCAGTTAACAGCTACATTAGAAACAAAAAGCCATTTATAGGTCCTCGCCGTTAAGTAACAAATTAAAAAATCAAGTGATTTGCTATTACATTACAACATGAACCTAAAATTAAAAACTAAAAAAAATAATAATAATAAACTGAAAGATTCTTATTAATTACAACTACTTACAACCGCCACCATTAAAGAAGAGGCTACTTAAGGATGTTTACGCCGTATTTGTGGTGGTATTAAATAAATCTAAATCACTAATCTCACTCAGACTATTGAAGGAGTGACTAGATCGCCATAAAAATGAATTTTGTCGGTAATTAGTAGAAACTGTGGGAAGCGTTAGGGGGGCATTCGTACGTAAATACTTGGTTGGAACGGTTAACTGTAAGTTGGAAAGTAGTTCGGGACAATCAACGTTATTGGACGCAATTTTGAGCAGATATGTAATGTCAGCAATCTCTCGTCGTTTGACAAGAGGCAATAAATGATGTTTCCTACAAAGTTCATTGTAACAATTAGGATCATAGGAATCGTGTAAGCGGTAACAGAGATATTTACGGAATTTTCTTTGGATACTTTCTAATCGATTTATGTATAAATTATATCTAGGATTCCAGATCTGGGATGCATATTCCAAGTTACTACGAACATAAGCACAATATAGTATCTTTAAAGTTTTTATGTTACTAAAGTATTTAACGTTGCCCATCACAAATCCAAGCGCCTTGAAACGTATAGCATTTCGCCTTAACGACATTACGTAAATGTTTTTCATTAGTAATTTGTCAGTACAGTTTCTAAGAGACCATTAGCAAACAGAATTAACAGAGGTGTATCAACCAATCAGTTTACCATCTATAACAGATTATCAAGCGTGGTTTTTTTAACTGACTAACACTATTGATCTGAAAGGTCTTTTATAATTTTATCAGGCTTTGTGGTGAACACATAGGACACTCAGCCGAGAAACATGCAGGACATTAGGGCTTCCGTTCCAAAATTAGTCGTGGCCGTCATGCACACGGTGATAATCACGTCATAGTGATTCAATTGGATGTTTGCGTTTCGGGCTCGCCCAGTATATATGCGAACGCCTGAAGGTTTTCTTCATAAATCTATTTATGTAATTAAGGAGATTTCTAGTCGTTCATTGTCCTGGGAATACAATGCTTTACCAAGCAGGGAACTAGTAAAAACTATTTTTCCGTCTTGGATAATACAAGGGACCAAACAGCCTAATAACTACTGCAAGAGGCAGGTCCACCATGCCTATTGGTGATTTGAAATTGAAACTCGAAAGTGCCATACTCCAATAACTTAGTATTTACACTACCTCTGGATAAGTAGTACAAGAAACATTTTCAGACTCACGCGAGCTCTGTGTCATTATCATGATTTGAAAGATTGGATATGTTATCGACGTTTACGTATCCATAGAGTACCCTTACTTCTCTTAGATATATGTGGATCTAAGCACTTAGACACGTATCTACTGGGGTTTCTACAGATATGTGAAGGAAGATGTGGGATTTACTCTGCTTTTTCACAATGCAATTCGAAGTAATAAAATGTGAACGATTTCCTACTCTGGGATTACTAGTTTTAGAGAAAATTTCAATACAAGTAATGACTGACATAATATATTAAAGTTAAAATTATCTTGAGCTGTTTTATCTATGCCTATTTTTATATAGGTTTAGAATGATGATGGTGCAGTTAACTGGTAGTGCGGTCGAATTCCGCGTCAATGGACGAGGGTTCTTACACACCTATCCATCTCTAAAATCAGCCTGAGCGATCGGTGAAAGAAAACATTGTTAATAAACCATATCATGGTAGGTTTTAGTAGGTGTTAGATTTTTGGGGTAGACCTGAACACAATTTCGTAAGAACACTAAAACTAAATGAGGTGGCTATGGTACAAAGCTAAGACTAGAGAGCCTGGCTCGCGAGGGAGTCTACGAGAATACACCGAAAGGTGTTTTTAACAGATTTATAACCTCAAAGTGCTAGAAAATTAAGCGGGTATGAGGGAATGTTATATGGTTAATCTACTGAGCTAATACATCCTTATCGCTGTAGGTACAATATTGGCTGTTTTATTATCCTCCTGGATCAATTTTATTGATGCTGTCTGGTGGCAACATACAGAAATATAATGTCTATTTTGATTCTCGCCCGTGACGTAACAGCGCGGAATGTAAACGAGTGCGCCGGTTATTTGTGGAACAACTATTCTGGATTTTAAGAAGAGTCGGTTGTTTTATTTATGCGTTGTTAATCATGTTTGACTTCGAACAGTTTATCGGTTCAGAATACAGTCCTTAAATTAATGATGTCTATTTGGAAAGGACTAAAAGATGCCGAATCATGATTATTTTTTTACTATGCCATCAAAAAATTTACCATAAATACGCGTGATTACTGAAAACAAAATTAAAATCTGATCAAAAATAAAGATATTAAAAACAGTTTCATTTATATGCTAGGGAAACTGAGCGTGCCTCTGTAACTAACGTATTTCATACCCATTCTATAGTTATCTATATATCGTTTTGCGGGAAAAGGATGGAAGATTTTTTCTCTATCTTTATCAAAAACTTTAAACGCTTATAAGTATAAAAATATTATGTAATTAGAAGTAAATACAATTTCCCATTGAAGCAACGCGGCCAGTGGGCAGTGTGGTTAAAACATCGTATTACAATATGTGGGTTCGAATAACAACACTATAATATTTGAAAATAAAAATAATGAGAGATAAATTGCACTGCATTGTCCATGGAATGTTTTTGTAGAAAAGTGAACGCTCTACAAAAAAGTCCTTTATCGATGTACCTACTCAGTTAAAAGTTTTTCGAGGTCAAAGTTGAAACCGTTTCAAAGCCATTTGAGCAAAAATATTTACATTTTTAAATATTTTCAATAATATTACAATCTTAATCTACAGCAATCTTTTAGGGCAAAAGATAATAAGTATACTTTTTTTTTAATCTGAGAACTTAGAAATAAACTTTCATTTCGATTTAAAACCTTCAAACTTATAAATGTAAGAGTATTATAAAGAAAACGGCTAAAATAGAATGACTTGATTCATCGAAAAATGACATCAGACCTGTTTTGTAGAGCGCTCAATTCTTTACAAAAATATTCGATTGATAATACATTGCAATTTATTGTTAATTGGTTATATAAATCAGAAAGATTTTTTCCTTTATTCTTATGGGAAATCGAAAAGTGTGATGTGGACAATCTTAACATTCAGGGCTCATATTTACAGAGGCCTATTTTTGCATCTAACCGAAACTTTTGAACGTGGTTCCAACAAAAAATAAAACATTGTTTAACGCCCTTATGTATAATATATATTATTCAAGCACAAGCGATAAAGGATTGTGATGAAATCCTAGCAAAACGGTATAGCATTTTGTAATGAACGCAGAGCTAGCTGTCATACTTAAATTAAATTTCTCTTGCTAAGCATCGCCTAGAGCTGTATTCCGAAAGAATCATATGAGAGCCAGACCCTCTATAATACGCAGGTTACCAATATATGGTATAATACCATCTGAAGCTGTATCACTTAACATCAGGTGGAAATTTAATCAAACCCTAAGCTTATTATAGCAGAAAAAAGCACCTAGTATCAGACTATAATATAATAATAGTCTTTGACATTATCTATCGCACCTTCACAATGAAAGTGACAACTCAAAAAATAAAGTACAAACTGAAAATCATTTTGGTACCTACAAAGTCTCACAAATTCAAGCACTTGCCACTAAAAAATAGTTTTATTTTCTACACGGACTTCGAATTATTTTCCGAAATTAAAATTAGTCTAACTTACACCATTTTTAACTTCAGCTGTCTGCTAGATAAGTATTGTCAAAATCGGTCTAGCCGTTTTGAAGATTAGCCGGAATAAACACACGGCCAGACTTTTTTTTTATTTTTGTGTTTTTTTAATAAGTATCATAAAACACTTAAATGTATTCAGTCAAAAACAGACACCTCAATTTCATTTATTTGTATAGATATGCGAATAGAAACAGATATGTGTGGGGAAAATGAAATACCAATTTAGTAATAAGACATTATACTTAATAATTTTATTAAAATATTGTCACAGTTGTATTCATAATTAATTTTACGAACAGTAAAAAACAATAATTTATTTTAGTTATCGATACAGTTTTATGAAATTCCCTTTACAATTAACATTTCTGTGCGTCAATGAGTTTAAATAATAAACGATGTAACAAAATACTTAATTCTAATAATCTCAAAATACATCTTAACTAAGAGATTCAATATCTTAAAATATTGCATGAGTAAACTAAGTAATTATAAAAAAAAATATTTAAAAAAATATTAAGAATTCACAAATCATTATTTAAAAGAAAACATTACACAAGAAAATGTATTTTGTACAAAATTTTATTTCTAATCTAATAATCTCAAAGATCACTTAAATTTATTAAGAAAATCATTTTCAATTACAAAAGACTGGTTTGTAAATGACTTATATAAAATATTATTACTATAATAATGAAGGCACTTTTCAACCTTGTGAATTGTTTATGTACAATATATGTACATTAAACTATTAAGGCACTTAGTAATTAATATATTTATATATAAATGCAAATTATAATGTTCCGTGGAAGACATAACCCCAAAAATTTATTGTATTTACAAAACACAACACCGTGTCTTTTCGAAATATTTAAAGACTAAAATGTAGTTATAATAATAATAATATGTGCTTTAACACTTTACAAAAACTTAATTTTGAATTATAAATAATCAGTCTCCAAACGAGTAAACGTTTCAACAACCATATTGTTTCCGTGGACTATCTTAATTGACAAATTAAAAAAAGTATGTATATATACTAAACTATTAATCACTACTAAAACTCTAATGATTTATATGACCGTCTGTTTTATTAGGTTTTATGACATTTCATTTTTTTATTATATTTATATTTAACGTAAAACTGATAGAAACTTATCTATTAGAAGCACCTTATTTTCATTTGTTGTATTCTTCAAGACGGTTTAATTTTTTTATTATTTTTTGCTTAAATAAAGTTACAAATATAAAATAATATAATCTGTTCTAAGCTACTGGATCATCTGGAGGTATTGATTCTCTTCATAAAACGAAGACAAAGACGTTTGTAGATCGTTCACAACCATATTATCACCGCCTTGAAGTGGATGCGTACTGCTCGATACCATCTCTGAACTCTTCCAGTTCTCGCAACTCTCGACGTATTCTAGAGTTCGTTGGTACGTCTCTTGACGCATTGTGTTTATTTTGATTCTTCTTCCTCCCATTGTTCGCTTCTATTTGGGATTGGGAGATGTCCCACACCTGAACGTCGCTGTTCTGGTTGTTGTTCTGACTCCGCAAGCTGTTCATGCTGCAGTCAGTTTGCTCGTTTTTCATTTGATTACAGTTTATCGGTCTCGTGCCGTTGATTTGCTTCTGGCTGCCGGTCGACATGTTCACGGAATTCTGAACAGATTTCTGCATGTTGTTGTGTTTGTTAAATTGGTGTCCGGGGTAGTCCCACTGGTTGTACGGCCGTTGGTGATTGTAATACTGGTTGTTGTTCATCATCGCCTGGTTGTATTGGTGATTGTTCTTCGGTGGCGGTGGACCCATCGCGTTCGTATTGATCGCAACGTTGTACGGAGGCGGTTGGTGGTACTGCATGTTCTGGTTGTACTGTGGATTTTGCATTGGAGGACACTGGTTCTGAGGTTCGCAGTAACTGTTCATAGCTCCACGGCTCATGTTAGCGCTGTTATCGACGCTCATTACAGACGATCTCGACATTTGCATCGGATGGATTTGATTCGTTTGATTTGTGTAATTCACTGGTTGGTAGTTTATCATCTGGTTACCGTAGACCATCTGGTTGGTAAGTATCGGGTGTACGACCGGCATTTGGTTCTGATTGTACTGCATCATCTGGTACGGATTCATGTTTTGGCCCCTCATATTAAGGTTTTGATTTTGCATTGGCCCCGGATACGAACCCTGATTGTAGTTGTTATATTGATTTTGTTGTTGTTGCGGGTTGTTCCTGTTTGGCATTTTAGGACAATTTACTGGATTATTTACATAATTCGTGGGCATTTGATTCATGTTTATAATTTGATTAGGCATAATATTTTGGTTCACGGATCCATTCATTGTCATGGGCATGTTTTGCATCATGGGGCTTGCCATGCCTTGCGCCATAGGGCTTTGTAATCCGGGATGCATCGGACTTGGCATTCCATGACTCATCGGGCTGGCTATATTTTGAGGCATCGGACTAGCCATATTAACCATAGGACTATTCATGTTCTGCGACAATGGACTACCGATGTTGTTATGCCGTGGACTCATCATTATCTGATTAGTCATCTGTGGACTCATGAGGCTCTGCATACTTTGAGGACTCATCGCATTATGCTGCGGAGACATCACACTCATAACGCTTTGTGGGCTCATCACATTATATACACTTGGTGGACTCATTACACTATGGGGTATATTGTGCGGACTCATGACACTCTGAGGACTCATTGCACTATGAGGAAGGCTTTGCGGACTGAGCATGCTGTGTGGCATGTTTTGTGGACTTAAAATAGTGTGACTATTAACTACAGTTTTCGAACTTGCCGAGTTTTGCTTTTGAGATGTATTGTTTCGTATTCTATTTGTTTGTTCGATTTGATTAGTTGTCATAGTTTGTAACGATTGCAAAGGGTTTATCGTTGTCTTATTCTTCACAGTAACCGGTTTCGAAAATTTATTATCTTTAACGTCTGGACCTACTTCTGGAATAACTTGTTCCTGTAAGGGAGTCTTATCACATGGTGATTTAGTAGCTAACAGAGAGCCACTATTACCCGACATGCTAACGTCTAATGACCTTAAATCGACTTGGATATCACTTATATTGAGATCACTTCCTATGGCACCTAAGTTTTTGAGTAGTGAATCGTCACTGGTGGCTACGTCACTGATTTTATCACTGGAATTGTTAGTATTTTGTATTTCACTCGTATTGTCTTTGGTAGGGGTGTCTTTGTCTCGTTTGGGGTTGGGATCAAGCGGGTTGATGGAATCCGTTTTAGCTGGTGTTACCGATTCAGTTGCCAATATTGATTGGTTAAGATATTGCATCATTTCGTCTGGTATAACCAGCTTGTTTTCCACCATCTCCCCTTCGGCGACCTGGACAAACAAATAGATAATCGTTATATAAGTAACACCATTAAATATTGATAATTTATATTACAGATTCCAAAATGAAATAAGACAAACAACATAAAATTAAACCTTTACCTGTTCCAGATTAACTTCCTGGTTGGGATGATGAACTTGTGCGGTGGTGATCACTACTGTATTAGTCGAGTTTGATCTAGACTCCTTGTAAGTGACTGGATCTTGATCATTCTCAGTCTTGAACGGGAATGGTGCATCACCCTGAATATAATGCATTATTAAAATTTTAATTCTATGTTATATAAGATCCGGAGTATTTATTTAAATGGGCGATGCGAAACAATAGGGTAACTGAATTTATTGATTAAAAAACAATTCACTTAGTCAATAATATAATACGTATATGCGAGAAAGTACGCAGAAACTACCATCAGAGCGATCAAGGTTCGTGAACTATGTACTGTAAATAAATAGGTATATAAGAGTTTGTACATACGACGTCATCACCCGTACACGGGTAAGGTTGGTAGGCCTGGGTCTGGTCACTCAGGTTCGACTGTTCAGACAACCGTCTCGCTTCCTCCTTTATCTGTACGTTTGGATCCAGCTCTAAGGCCAACTCCTCAGCCCTTACTTCAGAGCAGGTGACACCTCTTAGAACAACGGCCTGGAACAGATAGACCAACTCTTACTGGAAAATCAGTACCATCTCGCAGTTTCCTAATGTCACCCGATATTTTACTGCAACCTTAATACCATCTAAAAGAACGTAAATAATGTACATCTATTAGACAGGTATACTAACACCAAATGGACGATTCGTTTTCATTGCGTTTTACGGGGAAATGTAATCGACATATTTGCAACGAAATTAACCAATAATTCCAATACTAATGCAATAATAATAATAATTATAATACATCGATGTCTAAAAAAAACTGAAATAACAGGAAAAGGAACAATAATAGGCATTCAGTTTTCAGCGACATTGCTATATTATTTCAGAGAATAACATAAGCCCACGCCTGTTATCCCCGAAGGGTTAGGCAGAGGTGAAGTAGCGAACTACACCACTCGCATTCCGCCGAGCTTAGTTCCGTCCCAGATGTGACAGGGGGCGAGCCTGTCGACATATCCAAATTCCAGACTGCGGGATGATACTGAGTAGAAAACTCCAATACCACTTGACCCGACCCGGGGATCAAACCCGAGACCTCAGAACGGCAGTCACACAGTAATACAACTGCGCCACCGAGGCAGTTCAGAAAATAAACTACTGGGAATCTATTCCTGGCTAAATAACGAACACGTTCATTGGTCAATCAATCTCATTATAACAAAGGTTCAACACAACAAAATAAAGGTTAAATTAAAGAGTACGCCTTTAAAAAAAACATCAGATAAAAATATTTGTCATGGGTTTAGTAGAGAATATACAGTTGAAAACATACGATTACTAAACCCAATTAAAATCGTATCTAATTTTTTTTAAGTGAATATTATCTTCCATTTAATAATATTTTTTTTCCATATACATATTTATAATTTTCTGTATTATAATAATCTTTGATAATATAAAACAATTTACTTTGTTTGGATTAATTATATATTTCATATGTACACATGGAAATCTTTATTAGTTTGTTTAATATAGTTTTAAGAATTCTCGTATATAAACATGAATTAACAGCCATCGATTTTTTCAAATGAATATATAGTGATATAATCGCGTATTTAGTAAATTCTATTTTCTATACTAATATGTACAATTATTGCTATAGTCGTGTTCTTACTTGATTGCCTTGAGAAGTCCTGACAGCTTGCACAGCAGCTAATGCTGATGAGGGAGTTGGGGCATATCCCACACACGACACTTGACTAGATCTGAAATTAGATTTATTTCAATTCATACATTATTTTAATTATTAATATGTCGATTACCCATAAAAATGAGACAATAGGAAAACAATGGAAAGCTGGCGTAAACGTTAGGTTAGTGCTCAAGGGGTTAATTAAACTAACTTCTTTTTTTAAATATATAATGACCTAGCATTGTATTATAATAATTTGTAACTCGAATACGTTATGTGTTACAAATGCAAATGGGTCTCAAGTTTATTTATCGAGACAAATTAACAAAGGCATATAATTTATCTATACTAATAAATAAAAAGTACTCATAACTGACGAGCATGTATGAAAGTGCTCATGAAAGTAGAGGAAGCGAAAGAGGTATGTCAAGATCGTAGCAAGTGGAAGGACGTAATCTCTGCCTACCCCCACGGGAGAAAGGCGTGATGATATATATGTATGTATGTGTGTAATAAATAAAGTGATTGTTTGTGATTCACAAATAACAACTTTTTACTAAATACATATGAATATATATTATTAGTATTGGACCAAGCGGCGGATTGGACCGTTCCTTTCCTTAGGGGAACTAGGTTCAGTAAACAGGTTCGAGGAACGTTTTCGTTCCGTTAGTTCACCATATTATTTGTGTCATTTTCAGCAAAAAGGACATAGTTTAAGTATGCTTTAATAGTTCATCAGTTCTTTCGGATAGTATAGTGAGGCTTTTAGAAAACTTTTAGTTTTAAGATAGGTATTCGAAGGTACCTTCTACTGCTATCAGGGGATAACTGGTCACCGTAGATCACTGACTGGTGGGGGAGTAACCGCTGTGGGGCGGCGACACCAGCTGCTGCGCCACTCCCCACCACAGACGCTTGACTACTCTTCCGAGATATATCTGAGGACCTGGAAAAACGAAAATATTGATCTAATTACATAATATCGCACCTTCAAAATGACTCTAAGTGAAACATTTAAAGTTTGTTATCATATATTAACGTAATTATTTTTATACTAATTAAAACTTTAATCGTCATTTTTTATACAGTATAGCCTCGACGCTTTGATCACAGCCTCAATTTATATTAAGTGACGATGTGGTCCAATATGGTAAACACACTAAGAGTACACTGGTTCTCAAGCGATGCTGCCGGAACACACCTGTTGCTATTTGGGGACAAGATTTCAAACTTGAGGGTGGTAGCTATTCAGGCAAGCATTATCAGAAAATGTTTTATAAGTTGGTTAAGTGGTTTCGAGGCTATGCCCATCGACGGAGAATCCGACAGCAATATAAACTGAGCCATCACCATAACCGATTGCTGTTTATTTATTTATTTATACTTCATTTACAATTTGTGTAAAAAGGGCGCACTTAATGCCAGAGACATTCTCTACGAGTCAACCTTAGGGTGGTGCAGAGATAAACTAAATGATGAAATAATATAAAATGATATCTACTAAGTTAAAAATAAAGTTTATAATAACCTAGCGCTGTACAAACTGCTTCCAGACGATATTCCCGAGTCCCGTCTTGTATTTGGTAAACCTGTCTTTACCTCCACAGCTACATTAGTACTGCCCAGATCTGTACGTCCTTGGACACCGCCTGCAAAATGATATCCCAATATTAATATCGCAATTAAGTATATTTATTTAAATTAAAGTATCCGACATTGCCCGAAGAATTGCTAAACTTCAGTGGGATTTTGGCTGGACACATTGCTCGCAGAACCGATGCCCGATGGGGCCAACGAGTTCTTGAACGGCTACCACGCACAGGAAGACGTAGCGTGGGTGTACGCCTGGAGATCTTTGTGGAAGACCTATGTCCAGCAGTGGACGTCTTTCGGTTGAATGGATGGATGGATTTAAATCAATAATACATACAACATACAGATTATATGAAACGCAAAAGAAAATACACAATAATGAAACAAAATTAACTCAACAGTTATATTAATAAATATAAATGTAAAACATTGAAAAGTCAACTCGAACGGCAGAAGCAGACAACAACAGGCCTTTTTTTTATAGTGATCTGTCGAAGCTATAAGAAGTAATGGAAATATTATTGGTTTATTAAATTTGAAATTACTATTAGTACTTAATTACATATTATTTGATGCGTAATGTATCTATGCTTTGCTTATTATTTCTGACAAGCGGGCGGTAAAAATAATATCTAATTCTAATTTTTTTAACTATTCATCTACTTCTTGTGGAGTGCAATAATTTATTTTAAACGCATAACTATTAATATTTTGAACATTAATAAAAATTTGGTAACAATAACTGTTAAAATTAAAAAGAACTTAAGTAGCAGGATGACTTACGTAAGTAAAATTATAAACATTTTTTGACTCCACCCTACATCCCCCCTCCTTGTCAGCAAACCAAAGCAAAATAAGCATTGGTATAATTTGAAAATAAAAACATAAGTTAATATTGCTTTTCAGAACCCATTAGAACCTACGTAATACTTGAACGACCCCTAAATACCTGTCTGCCAAGCGTGAGGAACATGGCAATTCTTCCTTCCCTTATGCACAACGAGATAATTGCCCAACAGTGGGCATGTTTATTTTGAAATAGCGATGATGATGTCATACCTCCACCAATATCAGCAGCGTGTGGTGGTGGTAGCAGCCTCCCGATACCGATTTTGTTGCCGAAGCGTGGTGCGTGGTGGTGAGCTCGCGGCTCCCCGATGGCGACCATCGCGCGTAACATTAACGGCAACTGGCCCACTTCACCGACCACTTCTTGTTCCACCTATCACGATCATTCAAAAAAAAAACCAAAAAATTATTTATTCAATTAAGGCCCTAATAAGCTTATGAACATCAAAACACTACCACCGGTTCGGACAACAACACAGTCGAGTAGAGCGCAGGCAAGATACTCGATCTGGTTCTTTTTTTATATATAAATTCAAAATATAAATATACATATTACTTTTTAAATAAAGAATGTTTACAAATGTTTACAAATGTCCAAAGCACCGAACTATGGGTTTTCGAGGGTCATTTAAGTTCGCATCATCAAAATGCTGGAATGATCTTCCTCCACCAGTGCGTGCGGCTAAAACGGTGCAAACTTTTAAAGCCACGTTTAAAAAGTTGTTATTACTCCATCAGATATACAGTTAGTAAAATGACTCTCATTGATCTTAAGTTCAAGTTATTTATTATCTTGTGCCTTTTAGATATTCAGATTTTTCAAAGCAAATCTTGGTTTCTCTTCCTCACAGTTTCTTCCTTCTCGTCCTTAAATGTTGTTTCACCGCCATTTCCATGTATCTCTAATGTGTATATTACCCCCGCAATCTATACAATAGTTTTGTAACTAATATTAAATGTATGTAGATGTAGATATATACGTATATATAATTGAATGTATATCATAAATATATATTATTTGTGTTTTGTCCGTGACGTCGGGTTAGGAGGTACAGCCAGAATACCAGCGCTGCGCTGTAAACCCACGGTTTTAGCGCAGCAATAATGCTGAGGCTGAGCCTGTTTGTTTCCGCACAACATTTTTTATTTTGTCTATATTTCTTTTAAAAGATTATGTAATGATATTGTATAGTGTTTCTTTATTGTGTTGTGTTGTCTGTGTTGTGTGGTGCAAATAAATTCTTTCTTTCTTTCTTTCTACTATACAAATCCTAGTCTATTATAAACTATTATTATTTATCTCTGGTTACAACCATTGTTAACGAAAGCACAGAGAGGGGTGTAAATATTAGTATTATTATCATGCTATTTTCAGCTTTTTGATTAGTAACATCTTCTTCTCGCTTGCCAGCAATCTGTGGGAATGATTTCATGAAAAGGGACGGAAGTTTGTAACAGTGGGCGCCTAAAAAGCCCGCGTTATTTGATTCAACCAATAAGCGCGCAAGGATTGCCCGTTTCCGAGAGGTTGGTACTGTCAGTCATTAGCTGTGTGTCTAATCTACAATATTGTGTATACACCATCAATTATATTTATAGATATATTTACTGTTGATAAAAAAAATGCAGGACATTGATTTTTTTTTTTTAAATAAATTGATCCCGGACACGCGTTGCGTTTTAACATGCACTACGACGAGTTTTCACCATATGGAGTTTAAAACAGTTACTGTTTATTAAAAACTCGAGGACCGATCAACAGATGAGTCTTCGGATGGCATTTGAGTCATGATAACTCACCTCTCCGTCTAATCGGAAGTAAGGAGCTCCGTGTTCATCACCGAATCCACCGAGATTGGATCCACCGAATTCCAGTTCACCTCCGCACTGTGCTGATAACTGAAAGGTAACCCTCCATTTGAATAAATGATATTTATCCAATTATTTTCTTATATCTAATGCTCGCACCCAGGAGTTGTAATTTGACCATAAGCACTATAGAGCTATCTATGGTTTGGTTATTTTTGATGAGGAACGGAAGGGAGGGAGGTTTGAAAAGTTGATTACATGGCAATATTTTAATTTACGTTTTAGTTTTCAAAACAAAATTTATATTTACGTAATCATCGGGAAGGGGAGGGGCATAAATGTCTAAAAAAATTCCTACGTAATACTTGAACGTCCTCTATTGAGGAAAAAAAAAACTATTTGTTTTTTTTCTAATTAATAACACTACATCTATCTACTCATCTATTACCCACTAAACAGAAAAATATATAAAGGAAATCGGATGATAAATAGAGGAGGTAATCTGGTAAGTCTAGTAAGCATTCTAAATGGCATCTCATGCGTTTGTTAGGAATGTCTGCAACGAATCAGAACTCTAGATAAGTGCTTTAAAAGATGGTTCTTCATTAAATCCAATCCGATTTTTTAGTATACCGGAACTGGAACGCGAGCATAAGAACCAACGATATATCGGATCGTTTTCAAGTCGTTTGATTTTCTAGCAGATCGGATCAATTCAACCAAATATCGGTTCGCTAACAAATTTATATTGACATTTGTGAAAATATACAACATGTGAAAATAATCTAGCGACCGATAAAGTACTGCCCACACGAAAATCAAAGCCTCACTTTAACATTCATTGTTTGAATTACTATTTGAAATTCTCGTATTCTTGTGGAATTAAAATGGATTATCAGTGGAAGAATAACTCTTAACAAGAACCAACAACGTTATTGTTTGTCTCAATTTTCGAAATCCGACTGATGACATGCAGTCCGATCCGTACAGAACAATTGAATCGAGCATCCCTAATATTTGGTGTAATATACGTTTCTAACAACACCACTAATAAACATAAACAAGCACATACAAGCCCTATTTATAAAGTACATACCATAAGGAGATTTAAAATGAGTTACCTGATGGGCAGGAGTGTGCAGTCCGTGAGGTAACGGTGAAGCAGGACTTTCGCTTTTGACGGAAGCTGATGAAGTATGTCCTCGAACACCAATCGGTACTCCACCTTCTTCAGATCGCGGCGAAGAACCTGCTCCTCCTCCACCGGATTCCGCAGAATCATCACCTCTACTACAACCTGTAAGATCATCACATAGTTTTAATGTAAAAGCTAGATTTCTGGAAATATTTCTGGCAACAATCAACAAATAGCTTCAATAATGTGAGATTTTTATGCGATTTTATTTTATGGCGTTTTAGATAATATAGTATGCGTTATCGTATTCAAGTGTATTAAAAGTAGTAAAACGGAGCGTAAATTCGGAGATCCTTGGAAAACTTTAACAATTGGCAGCCATTTTGCTGGAGACCTGATGATTAATAAAATAAAACAAAGTTGGGCCTAAAGAACAGGTATTAATGGATGTAAAATCATTTTACAAAGGTTCCAATAATGGAATTTTGTAAATATTAACATATAGGTTCTTTTAAGCCTAAAATTTTGACATGGTTTACCTTTATGCTTTTTACTGGCGTAAAACTCGGCACCGTGGACAGTCTTGACGTGTTTCCTGAGTGATGAAGGATCGGTGTACCGCTTTGTGCACCCAGGAGCTTTGCATACGTAAGGTTTCTGAAATACATTTCGTAATTGATAATTAGCGGTAAATATAAACAATATCGAGAGATTTTATATTATCATAATATGATCGGGGTCTACTATCAATGTCATTATCAAATGTATTCGATAAAATACATCAATGATCTTTGAGAAATTCATGATTTGAGAAAAATCACGGAAGAGATAAATACAGTAGGTAAGTTTGCAAGAGCAGGGACTATGGAAATAAAAATTGGCCATTAACCAATTTGTGGTATTCCAAAAAGCCTAGTTCGATTAACCAACCATAAGGGACTAACCTATAATGCTATAGAATTCTGGAACAAATTACCAGAACAAGTTCATTTCAAAGAGCTCATCAGGGCATTCACTCAGCGCAAAGCTGAAGCAGCCTTAATGCTTAATAGGAATCAACTACGAGTATAAGTGAGAGCACTAACTTGGCACTGTTTTTTGGACTGTAACAACATATGAACAACATTGATGTCCAGAATACAAGAGAGTACAGGTATTGTAAATATGCAGATGAAACGCTAAAGCACATTAAGATGTGATTCATTAATACGCACAGTCAACCGAATTCTGAGTAAGCACGTGTTACTCCCGGAGAAGGTACAGACACTCTTTCCAAAAAACATCCTACAGTATATCCAGGTCTAGGAAGTGAGTTTTAAAAATCACAATACATCTAACTTTACACAGAACACATTTCACAGCACAGCTAGTAATAAAATAAAGTCACATTCCAGAGGCTAAGAGTGACTTTGTTTATATGATTGAAAAATTACCTCATTACTATGTGTTCTGTTCTGGTGTTTAGCGCGATCGCTTGCATTGGAAAACGCTTTGGCACAGCCCGGGTATTCGCACGTGTATGGCTTTTCGCCTGTATGACTTCTTAGATGAGTTTTCAGATTTTCCAACCGTGAGTACGCTTTGCAGCAGCCTTCGAACTGTAATTATAATATTTTTTTATTAATTCTTCAATCCTATATCAGACGGAGTAGGAGATTGACAGCATCGATGTTTGAGGAATGATGTATATTATACAATTATTACCATAATTTTGTAGCTTTTTAATGTTACTTACATGTTGAGTTAAGAGAAATAGATTTTTCATCACTATTTGAGATTGGACACTTATATACTTTCAAAACAGGTTTTTAAAATAATGTGAAATTTTCTGTGTACTTTAAAAATACTATATGTCGTCACTCTATTTACCTATTTATTTCAAACAATTCCAACCAATTTTAGTTGCTAGCTTTCGTAAGTTCAAACTTTTTGTTTACCATTTCGTACACGAATATTCTATTTAATGTCTAATCTTATTTAATTTTTCATTTATATTTTTTAACAAAAAAAAATAGATTTATTTGTGTCAAGCATTAAGGTTAGTTTAATGAAAACTTGGGACTTTTATCGACTTGGATTCATTTTTAAGATTCAGAGTACTTCGATGAAAGAGGTCGAGATATGACAGCTTCGGATTTCTATGTTAGTTATTCCATTATCCATGGGCGATATAATTATATATGTATACTTATGAAGTTTGTAAGTGATGCCAGTGGTATAAAAATTAAAAACTTCTCGTTTATCATGGTATTGACATATTAAAAAAAGAGAGGAAGCGTAGCTAAAATAGTAATAAATATTAATCTGGAAGGATATAAATATTGTGCATGTAGTATGTAAGAAATGATAGGAAAGAAAAAGGAGTAAATGAAGACGGCTGATAGGGATGTATGGAAGAAGAAAACACCAAGTGAGTTGGGAACAGGGTATGGAAGTGATAATACTTACGGTACGGTACATTTATGTGGTTTTTCTCCCGTGTGCCTCCGCATGTGTACGACGAGCATGTACTGTGCTTTGAACGGTTTCTCATCCCGCGAGCAGCCGACCCAGCGGCACACGAACGCTTTCTTACTAGCGTGTATGTGATCCGTGTTTATATGCTTTACCAGATCATCTTGGGTCGGAAATTCAAGTTTGCAGTCCACCTACATACATAAAAATATATTTTCCAATTCACTTTCGAGTTAAAAAAACGATTAACGTATAATGAAAGAAAAAAGAATCAATGAATAGAGCAAACTGTGTCTCTTTATGAAATGTTTTCAGTGGCCTAATATATTTTTTCTGTTACTATGAAAGATATTTTGAATGAACAAATCTGTTTTTTTTAAACAAAACTACTTTTCGTTATCCTTTTCTTTCGTAATTTTTTTTTTTTGTTAAATTTATTAGTATAAAAGGTATTGCTACTTAACTAATTAAAAAAACAATTCACATGTTTTTTACATCTATATATTATCTATATACCCGTTCTACTCCGGGTAGGTAACTAGTACGTTATATGTGAACTTTGTAATGGAAATGTTGTAAATGTTGATGTAACATTTAAAGTTGAGAAGTTTTTTTTTTTTTTATTTCGTACTCACCCAATGACAATTCGTTTCAATGAAATCACCGGGTTCGTCTTTGGAATCGAGACCATCGGTGACGGTACTTTCAGCGGCGGCCGACAAAGGTTTGTTGGTGTGCATGCTCTCGCGATGACCTATCAACACTTGCGGAGACTTGCGATGGCTCATTCCCGATGCACTGTCGCCAAAACAGACCATTGAATTATCACAAATAAAATATAAATTTATATAACACATATCTATAGTATAGATACTATATATGGGAAAATTGGGGGTCCTTTGAGGAACCATCACCTCAAAACTACTGAAGGTATCGGGGTGGGACTACTACCAATCAATGCGGAATTTTTCGGGGATTTTTTTTCATTGACAAAGACCCTCATAATTTTTTTTCTTCAATTTACTCTTATGTACATTTTTCCGCTAATAAAAACAAAAGACTCATTTTTATTCATTCATTTGTTTTTATTTTATGTAGATTTAAACGAAGAGATGAATTGGTTTTATATTTGACATTGCTTTTCTTTTTTATTTAAGAGTTAAGAATGTTTTATTTATTATATTTAACACTTTGCAGTTTGTGAATTTAAATAACTCTACAAGCTAAAATACCTAGCTAGTAAAAGAGTACCGACTATTTGCTAATGTCACATATAGAACTAATGTAACTGTTTTTTTAAAACGAATTTCTGCTCAATAGTAAGTTTGCAATTTCTCACGTTACAGAAGTTTGGAAATTTGTGCTCCGTAGTAAGTTTGTAATTGCTCACGTTACAGAAATTTGGGAATTTGTGCTCCGTAGTAAGTTTGCAATTGCTCACGTTACAGAAGTTTGGGAATTTGTGCTCCGTAGTAAGTTTGCAATTGCTCACGTTACAGAAGTTTGGGAATTTGTGCTCCGTAGTAAGTTTGCAATTGCTCACGTTACAGAAGTTTGGGAATCTCTGATATATAGTAAATGATGAGCACTAACTTAATGTTATCGTCAAGCAGGTCTTTTATATTATAGATTAGAATTAAATTAAAAGTCGACGAACCCTGACTTTAAAATGCTACATAGATGATCAAGAATTAACATATATTTTAAGATGGAGAACATTTTAGTTATTTTTTTAATTTGAAAATTGTATTACAATTATAATTACTAGCACCTATATCAGTAGTTTAAATGGGCTTAATAATTGATTGAATATATTAAAAATTTAAAGGAAAAGCTGTTTCCAAAATGGTTTTATCCGCGACGCTTATTAAAACATTAAAGCGATTAAAAAATAAAACAAAATCGGTCGACAAAGCAAGGAGAAAAATGTACGGAAATGTTGTATATTGGATGATAAATAATAATCATTTTAGATACCTATCAGCTTCCATAACGCTCGTGATCTCCGGCTGTTGGGGGGGTTGTTGGAGATGCTGCGGGGGAGTCCCGTCTAACCCCAGCCCCGGTCTCACGTCAACCGGTCCACCCATCAGGAGTTGAGTTGGTGACGAAATGTGAGATCTGGTGACATATCATATCATTGGTCAGTGTTAATATTTCTATTAGATATTTTCATTCTTTAAATCATAAGTCAATAATAAGTCAAATCCTGGCAAAAAACAAAAAAACAGTAAATTTTATTACGGGTTAGATTTATTTAAAAATATATGATTCCGTAAATATATTAGCGTTAATATATTTTTATTTTATTAAATTCTTAATGTAAAATAATAATGAAAATGCACCCTATGTACCCTGTGCAACCACAACAAACAAAAACCGTTCCACTGAGTTTAAAGATTTACCCGAAGAAATATGATTTACGTTTTTTATATATATAAATGTAGTTACAATTATTATCACATAGCTTTTAAAATACTAAAAGAAACGTTTAAATATATATATATCGTATCGTATTTCTTAATTAAAAAAAAAAACCTTTATAGAAACGAACCTATGAATGCCGGCTACGAGGTGGGCGTGTGCCGCGTGATGCGCCGCAGCGGCTGCAGCTTGCTGATGAGCTGGATCTAGCAGCACCCCACCACCTAATACCCCACTACTCCCCACCACCCCGCCCCGCGCAAGTAATTGCTGCGCAAGCGAGGCGTGTGATAGAGATAAAGCTGGTGATATCGCACCTGAGAACAAAAAAAAACGAATCTAAATCAGCGATTCCCAAAGTACACTACTACGCAACTTGAAACTACTAAAAAACACGCTTTATATCTCTTTCATTGGAACGCACCGGGATAGCAATAGATTTCTGAAATACCCAAGTGATTTTGTTACTTTATGGAAATACCTATTCTTATAATTTGTTGCCAAACCCGTATCTTCTTAAATCAGAAATCTAATCGTATAAACTGTGGACTATAATCGCCATAACTATAATACAGAAGCAAAACATTATTGTCACAGGGGTATGATCAGAACATTCACTTTTTAATAATTTTGTGGAGATATGTTCACCGCCGTAAGATAAAGAACAGTTCAGCAATCAATATTCAATTTCATATTACAATCAATAGCCTCTCAACTCAGGGTTATCATAAAAAGAGGAACGTAGAACTATTCAAGTAAGGAAAAAAAGTTTTCAAATTTAATCGAAAACTTTAATACTTAAATAAATCTATGGTTTTATTTTCTAAGGTCCGTGCAATCTTCGCTCGCAACCCACCAATGGGTCACGACCCATACTTTGGGAAACCCTGATCAAAACATATATAGTGCTTTTTTGTGTGAAACATTTATTGGTTTACAGTAATATACTCGTATGCCGTGACGGTAAACGACATGACGCTCTTTTTTTTGTCATGTCTCTATTTTATTATTTAATTTATTTTACTACTTATTATTTATTGACATATTATTTATTATTTATTGAGAGTAAGCAACATTGTCCGAAGAGTTGCTAAACTTAAGTGGCAGTGGGCTGGACACACTGTGCCCCCCCCCACAAGGTGGACCGACGACCTGTTGAAGGTCGCAGGAATCCGTTTGATGCGGGTGACGCAAGATCCGTCGTTGTCGTGATCTTCGGGGAAAATTCTCATTACCATAGCTATTACCAGCAGTGGACGTCTTTCGATTTAATAAGATGGATGGATGGACATATCACTTGATTGGTTTTCATTAATCACGATGTCAACTATCAACTTTGATGTTTCACATGTACCGAGAGTCACGTGATGGTCAACTTTTTTTAAAATTTAATTACAATAACTTAGTTGAAATATTTGAATAGTAAATTTACCAGCACTAAGATGCCCATAACTGCCGGTGGATGCGGCTGATGGAGCACGTACAGCCAAACTAGCAGGAGAGGCTCTGATAACCGCAGCCAAGTCTAAAGACTCTGCTGAATATGGACTCCAAGACACCGCCCGTTTTCGATTCGCAGAGGCGCCTATTGTTCCGCCAGACAACCTTAGTCTTGTCGGAGAAGCTATTCTAGATCCTGGTGATGATAATTTCTGCCATAAGTACAATACATACCAAACAAAAGTTTTGAAAATATTTCACTTTTAAATTATACACGTGCATTTTTGGCGGTATATCAATCTAAAAGATTTCTTAAATGTTTTTTTTAAGTAACATAACAAAACATGGCCGTAGGCTTTTTTTAACTAAATGATTCACTATTATTCTCATTATTTAATAATTATATTACGTAATAGATAAAAATTATATTTAATATGACCAGAGAATATAAATCTCTGATGCCAAAAGCCCATTAGTGTAAACACGTAGATATTAATAATCTGGAAGAAAGTTATTACCATCTAAACTTAGTTGAAAGTCCTGGCTGGCGAGGGTACTGCCAGCGTGGAGCTCTGGATGTAGACTCCTCGCTGCGCTTAAATATTCTAAACCTGTAAAGAAAAAAAAAGATTAGATTTCAAATGAATAAGTTAAGATTGTAGTGCATTCATAAGGATTTCGGATGCAATACACATATTGAAACCCAGGTTATATTATTGTCGTTCTAAGGGTAAGTAGTTGTTGTGAGATATAAGAATGCATTTTACCTGTCATTATTTTCAATACACTTAACTAGTGCACAATAACCAAATTATATAACGTAAAACTGCCTCGGTGGCGCAGTTGTATTACGGTGCGACTGCCGTTCTGAGGTCTCGGGTTCGATCCCCGGGTCGGGTCAATTGGTATTGGGTTTTTCTACTTAGTATCATCCCGGAGTTTGGAATTTGTGCCCGATATGGCGACAGGCTCGCCCCCCCTGTCACATCTGGGACGGAACTAAGCTCGGCGAAATGTGGGTGGTGTAGTTCGCTATTTCACCTCTGCCTAACCCTTCGGAGATAATAGGCGTGAGCTTATGTTATGTTATGTAAAACACCACCAAAATGACATAATAGAACCATATACTGAAAGTAAATAAATTAAAAGAAATACTACCATATGGCTAGCCAAAATCAAGCCAAGAACTATGTTATAACCAGATTCAACAGATGATGGCCAGGACAATTGTTTTCGAATATCCTTTGTAATATTCGCGAATTCATTTATTATACCCCTTCTTCAGGATAATAGTGAACAAAATAGAAAAAAATGAATAACATAAATCTATCGATTCAATCTTGAGTTTTCAATTACTTTCAATTTTCACTGAATTTTCCAGGAAGCAAACTATATTTTTACAAATCGAAGATGAATCTTTAAAAATTCTCATGTTTTCAAACAATAAATGTCATATTCATATCCCACGTAACACATTACAACACAAAATCTAAACTTCTAACAATAAATTTAAATTAAAAGCTTTATAGAATAAAAAAAACATAGGTATTCCCAAATCAATTAAATTGAAAATGAAGAAATTAATTTCAACGCAGCAAGAACATTATTATCAGATACTAAATTATACAAATATGAATAGGTTCCATATAATTTATATGGTAATAAGCTAGTTTTTCTACAGGCCAACAAGTCAAGTCTGGCTGTGTAGAACAGTGCAGATTGAGTTGTTAACAGGCATGACAGGACGGACATGTATGAATATAAAGCAGCCGCTTAACTGTGTGACTAATACATGTCATTTACGAGCTCCGGCTATTTCCCGAGAACTGATTCTCCTTTATTATAAATAATTTAAAGTTAATTGGACATCGGCAGTGAAGGTTTTCGATTTTTATTTAATACACGATTAGCATATTCAAATTCCAGTTTTAACGGTTAGGAATAATATCGTTTTCTATTTGTTCTATTAATATTCATTTGAAGCGTTGAGGGCGCAGTAGGTAGTATGATTGGATTCGGCGTCAATCGACGCGGCCTCGATCCCACCTGGCCAACTCTAAAATCGGCCTGGCTTTCGATGAAGGAAAACATCGTGAGGAAACCATAGCACGGTGGTGGGCATTTTCTAATTATGCCCGCCTTGGTAGCTACCACCCTTAAATTTGAAAACTTGTCGCCAAATACCAATAGGTGTGTTCCGGCAGCATCACTTGAGAACCAGTACCTCTAGGCTTAGAATGTTTACCATCCTGGACCATATCGTTACTTAAATTCAGGCGAGATTGTGGTCAAAGCACTGCCTATATCTTGTAAAATATATATATAAATTAACGTCAGCCTGTATATGCATGTCGTCTATGCGTTTCTATTCATCGGATTGTGACGAGTCTTTGATGAACTATTCTTTTTTTTTTAATACTGACTCTGTAAACTGGCTTGGCTTTATCTGATGTAAATAAAGTACAGTCCGAGAATTATGAAAATCTATCGAGAATTAATATAAATGACAAGTTATTGGAAAAATAGTACATTAAATCGATGTGCTCTTGTAATACGTACATGAATTTTTTCAATAAAAGATTTTATAAGAGAGAAAATTTTAATATGCGAATGATACCCCAGGGAAAGCTAAGCAGTAGATATTAAATTAAAACATAAATTATAATAAGCAATTTCATTACATGATAATGTAAGTAAAGATAAAGGGATCGTAGCGATTAACTATAACTGAGCGAGGGTTTATTACTTAGTCCTAGTACGAGTACATCGCAAGTACCTGAGAATATTCAGACAAATGAGCCACTCTGTGATCTAATATGAGGATACTCAATAGCCGTTATCTGAGCGATTCATTTCACGAGAGTGGATTATATTTATGTGAACGTACCTCTTCACATATTTATAAAACTATACGCTCTCCTCGGTAAGAACATTGTAAAACATATATTTCCAAACAGCTAATCATGATTTTTTTAATTTAAAAACTGTTAATCAATTAAGTTTCTAACACTTTTGTGTTTTTATTATGATAATGTATAATTTTTTGCTCTAATAAATTTTTATTATTATTAGTATCTATTTAATTATATTATAAACTTTACTAAATATAGAAATCAATTATTTTTTTTATTTTTTTTTAATTTAAGTTTTTTTTTTAGGGGCTTTTGACATAAGTCATATCAGCCCCATCATAACCTAAGAAATCAATTATAATTTTAATAAATTATAATTTGTTAAATTCGAAAGAAGTTTTTATCACAAAAAATCTTTTTAATTTGACCCAAACGCAGGTACAAAAACCTCGTTTGTATATTATCAAAAATAAAACCTACTTTGTAATCCTTATAATTAACTATTCCTTATAACAATAAAGTGTAATCGCAGCCGCCAATTTTCATAATAACCATCTTATACGTAAGAAAACAAACACGTCGTGGACAAGGAACGAAACAAAAAAAAGTATACAATCAAAATGGTTTGATTTGTCGATCACGGCGCTATGCCGGTGTTCCGAGACGGTTGTTAAAACCCGAGAAATAATAGGGTGATGCAAAAGGCGTCACCGACCACCAATTTAGCGAAGGACCCGACAAGAAAAAAACGAGCACCTAAAATATCCCAAGAAAATAACGCATGTGGTTGGTCTGTGTTCGCTTTTGAAGTCGCGCGCCGCTCTGTCGGTCGCTTCCAAAATTTTTATGTCTTCATCCACTGTGTGAGAACGATGAAACTACACCTATATTGTCCTTAAAAGGATTTGAAGAAAAAAAAATGATTCAAATATATCGACTCGGATCAATTGTGTCCGTTACGGATTCCTTTAGTTGTCGTGCTATGTCTGTTCACCTTAACGATCTTGGCACAAGAGCATTTTAAAAGTTCATTCGCATAGTTTTTTTTTATTATTTTAAATATTTGAATATTATGTTCCAAGGAGTTCGTTTATGACCGACTAGATACGATGTGTATTAATTTTTATCGAATTCGATTGAGCGTAAAATAAGTCTCTATGGACCGGCGTCGTCGACATCTAGTTGTTCCGCGGTCACGTTTAGCGTTAAAATATGGATGTCAATGGCTTTGTTGGGGCGGCGCCTTTGGTCGGAGTGCGCGCAGTGACTTTGTAACGGCTGCGTATACTAATGAGACTCGTTGTAAATTATGAGTTTGGTTGTTATTCGAATGTGCGGCGAGATGAAGGCGGCCGCGGACGTGAATTTGTTATGTCGGCTTTGGTATTTTTACGTTCATGCACCAATTTTAATATTCTCGGTCTTGAGATAAAAATTAATGATGACATCATATACCTACCAATTTAATTATTTATAGGTTTTTCGATTGCAAAGCGCGAAGCCGTGAATATTTTTGTGGTGTTTGTCAAAAATATTTTTATTCTTTTTATAGCTGTGTAAATATAAATATTAGATCATTTCAATGGTAAATATTACATATATATATATATACGTAATAGAATATTGTTTAGAACTTTATTACATACATATTTTAATTAAAAAATACTACAGTCTTTTAGTTTGTAAATAAAAAGTATTTTTGTAAACAAAAGTAAGTAAAATGTCTTTGATATTAATGTAATTTATTATATATCCCATAGAATATGTGTTGATTACACACATATGAACATGACCTGATTTGAAAAAAAAATACAACTTTCATAAATATACAAAAATCCTGAAGGCAAACAAATGCAAAAAAAAAGACAATGGCGTCAAAAGTCACAGACTAAAATAAGCTCAATCTAATGTCATAAAACGATTAGTAAACTCATTAGCGAGACGCCGCAAAAAACTGTCGGTGTTCACTAACAAGGTTTTTGTTCTGTGGTCTCTAGACGGTGTGTGACCCAGCACCCATCGCCCAGGTAATAACAACGTGCAGGTGTTTCTAGGAATTTGGTAAAAAAATATGATAAAGGTGCACCCGCCATTTAATTTTTGATTAAGTCCGGCGCTTGATTGAAAGATCATTTGTTAAATTATAATATAACATTGAACTTTATGAAAAAGTTGATGATAAAAGAGATCATTATTAATAAATAATTGTAAGATAAAAAAACATAATTATTCATTCACACAAAGATTGAAAGAAAAAATATAATTAGCTTCGATTTAAAGGTAAAGTCGATCAAATGTATTTATCGATGTAATGTATATTATTTTGTCCATTTCTATGTATCTTTTAATATTTAGCCTATGTAAAATTGATTTTAGCGAGTTGGTTAGACGAAATTAGACTTGGTTATCAGGAATAAAGAAATCTGCAGAAGAACCAAAGTAACCGATATTGCCCGAAGAATTGCTAAACTGAAGTGGCAGTGTGCTGGGCACATTGCTCGCAGAACCGATGCCCGATGGGTCTAACGGGTTCTCGTGTAGCTACCATGAACCGGAAGACATAGTGTGGTTAGGCCGCTCACAAGGTGGACCGACGACCTGGTGAAGGTAGCGGGAATCTGCTGAATGCGGGTGGCCCAAGACCGGTCGTCGTGGCGATCTTTGGAGGAGACCTATGTCCAGCAGTCGACGTCTTTCGGTTGAATGGATGGATGACTGTATGATTAAACTGTATGATTAAAACTGAAGTTAAAAATCCCTCCGAAATCTATTGCATGATTTAGGATGATTTAACGAATAAATAAACGGACATACAGACATGGAAAGGGATTTTGTTTTAAAGCGTTAAACTATATTTTTATAGGCTCAATGCTTTGACTACAATATCACATGATGTTACGTGATGATGTGGCCCAGGATGGTAAACCCACTGTGTCTTGTAGTACTGGGTCTCAAGTGATGCTGATGGAACACATCTATCAGTATTTGGCAACAGGTTTCCAAACTTGAGGGTAGTAGCTACCCAGAAGGGCATTATCAGAAAATGCCCTACCACCATGCATTAAAATTATAGCAATGACCTACAATTAATATATGTATATTATATAATAATATATAATCGATCAATATTTTATACGCCAATTATGACATAAAACAATAATAATGAATACATTTAGCATTCATTATTCATAATCATAAATTCATAAAACGTTTTTGTTTCGCTAGCTACGCCTAATTAACTATCATACTTATTTTTTTTTTGTACAAGTATCAAAATGTCTCAATCCGCACGTTAAAAATAAATAAATAAAATATATATAAATGAGACGAGCGCGCACACATCGCTTTAACAACGTAAAATTATATTCTTAACAGCATAATTACACCTCCCAGTTTCTAGTTGTATCTGTCCCTTTTGAACTAATGTGACTTTTATATTTGCGTCTCAACTTACCGAAGTTTCTTTTTGAGAACATTTTGCGGACTTGATAGCTGATGATTTATTCATAAATGTTTCTTGTTTGAGTTTTATTATTGTTTTTTATACCGTTTTAATGTTCTTGGAAGCGGTTTAGAACTGTGATTTAAAGCACTACTGGACTTTAACGTTGTAATTTTTGTTTGATGAAGCGATCAGTTATTTAATATAGTTTTTAACTTTTTATATTTTAAATAACATGGTAAATATCCACACATTCACCAAAAAAACGTTCACTGCTGGACGTAGGTCTGTCCAAAGATCTCATAACGACTGGTCTGGCCACCTTCTTGAGGCCACCGGTCCCGTTGGAGAGGCATACCCACGCTGTGTCTTCTGGTACCATTTATGATCCCATTGGCCCATCCCATTTATGAGCCATTTATGATCTCATTGGCTCCATCAAACAACAGTTCTATGAACAATGTGCCAAGCCAATGTGTGAAATTCTTTGGGCAATGTGATCTGGTGACTCCATGACGCAGTGAAACTCCGAGCATAGATAGACATTTCCATTGTCCTCTGACCAAATTTGAGCTTTCTTATTAGACCCATCATAAGCGACCACGTTTCAGTCGGATACACATTGGTCGAAGGTGGTAATAAAGTTAATACATCATGCTAATGGAATAGTCCTTTTCTTGTTTAACTGACTCCCATTAGAAAATCTGTTACAAATAATCTAACCGATTGTATTTTGCTAACTGCTATTTTACCACGCAAAAGATTTTTCCACAATTTTCATCATTTTTTAGATACTTTTTCAAGGAGGGTTTATATAATAAACAACAAAACAAGTTTTTTGTAAATTTAAAAAATCAATATTCTGTAACTAAGTAAACTAACAAAAAATCAATGTTTATGCTTATGTTGGCAAAAGTCGCTAGATATACATAAAAATAGCATACTAAAGAATTATAATTATTCAAAAACCATAATTAAAACTTCCCAATGGCATATCTCTATCTCGTACAAATGAATCACAATAATGTAGTTTCTCTTTGAACCCAATTCTAATGTTAACTCGAACCAAATCGCAGACAGAACCTAGTTATACATTAATAAAATATTAAAATACCAATCAAGTTCCCGCCAAAAGATTCTATTAATATAAACATTATTAATAATCAAAACAGATTTAACATAAAAGGATATTCTTAAGCCGAGCGTTAATTAAACATTACATTTGAAATAATCAACAAGCTCCCTAATTAAGTCGAAATGTATAATTGGTAGTCATAATATTGACAGATTTTAATTACAGACAAAGGAGGGTATAAAATGTCCAGTATAATTTGACACGTATCTGGTTAATAACATTAAAGACGAGTAGGTCTTAATATATCGGAGATAAAAAGAGACAGAGGGAGGGTTGTAGGCCGAAGCGGAAGAAATCTTAAACCGGCCAGCTGCGGGCACATGCATTTCCGGTGTTTAAGTTAATTGGATGTTAAGGGTCGTGGGTTTGATTCTTTTTAGGAATACATGAAACATAGTAAGTAATTAAAGCCACTGTAGGTATTCTAAAGGCAAATTTTGTTTATAAGCAGATTCTAGAATATGAGACGTGTTGCCATGCGGTCTTTAAGGAGTAGCATCCTATAATTGGGCTGACATATTAATTATTGCATTCTTTTTGGCGGTTAAGTACCATGATAACCATGATAGTAAAACAAGAAAAGAACAAGAAAACTCTATAATAGATAGTAATTCCCTGGCTCCGTCATTATTAGCCTCTTAAACCTCTTAAAGTGGGAAATAAAAGACTCTATAAGAGGCTAAAAGAGAGTTGTAAACCCTCAGATATCTGTGTGTTGACGTATCTTTATAACTGAGACTGCTACTTGTCTATAAGGAGCAGTCCAGCAACTGAATAACTGCAGCTGCTATTCACGATTCGTTCTTAAATTTCTTGTTAACTTAGTTGATAGTACGGTCAGTTTTCGCGACAATGGACGTTGGTTCAAACCCACCTATCCAACTCTTAAATCACCCTGAGCTTTCGGTGAAGGAAAACATCGTAAAGAAACCATAGCTTGGTGATAGAGCATTTTATAATAATTCACGACTGGGTAGCTACCACCCTCAAGGTAGAAAACCTGTCACCAAATATCAACAGGTGTGCAGCAGCAGCATCGCTTAAGAACCAGCAGATCTAGGCTTAGTGTGTTTACCATCTTGGACCTCTTAACATCAGGTGAGATTGTGGTCAAAACACTGAACCTATACCGTGTTAAGAAAATATAATTTAAGCTTTATAAAATTTCGGAGAATTCACATTTTTTTCGCACTTTTGGTTTTGGTTTGGTTAGCTATATTAAAAAAATCAGCCAAGTGCGAGTCGGATTCGCACACCGTGGGTTCCGTATATCCGTAACAATTATGGTATTTGTTTGCCAAATGAAATCCAAAAACAATACAATGTGGTAAGCTGGAGGAGTATACATTTAAGACAAAGGTCTCCATCGTTTCAGTAATCCTTTATTTTATATTAACACATATCATTTATTTTATAATATAACTGAAATATCTACACTAGCCTTGCAAAAGTTATTTTATCAAAGTTATTTATTTAGAAAAGTCTTTAGTCACTATTTACAAATCTGGTTCAAGATACTAATTAAGTATTAAATTTGAACCAGATCTGTAAATGATGACTGAAAAAGGTATGTAAATAGTACGATACTGAACATTGAAGTTCGAAAAAACTAGTTGTACTACTTCGTGTAGTGCTAGTGTTTATTAGCGGAAACATGTTTATAGATGAAAAATCTGTAGAAATTCCATTTCGAGGATTCTTTCTAAAATCGATATTTTTTCATTATGAAATGCAACGAAAAATTTAAGGTTTTCCAAATTTTTCTTTTATGTGTACTATTAAACGTTGCTTCATGCCAAATTTCAAGATTCTAGATTGACTGGAAGTATCCTTTTGGTTTTGATTCCTTTACGAGCAGTTGCGAGTTTCAAAATATGCGGCTTAAATTGCTGTTTGTTTTGATTGCGTTGACATAAAACTTTGATCTTGTTACAGCTTAAAGGTATTATAGACCTGAGTATTTGATATGAATTTCAATTTAATACCTCTACGCGTTCATGAGGGAAGGGGTAGTAAGTTTAAAATTATTAAAAGTATTTTTATTATGTAATGTAATTAAAAAATAATGATTTTCGCAATTTTCCCTTTATCTTTTTCCCTGTATGCTATACGACGTTGCTTCGTACCGAATTTCAAGATTCTGACTTCACGGGGAGTACCCTGTAGGTGTTAGTTCCTTTGCGAGTGTTGAAAATTTGGAGCATAAACGGCTGTATCTTTTGATTGCCTTGGCTTAGAAGTTTTATATTTTCACAGCTCCAAGGGACAGTAGATCTGAGTATTAGATATGAATTTCAGCTTCATACCTCCACGCGTTCCTGAGAAAAAGGGTATTGACAGACTGACAACAAAGTGATCCTATAAGGATTCCGTTTTTTATTCTTTTGAGGTACGGAACCTTAAAAAACTACTGTTTTTATTTATTTCTCCTTTTCTTCCACGACATCCTAGAAATTATCTGATATGTCGATCTTACAACCCTATCCCATGCCCATTCTTTTTTCATCCATCCTCTTCACGTGGCGAAGACAACTAACTAAGCACCCCTTTCTTTCCTTCACCGCAATGATCCGTTATTCTTTGTATTGTCCATCATCCATCACTCCAACTATATATTCTCCTGCTTTCATGGTTCCTTTGTTAAAGTCAGCGTTTATAGGACTATATTTTACTACGTTTATAAGACTTGCCAAATCAATAATAATATCACTATATAACCTTAGACAGAAATAATAACATACCCTCGTTGTGAATCCGAGAAGGCGTAAAAGCGTCTACGTTTTTGTCTCTCATAAATCACACACGGGCGCGACCCAGCGTTCGTAAATTGCGTTCAGGACGTGTCCTCGACGATTTATACGTGGGAGAGTTAATGAGAGTAAAGAATAATATATATTAAGACTAGGTTCTGCTCGCTACTTCGTCTGCATTGAGTTTAGAATTGTGTGTGAGAACCTGTGTGAATCAATCGCGAAGTTTTCTCCAAATTTTTTACTCTAGTAGAGTATTTTGAAGCAACTGCCAAGATTATATCCAAAGTGACAGTTGATTGATGTGTAAAGCATTTACAAAAGTTTAATTGGTAAACTTTTCGTAGAAAAATATTTGAGTGCACAAACAGCGACAGAATCCGTTACGTAGTTTAGTTGTTAGCGGAAAAATAGTCATTGAATGGGGAAAAAACGACTTTGTTTTATATTATGTACATAGAACTCTAGTAGTTCTATGCGGTTCCCATATGTAATAACTACTAGATGACTAATGAGCAATACTTGTATAAATAAAATTGATTTTGCATTTAGATCTTCTTAAGTTTACTTAGATAAATGCCTTTTTTTTGAAGTTATACTTCTTTTGACGCGTTAGGGAAAAATTATGAGAGTAAATTTTTACGATGCGCGCGCAACCGTCTCCAAAATACAACAACCTGAAGTTAGCTAGTCAACATACGATGTATGCGCACACCGTCACGAAAAGCCGTAGTTAGCTGTCAACGTTTTAGTTTTTTTTCTATTATTACATCAAAGAAGTGCTTCTTACGTGCATACACACACACTTTTTTTTATAAATTATAATTCAAACAATTTTTTTTCTAATCATTTGTTTTCATAAATATAAAACAAAAAAAAAACATAACAAAAAAGGTGCGTCAAAACTTTTTGCTCGAAAAAATCGGCACATGTATGCCGACCGACCTTTTCCATGTTCACATAATATTTCAGACTCAGAAATTACTTCGTCAGCGCCAGATGTAGCGAGAACAGTACCTTAACGACAAAAACACGTGTCAACTTGTTAATTATCTTTCTTGGAACGCGAACACAATATTTGAAAACAGTTGCTTCTATTAAAATGTAATGGAGTTCACCAAGATTCATTGCAAAATATCAGCGCTTATGAAAACTATGTCAATTATTATAATCTAATAAATTCTAATTAGATTTTACCATATTTATCTTTACCAGCTGCCGTTTTTAAATTTAACATAAAACCTATACTAATAAATAAAATTGAAGTGTATGTTTATAACGTCATTTTTTTTTCTAAACTAGCTAATGCTGTTGACCGGAAGGGCCTTAACAGCTTCACCATATCTTTGTGGGCGAGTGCTGAAGGCACAAGGATTCGAACCTCGGTTTGGCCGCTACCTGTGACATAAAATTCCCGCGGAATTTGATCCTAGCTTAACCCTACATTTATTAACAATAAAAAAAAGGTTCCTTACGGGACATATGTACCTGCGTGTTATGTACAGGAGTGTGTATGCAGTATTGTGCGTGTATGCTTGGTGCATGGTCAGTGTTACTGTATCGCGCTGGTAGCGGCGTCAAATACCTCCCCAGTTGGCGAAAGGAGCACGTCTTGGGTCGGCACCGGAGGGTGACCCGGAGAGCGTGCGGGAGCAAAGTTACCCCCTGTCCCCGGCGGCGGGAACGGCGGTTACGTGGGCGTGGACGCTGGCACGCAAGTAAACGACGTTTATGAGGAAAGATACTATTTCCGCGAGTGATTTTATCGTCGCGGTCGAATAAAATGTTGCACGGACGCCGTCTCTTGAAGACGGCGCGTAGGACAGGCGAGTACGAGACGACTTGTACTATGAGGGGATTCGGGTGTGTCTCTGCGCGTTCGAAGTTCGAACATTCTAGTGCTCGCCTGTGATCGAAATTCGACCATAATTCATGATTTTATAAAAACACTAACAATTTTATTTGCCTTTGATTGTCAATTGCTTAAAGTAAAACCTTCTCAAAAGTCAATATTCTGTCTACACGGTAAATAAATGTCATGTCTGACATTGACATGTGATTGATAATGCATTAGTAATCGTAAGGGATAATGATAGATGTATGTCTGTGTCTAACTAAAGGTAGTGTGGGAACTGTATTGTTTTATTAAATTAATGTATTTTTATGCATAATTTTAAAAATATATTATCATTCTGCACTCCTTCTTTACATAAACTATAAGAGTGTGACATTCCATACTCCTCCGTCCGCGTAATTTTCGTAAAAAGTTTTTGCTTCACGTATTAATGAATGTTTACACAATACATATACCAAAAATACAACTTTTAAAATTGTCGTCTGTCTATCCGTATGTCTGTTTGTTTAGTCCGGGTAATTTCCGGAACGGCTGGACCGATATTGAGGGGACATTTTTGGTAGACATCTGAGTTTATTCCGGGTAAATTAGGGTATTCCGCGTAAAAAAAAACATTGTGAATGAAATCCGATTCAGTTTTAAACGGGCAAGTGTTTGAATTAATAAGAAATATTTTTACTTTAACTTAGTACCAAAAATTGTTTAAGAAACTAATTAGGGTTTCGTACAAAAAATAATAAAAATGCAGTGAAGAATATATGAAACGCGGGCACCGTCGTAGGCACACAGCTAGTAATGAATAATTTGCACAAAAAATTTCCAAATTTATGTGACTTTATTATTCGGAGAACCGATGTCCACTGGGACATTATTGTTTAGACTGCTACATATACCTATGATCATTTTATATAGAAACAACTGACATACGTTATTGTAACTGAAAACCATTAATTACGACTCAAAATTTAAATTATAGGTACCTTTACATATAAAATGATAATTATTATCATTAACGCGGTTATATAAATCAAGAGGAGGGACGGCGATGTTGTCTTCTTTAAAATTTATTACATATATTCAGTTGTGTATAGTAAATATAAACGTTTTCGTGGTTCAAATGGGACTGTATCGATACGACCTGGTAATATTAATACTTATTAATTTATACGGAATCTTAATTATTTCCTAAAAAAATTATCGCAATAAGATGAAGTAAAAATATTTATCATAAATTCAAGCACTTGCCCGTAAAACTATGCATTGAAAATGATTTTATTTAAATTATGTGTTTTTAATTTTTTCACGCGTAACCCTAATTATTTACGAAAATTAAAAGTAGCTCCGAGAGTACTTTTATCTATCAAGAAAAATCTTGGAAATTACCCGGAACAAACAGACAGACAGACAAAAATTTTATGTTCACATGTGTTTAGTAAAAAAAAAATATTTTGACAATACCAACAGACACTTCAATTTTATTTATTAGTATAGAAATATAGATGTTCAGGTAATCTTGTATATCTGAGTTACGTATGTATAGATAATTTTTATAAATGTATATACCTTTTGACTATAATTTGTGAAAATAGGATAGTATAATGGAGTGCGTGTTAATAAAAGAGATGGAACTACGATTGACAGTCACTTGTTTTATACGTCATGCGCCGCTAATTGATTCAAGAGTCGCGGGCGGCGACGTGCATTCAATTCGTTAGTCAGATGCAATGGACAGGCACCTCTTGTAGGTTATTGGTCACCTATATGGTCACACTGTGGATGCGCGTCGAGATAAAATATGGTAGAATAATTTTACGCCAACCAACGGTATTTATGAAATATCTACTAATTAAATATCATGTCATTTCTATTTCTTCGCCTTGTAAAGCTACTCATGAACATTAAATTTTTTTTTTACATTATTTTTTTATATTCATTTTTAAGTTCACGACGAAAATGCTTGCCTATAAATAAGTATTATAGATTTTATTATAAATAGGTACTGAATAAATTTTAATATTCGGTCAGGATGATAAAAATATCTAAAACTATTTTATCTTTCGATATCTATATACGAATTGTCTTAATTATTTAAATTAAGTTATATATGAGAGATTAAAGAAATAGGCATGTATATATGTATTTTGACATGTGTATTTATTTGCAAGACCTAAAACTTATTTAGCATATTCATATAACACTAGCTGTGCCCGCAACTTCGTCTGCGTGGAATAGTGACTTTGGGCAGCGTTTTTCGGATTTTGGTTTATTCTGGATTATAATCACCGTCGTTACATCGTATAGCCATCGGGGAACAAAGCATACAGGCTGCTAGAATTATTAAAACATGATAAAGCCACATAAAGCTGACCGTGCGAAAAACAGCTAATACTTAGATCCACATCCACAACTTTTAGCGTCTGACCATAGGCTTTATTAATTGTCATCGCGAAACTGGTCATAAGCTCACTGGAAACTGAACTTGTTTAAAACTAAACGGAAAATTGTTTGGGATGAGAGGAACCCGAGGCATAAAAACACTACCACCTGTTAAAATCACTGCTTCTATCAGGTTTCGCAGAACCAGAAATTTAAAAGAGAAAAAATTCACTTTTAATCTAGTATTATTGCAAAGTTTTGGCGGTCTTAATTTCTTAGCAGCATTATGGGTACGCCGACTTTAAATTTATTTTATGAGCTGGTAGTCCAGGAGCACTGAGGGATTCTAAAAATGCTACTGGGTAATTGGTAAATTCTTCATCTTTCATAACTCTGTTAATGGAGATATACTCTACATTATCCTCCGAAACAAAGCTCAAAACTTCAGCATTTATTGCTGCTGCTTGGTCGTTTCGTGGACTTAAAATAGCCAAAGCAAAGCCATGAATTTTCGCAAGTTGGTATTTGCGTTGCGTTTCCATACACGGATGATATGAGGTCTCGCATTCACGAAACTTCGCAGCATAGGTTTGCGTTTAGAACAAATTTTGCTTGTTCCTACGGATACACACCGTTACCGATCTCAAGTTACTATAGAGAAAATATAGTAGCAATAGATACAATAATTTCGTCTAATTTGTATCTGGTATGAATAAAACTGTAAGGCTGATATTTTTTTTATTATAATTTGTTATGCTAGTGCTTGGATTAAACTTAGTAGAGTCTGAAATTGTACCCATCCTAGCCATGGAAATATATCAAAGGATATTGCAGGGCATCATATGCTCGGTGTGTTTCATAAATACGTTGTAAGCGATCATCATGAGTGCGCTGCACGATGTCACGTCTATTATATTCCTGATTGACTAATATTACTGCAACTTCGCCTGCAACGGGGACATTGTACTTTTCACGATGTTCTTCCGCAGGACGTCTATCAGCCTTATTTATAACTTTATCATTGTTATTTTGGCCTTGTATGATGGAATCTATTGCGGCTTGAAACTTCTGACATACGGATTTACTTGATGTAACATATTCTCAAGTTGAAATATAAAGTTGATGTTCAGCTGAGGAAAGTTATGATGTCGTATATGGGCCTGTTCATTGTTATTTGATACAAAATAAATTTAAAGAAATTTTGGCTCATTTTGGAGAAGCAAAGATCCAATCAAGTGATAAATTGGAACTACATCTTAAAAGTTGGATGTGTAATATGTTTGACCCCAAAAGATGTCATTTGGAATACACTATTATATAAACGGATATAGTCTAAAAATGTTTACACTGAGGATGCTCACTATTTAGTAAAACTTTTATAAAGGGGCTCATGATAAGTTTAAATGAACATTTTGCCACCTGAATAGCATATTCCATTTGGTTCTTTTCTCCATTTTTGAGCATTACAAACTGACAACATACCACCATAACTACTATAGATGCGAATTCAGAGTAATCAATTCTGGGCGAATACAAATAACCTGTTTTCTCTTTGGTAATCCATGGAAGGATATCAATTTCCTCTCCAGTTTCTGGGTCTTCTATCAAACTTGATAACATTTTATTGAGTATATGCCGAAGTCGATCGGCATTTAGTCGTGACTGACGTTGTTCTGCAGTTTCTTTCTTCTTAATGATCAGCTGTTAATCGAGATTCACGATCTAAGCTACTTTCCAGCTTTCTAGACTGCAAAGTTCGTGCTTTTTGAGAGCCAGGCGGGTTTCCCTATCAGTAAAGGTCTCAGACTCACGCGATATTGCATGAGCCTTGTGATCGGTGGACAAACGTGCTTCACGCTGGTCCCTGATCATCCTAACTCAACTGGCCATCATTCGAGAACGATGTGAACTCAATCGAGATTTTCGCTGAGCTGAAGTTTCTGTAATATGAAACCTGGCCTGACGTTACTGAAATGCAGTGAACTAATGAGAACTAATCTCATCCTTATAGCATTTCTGCTGCACCGGGGGAGGTTGGATCTTTTGCGAGGCATTCTTATAAGAAGTAGTAATTATTACTAACTCAGCGTTATTTAGTGAACACATACTCATCATAAACAAAAAAATTAAATACTTACAGATTATTACACAGTTTAACTTACATATATAAACAACCTGAATTTCCAGCCTAACCTGAACCCTATTTCATATGAATGATGATATATGTCTGAGGTCAACTTAAATTGGAATAATAACATTTCCGAAACTGATCATTTTGAACTTCTATTTATTATCATATTATTATTAATAAAATATATAATCATACTTTTATATAAACCATTATGGAGTTTAGTAAAGTTTCATACAATGCATCTGAACAGAGAAAGAATTTAGGTAGAATAAATGTTCAACGTGATTCTTTAAATTGGCATAACTTTTTATTTATGTACCGATTGACATGAAACAAACACTAAATGTTAAGTGAAGCTTACTACAATATATTAGTGAAAACTGCATCTAAATCGGATAAGCCGTTTCTGAGATTAGCGTGCACAAACGCACAGACAAAAATTTTAAAAATCATAGTTGTGGGTCCTGTTTGCGTTTATAAAGGTCCTAATAATATTTTTTTTCTCATATATCTTCCATGTACAGACAGCGATCCGTTACATTTTTATTATATGTATAGATTTAGTAACATATATCTATATATAAAAACAGACATACTACTATAGAGACAGTAGTAGATTTCTTTACCCTTGATATTGGTGTAAAACATTTTTTACATGTACATATACTTCGCTAAATTTCATTATTTTTGTTGTATTATTTCAAGTTAATTTATTTATCCGTAAGTTTAAAATTTTCGTATTATTTCTATTATTTCTAATATCTAATATTTACGAATTTTTTCGTCCGGAAATTTTCTTTACTTTCGATTTTTTAAGAGGTAAAATATCATATGAACGTACAAAAATCACAGTTTCTACCATACCTATATATGACAAACGCACAAATACACAATATTTTACCTACTCATCAATTGCATATAAAAATGTTACATACTATTCATAAAATGACAAACATTACTCCTAAAATCCTAATGAGAAATCACTTTGAAATAACATCGAATGCCACTTAGAATAATTTAATATGAATTAATTTATTTTCCGTAAGAATTATTATATGCCGTGTGGTGCCGGCCAAGAACAGTATCACCCCATATCTTCCCGTGGGGGTCATAAAATGCGACTAAGGAACAAACCAAGAGATGGGCAGCAGCATCCTCTGAGTACCATAAACCTGACTGCGATTGCCAGCCTGCCTGCCAAGCGTCGCAATTGTGGCAATCACCAATCATGAACGACACACTGGATGCGGGTGACGCAAAACCGGTCGTCGTGGAGATTTTTGGGGGAGACAGACGTCCAGTAGTGGACTTCTTTCGGTTGAATGCATATATGGATGTAAGAATATATGTAATTATTAAAAAAAAAAACTCTCTCAAATTAAGCTGAAAGTAGTATCAAAAGTTTTTGAAAAAAAAAAATTAAACAAAATAATGTCGAAAAGATCTGCACAATTTAATGAATTTAAAAACATGTGCTGGCTTATAAACTGCATTATCGATTTTAATAAATTTTGTTTTATCTCAGAAATACTTCTACGAGAGAATATAAATATATTAACTATTACAGCTATTGGCAAGGCAATTATTATTATTGCCTTATTGTCCTTGATATCCGTATGAGTTTCTTTCTCCTTTACAGATAATTTCACTTTATTAGATACGAAACGCATAGAGTTAAATATTTTTCTTCTGTAAAAAGCATTCCAGATAATAATCAAGCTTAATTCATGATAAATTATGTTTTAAATTAACCCCGTGAGCACTAACCTGGCGTTTACGCCAGCTTTCCATTGTTTTCCTATCGTCTCATTTTTATGGGTAATCGACATATTAACCCAACCAAATCCTTTAAGTAGATATCGTATCTCTTAATGGCTGCCTCCATACATACACACACATACACATATGAATCACGTATATATATATAAATGTATAAATGAATTAAGAGATTATGGGCGTTAATTAATTCAACAATAAAACCCCTTTCCTCCGTAACGAATTCACGAGATTAGTATATAAGGAAACAACAAAAAAAATAATAATAACGACTAAAGAGTCAGTAAAGTCGATGCGTGTAATATAATAGATTAATTAAATTATTAAATGCATTTCAGGGTTAACAATTAGAAAAGCATAAAACACTGGAAAAGAATAACACGTGAAACAAATTACTCTTATCGATGCTACGTGATTAAAATGCCCCGACGGGAATTTTCTAGGAATAATACTTATGGTGTGTGTGGCTGGTTAGGGTCAGTTTAAGTCTCAAGCGATCTCCCCTCCGGTTCCTATTGTAGTACAATCATAAGAAAATAGGAGCTACGAGAGGGAGGGAAGTGAGCTGTCGCTGTCGCTGTCAGGCGGAGAGGGATGGCCAGTGCCAGCCTGCCCACTTTTTGCTTCTAAGATAAGAGAGAGACGGGACCCTGGCCGATTGCCGGGGCGACGCGGAGCGTAATAGAATCTCGTAACGGTCTAAGAATGGCAGCAGATGACACCGCGGAGTTTCAGTGAGTATTCCCATCGCTTTACGCCGGGCAGGTCCCAGATATCTCCGAGATACCAGCTCTAATTCGAGAGTAACATTTACGGATGCGTAAATGTATTTCCTCGCGTAAAATAAAAGAATGTAAGTGACAGGATCGAAGGAGCTTTGCCAGGGCCTCTGTTTGCCAGGGCCTCTGTAGAATACATGTATAATGTGCTCCGGAGGCCCTGGCATCTTTGCGCCGGTTAGGGACGTGGAGTGTTTAGTCAGTCGGTTGCGGCCAACCTGACACACGGACACCTAAAGTCGCCTCTCGCAAGGGGGTTGTGACTCAGTGTCTATGGTCTGTCGCGAGGATCACACGTGTGCGAAAAACTGGGTTTTTCGGCGCACGTCCGAGCGTTCAACGAGCAGATTTAAACCACGTTAAAAAAAAAAAAAAAGGATCGAAGGAGCTATAAATTATGAAAATAGCTACTAATGCATGATTTTCAATTAGCATATTGCAATATAAGGAAATCTATAAACCTTGACCGAGAATCCAGACGTATTTGCGTCCTCGAAAACACTTTTAAATTTTGCCTCCGGGTACACATCATCTTGTTACGTTTTCAAGACATTGTAATCCTCTAGTGAGAAAGCGCTTTCAGTATGATAGACAAATATTAATGCATTAGCATACTGCATATCATATACTTACAGGCAAACTACATAAGTTATGCAAGGATCATTTTTTTTTGCAATGAACTGCTAAGCTAAAATGTTTCTGCGGCATTGGTTTATTATGTAGAATTATGGTATCTTTGCCGTGTATTTTCAGGTTTATGAAGCGTATCACAAAGTCCAATGAAGCTTCTTAGAACCACAACATATTCAGTTCAGATAAACAAATATTTGATATTTTACAGTAAACACAATACATTTCATAATTAATTTCAAATAAACCAGATTAGTTGCCGAAATCTGTAGCTTAGAAGGATAAAAAATCTGACTGTTTAACAATATCGACAATACCGGGTTCAACTCCGCTAGTACAGAATTAATTTCTAATTTAGACATAGTGACAGTATAAGTTAAAAATATTCGGCATGCATCAATTGAAATTTTCCAGCGATTGAAAAACAATGAACTCCGTAATGTATTCTTTATCAAAACGCTTTAAATGCGGATGCAAGAAATATATCCTCTTATTAAATGTATTTATTTCGTATTAATCGCCGAACTCGTGTTTTAGACCACACACGAAAACGCAGACCGTTCGGAACTCGTTCCGAGATGTCTCAATCTCGATAGAGGCTGGATCAATCGGTACCGGCCCACAGTTTTTACGTCGATCATCAACAGACTGGTTTCCGATTTAAAAAAAAAGAAAAGAAACTACAATGCGCTCTTGAATCCGTGTTTGTATATAACGATTTTACTCTTTGGTTTTCTTAGTGTTTAGCGTTACGTTTTTCTTCTCTGGTGATGAAGATTCCTCAATTTTTTCTCACCACATCGGAGGTCACGGTTTAAGTAATTCTCGGGGCTTTCGGGAACACTCGGGAACTTTTCACACACTCGGAGACTTTCGAGAACTTTAGAGAGAAATATTTTAATTCAACTATACCTAACCAGTGAACATGTATACAATTTAACTTCAAATAGTTAAGAAAAAATACAATTTTAGGTAATGGCCAGGAAACAAGTACCACGTCGGGTTTGGTTAGTTCAAAATGTCGGAGAAAAAAACTAAAACAAAGGATTGTCACTACGTATAAATATATAATAACTATGTCTAATAATTGCAAACTTGATAGTTATTCCCATGTATGTTTTTGATCCTTGTCAAAAATTGACAGCGAGAATATAGTTTTCGGTTTACTCGTCACATGAAAGGATTTTCTAAATAATCACTTGATCTACTACTATCTTAAATTTTATAAAATATTAACAATAGCTCCATGTTTCTACCAGCCATAATTGATAACTGAATGAAGGTCACTTTTAAAGTCAAATAATTACAGCGACTTGGACCTAGTCACCAGGTTGACATTTCAATTGTATTGGGGGACTCTGATTGTATTGGGGGACTCTGATCCCTCAAATACAATAGATAAGGGTAGTGCGTAAATGCATTTCCCCCCGTCAAAAAAAAAAAAAAAAAAAGGTTGACATTTCAAAGCAGGAGTAGAGTTCTTTATTAAACGTTATATTTAAACCAACACGTCAAAGTGCCTGGACTTTTTTGATGTTCAATATAGTACAGTCCAAGAATGATGACGAAACATTATAGGTGAGAATCATCATCATCACTTTCATGCCGGCCAACGTTTAACACTAGTAAAGTAATTTTAGATATAGATGACTCGCATTAGTATGACTCTATGACCGGTTTTCACATGTGATCCGTGATTACGATCCAGAAATTCCTATCAGATCTATTTCTTATAAAACTTATATTATTAAGCTTTTTCATTATCCCATTGGTTTATCCAATAGTTTAGACTAGGACAATTTGACATTTATTTTCAATATAAGTATGGTAGCAAGCATTATCCAATCCAACTATTTTTAGACAGCATATTTCACGAGATATTAAGTGATTTTTTAACCTAAGACAATACGCTAATTATAAAGACACTGACTCCCGAGTAATGCCGTAGGTGATTATTGGAAAATGCCTTATTACCATAAAAACCTATAGATTTTATATCACTTTAAAGTTTAAATGTATACGGTTAAGAATCGAGTTACATTATAACTTAAAGAAGGTTCTATAGAAAACATTATCACAATATTCTGTGCCCGTGGGTTTTAAAGATATCGATGTGAGCAACGCAGCGGGTGAAATGTAAGATTTTAGATGTAAACGGCATCTCGTCGATCATAGTCCAAATTGTCCAGGTGCTGGATAAAGTGGAGTGGACAAAATCATTTAACAATTTGAATTTTAAAATATAATTATTTATTCTATTTTCTTGTAATAACTTGAAAAGACTAAACAATTATATCAAAACAACTTGAATTAAATGTTATATATAAAGAGATTTTTAATTTTTATTATTTTATATTACATTCATAATTAATGTTTTAGAGATGTCTACTTAGAGATCTTAAAGACGTCTTAGAAAGTTTTATGAAAATAGCAAATAAAAATAAGTTGATGTTATAGTTTTAAAACTACATACCTTATATGATATTGTAATTAACACATATAAATTACAACACATATAAATACACATGTAAATTTAATATCTTAATTCCGAAAATAAAAATTATGTTTGATATTATTAAGAATTCTAGCAGCAAAATCAATTGTTTTTAACGAATTAAAGAAAGGTTATTAGTTTTTACCTTTAAAAAAATAAAAGTATTTAGACACAGAACATTGGAAAAAATATTTATAGCCGAATTTCCGTAACGGATGTTACGTCATAGTGTCAATAAAAAAAGAACGAAAAAAACAGATATCATAATTTAGTATTATCTCTATCGATTTAAAATCATAATTTTTAAAGAATCGTAATATTTTCCACAGAATTTCCATGTTACATTACATTAGTATAGATTACATACACGTTTTATTTCATATTTTTACTTATACTTATTATTTAGTCAAAATCTATAATAGGTAATGAAACATATTGTACGATACGCCGAGTCTAGCTCTCCGATCATAATGATCTCGCAGTCGAGGCTCTCAGCATAGAAAACAAGTGAGATATAACTAGTGATAAATTTATAACAAATTATAATTTATATTATTACATGGTTGTTAACTTCGCGTATCGAGTACTTTATCAGCATCGATGTATTCTAGATATTTCTTTATTAATTACGGCCGATTTCAATCTATTTTACCTACTGAAATCAGGAAGTTCAATGCTTTTTTTCTCAATTGTCAGTGATCGATAAGAAAAACATTTTGTACTTTGAACTCAATCTTGACCTTTAAGAATCGATATTGAAACATCCGTTAGTTAATCAATTTATAATGAATTATTCAAATTACAGTTATGGTAAATGATATACAAACTCCCTTCACTCTCTGTTAATCACGTGACAGTTTAGAATTATTTTTAAACACATTAAAGCTTACGGTTCGTTACACGCGTTTCGAAAACCACAAAAGATAAAAAAAAAGAAACAGTAAAGGAAATACAAAACAAGTTCAATTAAGAGAGCCGAGATCAAAATTGAGCCTTCTTCGTTTAAAATGCATTATAATCCGGTCACTTGTCATGCGCGATATCTCCGTCCCGTTCTAAAACTCGTTCCGGGTCGAGTCGCGCGCACTCGGTGACAAAGATTAAGGGTTCAGGACTCAGTTGTTTGATAAAAGTATTAAATAAAATAAAAAAAACGACAATAACAATAAGGAGTACACATGTCAAGTTCACCGGTGACGTTTTTAAAATTGGAATTTGCAGCAATTTATACGGATAAAAATATGAATCAATCACCACGCCACCACGCTCTTGACCATGCGAGTTGTGATTCTTAAGAGGAAATGCGGTTGGCAACAAATTTGAAGATTAAATATTTTAGAAATCGTTTCGTTATGCGCCAAAAAAAAAAAAAAAAACGCGACAGAGACAATTACAACTCGAAGAGATTTTAATAGATAAAATAGCAAAATAGACGAAATCATCACTTCGTATTCCCCTGTTTCCTCCTCCAGAACTGGGTCGATTTTAATTTTCTTGCAATTATAATATAAAAAATCTTTTGGCTTTGACTATACGTTTAGTTTATTTTGTAAATTTAATAATTTTATAAATACCTAGTAGTTCATTTATTAAGATGATACAAGTTAATTTTGATTTGCTAATGGACATAAGAAAACAAACTGCCTTATTAAATCATGAACATTATTATTATCATTATAGCTACGATATTTATTGAATACAAGGCAAAGAGAGGATTAACATTATAATTATTTTCTCATCTCTTCTGTTAATCGGTTAAGTTATAACTCCGTCTCGCTTTAGCGGCCGAATCGTTGACGACTCTTTCGTTTTTTTTTTTTCATTTCCGTAGTAACATGAACTCTCAATCTCTCTCACAGTTTTACGCTCGGTTAAACCATCATTGGACCCCTTAATTTACGATAATCGATCGATGAAGACGTACATATAAGAATTTTTAAATCGTATATATATATATTTGGTAAGATATCTGTCTCTGATCAACTCACATGATAGTGTTTTAAGATTATTATTACCCTTCTCATATTCTTTAAAACATTTTCTTTAATATGCAACATCATAATATTGCAAATCAAAATCCGTTCCCGGAATAACACAAGTAACCTTATTTTATTATTCGCTTTTATATCTGCATTATGCTTATAAAAGCTTTAAAGAGCAATATTAACATGATTGGCATCAAACCCTTTAGCCACATTAATAAAATATTTTGTAATTGACTTAAAACTTATACCAAGTGAAGATTGCGATGCGGTTATTAACATATCTTTAAGAAAAAAAAAACTAAGGGTATTGATGTGAGCCACACTAATGAAAAGGCATACCTTGAATTACATCAACCTTCATACATCCACATAGATAAAGACAAAATAATTCTAGATCACTTTCTCTTCTGAAACTCTTCGTTTTTTTTTAGTAGCTATGGGTGAGCTTTAGTGCTGTCAATAAAAAAAATTGGAATCAGCTTTTTTACCACTAGACGAACATTAGTTATGATTTTAATGATAATAACACCAAGTATTTATAGTTTCACCGTGTAAATTGGATAACGTCATATTTGCTCGACTAAGTATAAATTTAGAAAGATAAAGCTCAATAGACATTTAAATCGTTCTCCGAAATACCCAAGTCTTCGGTCTTCATTACCTATAAATCTAAAAAGTTTTATATTGTACATATATATCACTTGAATTTCAATCTTAAACATTAATTTTCAAGGTTAAATTTAGATTCTGTTCACGATGAACTTAGTCCGTTTCAGCTGTTTCATAAACATGTTCAACTTAAAGTAGTGCAACAGGACTATTCACTTCCGAAACTACAGCTCTGTTATCGGAACTGTAAAGTTTGTTGTCGCCTGCAACCTTATAGTTTACAGATCAAAGATTATTTTCAACTTTAGTCGAGACATTTTAGAGTTAAGTTTTCTTCGGCATACCAATTTAAATGAACGCTTATTTGTTTTAAGGAGACTTTATCGCGGCACGTAGGCCTCGATTTGAATAAAAATACAATTTATATGTGTCGTGGAGCTCGGTAAGGCGATATAGGGTTACAGAGCCGGTCCAGCAACTCAGCTCCCAATTTGCTGGTGCATTTCTGAGTAAGTTATTAAGTTTCGGCTTGTCACTTGGGTTGCGAAATTTCGCGTTCAACTGAGAAGACCGGGTTGTAAAGTTAATATTAAAATTAAGACTTCTAGGTTTTTCACTTGGTTCGTGTGTCACTTTGAATTATGTCTTATCTTAATTTAATCTTATTTTGAAACTGACGTTAATTTTATTTTTTATATAATTTATCAAATGTGAGGTCTCTGTTGACGTAAATACTTTTAAATATCATAAACAACCCGACTGCGATGTTATCAACGCCATTTTATGTTAATATTTTCTATCTCGAAATCGTTGTTAATTAATATTTAAAACACTCCTAAATTTTTTTTAATATTGTATCATTAATTTTACATTAAAGTCATTGCCAATTAAAATGTTAAATTATTAACTATTGAAATAAGATTTATATAAAAAACATACTATATTTGTTTTATACGCGATTAACTTTGTATTTTTTAAGATTCCTGCTATTTCAAAGATAGTCTCTGTAAGTTTTTTTTTTAAATCTTAAATTAATTAACATACTCAAATGTTACAAATTTATTTATAGTAGATAATTTTCTATTCTCCGTTTAAATTCTTGTTTTATTTTATTTTTTCAATATTTCTACCACGTTTACACTTGGCATTTTTATAATTGCTAAATTATGAGGTCCTTAATCCGAAACTTAATATAAGATCAGAACTTGAATAATTAGATATTTTTAATGTAATTATTAAACATTACTATCCAGTGCACTGTTTCTAGAATATGATCGCTGTTTCATTATTTTTATTCCATCTGATATAAAAAGAATACTTTGTACTATAATTTATACATTTATTTTCCGTTTGTAATTAATTTCAAAGTAATTAAAAGTAATCAATGAATTTTATCAAAGCATAATGTAAAATATTTACATGAATAATTAGAAACTATTATCCTAGAGAAAAATTATATATGAGTGGGTGGGTCATTAACGACAATGAATTTTTACCCACATAATTTAACCCCAAAACCATAGAAAGAAAGTAAAATGAGTGCTGAGGTGGTTAATTTTCTTACTTTATTAGAAAGGAAACCGGTTTTCGAAATGCCTACCTAAGGATTTTCAATTCGAAAGTTGCTAGCCTAGAGGTTACAGTAGAAAATTCATTTTATTATAACTATGTTTTTTTCATCGAAAGTTCTCAATTATTTTTGAATGATATCACTTCGTTTTAGTATAATATCATCATTATATAAAATTCTATACTGATATCATCACCATCGATTTACTCTGTGCAAATATGAGATTTGTTTCAAATATTACAGATTTAAGCGACTAAAAAACTATAATTTTTTATTGTGATCAAATTAGTTTTAATATTTATCGATAAGGAACCATAACGGTTGAGTGGTCAGGCATTGCTTCAATTGAAGTAGGTTCGAACCCAACTATTCTATTTTATACAAGCTTTCATAGCATGGTGGTAGCGGCTCTAGAATTTAAAAATCTATCGCCAAGCACCTAAAGGTATGTTCCCGCAGCATTACTTGAAAGCTAGCTTCTAGACGTAGATATAAACTTGGATCTGATTACTATTTCAAAATAATAATGGTATATAATACATAAGTTGGTAATTTAGTTAAGTAATAATGATATAGTTAGTATGGCGACAGTGGTGAGAGAAAGAATTTGTATTGGCAAATAGGATCATTATGACGTCACCGGCGTTTGGTATTGATCGAGTGTCTATTGTTATCATTACAGAAATAATGAGTAAATAAATGACTATAAGATTATTGTATTTTCACAGATAACAGAAAAGTGTTTGAATCAAATGAATGCGCACAGTCTTTTAATAACTAAATACGGACCATGTAAAGTTCTAGCCTGAAAAAACTAATAAAGACATGTTTGACCTAGAGACAGCACACTCTCAGAAGGTCATTTATGGTCGAATAGGTATGTGTAACACAGAACTGGGTCCATCCGGTGCAGTGGGTGTAATATGAGAGAGCCTGGCTCACCGTCACGTTTCCAGTTAAATCGTCTGAGGACGGTGTTATACGTCATGTGAATTATTATTGACATAAATATATATAACAGAAATATTTAGGTTTTCTTAAAATTTTTAATTTTACTAAAACTTTGCATTAAACGACTAATAGTATTTATTAAAACTTAGTACAACCATTTATTTTATGATGACGCAGTTGATAGTGCGGTCAGATTCTGCGTCAGGTTCAAATCTACCTATTCTATTATATAAATGAATCTAAGCTCTAAGTGAAGGAAAATATATGTGTGGAATGCTATGGCATTATGGTACGACAATTTCTAATCATGCCCATCTGAGCCAGCTTCCATCTATAAGTTTGAATACGTGTCGCCTAATACCAATAGTTGTGTTCTGGCAGCATCACTTGAAAGCCGTAGGTAGTGGCTTGTTGTGTGTTGTTCTAAGCTTGGTGTGTTTATCACCTTGGATCACAACATTACTTAACATCAGATTATATTGTGATACAAAATACTCGAAGTAACAGTAACCGATGATGACTTAAAATCTCATTATGCGTAGTGGAATGCTGTTAATAAAATATCAAAGAATGAACTTTTACAAATACGCATAAAACATTATAAAGATACAACCAGAAACAGAAAACGATCATCCAGTATTTAATATATACAAATAAAAACGGAACAAATCGATCGCGGTTTTTATCAAAGAAAAGTATACTTAAAATGCGTCTTCCATAACTAATGTCATACGCGCTGTGGTTGGGATCAATTGGATGTTTTAAGTTTAAACAAACAATGTAAAGAGCGACACAAAACCAGGAGTTTCGTTTACACAGAAAATTCGTTATGCAGTAAAATGCATCTGAAAACATCAAAAAAACAAACACGATGATCGTTTAACAATAAAGTCATTAAGAACAAGCTATTCGAAGTATTGAATAAAATTAAAGTTAAAAGGCGGATTCTTGAATTAATTTACTTAAATATAAGAACATTGTTGCCAGTGATTTGCCGTTGTTGGAATTCTTTGCGTATTTCGGACGGACTGTTTGATATTTTCATAGAGTTTATGAAATATGTCAACTCATTCGATGGTATCGCTTTATGACTAATTCATTAACGGCGAAAATTCCAGATAAAAGATTAAGTACTTAAATAATATTCAAGGTAAACATATACATAAATTCATGTTTAGAGGTCGAAAAAGTCTGTGAATCTTTTTTTGTGGCTGCGTATATATGAGTATTGATTGGAACACAACGGAACATACCATTCAATTTAGAATAAAAATGTTCTATAAGAATTACTTTTTTAGGATTTTATTTCTAACTTGTTTAAATGTTCACTCACTTTAATATAGACTGTGCAAAACTTTACTTAATATTAAAAAAATAAGCCTTTAATAAATATTCAATTTTCGAACATTTCGAATAAAGACGTCCAAATATAAACTCTCCAAAAAAAATCGCACCTAATTGAGCGTTATCCAGAGATGCGTTTACATACATGTAATACAACACCGTTTGTTGAGTAAACAGACACCGGCCGCGAGTTTTTTGCTATAAACAATTTAGTTTCGGTATAAGCGAACCGAAGAAGGGTTGAATTACTTGCGTGTCCCAACTGGACTAGATTGTAAAGGGAACGTGAATTGATTGCAAAGAGATACGGTTTACAAAATAAAAACCTGCAAGTATCGATTTTTTTAATGTGTTTCGTACATACTACTACTAAATATACACTATATACGTATAATGAAGTGTATTACCTAGAAATTTCTAAAAAGATGGCAACTATTTTGCTAGATCGTTGATATAACATTTATGAGAATTGGCTGTATGGATTAATTCCTTTGCCTACCCTGTTGGACGAACTTTACTATTACTCCATACCACACTAGAAGCAGTCTTCGTTTAGTATTTTTGATTACATTTGATCGAAATTGAGAGAAACATGAAAAAATAACTGGTCTTTGAGTGTATTTGCAGAACAAATGTAAAGGTTGCCAGCGTAGCTGTTTTAACGCACTACTAATATGATCATCATTCTCATGACCTGTTACCAACTATCTTGAGGTCAGCGTGATATGTTTTTTTTTACCATATGTTCTTATTAGCCGTCATCTCTTCATTTACTCATTTTTTTTTCTCCTTACACTTTCTTTGGACTGCCTTTACTTTTCCATGTTTGCAGATTTATTTACAAAATGAGCTTCCTCTCTTCTCATAACATTACCATGTTCAACTTCTTTACCACTGGCGCCACTTTCCAAACTCCGTCTAATATATTCATTCCTGACTATATGAAGCAAAACCAACATCAATATACTTAGGTATCTAGTTCAAACTATACACATTATATATTAATTCTGGTCTCAAAATCTCGACTTGCCTTTACTACTTCACGGTGCGAGTCAATTTAGTAGTGTACTAAGGGGTTATAGCGAACAAACTGACATGCCCACATCGAATCGTTAATTCGCAGAGTGCGGACTATACTGGATAAAATGCTAAATATTTTAGCCTTCGGGTGAAACTTACAAGCGATTAGCGACTAAATAGGAACACGTACTCTTTATGTACAAATATGCCTCAGTGGTACAGTGGTTGTACTATTTGTTATAACTTAAATGTGCCAGAGTTTACATTTAACGACAATATTATATCATCCACCTTTAGTGGTAGAGCTGCCTGACTTGCTCGTGACTACCTTACACTTGTAAAAATTAGTTACTTAATTAGTTTCTCTTGCAAATACATAGTTTTAATTAAATAAATAATTTAAACAAACCATCAAAACCATCGAATGTTAGATGATAATTTAAATTACAGTATATACTCTTTGAACAGAATAATTATTATATTTTAGTAAATAACAATTAATTTCTCTTCTAATTTCTTTTTCACATTATTAATGATTTTCTCATTAAGTACAGATAACATAAGCTCGAAATAATCTTTTAAGTCTGTACAATTTAGAGCACGCTTACATTACTAACCCCGAATCAACAAGTTCTCCTTGCGTTCCCAATACATGACAACTTAAACCCGTGACTTAACCACGGTCTGCCCCTTAATAGCCTCCTTTACGTATCTCACATCTCGTCTGCGATATTCAAATTTAGACTCTACAGCGTTCGCCCTTGGGCAGGCTTTAAGCGTTACTGCTCCCTTTTAAGGAATTGAAATAGTCGTGAGTTCAAATTCTAATTAACACCTCGGTTTATAGATAAATTGTGGCGATAGTGTATGTTTGTGGCAAGTCGCATTGCTTTCTGCGATATGCGCAAAGCTTGTCATGGGTTAAATATACCTACATTTCTTTGTGATTTTAGCTTAGAGAAAAATTTCATTGAACCTTAGTTTGTATGCGCTTTTTTTATAATGTATACGCCTAGCGCTTTGAGCACACTCATGTTAAGTGACGATTCGGTTTAGGATGCCAAACACTATACATAGAGGTTTTAAATCCTAAGAGATTCAGCGGAAACATACTTATATAATATAAACCTGACAACAGATTAGAGAGATTGTCAAATGGAGTGTAATGTTAAATACTCGCAATAGGGTATTTAATTGGTATTCAATATATTGAAGACAACAGCGAATAATAAAATAATTCATATTAATATATATACTTATAAAGGAAAATAAATTTAATTCGCCAAATAAAATTCTAAGATACAAGCGTTGTTACGCAAATATCGTATACAAAGTCTCTGTTGAGGAACGAGACAGGATGATTTATCCCTTTTCCGAAAAACGAATATTAGCATAGAACTTGTATGAAGCAAGTATAGAGTGACGTCATATCTTACTACAAAAATGTATAGAGCGCTCTCTCTCTAGAATAAAATAGCTTATAAGTTCCTTATATTTGATCACAATTTATTTTTATGTCCAGTTAGTAGTAGTAGTTTTATTTATGTAATTTTTTAACGATACAATAGAAAATAATCCGTCAACATGCTTATTTTACATACATATATTAGGTTTTAGACTAGATTTTTCCTTTTATTGGGTGAGTGCCTTAAGAGCTTTCACTAAAGATAGCTGAAGCTGTAAAAAGGCCATTATGGTTATAGCGTTGGTCATCTTGAGCACAAAAAATTAGGATTTTCCCAAGGATTACGTAAAGGAATTAGGTCACTAGAATTGCATACACGGCTATAACCTATATGTTTGTACCATTGTGTTGCTCTCTTGTTGGTTCCCTTTTTGGGCTAACTACCCTAAGCGCTTCTTATTCAAGCTTGATGATGATGTAAAGGTCATTTAGACAAATAGTGTAGTTAATAAGTATCAGTAAAAATAGGAATATATGTTTTGACCGCATCGACTTCGTCCTACGAAGTTATTTTGTTAAATTTTTATCCGATGTATGGTAGGTTTTCGCAACAAACTGTGTTCCGAGAAATAACAAATAAAAAAATTTATTACCGTCTGAGCATGTGTAATGATTCTCTTAAAGTTTTATATTACAAACGAATTAACAACTTGATATAAGGTTAACACTAGCATCCGTATGTATCCGTATGTATGGAATTACATTCATTTTGAACTTTTTAAGTTTCACTATTTTCATTAGAAGCCTTGCATTTTACTATTTAATAAATACAATATCATCTAATGTTTATTGCTTATCTATTCAAAGATTAATCTAGACATAAACTAAATATAAAATGTGGCTGCAAGGATCAAAAACTAAAATAAACATAACAGCAATCAAAAATGGCGTGCAAAATGGTTTTACATAAATTTGACCCTTAAAACTTTAAACCTTTTGACATGCTTAGTTTTTTGTCATTATATTTTGTGCGAAAATTAGGGCGCGCGTGTTAATCAGGAATGTAAGGGGTTAAAACGATTACTTATTAGAATGAGTATGTAATAACAGATTTCATGTTTGAGTATTATTAATTACTATATTTTGTTCAAAGTTTATGTGAACCATTCTCAATACTTACCTCTCAATGTATTAGCTCCATAAATTGGATGATCGTAAGGCACAGGGCGGTAAGCGGGATGGAGAGCTGCAAGGTAACTCAGCTCGCTCGTGGCCCCAGCTGCCGCAGCCGCCGCCGCTGCCAGCCTGGTGACAAACCACATCACTATGTAAATACCATAAAAATTAGAAGAGCGAACACATCTTTAGAGTATCTTTACTTTATTTTGACCAAACACAAATCATTTGGAGATTTATTCCCGGCCATGACCTCTTAATTATATAGAGTTTATAAACGAAAGAAATGAACGAAATCACTAGGTCATCCCTAAGCAGAAATCTTTTACTTTCAAAGACACGTCAAAACATGATGAGGCAATTTTTAATTGGAGACTGTAACTTAGAACAAGAAGTGTTCATGTCAGATGGATTTAGTGATACACGATATTGCAATTAGTAATAGTAAATTTCAAGAGATATCAAAAAATATCCAGTGTAATCCCATGTTCAGTACTGGGATCCGATATAAAAGACGTCCAAAATATTTATTATTGAAACGATGAAGGTTTAGTTGGTAGTGGGGTCGGATTTCGCTCCAACGGACGCGGATCCAAATACACCTTATCCAACTCTAAAATCAGTCTGAGATTTCGGTGAAGGAAAACATCGTGAGGAAACCATAGTTTGGTGGTAGGGTATTTTAAAATAATGTCCTACCACCCTCAAGTTAGAAAACCTGTTGTCAAATACCAATCGGTGTGTTGTGGCAGCATCATTTGAGAACCAGTACCTCGAGGCTTAGTATGTTTACCACCCTGGACCACATCATCACTTAACATCAGGTGAAATTGTGGTTGAAAGACCGAGTCTATACCGTGTAAAAAAACTTGATTATACGCAACAGTAAACCTCTTTCCATAAAACAAAACCAACACTCTTTGAGTCTATTCAAGGCATTTAGAATATCGCCGTGGACATCTCGGCTCGATGTCCAAGGACTAACTAACAGTGGGGTTCCGCGTGCAACAAAAAAACCCAAGAACCTCGAGCGGTCGAGACCACTGGAATCCGTGACGCAACACGTTTGAACCTTTTTGCAGAAAATAAGACGATCTCTCGACCAGCTGGATACTATAATAAAAATGTACGTGTAAATTCGGACGGCCGTATAAATTGGATATTTTAATACTATCCGTATGCAGAGAGAAAATAATTTGCGTGTGCTTTTTCGTTTATTGCTCAATTTCATTTTTGTTTTTGTTATTATTATTTCTGGATTGTACGTCGTTTAGTTGCAGTTTTCGATGAAACGAGAAAATTAGAATCGGAATTAAAGATATTAAAGTATTGATTTACTTAATCACTTATTAAATATCCTGTAGTTTAAGAATATTCATAATAAGAAATAATGCTCAAGGATCGTAGAAAATCGCAAGTGTGAGGCGTAGTAATTATAACCTGATAACATAATACATGAAAATAACTATTGTAACAAAGTAACAATATAAAAAATGTATTCCATCATCTAAATACCTTACTTAATATGATTTTGCTAACAACTTTTAGACTAATTAGCTACGCAGTTTCTATTTAAGAAATGATATGAAAGTTAATGTACAAAATACAAATAAAAGAGGAATTAATAAAATAAAATGTTTTGCTTTGACTAACAGCACTTAACAATAGCAACACTAACATGGCTAAAATAATAAGAACAGATGAATACAACTATAGATATATCAGATAAACAATGAACAAACAATCCATTCCCACGTTTAATGCGAAAAACAAAACTGAAGCGACCACTAAAAGCGCAAACCTAATACAATAAAAGCAACAATAGCATGCGCAATGCGGCCAGTAATAAAATTATTAAACAAATCAACCTCATAATAATGCGGCCCAGAAAATTGTCGGGTGGGCTCAGTAGAATAAAGAAATTATCCAACTTACTGGCCACGGACGATTGCGAGCACCCCGGCCGATCACAAACAAAGACGTTGCTTTCAGAAAACGTATAAAAAAAACATGGCGGCTAACAAAATAAATAAAACAAGTGCAAGAACACTCGCGCGCCTTCGCCCCGCGTGACGTCTTCATGTACCCCGTCCCTTTCGCACTTACCCCGCGTCAGTTTCGAGTTTGGAGTACGAAAGGGACGGAAACAAGTACAGATTACCCTAAGAATGGGAAGAAAGTTATTGGAACTGTTCCATGTATGTGAAACAAGTTTTACAGATTTCGCGCAGACAAACGTTTTTGATTTGAATTCAATGTTTGTTTATGTTTATTTTAATGATCAACAATTATCGTTGAGTGTTTTCTATTTTTTATTTTTGTATTTTAAATTTAGATGTCTTTAATGTCGTGAAGCAGGAATTTTAGGTAAATTAAAATTTAATTACCCAAACACTGTTAATCCGGTTTTCCAGATTATCTTTCAGGGCAATGCCGTCCAACTAATTGCAATACAAATACGATGTAGTAACTTAGAATAGTCTAAGATAACATTTAAACTACTTATTTTAATTATTCTGTCATTAACTTTATATATACTAATAATGTAATAAAGTAATGTAACCTAATAAGAAGGATCAGTAGTAAAACGAAAGTATAGAATCCATGAGTTTCCATTTGAAGATAGAAATTGTACACGTGATTTAATTATCAGATCATTAAAGCGACAGTTTTCAATAAAAAGGTTATACAGCTTCTAACTTACAAGTCAATACCGTAATAACTACTGATTGTTAGATTATCAATTTTTAATTCAAATTTAAGGTTTTTCTCTCACTCTAATAATCGATTCTTTATTAGTTTGAAAGATCGATCTTTTGGGCCTCTATGTTTTGTAAATCGATTCATCAAACTTAGATTCGAATCGATCCAAAAATAGAACTTTTTCGGAAAGGATTCCATCCTTATATAGGGGACTAGTAACATTGGCCGCTCGCCGTACTATGTCCGCGGTGCGGTACGTACGTGTGTTAACACCATTACTTTATTTACCATCTTCACTTCAGTTGTACTTCTTATCTACACTGTATTATTATTACGATCATGTTTCTTCTGCCAAACTCAGCACTCACTACCATAAATAAGTGTCGAGGCCAACACCATTCTATGAACAGCAAGCAGTGCCTTTTTAAAAAACTTTCTAGTTGCTCACGCATTACGCAGAACCACATTTTAATTTGATTACATCAAATATTTTGTCAAATTATTAAGGATGGTCTTCCGGAATCTAATGATGAATGACGAATTAGCGCATGATCAGTTGTTACATCCAAATAATAAATTTACCGTCAGGTGTATGTAAGCTCCAACATTAGAGAAGTGATTCCCAGTTAAACTTACCTACTTATCTTTATCTATATCTTCATCTGATTAAGCAAGTAGATGAAGTAAATCGATAAAACATTACGGTAAGCTAAGTTTAATAAGAAATTACATTTTAAAGCAATGTTTGTATATCATAATAAAAACTGTGTTGTCTGCCCACGTCCTTATTGAGGTATATCGACGTGATCATACATGTTCGTCCAATCAGATATTGCAAAATGTGTCTCGGTTCCATTTTAAGTCCGAACACGTCGCCAAACTACGCGACTCAATCACAAAGCACCATGAATGTTTCATGAAAGAACCGGTTGCCAATTACAACTGCTTTCTTGCAGCGATTTACAGCTGGCGAGTTTCTTTACTTATCTGAGCGAATATTCTCGAATCCTGAAAGACTAGCCACTTCGGAAGGTATATTAATAATGCGGTATTATTAGTGTTATCACATGAATCAGTGCTAACGTGATCGGATCCAGGATCGATGGATGTAGATTCGAATTCTAATGCTCACCAACGACTTTCAAGAACACGTAGGAATAGTGTTTACAATCTGGGTAATATCATCACTTAGTATCAAGTAAGATTGTATTACCAAAATATAAAAAAATTGTGACAGATGGGGAACTTCATAAACTTTTAATTTACCTCTTAAAATTGATATGCGGTACAATACATTAAAATTCTTCATTACTCCTGAAGGAAGGAAAAAAATCGTACAAACTAATTTACTCACTTTAGGGTCAGTTCAAGTTTTACGTAAGCAATATTTACTTATTACTTATTTTTACTTATATGCATTTGTTTTTAATAAAGTGTTATACACAGATAATTTAATGTATTATTAATAACTGCCGAAGGAGAGGAAACCCGAAACATTTAACGCGCCCGCTACGGTAACTAGGGTGACCATAAAAACACGTCTGTCTCAGACCGAGGTGCTCCCGCGGTGACCATACCAGATCCTTCTCGGAAGAACAATCAAAATTCGTTACACAGGACGATTCACTTTTTTTTTCCCAAATTTCCAATTCGTATGTTATTTGCAATTTTAATTATTGTCACTAATGCAAGTTATATGACTTTGTCATCAGTTATATATCAACTTTCAACAAATAATTATAATCTGAATTCATCTATACTATTATATCATCATCATTCTCATGCCTTTTCCCAACTCACTTGGGGTCGAAGCAGTTTGTTTTCTACTTCCATACGTCCTTATCAGCCGTCATCATTTCATTCATTTTCTTTTCTTCCTCTACATTTCCATCCTTCCACATTCATATTCATTACTGTTTTATCTACACTATTATGTAAAGAGGTAAAATTCATTTTTTTTTGTTTGTTTGTTATGAATAAACTCAAAAACGACTTATCCGATTTTAAAAGTTAAGAATACGAGACATATTAAAAAACATAAAACCAGTAAAACCAAAACACATTGATTAGATTGGAACAATAATTGTAATAAACAGCTATGGTATTTTATCAAAATTGATTATTTAATTTTACAAATTTCTATTCTCAGATCTTTAATTATAGACTTATTCATATTTTATACTTCCAGAGGTCCTAAGCAACGCTTTTTTTTTACATTTTAATAGTACAACTTAAAAACAATAAAGGAATTTTGTTAATAAAAAAAACCAAATGAAACGCCCTCATTACTTGCTTCTCAAGAAATCATTGAATATACAGAGTGATTAAACATACCAGTAGGTATCTCTCAATTTACAGCACCATAAAACATTTATAACACGATCGTGGTAAAACCAAATCACCCCATATATCAAACGGCCATTCAGAATATCGTCATGTTAATTCCCGCCAAACGTACAGAATGGGGGCTTAGTATATATATTTTTTTTTTATTTAAGACCATTTCCTTTCTGAGACCTCAATAAATCTGTCATCCGAACACTTAAGGGGCTGAGAATTAAGGTTTTCGCGTCGTTTGTATGCGAAGTCCTGATAAATTGGTATTAATCGTTGAAAGATTGTATAAGATGATTCTCGGGGTTAAACATTTAAATTATTTACAGAACAAACTATTTAATTCATTATTATTTCATTTAAAAAAAAAATTATATATTTAGAAAACAATACAGCCCCAAAAAACAAATCTATATTATTTATTTTCATACCACGAAAGTGGTAGAAAAACACTGCGTCACGAACACGCGTCTGTTACAGATTCTTTAAAACGCAATATTATTTTGCTTTAATGCATTTTTGTTAAAATTGTATATTATGCTAAATGCTGTAACCACAATCTCTCCTGATATAGAGTGAACATGTAGTCTATGATGGTAAACACACTAAGCCTAGAGGCACTGGCTCTCAAATTTAACTGTCGGATCACGCCTATTGGCGACCGGTTTTCAAACTTGAGGGTGGTTATTATTAGTTATTATTGCTAGATAGGATTTGAACTCCATCGACTCGGAATCCTAAAACACTGCACTTTACACATACAAAGCATCATCGCTTATTATATAATTGTTATATGATTCTCTGATGGTAGGATTAGTGCTCCAGCGGCTGGCAACCACCGTCAACCATAGAGTCAGTATTGTAGACTGTGTTCCGGCATCGAAACTTGAGACGCACTCATCGTTATAGACTAATAATTATAACAGTATCATAAACCGCATCGTTATTTAACGTTAATCAAATCAGATTATAGTTAAATGATAACCTACACCTCAGTAAATAGACGGAGCTCGTTGGTCACAACTAAGATGATAACACAAAACGCTTGTTTCTAACACTTTGCACTACGTTATCTGTGTGACCTAAAATTAATTATATATTATTAATATATAAGCAAACTAAGTTCAAAAGGTTTTGGTCATATGTCAATTCTATTTCGATCAAATATTCGATTTCGAACGATATGCGCTTGAAATGAAAATTATAATAACTGTTATATATATTTATTTTTTTACAAGGCTCAGTGCTTTGACCACAATCTCGGATGATGGAAGTGACGATGTGATCCAACATAGTTAGGTTACATACTAAGCCTAGAGATATTTATTAGAAAAATCAAAAGGCTATTGTGGCGTCATTCGCGATCTGGCAACCCAGAAACTTTTACTCGTATATAAACCCAACATTCAAGTGATGACGAAACACCGATTGGTGTTTAGAAACAGGATTTCAAACTTAAGGGTGGTAGCTACCTGTGCGAGCTTGAGTAGAAAATGTCGTATCACCATGCTATGTTATATCCCACCATATATTTCCTCACGAGCTTTCCCGTCTCCGAAAGCTCAGGTTAATTATTGAGTTGGTTTGAACCTACGCCCATTGACGCGAAATCCGAAAACACAACCAACTGTAGTGTTACTACTTCTATATATATATTTTATATAGCACTAAGATTGTTTTAGTCCGTTACCGAGTAAATAAAATAGATTGTATCGTAAACACTAATTAACCCCAGTCAAAGTTCAAATTCGGTAATAAACAAATAAATCCAAGACTGTGGGACAGAATAGTGACGACACACAGCGAGCGCGACTCGAGACAACTTTATTATCATTTATATGTAATAAATGTAGGTATGTGTATTTAAAAAAAAAATTAACAATTATGTTCGAGCCCAAACACACCTACGCGTCGTACATTAGAAATTTACATTTTCTTATCTATTTTCAAAGTGAATTTTAGTCGTAAAAGATAGGTACCAGAGCGGTCAAATGAACGCATAATATCATTTAGACGAGTTATGGTTACATAATTAGGATGAGAGTCGTACGGCTGCGCGTCCATAACTTTGAAATTAAGATAAGGTTTTTTTTATTATCTTTGCTTCGTTTAGAATAATAACGACTTCGGTATAACTAAATCTGATATTTTTATTAATTAAATATTAGTGTGAAGTGTGAACAATTGATAAAATTATGACTGAAGTTCGTCATTTTGGCAAAATTTGAAAGATAATCAGAGACAGGAAACTCAAGCGCTATGGGATAATCATCAAGGTGGAAAACAGTTGACCATCGTAAATAAAATACATGTATATTATAAATTTATCTTCAATTCTGTATTTTAACATTTCATTTGTGTTTACATTATTGAAGACAACAGACTAAGTGAGTAATGTATTTAAAAATAATACGTTTACCGAAAAATATATTTAATTCGGCTAATAACATTGAGATTTAAAATGTTAAAGTTTATGCCGTAGATCGACAGGGGGTGCTCAATCCCTTTTTTTTAGCAAAACAAATGTTATTATAGGATCTATATAATATAAACTATCTAAAGAGACACCAGATTTTAGCATAGTGCGCTCTCTTTTTAGAATGAAATTAAAACTTATAAGTTACTTATTTTAAATCTGAATTGAATTTTGTTCTTAGTGGTCAGCATTATTTTAGTGTATAAAAAGAAAGAAGAAATTGAAAGAAATGTCGGATAATAAAGTACAAAAACAAACATTAACAATATCCAACAACAGCCCCTTAAACAGCCACATGCTGCAGCATCACCTTACGGGAAATACTGTAGCACTGGGTTCAATAAGAGGCCTTTGACATTAATTAATTTATTCGTTAATTATATTATGTTTAGTTTTCTCTTTATACATTGTAATATAGACTTGAAAATAAAACACTACACAACAGTAGTATCTACACTATATAAAGGTCCCCAGTATAATGATTCACGTTGCGCAATTTTATTATTGTTCTTAACGATCCAAACTGGGCTACAAATTAAAACATCCATAACAAAGTTATAGTTCGCCTCGTTTTGAAGCAATAAAAATAAATAGTTTTATAGTTCATACACAATCGGACATGTGTCGAAATCGGTTTATACTATCTTATTCACGGCTGATTTATTACTGTTGCCGAGTTTTGTCACGCGTTTTATTACTCTACCTATAATATATTTATATTATTTTTTTTTGTCTTTAAATTTATTATTCATAATCGATTTTTTAACAACTTGTAAAATTGTATTTTTATAGCTTTTTCATCATCATAATATTAATGTGTATATATAAAAAACAAATTTAAAATTCTTGTCGTTTTTATACGAATTTTATAGCTTGTCTCAGTGTTTTAAATAGTGAAGCGAAGTCAGGTAGATAACAAAATGCATGCAGTAGGAAAATGTTTAAAATAAAAAAGACGATAAACGCCCGAAATGGAGTTTGGAAGCTTTTTAATCCATATGCAGTAAAAATAAACAAGATCAGCTATTGTAAACATTAACCGGGTGCGTGTGCCCCGTACACCCGTTGGTTAATTTGACGCAACCCTCTAAAATATATTTAATATAACCTGAGAAATAGGTAATATAATAATTCACTATTTAATTGCTCAGCAAAGTAGCTATCATATCCTGTTAAAGTATATGATATGTCAATCATAAAACAATGCTAAATCAAAGTGATAAATATTAAAATATATTCATGAAACGATAACTACGATGTATATTTTGCGGTCACTTTGGTGTACTTTTCACTACGAGTATAACATAACGCATTGTTAATGCGATCCAGTGGAAAGCGAGTTACTCACAAAGAAATTATCTACACTTATAAATAAAATTAAAGTGTCTGTTTATAATGTCAAAATTATTATTTTTAACTAAATAGACATGAATGTATATACGATAAATATACCAACAAAACATTTTTTTAATTTTTGTCTGTCTGTCTGTTTGCTTGTAATGGTTAATCTCCGGAACGGCTACCCGATTTTACGGGACGTTTTTCAGTACATAGCTGAAGTTACTCCAGGTAACTTAGGGTACTTTTAATTTTAGAAAATAATTAGGGTTCCGTGTAAAAAAATCTCATAAAATTTTAATAAAATCCGATTCAATGGACAGTTTTGCGGGCAAGTGCTATAATTATTTAGAAATATTTTTACTTTATTTTAGTACTAACATTTTTTTAGGAAAATAATTAGGGTCCCGTATAAAAAAATTAAAGAGAAGAATATGTGAAACGCAGGCGCAGCCGCGGGCACCCAGCTGGTTTAATATATGTAACTGACAACGAATTTAATTTAAACCACAATCCAAATAAACATGCATGCGTACGCGACGATATTACTCCCCGGCGTTGACGTACACACAACGCTCACGACTGTTTACAAATAAATCATCTGGTATTATTTTATTGCCTCGCGCCAGCGCCGCTGCATGGTGTACTGCCTAGACTGGTCACTTCCGCTCATACAACAATACCCCTACCAAAGATTACTATAGTAATATTGTGGTACACAGCTAGATAGTGCGAATTTAGTAAGTAAAAAAAGTATTTTAATATTCAATCGGATAGAATCGAATTTTATTCAATTTTTTACGAGATTTAATTTTTTATTAACCCTAATTATTTTCAAAAATTAAAAGTACCGCAAGTTACCTGGAGTAACTTGAACTATCTATCAAAAAAGGTACCATCAAAATCCGTCTAGCCGTTCCGGAGATTACCAGGAACAAACAGAGAGACAAAAAATTTAAAAATTGCGTTTCTGTTATACGTATCTTGTATAAATTCATATCTATTTAGTAAAAATAATAATTTTGACATTACAAACAGACACTTCAATTTTATTTCTTAGTATAGATTGGTTTTCTTAGGTTCTGCCCCACATTTAAAAGAAAAAGATATAAAAATAACATATACAATATTTTTTTTATCTGTATAGATTTGAAGTTTGACAACAATATTTCATGGTTTTTCAGTGAGAATGTATCCTAGATGGTGGTGGTACGCTAAAAATAAGAATTACCTATTTAATGCAACAGTTGCAAGACACAAATGTTTGGCGAAAGATTTTTAACTTGATGGTATATCAAGTATTGCGAGAATTATAAAACACAATTCTACAACCTACAACCACGCTGTTAATGTATGTAATAATATCATATCGTAAAGCAGTAAATAAAATCGATAACGTTAACATTTACTATTATAGTAAGAAAAAACGTTTGATAGTCACGTAGTAGGGACTTAGGTCATCGGACTCGACGCGTTCGTGGATTATGATGTTGAGTCTATTCCCGGGGGCGGATGTGGATGGAGGAAGTCTTCCTAAACGTATAGGTTACATCGACCTTGAATCATACTTTATTACATTTAACGGTATTGTATTGTTTATTACTATATACATCAATTTTGACAATTATTACTAAATTCTTGTTTTTTTTTTTAAATAATCATTTATTATATACTGTTATTATTAACAGTATTATTGAAAATTAAAATCATTTTTTTTTAATACTGAATAGGTTTAGTGCTTTGACTAGAATATTACCTGATGTGAAGTGAAGATGTGGTCCAGGATGGTAAACACATTAAGCATAGAGGTAATAGCTCTCACGTAATGCTGCTGGAACACTCGAAGCAACAACATTTCCAGCTTAAGGGTGATTAACTACCTCGGCGGGCAATATTAGAAAGTGCTCTGCCACCACGCTATAGTTTCCTCACGATGTTTTCCTTCACCGAAAGCTCAGCCTCATTATAGATTCAAACCTACATCCATCGACGCGGAATCCGATCACATTATCAACTGCGCCATCATTGCTTTAAATTATATTATTAACTAGCTGTGTGCCCGCGGCTGCGCCCACGTTTCATATATTCTTCACTGCGTTTTTTTTATACACGAACTTAATTTTGTTTTTTGTAATAAGATAAATTTAAAATGTTTCTCATAAATTCAAGCACTTGCCTTAAAACTGTCTATTGAATCGGATCTAATTCAATTTTTTATAATTTTTATTTTTTTACGCGGTACCTTAATTAATTTCGAATATTAAAAGTACGCTAAGTTACTCGGAGTAAGTTCAGCCATCTACTAAAAAAAAGTCACGACAAAATCCGTCCAGCCGTTCCGGAGATTACCAAGAACAAACAGACAGACAGACAAATATTTTAAAAATTGTATTTTTGGTATAGGTCTCGTATATACATACATTCATATCTATTTAGTAAAAAAAAAACTATTTTGACATTACAAACAGACACTTCAATTTTATTTATTACTAATTTTATTTTTTTTATTTATAAGATACAGATCTTATTGTAATTTTATTACGCTTACTGAGCCTCAAAAAAGCATAGGCGGCTAACTTGAGTTCATTTAACAAATTGAAAATGCAGCAGAGCTTATCGTTTTATTTTATTTATTAGTCTAGAATCAAGAATAACATCAATTTCAAGGTATCCATCAAGTTAAACTATTGATTAATTTTTGTTATGTTGAAAAATATTTATTTTTAATTTTAATATCTCCATCTGGTACGAATCAGTCAAAATGTAATTTCACTCTCTTTCAGATAAGGCGAAGGATGTTGCAGGTAAAATATGCTACCTGAACTTTTGTCACTTTTTGTTTTAAATATTTGTTAGACACATATTTCACTGCATTTGTTACGTTCGATTTTCGATATCAACAGTCATTATGAGCATACAGAACGATTATTAATTATTTATTTAGTAACAAGAGAGGGTATCTCTATGACCTCCCTGATAACCTACGTTCATTCCTGCTACAGTGTTCTAAGTAAAGAAACAGTTGTATGTATGCGAACTTATAATATGAAATTACAAATATAATAATAGACCTATACCGATCTTAATAAAGAGAAACATTTCATAAGAGGAAAATTAATAATACCATTTTTTTAATTTAATAACAGCGCAAATATTATTGATAAACGTTATGTGTAAGCCAAGTACTAAAATTAGGAAGTAACATTGTCGTGCATGTTTGTAAATATTTATCGATTTAATCATATTATAAAGAGGAAAGATTTGTAGTTTTGTACATAACGAATAAGCTTAAAACTACTAGAAAGATTTGGATGAAATTTGGTATGGAGATAGTTTGAAATCCAGGAAGTTACATACATTTTATTTCGAAAATCCCACGAGAACGAGAACTGCGAGGGTAAAACCACAGAGAGCAGCTAGTAACTTTTAAAATGAATCTATGCTAATAAATACATTTGTAGTGTCTGTTTGTAATGTCAAAATTATTTTTTTTACTAAATAGACATAAATGTATTTACGATACATATCACAACAAAACAATTTTTAAAATCATTGTTTGTTTGTCTATTTGTTTGTAATGGGTAAACTCCGGAACGGCTGGACCGATTTTGACGGGACGTTTTTTGGTAGATAGCTGAAGTTACTTCGGGTAACTTACGCTACTTTCAATTTTCTAAAATAATTAGGATTCCGCGTAAAAATAATAAAACTCATAAAATATTGAATGAAATCCGATTCAATGCACAATTTTACACGGACAAGTGCTGAAATTTATGAGAAATGTTTTTACTTTATCTTAGTACTTAAAAAAATTAGAGTTCCTTAGAAAAGAATGAAAAAGCAGTGAAGAATTTATGAAACGCGGGCGTAGCCCCGGGTACGTAGCTAGTATTCTATATAGTTTTAAAATTAATATATCTTAAAAATTAAATTTTTTTAAAGTCTGTCAATGAAAATTATAAACGTACGTGTAATTTAAATTAGGAATAGTCCTTTTAAAATTATTAAATTAATTTCATAAACATTAACTGATATGTACAACATTCACAAGATGATAGGAAATAAATAAGTATAAGTTATCTACTAACTCTATCATTTGAGAGCGTATTGTAAACCAACTTAAAACATATATGTGTTAATTTAAGTCAATATCTCAGTGGAAAATCATACTATTATATATGCTAGAGATCTGCTTCGCAGGTGAATATACAAATCACTTATTTGCAAAAATATATAAATGGTACTCAGTGATACTGTTAGCTTTCTACAGGTGAAAGAATTTTTAAAATAGTTCAAGTCGTTTTTGAGTTTACTCATAAGGACATTTGCCCGGAAAATTGCCAAACATAAGTGGCAATGGGATGGACACATTGCTCGCAGAACCGATGCCCGATGGGGCCAACGGATTCTTGAATGATTACCGCGTATCGAAAGAGGCAGCGTCGGTAAACCCCTCACTAGACGAACCGACGACCTAGTGTATGTCGCGGGAATCGGTGGATGCGGGTGCCAACAAACCGTTAATTGTGGAGGTTTTTTTGTGGGAGGCCTATGTTCAGCAATGGACGTTTTTTGTTTGTAGGTCAGTGGTTACTGTATTACTAACATTACAAAGCTAGCATTGAATTATGAAAAAATAAACCTCCTCAGACAACTATAGTGTGCAATTCATAGACAACAAAAAAGAAACAAATATTACAATCATTAATTTTAATGAAATTAATACATATTAAACTAAAATCAATAAAATAATTATGTTTGAAAATAAAAAAAGATGTCAATGACTGTCTAAGTGACTATTTTCAAAGTGTCCAAGAATTCTTAAAGTAGGTAAGTTACATTAATTAACAACATAGTTTTATTTCACACGCGGAGCTTCCATTAAAATGATATCACGAATTGTCAATACTCACTATCAATTGCGAGTACAGATCGGGCTAAATGGCCTCAGATAGGGTCCATGCCCTTGTACTGTCAACGTACCTATTGACCTTAGGCTTCGCCCGAGTCATATTCGCATAGGCAATGAATAACAGACAGTTCATTGCGAATAGATCCTAAAAAACTCTATTTGATATCTAAAAACCTTTTTCATTTCAAATCTTTCACGAATATTATGTCACATGATTATCAAAATTAAGTGAAATTCAAATGAAATCGTAAATACTGAAGAAATTATTTATTTAAACGTAGTCTACTCTACTAGAGATAATCAGTTTGCACTTAGTTCCATAGTCTCTACCTTAAAGTCCTTAAAGTAAAAAACATAAAGTCAAGTCAATTTAAGACGCATAATGGGCATTCTTATCAAATCTGTAACATTATATAGCGGACTATAGTATAACGTGTATATATTTTATGTATTATATGACATAATGTAGTGCTTAATAAGCGTAACATGAATGCAGTCTATTATTTACAGAGCATTTTTAAAAAGATTCTAAAAAAGTTTTTCAAGTTATGAAACGGTAATGGCTCGGTGATTATGTGATCTATACAGTAAAGTAATTTATTGTAAATATGTGGTCGTATACCGTGCCAATGGACGTAGGTTCGAACCCATCTATCCAACTCCATAACGAACCTGAGCTTTTGGTAAGGGAAATAATGCCATAGGTCTCGCACGGTCAGCTGGCACCATTAATTTTGATCTTCTTTAAAGCATCATGATTTGAGAGTCAGTACTTCCACATTAAGAATGATCATCAATTTAGGTCACGTCATCACTTAACATCACGAGAGATTGCGGTCAAAACTATTTTACCCTTCTCTTATATTTTATTACAAAAAAGTGATTATTTAAAAATATAGACTCTCAATTGTAATATTTTATGCCCTGGCCATATACAACGTGTTCCATTCAGTATGCAGCGAATTTATATCTCAACTGTAGATTCAAGCACTTTCCACATTATGACGTCATGTTGTAGTCGTTGAAGTCATGATTGTACTGCAGAAGTCGATTGAACATCACATGCATTCCAATTTATTTGTTTGAAAATTTTCCATATATTCTTAGGAGACTATACCGATCTTACTGTGTATATAGATCGTTTTGCAATAGTAAATTGCATACTTTAAAAAATAATGCTACATTCTGAGTTAAGTAAGTGAAAAATCAATAAGCAGATAAGGGTTTACTCAGTAAAAAAAACTTTTTTAATTAAAAACAAAACCGACTTCAAAAGAATAAACTATAAGCATGCACTAAAAAGGTCAATAAATAATTACTTTATTAATCTGCTTCGTTAATTTTGAAATCGTTACCAGCTTATGGATAAGAAAGTGGTGTAAATGTACGTCGCGAAATATATTCAATTTTGATTAATTATTCTTTAAAATCACTTAGTCCTTCATTTGGTTTATGTGTAATTGTGATAAAGTTTAGGCAGTACATTGGTTTTACATTTGTAAATGAGTACATAGATTAACTCTAGCTGGCACCGACTCTAAAATTAACGAACCACATTAAAACCCTTGAGCGCCTTTCGGCGTTTACGCCAGCTTTCCATTGTTTTCCTATTATATTTCTATTGTTTCATTTTTATGGGTACTCGACACATTAATAAAATAATTATTTATTGACATCTTTAGTGCATTTTTATAGTTTTTTCTTTTGAAGTCGGTTTTATTTTTTATTAAAAAAGCATTTTTCCTACTTTTTAGTTTAAGAATGACTTTTAGGTATAGCTGTAAAGTCTACTCCATAGCTTTGGAAAAGAAAGTACATTTTTAATATAATATTCGGGGGTTATCTCAATTTCCCTGAGTTTCACTGATCAGAACCTGATCTGATAGAAATAAGACCAACTCGGAAGTGTCCTCTATCGACTAAAAAAATTTGTAAATCGGTCCACAAATGACGGAGAATTGGCGTAACAAAAAAAAACACAGATGAATTGATCACCTCCTCTTTTTTGAAGTCGGTTAAAAATACGCTACAATGGTCTATGAAGGTAATTTCTAGACATTTAGATTGAAATTTAACTCGAATCATTACTGTAATTTTGAATTTGAAAAATATTGCTTTCACATTTTTTTTATTGATAACATTAAATCTGATAAATAAATAATAAACAAAAAAGCAGAAAATCGATTTAACACAGAAAGAAGAAAAAGTACTGAAATGTTTTTCTTTACCTATTTATAAATAGTATTAAGGAATGTCTAAAATTCTGCATACGTTACACTTGAACGACCCCTAATAGCATGGAACATAGATTCTAGGATGACACAATACCATCAATGATTATATCAAAACAATTGTCATTTTCCCAGAGAGTTAATAAATCTTAATTACAAATAATTTCCAATCGCAGACTGTCATTGCCCAGACGAAGGGCAAAAATAATTACCTCACTAATTATTACATATGTACGAATCACAAATTTGTACGTATAGAAACGCTATAAAGCCTGGAATGAGTCATAAACGTTGGTTGCACTGGGATAGAGAGTATTTTTTATAGCGATACCAACTTTACGACCGTCGGACAGCCCTCGAGGGGTTTTTGACCTTTTAAAACAACAAATGAAGGGTTAAAAATGGTTCCAAGATTGTAAAGAATATACATGCATAACTTGATTACTAGACGCTGATAATTTTTGAACTGTTTTATTTGTTAAATGAACCCGATTTAAAATCATCGATGAAGTGTTATGCAGATATTTGTGTTCAATCTTGGTTTATGCTGGTATTTACTTTAGAGTATGTAATAAATATATAATGCTTTATTTTCAGTCAGTTTTACTTTAGGTTATATAAATTATATAAAGGATCGTCGTAAAGTATTGCGAAGGTAAAATTTTGGTAATTGTTTACCCCACATTATTCTACTGATCTAATTTTGAGAAAAAAGAAGGTTGACAAGTAAATATTATAATCACCAACAAGACATAGAGCCTCGTGATACTTAGGTGTGTATACTTAAAACTTTGCATTTGTGCAAATAAATATAATGTAATTTATTTTTTTTAATACAACTATAAACAATAATTTAATTTAAATCATAAGCATCAATTCTATGCTCTTAGTTTCATATTATTACTCCAAAACAGAAACATTATTTAGGATTTTCGAAAAGAATCTAATGCCTTAATTGCAAAAAGAATGTATGTATATTTCTTTACGAACTATTTAAAATGAAATTTTAACTCTAAATAAAGTGCATGATTTAAATGTTGGTACGAAGTATTTTTTTCGTAATGTGTACACATATGTATTTCTCGTACCACACATAAATGTATGGTAACTAAATCCGAACCACATTTTTTTTTTATATCTGCATAAATACTAAAACAGTCATTGCCGTACATCGTAATGAATTATGAAATTGTAAAAACCCGTCCTTTTTTTACGATTATATTTTACCAAAATTTCGTTTACACTTAAACAAAACCCGAATAAACGTTAAAATAATTTTAACAGTACAAGTTAAAAGCGTTAATACGATTTTAAATATTAACAACTTTTAATTACTCTGTTTACAAAAAAAATATTAGTCGTCAATAATTTGTTTGTTGTTCCGACAATTGAACTTTGGGACTAATTCATACATTGAAAGTTTAATGATTAGCATTTTCGTCAATATACGTATACAATGTATTACGTTAGCTCATATTCAATTAATATGTCGATTACCTATAAAAATGAGACAATAGGAAAACAATGGAAAGCTGGCGTAAACGCCAGGTTAGTGCTCAAGGGGTTAAAAACCAAAATAATAAAACGTTAAGATTTTCTGTTAAGATAAATATTTTCCTCAAATCCTCTATTGATAACTATTTTCCAGTTTTGTGCAAAAATAGTATGTAACGCAAGAATTATTTCGCAAATATGTTTTTCTCATTTATTAAAATATGTGGTATTTTTATAAGTTTTTTATATTTCTAAATTATGTTGAACTTTTATGTTGCAATCTTTCAATAACAATTTTGTTTATTCTGTTCGCTCGTCGCGTCCGCCTGTTAATTAAATAAGGAGTAATTTTTATGTTATTAACAAAATATAACTGTAATACAATTTTATTTTTACAGATTTAAAAAATATAGACATGAATGTCCTTACGATAATTGGCATCATAATATATAATTAACGATTAAATTTTTTGTATTTTCGAAGTTTCCATTTTTCTGATATTAAATTGACTTTGATTTTAAATTAAAGATGCATTTTAATACAAGATTGGAGAAATATCTGTATTCACTTCTTTATTAGTAATTGTGTTTGTAACCCATAATTTGCCAATAACTAAAAAAAAAAAAGACAGAACTAGATTTTAAATAACAAAGTAACAAACATTACATGTTTATGTTTTGTTGTAACATAAATTTAGACATATCAGTTATTTAGCTATTCCCATATCTCGGCATCGGACAGATGTTTATAAGATGACTATATTTATCTCTCGTATCGCCTTACGTTGACGATATTGACTTTAATGCTTTCGAGCCTTGAAAATAAAATCGGACAATGATATCTGCCAATAAATCTTAGGCAGAGGTAATATTTTACGTTTTGATTTAAAATTAGAATTTTCAATATTTATGTGTGTTTATAAAATAACACAACCACTTAAAATTAAATTTGTAATTTGATCAAGTAATAAGGATTTCTATTAGCATAACGGAGTTGTATTTATTATGATGACAAAAAGCAGCTGTGTTGACTGAAAAACAATCATGGTGCACAGCGATGACGTAGAAGTGTGTTGTCTTGAATTAATTTTGAGGTTAATTCGTTTTTTAATTAACGTAATATATGTATAATAAAATGGTGTTTTAAACTAATAATTGTATTTCATTCTTAAATCCCCCTTCTATTAAGGCTGCCATTTGATTAATAAAATCGTGAACAATTAGAACCCTTCACTCTTCTATATTTACCAGACAGTTCACTCGTAAATTATACGATCCGAGTCAAAAAAGAATAGCGTTTATGGATTTTTCGTTTTATGTCATTGTTTAAATATTTTTAAAATCAATATTCATTGAAAAGAAAGAGTTACCAGTTAGTGTTATCTTTATATTTGATTGGAATTTTTTGATTCATGTAAAAGTTTTCGAAAATCCTATACTATTATTTTTATATCGCCTATCGTCAATATACCGAACTGGTAAGTTCTTATACTCGCTACCAACGTGATAAAGTTACACTTCTTGCATTATCAATAAATGTAATAAGGTGCGTTTTTTTTATTTAACATTATATTACAGACGGATCTAGATAAAATCCGCGAAACCTAGATGCCACTCAAGCTGAAGGCTATACAACTGTGGTGCCTTTATGCCAATTACCTTGTTCTAAATGCTCTAAACACTGACCACTAACAACTAAAGATATCAAAACCCTTTAGACCAACAGCATTAGTTGTTATTTCTTTAAAAAAACAACGTCAGTCATTAAGTGCTAAGAACATTTTAAAATAAATTACAATGTAAATAGCAGTGAAAATAGTTAGTAAGTAATGAAATAAACTTAATACAAATTCAAGAAGATTAGTAATAAAAATACTTACCGTAATATAAAACGTATTGTTTATCTGCCTAATTGTCCCTTAGTTCGTTTATAACTCAAAAACAACTACACTTGTTTTATTGAATCAAAGACAAATTCTCAGGCAAAGTTTTAATTGATAATTTAGTGATTAAAATCACCATAAAAAAATTGGTACAATAACGTTTCTCGCATTATCTAATTCATTAACGAAAACTAATAAACTGTTATAAAAAATATAATGCCGTGAATGAAATTAAAGAATTGAAAACTGTTACTAACGAGCTGTACGCATATTTAGTTTAAAATACAAATACGCTAAATTTCCACACGTTCAAGATTTACCGTTCGCTGCATATAGTAGATTACGAGTACTGCACGACAAGGATCTTTTTGCACGTGGGTAAAATTAGAACTAAAAGCGTTGTCTTAAGAAATGCTATTATTTAACACTTTGCTCAGTACATTTTTCTCATCTTTTGTAATAACAGCGCCTCGCTGTCAATGTAATTCAAGTGCCAAAAGATCCTGCAGTATATTCTATTAAAGATTTCTTGAAAAGAATTAATTCTCGCTGTCGCTTATCAATTGTACCAGAACCTCTTCGTACAGTCGGTTGTTGTCTCTGTAAACACGCCGACAGGTGTCACGTTTCGGAACTAACGCGCTTTGATAATGTATTACGTTACGCGAACAAGTTTGTACAAATTTAACCACTACATTTTTTATATTTATATTTAAATAGAAATTACACAAGTGTTCATGCGGATAAATTACTTTTACAAGTTAGCAACAGACTTTTACGGAAGTAATTTTTCCTTTGTAATTAAAATATGTTTGACATGTATGGACTGAGCGTATATATATGTAGCTAGGTGTTGGAACTTTCTAATTTTCAAAAATATTATTGTTTATATATAATAAATAACAAAACGTTTTAGTAAGATAAATTTATATTTACGAGATAAGCTCACTATTAATGTTCTTTATCTATATGTTATTTTAAACAACGTTTTACTTGAAGAATATTGTAAATACATGCATGATGACATTTTTTATGCACTCAATGCAATATTTATCCTTAAAACTTTTTTTGTGTGCTTTTTTTTTTATTTCAGCCCATTTTGCATTCTGACTTGCTCTCTATCTGATGTAAAATAAAGTACAGTTTAAGAACGATTACGCCACACAATATATGAGGATCTATTCACAGTCGGCATCATCGTGCCGGGCAACATCTAACACAAGTAAAATTTCAAGGTAGGTTTGGATATACACTTGCTAATCCAGAACATTAGACGCCCATCAACGATCAACGAACCGATAATAGCGCAGTTGGTAGTGAGATCAGATCGCGTTTATCTTGGAACCATCCTTTCTGTAACAAGTGTGGTCCACCAACTTTCAACTTCCTTTAAGCCATGACTCTGACAATACCGGTAAATCTGGTACGTCCCCGTATTACTGTAATTTTTTAAGCCTACAAATTTACATATGTGTTCCGACAACATCACATAAGCAGTAATTATTCTAGGCGTAACGAATTTACCATCTTAGTTCACATCGTCATACGATTAAATTGTTGGTAACTGATGAAACTATGCAGCTACATTTAAAAGAAAAGTGTACTCCGTAATAATTTTCTTAATAAGAGTTACCGAAACATAGAACTTGGGAAAATTATTCAAATCAAATCCAAAAATATTTAATATAATTTAGTTCCAGAGTCAAAACAACCTAGTAATCGAGAAGATCTAGTAACAAATAGATTCTGAGGAGCACAGAGAAAGGCGTCATTTCTAGACATCACTATCGTTCACGTAATGATCGTTTCTGTTATAATAACCTTTTGAAATTAAAACTTGCTTGACATTGTGCTTGAACTTATCGTTAGGTAAATCGGTAATGTGCTTTGGAATTTTATTGTAGACTAGCTGTGTCCCCGTGTTATACTTCACTGCATTTTAATTATTATTTTCGTGAATATTTTGGTAAAAATATTTCTCATAAATTCAAGCACTTACTGAAACCTTGCACCCTTGAAACTGTGCAATTAATCGGATTTTAATCCATTTTTTATGAGTTTTAATATTTTTACGCGGATCCCTGATTATTTTCGATATTTAAAAGTACCCTATGTTCAGCTACCTACCAAAAAAGTCCCGTTAAAATCCGTCTAGCCATTTCGGAGATTAGTCGGAACAAACAGACAAAAATTTTAAAAATTGTGTTTTTTTGGTATTATGTAAACCTATTTAGTAAAAAAATTAACTTTGACATTACAAACAGACCCTTCAATTTTATTTATTAATATAGATACAGATCTTATTGTAATTTTATTAGGCCTACTGAGCCTCAAAAAAGCATGGGCGGCTAACTTGAGTTCATTTAACAAATTGCAAATGCAACAGAGCTTATCGTTTTAACGTGTATTTTCATTGTAATTTATTATCAAGTGTGACACCTAAGAATAGAGTATTATCAACTATGTCTCATTAATTCCCTTCTATCTTGCTACTGCAATCAACGTGTTACGCATTGGGCAACGCAAAATTAATACTTTTAGTTTTATTAGCATTTCGATTTAGAGAAGCATTGGTTTTGTATCTCAAGATTTGCTGAAGAAAAAGAAAACAGGATCAAAATCAAAAATTCCTCAGTATCCCGGAGATCAATCATGCGTGGATCGGTGGTAAGAATCACGCACCTGAGTTTTAATGAGTCTGGGAGTGCACGCAGGCTCTCAAAGCCACAACGCGATTGTTTGGCTACTGTGCGCGCATGCGCACGCGACGTTGCATGTCTCCGTTAGGCTTTTTCTTCTTTTTGCTATTAAGGCAGTTTATAGGTTGCACTTTTGCCATTATTGATAATTTAAATTTAAATAATCTACGTTTACTTTTAAATGGAATTACTATATCTGTTTCGTTAATATTTTTTTTTCCAATATTTAAGAATATAACGTTTAAGTAGAAATTACATCAAGCAATGGTGTTTCAGTCATAATGTTATCGAATACCGCGTCGTCGGACATAGCTAAGAATCTAAATATCCTATTTTATAATGAACATTCGGTGAAGTAAAACATCGTGAGGAAATCACAGCTTGGTGGTAAAAGATTTCCCAATAATGCCCGTCTCGGTAGCTAGAGTAGATGGTACGGTAGATCAGTTGGCAAGCACCAACAGTTGTGGTCCGGCAGCATTACTTGAGAGCAAGTAACTTGTTTGTTTATGACCCTGAAACACATTATCAATTGAGGTAGATCATGGTCAAAGCGCTGGACCCTATCTACTAATAAATGAAATTGAAGTGTCTGTTTGTAATATTAAAATAATACTTTTTTAGTAATTACATATATACAAGATACATATACCAAAAATACATTTTTTTTTAAATGTTGTCTGCCTGCTTGTTCCGGATAATCTCCGAAGCGCCTGGACCGATTTTGACGAGACTTTTTTGGTGCATAGCTGACATTACTTTTTACTATTACTTTTGATTTTCAGGGATCTACGAAAAAAAAAAATTAAAACTCATAAAAAAATTCTTAAGTGCTTGAATTTATGAGAAATATTTGTAGTTTAACTTAGTCCTTTAAAAATGTAGGAAAATAATAAGGGTTACGTATAAAAAAAAAAAAAAACAAAACGCAGTGAAGAGCATATAAAACACGGGCGTAGACGCGGGCACACAACTAGTACAGTATATTTATGCTTAGTTATAAAGTATAAAATATATGTTAATACAAGTAGGTACTCATAGTTCTAAGTTTTGTATCTTGTTGAATAGACGCCATTACATACAGTTGAATTTTATTGTGCTCCCAGAAAAAGTATTTTCCATCTAACATTTACGTCATACAGCAAAACAATAATTTATAAGTCTAAATAAATTAATGGTTAATTTAGTCAAATGTATTTTAAAACAGAGTAAAACTTATATTTTCGAATGTACTAAATGTTGTTGACCATAAGAGTCTTGACAGATCCCACAGAATTTTGGTTCGAGCCCTTTGGCCGCTGAGCTGGGAGAGTGGTGATAGTAGACCAATTGACCGAAAAAACACAATTTTTAAACACAACTAACGATAAATTCATAACTGTAACGCATGTAAAGAGACAACAGCGTTCATAATTCTATTTATAAAAGTTTTGTAATTAACCGTGAATTTTCTTACCTTTCATTCTTATTGACATACCTTATTATTTTACTGTTATTAATGAAAGAATAATATCCTTACATATAATTTAAAAAAATCAATGTATTTCGTTACATTAACCAGCTTATAACAAGAAAACAACTGAACTGATTTAGATGGGCCTTATCTTAAATCATAGCAGTATGTATAAATGCAACGATTAGAAACAGATATTCGTAACTATATGCGAACAAAACCGCAAGCTAAGCTGGTAATATACATATTATACATAATTAGACAAACAGAGCCATAAAAGAGCTGTGTATGTATATCCAAAACTTCTACCTTTAGCATTTAAAACGATTTACCCTACCCACTATGGTAATGCAAATTCTTGTTCAATGGGACAGAAAATTACTGGTCAATCATTTTAGTACCGGTACTTTGGTGACATAAAAGTTTACATAATTAATTCGATTCCCATTTTTAAACAGGATAAAGCACGGCTAACTAACAGCGACTGTTTAATATTAATTGTATGTCGCACGTAAAAGAAAGACCGTAATCCATGGCGGTGCACTGGCTGTAGACCTTCCGTTTAGTATAATTGCAGGTCTTCGTGTCATCGCTTTCATTAATAATAGTAATTCATAATTGATATTTGTAATGAAGAGATTCATATAATATGATTAAATTTTGACTAGGACAATGAGATTATTTTCTTGTGATATTACTAAATTCTGTTATCAGATTCTGTAGAATGTCTCCAGCTTTACCTAAGTTAAAAGAAACTACGGATAAACTTTGTGTTTGCGTACAATGACAGATATAAACCAAGTAACGGACCAACAGACAGAGAGCGTTGCCTTTTATAGAGTGTAAGGATGAAATAGAATCAAATGTGAAAAGAGTGACAACTAAAGATTTCCAATTATCAGTCATCATCAACTATAGATGAGGTTACCCCTTACCCCTTAAACGGGTCACGTAATTTGGGTACGATCCCTTACTTATATAATCAAAAATAAGCATTAGTGTAAAAGTACATCTTGTTTTATCTTCTTTCATCTTGTTTTTAAACTAAAATTAAGGTTCACCCAATTTTTTAAAGATAGTTCCATATTTCACCGTGTGTCGCCATAGGTGATGTTCTTTATATTCGCTCAAGTGTGCGCGCTGGTTATTAGCTAAACATTTATATTTAGTTTCTTCGGTAGGAGACCATTGGCGATGAGTTAAAAATGCTTAACCTATATACATTTGTAAAGACAATAAACGAAGTGAGTGGATCATGAGTTCTATACGATCGTTTTCAATATGTGACTGGTTTCGATTTTCTTTTTGTTTTGTCTACTATCTATTGGTGAAGCTTAGTGTTATTAATAAAAAAAACTAGGCAGCCACGGAGACTGCTGACAGAAGCGAAAAGACAAACCTTAAAAAAAATAGTGATTAAATTTCATAATTTCTTAATGGAAATTATTAACATAAGCTAACATCTAAATTTGTCTGGTTTTTACATCCATTATAAGTTAAACTCCATCTTATAATTAATATATGAGTACTTTAGCATGTTGACGACTGACGTCATAGCACTGGTAACGCAAATCTATAAGTTTTCCCCTATCGAGAATAGCTCAAAGCCGTTAAAGAAGTTTCAACTTAAAAAAAAAACAATGTTACTTTTCTTCTTTTTTAAATATTTATTATTGTCTTGAATCGACCACTATGTAAACACTAAATTAATATACATACGTAAAAGGTAACATTTTATAATGTCATAAAAAATTGAGATGCGTTGGGATTGCTACAATGTAAAATGCATATTTTTCTTATATGATTTTTATTTCTCTCACTAAGATTTAAGAGAAGCGAGCAGTCTATGCTTTGAATATTTATTTCAATTTGAATGTAAGCCGTGTTTATTTATTTACTTTTAATTATTTCAGCACATTTTGTATAAATTATGCCAATTCTTGCGATACCATTGGGTAAGAGCTTTGCTTATGATGGCTTACAAGGAGAAGGAGGGAACTCAAAATATTTAATCTTCTGTTTACGAAATTCTTGATCAGACCCTAATTAAAAGTCTTTAAGTACTGTAACAAAGTACCTTTTCTAGCTTAATTTAAAATGAAATTCTTTTTTTTAATGTGGGGGAAATGCATTTAGAAACAACCAAAACGCGGGGGCACTAAGGAATGTGAGGACTCACACAAAGGTCAAAACCACCGCATTAATACACGGTAGTTTCGATCACCGCAACTACCCACTAAAACCGTCACGACGTACCGTCTCTACCGCTATTAGGAGGGATACGGTATCTGTTGTACATTGTCTCGCGTCCCCCCCGAGCGGATGACCCAATCATAACTAAGTCCCTACCCGCGAACAGGGACAGTACCAGAAAAGACTGTCCCACAGACGGCTTCACCAGTGCAATGAGGGGTCGGGGCCCCACCCCTTTCCCCCTTGGCTCAGCAGAGTTGTGCCATCCAAGCGGAAAACGGCCCAGATGACATTACCCGTTCGTCCGCGCTTGACCTCTATTGAGCTCTTCCAACTAATTCTACCGACCTGGCCGGAGCCGGCGGTCGACAGAAAAATCCCCTCGTTTGATGACTGGTATCCCTTCCGGTATAAACCTAAATTGCGTCAAATTATCTTGAGTTAATTATCATTAACCCCAATCTCTTTATTTATATTGGAATAGAAGTCATTAAATACTTTTTTTATACTGTATATAGGCTCAGTGTTTTCATCACTATCTTATCTGATCTCGTAACATCACTTAACTTAACTTAACTTAACTTATTAACGTCACTTATGACGATGTGGTTCAGGTGTTCAAGTTTACTGGTTCTCAAGTGATGCTGCCGGAACAAACCTATTGGTATTTGGCGACAGGTTTCGAAACTTGAGGGTGGTAGCTAGCTACACAGGTTGGCATTATTATAAAATAGCACCATACAATCGTTTACTCATGATATTTTCCTTCACCGAAAGCTCAGGCTAATTTTTAAGAGTTGGATAGGTGAGCTCGAAACCGCGTTCATGGACGCGGCATCTGGCTGCACTACCGACTGCGCTGTTATTGCTTAACAAAGTATCTTTACTAATATCAACAAATCACAGTCAAAACTCTACAGGCTTAATTTAAAATAAAAGGCTCGATAACAAACCTAAATTGATTATCTTTAGTTAATTATTATTAACCCCAAATCGCTCTATTTATATTGGAATAGGACAATAACGTCTGCCGGACAGGATTCAAGTCGAGAGCGACAATTTACGGCCGGAACTCCTTTATAGGGACCGATTGACCGAACCCGAAACTTTTTTTTATTGGTCCATTTTCAGCCGGAATTATGGATGCCAGTTGCAGTTGATGGCGACGATAATGGGCCACAAAAAAGCTTTGTGACTCCATTTAGGCAGATAGGGTGGAATGTTTAAAGCGAAAACATAAATATGTTTTAGGTATTTTTTTTCTACAAAAACATCAAGGGTAAAATAAGTTACGTGTGAGAATAAATAGATCAAGATTTAATAGAGGTGAATTTCTTAGTTGGCAATGTCGCAGTATTATTGTAAATTTCATTTTAGTGCGTTTTTGTATTATAAAAAAATTATTACTTACAAATTTCAATAACAAAAAGAAATAAATATATTAAACACTTTTAAACTCTATATCAAATATTAGATTATGGTAATTTAATTCACCTAACACATATTGCTAAACGGTTGTACAAAGAATATTTAAAAAAATGCTATTTGAACACATACATCATATAAAAGTGTTCATAGAAATAATAGATATAAGGTATAATAATATCTTACTAAGTATGAGGAACGTTTAAAATAAAGACAACTTCTCATTAGTTCGATTCCTAAAACATAGTAAAGTTCCACAAGTAACATAAACTTAACGATATGTAACCATAAAAGATGAACAAGCTCCTCTAAGAACTTATCCTATCTCCGAGCATACCATAAATAAGACAAGATATGACTGTACCTTTCACGATCAGCTTGACTTCGGGAAAGTATCGAATTTACCATGAATAGATACATTAAAATCAATATTAACCCGAACTGAAAATATCAAATGTTGATATAAAAAAATAACAGAGATACGAATATTGATAAAGTTATTACATATAATTATGTTACACATTTCGTGTAAACAATGGTACCACACACACGTCGAACAATCTGTATCCGATAATGCTTTTGTCTTTACACCAAATAATAATGGTGTTTTTTTTCTCGTGTCGATTATTTGTGAAGACAGGACGTTACAATAAGACCGTAGTGGGATGCGGGCGAGTGAATGGCACGTTATTATGGGCTAGCTTTTGTGGTGACACATGTGTTGGATGAAAGATTTCATATAGAGCACATGACCGTTAAAGAGATAATTCTTATTACAATAATCCAGTTAGTAAACTAGTAACACTTGTGAAGTTTTAATAAATCAGTTATATAAATTACGTTAATTACAATGAAATAAGTTGCAGTTGAAAAAGCAAAATCACAATAATGTACATTATAAAACCACTGAATTAATTCGTAAAGAGTTATAAAATCAAAACGTAAATATCTGAAACACAAAGGCAAAACAAACTACATAATCCTATTCATCAGTTCAAAGGGTTCCAGTTAATGAATCAAACGACAGCAAACGCGCAACACCTCTTTTGTGGCCAGACAAAATCGACGTTGACGGAGTGAACGAAGCCAAAATAACCGATCGTGTCCAACCCATTGTGCGTGTTATAATTAGAATGCTTGGAAATAAACACGTGGTGGCAATTATCGTAGCAGCGGGTTAAATGAGCCAACGAGAAACTGCCGTTAATGGGCACAGCCATCCGGCGACGAAATCCCTCTCCGCAGACCGTGAATAAAGGATTACTGGACTTCCGAGAAAGGTGACGTCTTTATTGAACCAATACTAGTGGTTACTTGAATCTCCTGTCGGATAAACCTGTAGTATAATAGTGTATACAAACATTACCATGAATACTAATGCAAATGACCTCCATCCATCCTCCCTCTATCCATTCAACCAAACGACGTCCACTACTGGCCATACGTCTCATTCTATACTTAATAAATAGTATGTCAAAGGAGCTTCCAAATTGAAACAATATATAAGTCACGTATAAATTGTTGCAAAGATTACTGTAATAAGTTACACTTATAGCGGGATGTAAATTAGTTTTTCAATACTTTAATTTTGATGCTTCGTGAGGGAAAAGTCGAGTGTGCCGCAGGGCACAATACTGGACATTAATCATTTCACTCGGGCGGCTCGACCGCGTCTTCGCATCACGTACCCTTTGAGCGCAGCAAGTAACTCATTTGTTGAAATACATCATCCCACTTTTAATAAAGACCGTCCTAACATACTAAATGTCTCAATTCATTTAAACACTTCCTGTTCATCATTCGTCAGCGGCTCGTTGAATCGGGTGTCAATCGAACCTTTTTTAAAACTTTACGAGAGCGTTTTATTGTGCCCAGTTACGAAAGATTAATGTTGTCGTCAAATCGGGCGGCTTACGTGTCCGATGTTTTGCAATAAATTATCATTAAGTAACACCTTGTTCCACCTGGACGAGGTTTTATGGGCTGCCGACCGTAAACCGAGTTTAATGCACCGCTTCTAATCTAATCTAAAAATTTCTACCTGCTCCTGATATAAATTCTCTTATAGTTGTTGGATGTAAAAACACAGTTATTAAAGTGGAATTAAAAACAAGATCACTAATGGAACCGCGGGCACATAAAGACGTAAAAGAAGTTAATATGAATTTTATAACCTTTACTGCGAAAGTATTTTTAATGGAAATTAATACAACAATGTTTGTATTGCAATAAAATTGAAAATTACACGTTTAGAAAAAAAGTCGTATGTATGGTTTGTTCACGTCCCACAAAATTAATGAACCACTCTACTTTATGGTCTAGTCCAATAAAGGTATCTGACGTTTAAGAACGATCGGATAACATGACGATATCGTAATTTTAAAGGACAGTTGCCTTGCAAGCGAATGTAATAAAATTACATTTGTAGATGGATAATGATAACACGAAGGTACTAAAATACAGATAAAATTTAAAATGTATGATTAACATGAAAGTAACATAATATCGATAACAATAAGTATATATCAGCAATTTGCAAAAAATTAAGTTCATTATTTATTAGTAATTAGCAAAATTTACGTGCGTTATGCGGTGGTAAAGTGGTAGATTTAAAAAAAAATGTATAAATATCAAATCTGTCGTATATAAATAAAGAGAAAAATAATAAAATTACTTACTGAGCATGATGATGATAGTGTGTAGCGTGATGCATTGCTGATGTAGGAGCACCAGGTGGTGTTGAAGCATGGAATGCTGCAAACGCCGAGGGAAACTGTAGTGGTAGGAAACCACCGCTGCCAGCACTCCCAGGACCTCCCACCGACTCCCGATCTGGCATTATTCAAAGTCCTATCACTACCACATCATCTATTCCTACACTTGTCAATCATTAAACTTCACTAGTATTTTCAAGTTCAAGAATAACGCATGTTCCGCTTTTCAAGTCAATTCCAATCGTATTATATCCATTGTTATTATCACTGAAGTTGTATTGTTATAAACGAAAATTTTGCGCATCGTTAGTTGTAAAATATTGTGTTCTGTTAAAACCGTGCTCCATTCTTGCGTTTTTTTAAACTCTGAAACAAAGAGATTTTTAATGTTAATTATGTTTCCTTCAAATTCGGTAGCTTTGAAAAACGGCGAATGGCGAAAAAAAAACTTTTTATACAAAGAGTTAATAAATGCGCGTTAAGATCGCGTGTCGGCGTGTTGTTACTACAATTGGCTTTATAATGTCTTAATTTTACAAGTGAGTGAGATGAATTATCCACTGGTGTTACAATCTTGTTAACTTTAATTATTATATTTGTTGGAGAATACATTAAATCTTAATATAAAATCAACTACAATGTGTATGTTCCAAGCCAATGATTTCTACGCGGTTAAGTTTTTTTTTATCTTTTAGAGTAACAGTAGGTTATCACCATACCAATGTATTATTATTTTCAACAAGTTGAAAACTAACCCGCTTGAGCACTAACCTGGCGTTTACGGCAGTTTTCCAGTGTTTTCTTATTGTCTTCCTATTATCTTATTTTTATGGGTAATCGGTATATTAATAAAGGATCTGCTTTAAACTTGACAAATAATTGTATTATATTTAAAAAAGTATATAATAGGCTTAATTATTTTGTAATAGAACTAGGTTGATAGTTAGGTCACTTGAAACTTTTTGGTTTCACCAATTGTAAGTTATTTAAATTAATTTCTATCAACGCTTTAATTATGACAGAAAGGACCTTTTATAAATCATTAACCTGTGAACTATATTTAATTAGATAAATAAAGTAATTTTAATTGATAATTAAAAACCAACCACTCAAAGCGGATTGAGGAATATTAAAACGTGCGTAAATTAACTTCTTATTACATGTAAAATGTTGTAATTTATCAATATTTTTGAATATCTATACTAAGAAATAAAATTGGAGTGTCTGTTTGTAATGTCAAAATTCTTTTTTTTTACTAAATAGATATGAATGTATATACGATACCCATACCAAAAATATAATTTTTATTTTTTTTTGTCTGTATGTCTGTTTGTTCCGGCTAATCTCCGGAACGGCTGGACGGATTTTAACGGGACTTTTTTTGGTAGATAGCTGATGTTACTCCGGGTAACTTAGATTACTTTTAATTTTGGAAAAATAATTACAGCTCTCCGTAAAAAATTAAAACTCTTAAAAAATTGAATAAAATCCGATACAATATACAATTTTACGGACAAGTGCCTGAATTTATGAGAAATATTTTTACTTTATATTATTACAAAAATAATATTAGGGTTCCGTGTACAAAAAAAAATAAAACGCAGAGAAGTATATATGAAACGAGGGCGCAGCAGCTGCGAGAACACAGCTAGTTTATATATAAATAGAATATTTTAGAACAAGCGTTAATTGAATTGAAATATACAGAAAGATAATATAATTAATACAAAAGACAATTTACGATAAAATAGAGTTACTTTAAAATGTAGCTATACCGTTCACGTATATAATTAATTGAATGTCAGATGACGTTGCAAATCTAACCCTAGAGAGTAAAATCGTGTTTAGTACCCAGAGCCGTCTTTACCTATAGTGCAGGGTATACAGCAGATATGGGCGCTGAGTTCTAGAGGGCGCCGAGCGAAGCTTGCGACACCAACAAAGATGAGTCGCTCGTGCCGCCAACGTTATCAAAAACCCTAAGCCTGTGTTATGGCCGACACCGAGCATAGTAAGGGTTAAATAGTAGCATAGTAAAGTTACTTCCCGACATCATAATTTGAATCCGAATTGTCGTTTGAAAATATAACTGTAAGTATTCCAGTTTTGACCGCGCGCCTACCGGCACCAGGATATTGGTTGAACACGGGCGCTACAAGGGCTAGTGCCGCCGCTGTGAGTACCTATTCTATGATTTCCTTTCGATAAATTACGAGTATGTTCCCGTTTCTTGTAAGCTCAGATTAATTTCGGTACGATGTCGTCAATCCTTATAAAAATATTATAAAATTAACTTGCCAATCTACTTTTGTTGTGTTAAGTATTAAGTTTAATGTATAATTAAGTTAATGTATAAGAAAGCTTTTCGTGCTTCATACTTAATGATCAGACTGTTTGTTTTCAAATATATTTTTTCTAATTCTAAATAATCTATTCTAAACAATAACTCGAAGTGTTAACTTAAATTATAGTTAATTTACTGTAATATCGTAAATAAAATGCATCTTGTGTTAAAAATATGAAAGAAATCTTATAAATCCAAAAGAATTTCAAGTGAAAAAAAGTGAAAGGTTTGTAATTTCTTGTGAATGTTTTATTTTTTCTTGCCTACTGCAGTGGAGATAAAACATAATAATAAATAAATAGATAACGGTAAAGTATAGTAGATATATTATATTGTGGTGAATTACAGTGATCCTATAGTAAATAAAAAAGTTATCTTTTTATATATAAATCTTCTGTGCGTGTGTATGTGATTAAGCTCCTCCTAAACGGCTGAACCGATTTTAATGAAATTTTTTGTGACTTTTACTGAGGATTCGAGAATGGTTTAGACTCACAATTTGGTCCAATTAAATTTTTTATAAATTAAACACGAAAGAAGTTGCGGGCACAGCTAGTTTTTCTATATAACGACAGAGCTCAGAAAGAATAAGCTTTAATAATATTTAATACTAGCTGCTCTTTGCAATTTTACCCGCGTAGTTCCCGTTCCCGTGGGATTTTCGGAATATAAACTATTGTACGTCACTCCCTGAATTTCAAATTATCTCCCTAGCAAATTTCATCCAAATCGGTTCAGTAGCTTTGAAGTTTATCCGTTACATACAAAAATAGAAAACTTTCCTCTTGTAATATTAGTGTAGATAGAAAAAAATACTGCTCACTCCATAAGGGATAATGTTCAGGTGTAATTTGTAATATTTTTTTAATGAATACGCTTTACCATATAGAATACATCGTTCATTATCTCAGAGTAACACAATATGAGAAACTGACTTAATTGCTGGGGCGAAACATCGACAAGTTTCGGGCGTACGATAAAAAGTCGAGAGCGACAAATTGAGCAAGAATCGTCGGTCTGATGAGTCGTCACTATTAAATACATGACAATGAGGTTTGGTCCCAATGTAAACGAATTAAATGTCCAAAGGAATTAGAAATAGTCTATAATTTGTGATATATTTAGTTCAATATCTCTTGGTTTAAATATTTAGTCAATTGTAAACCTTACTCATAAAAAGTACTGTCTCTTTGCCAGTATGTCTATCTATTAGCGTGTTTGTAGCTCGAAAACGACTGCACCAATTTACATGATTATTTTTTAAATCATACATGTATTGTCTAAACAAGTTTTAGAATATGTTTTGTTACAATTAAAATTATTAATGGTATTCAAACAAAGAATAAACCGAAGTAAAGAAAAGTAGACAAATAAAGTAATTACTTATACAAATTATTTACTTTTTAGTGGATTTTTATAGTATATCCTTTGAAGTCGGATTTATCTTTAATTTAAAAAGTTTTTTTTTAATTTACAGTTTACATCTATATCTAGTTTATATGAAAATTCAACGAATCCAACATTTGCTAAAAGTTTATTCTATTCAGGTTATATTGTCGATGACAACATTTAAAAGTTTACGTAGTATCAACTGATGAGATTGTGTCAATTTGGGGCGTCGAATATACAAACGCTTCTTGTCATAAAACACACCACACTATCACGAGGGTTGCCATCATGAGAATTCCTTACGTAATTAATGAAGATGTGATTGTTTCGTATCGCGGACTCGAGCATTGTCCCCCTAAATAAGGCCACGACTTATAGTCGAATGAATAATGAATCGATCGTAAAACCTCGATATCGATACTCATTTTCATTGAATGAGATTTACGATGTTTATGCTCGCGAAATTGGCGGGCGGTTCGAGTGTCGGGTTTTATGGGGTATTCAAAAATCGAATTGTAAAATTTCGAAAGCATTCCGATTAATGGATTCTTGTTTTGATTATTTTTTTCAAATATCCAAACTGTTTTAGTGAGCGTCAAGTAATTGTAAAGTTATGAAATTGCTTTTTTATTATTTATTAATGTGTTACCAATTTCCCACGGTTCGCTTAATGTATTATTTGGAACCAAATTGTGAAACAAAGTCTTATAAAACCTACTTTTTTTAAAACATTGAATCCTCTTTCTCACATTATGAAAAAGATTACATAATAGTAGATATATATATTTATATATATATAATTATACAAAACTGGAAATTGAAATGAATTAAATATCATCCTCTATACAAGGAACAACCTACGTTATTTATCCAAAGTAGTTTTTAAATAAAACATCGATAAATTTTCTTAACGCGATAAAGTACAACACTATTTGAAAAACGAGTGCTGCAATGCGCCTGCGCATGCCAGCCCGCTTAATACGGCCCTTAATTACGATTTAATTGTTTTTCGTCCACGAATTGTTTCGAACTCTTCTGAGAATCAAAAAGGACTGTGGATCGGTTGTGTTTTTAGTACGACTCCGTACTAAAGTCACTGTTGATACCGATGAGATTTAATTAAATACTCGGTTTAAAGACCGAGTAAATATTTGATTCCACCACGTTTAGCGTAAGACGGTCACTCGAGCTGATATAAAAAAGGGCTTGCGTAGAAAGAGATACGCTACGGTTCCTAAAACTGTAATAAATATATAACAAGTTAGTCTAACTATAAATATTATAACTGTGTATATGTTACTGATAAAGTTACTATCGGGTGACATCGGATCTCTACCGACCGTATGTACAATACGAAGTGCTCCGAAATATTTTGATATGGTACCCTCCTTGGAATTCCAAACCCATACTCTCCACCGTTGGGTGGACGCTCATCCTCACACCCTTAAACATAGCCTTAACACAACTACCCTAAGATACTCTAGGACCTTTTTATTACTTACGCCAGCGCTTTGAAATAGGTTACCTCAGCACAGACTTCCCCCAAGACTAACGACATGCGACATTTCAAAAAGGAACTTAAAAAGGCTCTGCAAGGTCGGCAACGCATCGGTAATACGTGTTGTGTGTTGTGGTTGTCTTCAGGGGACCATTTACCATCAGATGGGCAATCTATCTGTTCGCCATCCATGGATACTTATTGTATAAATCGTTTAAATTAGGGTGATCTATTAAAATGTCAAAATGGTATTCGTAATAGTATACGTAATAGTAGCCAACTAGTAAAACAAACTCCATTAATATAAACAAACCTATCGATAATTTTGACAGAAACTCTTTAATTGAAAAAACACTCTTTAATATCGATTACATATCTGACTGCCTCGGTGGTGCAATTTTATTACGGTTGCCGTTCTAAGGTTTCGGGCTCGATCCCCGGGTCGGGTCTAGTGATATTGGGTTTTGCTACTCAGTATCACCCCGGAGTCTGGAATTTGTGCCCGATATGGCGACAGGCTCGCCCCCTGTCACATCTGAGATGGAACTAAGCTCGTCGAAATGAGAATGGTGTAGTGAGCTACTTCACCTCTGCCTAACCCTTCGGGGATAACAGGCGGGACCTTATGTTATGTTATATCTAACAGTATACATATATTTTACATTTAGTGACATTTTAAGATACCGACTAACCAATAGAATAAAATCTAAATAAAAGATCATAAAAGTCTAATAACCCTTTTTTTCGAACTGACTAAAGAAAGAGAAACACTAAAGTTTTAGGCGAGCGCTTAAGGCCGAAGTGATATGGACCTCAGCTTAGACAGCTAGACATTAATTTCGCGGAATTTGGCCTGTCTCAAGGTCCCTTACGTAATCTAGTACCTACCTGTAGTGTGCAGTGTTATGCTAGTGCCTGATAGTGTCATTGCATCGCACTGGAGACAGATACAGGAGCTTCCCTAGTTATAAATCGGAAAAAGGCCCGGGCAGCTGCCGAAGGTGGCCTAATAACCCATAAAGGCTTAGTTTCACGTGCGAAAAATCTGTTATTCATACTTTTTACCCCTTATAAAAAGATAATTTTTAAAAACTAATAAGAGCTTCCTTATATACAACTCAACCAACATCCGCCATTATAATCCAATACAAACAATTAAATAATAAATAAATACGGAGCATTAATACGTCTGCGTATATTATGTTAAATAAATTGTTGAGGACAAATTCCGCTGCGCATTACTAAACGGCAATGTACAGACGCCCTAAACGCTCTCTAATAAGACAATTCGTGTTCAATACGCATAAGGTACGAGTAGAGGCCATATCTAATGATGAGTGTCGCTATTGTCCGCTTGACTTATAGGTTATGTCGCGGGAATGAGTCCGTGAGCGGGAAGCCTAATGGCCGACTTAAGACAAAGTTTGGACTCTGCTACTTCGACGTGCATAATTCTCTACGCTGATTTGTCGCTGAATACTAATTAGTACGTATTAATATTTAGTGAAAATCCTTCGATTGACATTTATTGTGGATAAGTTTTATGATCGGTAGGTAACTGGAATTTTACAATTGATTTTAGAACACGGCTAGCTATGTCTCGGCTCCGTTAAAAACTCACCAATCATCGAATTACATTTCTTAAGAGGAAAAGCGGGTGCCGTTTATTCCATCCAAAATTAATCCCCATATTTCCTTCCTGGATAATGACTTTGTAGTAAATATTTTATACTATATAATATATATACACTACGGTCCTGCCCCAAAGTTTTGATTTTTTCCATGAGTGAATGATTATAGAAATAGGTTTTCAAAAAAACGCATGCAAAAAAATACCCAGTTTTACCGTCGTATTTAGACATCAGTCAAACAAATTTCACGAATAAAAATAATTTAAAACATAGAGGCATAGACATAGTCTTTTATTTTATAATTGGAAGAAAAATTTAACTGGATCCAGGTTTAGAGGAAGAAACAGGGGAATACGAAGTGATGATTTCATATATTTGCATACGTATAATAAGCTCGAGCTGCAGTTATCTCTTTCGTGGTTTATATAACTCTTTCACTGGGGCGCAAAGAGATAGCAATAAATTTCTTAAATACCTATTGTTCAAATTTGTTGCCGATCGTATTTCTTCTTAAAACCACGCTAAATTGTTTTATGTCATTATTTAAAATCTACACGAGAAGTATAACCTACCCCCTTAGTTTAGCGTTTGTGGACAAAGCCTTCGATTCGATTGAGACCTGGGTTGTACTGCATTCTCTCCAGCGGTGCCAAGCAAACTATCGGTGTATCAAAACGTTGAAGGATTTGTACGAAAACGCCACCATGTCAGTCCGATTACAGGACCAGACCTCGAAACCTATATCTTTGCGGCGTGGCGTTAGACAGAGAGATGTTCACCGTTGCTCTCGAGGATGTCTTCAAGGTTCTGGATTGGAAAGTACTTTAGCATCAATATAAACGGCGAATACATAACACACCTCCGCTTTGCTGATGATATAGTAGTCATGGCTGAGACCGCAGAAGACCTAAGTCCGATGCTCGGTGACCTCAGTAGAGATTCCGAACGAGTTGGTCTTAAAATTAACATGGACAAGACGAAAGTCATGTCTAATGACCAGGTTGTGCCAACTCCTATAAAATTCGGTGACACTACTCTCGAAGTTGTTAATAGTTTTGTATACCTGGGACAAACCGTTCCGATAGGTAGATACTACTTCGAGGTTAATAGTCGAATCCAAATCGGCTGGGCCGCGTTCGGGAAGCTACGCAGAATCTTCTCGACCGAAATACCGCAGTGTCTCAAAGCGAAAGTCTTCGACCAGTGTGTGTTGCCAGTGATGACATATGGCACTAAGACGTGGTCGCTCACAATGAGCCTATTAAAAAAGCTCAAAGTTGCTCAAGAGGCAATGGAGAGGGCTATGCTTGGAGTTTCACTGCGTTATCGAATCAGAAATGAGGAGATCCGCAGAAGAACCAAAGTAACCGACATTGACCGAAGAATTGCTAAACTTAAGTGGCAGTGAGCTGGGCATATTGCTCGCAGAACCGATGCCCGATGGAGCCAACGGGATCTCGAATGGCTACCACGCACCGGAAGGCGTAGCGTGGGTAGCTCCCCCACAAGGTGGACCGACGACCTGGTGAAGGTCGTGGGAATCCGCTGGATGCGGGAGGCGCAAGATCGGTCGTCGTGGAGATCTTTGGAGAAGATCTATGTCCAACAGTGAACGTCTTTTGGTTGAATGGATAGATGGATTTAAAATTTACAAATAAAGGTGTATAAATTAACAAGCAATTGTATAATGAAGATATGTTGCGTTCGGATAAATATGTTAATTTAACATTTCAACAGGAGTGTACCTACTACTTCTAGTACTGAAGAGTAGTCAGTAAGTAGCGGCTAATCCTTTCATCGTAGGAGTTAACATTCGCCGTACAACGCGTATGGACACTCATAAATTACAATGAGTTAGGCACGGCGCTGCGATATGGCCCTCTGAGCGGTGGACCTAAAGAGGTCTGTACGTGCGCGTCCGGCGGGGTTAGGCTCGCTTCCACTGTTCATGCTACGCGAGAGATACTCAAACGTAGTGCATCGTTAATACAAATCGCAACAACAAAATTTACAATCATATCTGAAAACGTTTATAAGGTTATCAAAATAAATTATCCGCTTTTTTATTTTCATAGCATAATGCTACACAAATAAGCGATTCTTGTGCACTTTAGACAAATGTAAGTAACCGATGGTATGATCTTTACCATCGATTGTTATCCTCAAAAGAACGTATTCAAAGATTAATTCCATTTTTTACACTCGCGTCGCAACATTACCCACGCTAAAAATATTATTTTGCAGAGGTTCATTGTACTCTTCGTTGTTACATAAGCAGCTTGTTCAAAACTGAATTCATTTAAAGTTCACTACTTTTACAATAACAGTGTTGTTTATATATAATTTGTAAAAAACGAGAAAATGTTTTTGTCTTGTTCTGAAGTATACAATAACTTATGTATAATCTCTCTTTTTAAAATCAAATCGACAGTTTACATGACTCCATAGAGTAATAAAAAAACAAAAACTATTTAAACCTTTTATATGAAACGAGTGGAATGGTTTCTAACTACAGTTAGAAATAAGATAGAATATCTTTAACTGGTCAATAATCTTAAGGCAAACATGATCCGCGCCGATTAGTTCCGGGCAGACTTCCATAAATATTGATAACGCGATAACTCTCATTTATTTGTCTCGAAGCCTGTATAGCACCGGTAATGAGCAGAAAATTAAATACCTATTTATGTCTTAATAAATGTAGAAATTACCATATTTACCGAATATTTGAGTCAACCTTTATGTAAAACCACAATATGTATATAGACATATTGTATATTATCTCGAATTAGTCAATGGAAGAAAAAACATTTTGAAATAAGTCCTAAAACAGACATTGTGAAGAAGGAAGTTTGCAAATATCACTAAAAATATTAAATAGTTCGAAACAAATATAAATATTTATTTTAATTGTACATGAATCATATGGCTCTTAGAAATATTTATAATTGGCGTATTAATAACATTATAAAATGTATTAATTTATTATAAGAATTTGAAATATTAAATGAGGCAAAATTAATCTAAAAATTTTAGTTTCTGGTAATTTGGTACTTTTAATTTTGTTAATAATCTAATATGAATAGCAATTAATTTTTTTCTAATATATGAAAACTTAACAACGTTTATTTTAGGTTACAATGCCCTAAAATAAATAAATCCATTGCCTAGAAGAACTGCAACCTCTATACTAGTATTTTCCAGTGTATTCTTTCTGTCAACTGTAGTTTGACATAGTGACAAAACAATTATGCGGACAAACCCATCATTCCCTAAAGTAAAACAAGACGTTGTGGTATGTGTATTGGTGTTTTTGCGAGTCGAGCATAGTAATTCGCGATATGTACTCCGCATTACAAGAAGTGAGTCCTGTTACCACTTTACTAGTGATTCCAATCTATCGATATAAACTATTGCTATGACCTACAATCGATATAAAATATTAATTTTTGTATATATTTAACTTTAGTTAATCTCTAAAAACTTCCAAGAACCTAAGACAGTGTTGTTTGTAACAGATAATACTATAACATCAATAATATTACTTTTCCTCACCTACTCATTATTAACAAAATGTTGTAAAAAAGCTATCTATAAAACTATTACATATGGCTAGATTATTAAATTAAATTCACGAATTGTGTAACTGTTTCTCTATTTTAATTGAACCAGGCTCTTGAAAATTAACAATTTAATCAAATAAAAGCAGGTATCCATGACATAGTCGATTAGTTTGAAACTAATATTTTGTTACCAAAATGTAAAATTAAAGTTATAAATTCAAGAAAAAGAGACAAAATATATAACAGTAGAATATAGAATAAAGATAGCACTATCATATCGATTCAACAGGAAATGTTATAAGTAGTGTTGTAATCGATGTTTGTGATCGAAAGCTAGACATGAATACAACACTAGGTGACACAATAAGTAACCCAGCGATCTATTATTGCAGACGCGTATTTATGTACTATACTCATTCACGGTAAAACTTTATTTATGTTTCTCTACTTTTTATTACTTTTCGGCGTCGACTACTTAATGACTTGACGCCTCTGTTCGGACAAAGTTAACTCTGCGGTCGCTTAATTACATTCCGAACTTAATTCACAACGAGATAAAACATCTTTTAGTGTGAAATTTGTATAAATATAACTTTGTTTTTATGTAGTTAGCGTATTCCCGACACGGTTGAAGGAAGTAAAGTATAAAACTAGCAGCTCCGAATATAAAGTCAGACAATAAACTCTGTAGGTGAAATTTATTTATGTTATAATTTATTTTTATAAGTTGATTGGTAGTCATTTTCTGGATATATGTTATATCGCGGTGTTAGAACGAGTTAGTTTATTGCTTTCTTTATTGGTGTTTTTTCGGAACTATAAATTAGTTGTGTTTGAGTAACGAATGTTAATCATAATATCGTTTGGGAAAGCGACAACAGAATGCCCATAGATTGATATTATTTTAATTCACGTGGGAGAATCAAATAACATATTCCAGTTTATTATACTTAAATATATTTCATTGTAAAATATCAATCAAACATCTAAAGAATTATTCAATCAAACAAAAGCTCCTGCTATCGGAAACCCCAATTCATTACCTCTCGCCTCATTAAATAGTTTTATAAATCTTGAGACTCTTCTATATAAATACTTCTGATATATTTTACTAAATTAAATCTTCAGTATTCATTATTTTAGGTAAAATATTGGTAGATGTTGCAGAGTGCTTCGCTCGCTTCCTTAAGCCAAACTTAATTCACTCTTATACTCATAATTTTTCTATATATTAAATGATGTAATAAATCTACATATAAATAAAACAAAGACAAAGATGTTTAAGATAAAACAAAATCTTTGTTTATCTTTTAATGTTGTCCAGTAGCTGTGGATGAGGTTAAGGGGTCGTTGAAATATTACGTACATTTTTTACATTTCTCAATGGCGTAAGACTTTAAAAACAAATTAGTATGGCCAGATTCTTTCACATACTTATACTATGCCTTCGCATAGCTTGAATTCTTCACAGCGACTCGTTTCGATACGCCCCAATTCGGAAAAGGACAACCATTAACGGGAGATCAAATTCGAAGAAATTGATCAATATTTCGATATCAACCATTAGATAAGTGAGATTGAGATAGAAGCGTAGAATAAAATCCTATTAAATATCTCCTTAGTCTATTTCTAAAACAATGAAAATGTTTTTTTTTCTATTATAAATAAGTTCGAATGGTTTATAATTCAATCTAATATTTTTATTCATTTGTACTTCGAAGTGATGACAAATGAAAAGAGTTAAGCGAAAAGTTTTATTTATAAATAGTATTGCCAGGTAACTGGTATGACAAAACTGTATTTTTTTTAATTAAATTCAAAAGAAAATCTTATTAACCTATACATAAAGTTGTCCAGTACTCCAATGTGTGTTTTCTTTGATACTAATGTGGATAGACAATATTTTAATATTACTATTAAGCCTTTTATTACTAACTAATACGTGTGGTGTTTGCCGTGGCTTAGAATTGTACCACCCCCATATGGTTCCTGCGGGTGTCGTAAAAGGCGACTAAGGGATAACCAGGGATGACCAGGGGATGGGCAGCACCATCGTCTGAGCACTACGAACATATACAGCGATCGCCAACCCCAGGGTTTATGCCTGGCGATTATGGCAATTCCTCCCTTTTTGGGGAAACCTCTGTCCAACAGTGGATGTTTTTCAGTTGAATCAATCAATCAAATACGTAAAATACATATGAATGACTGGTTTTCGTGCAATACTAATAACCACATCAGCGGGTCGAAATATCAAAGATCAATTCAAGTACAGCTTATAATTATTTGTAATCAAAATAATTAGTTGTTAATCAAACAGCCGTCTTTGATACTATCTGAAATATTTTTATATGTGCATACATCAATGGTTACAAAATTACTTACAAATTAGTTATGAATCTTTCTACTAGATTCCATTTCGCGGCAGTTCCCGTTTGTGCTCCGAGAAACACTTCTAACCTGGTAACACTATTTGCGATACAAATAAATATTTTATCACTGCATACATTATGAAGAGTGAAGCAGTAAAAAAAAAAATCACGCAATTGATTTTGGCACGCGTTCATCGCCAACGGATATAAAAAATACACACACACGTAAGTCATCAAATTTTTCTTATGTATGCTAAGATAGTATGTAATATTTTATTCAAACCAAAATCTATGAAATTTAAATAGACAAGGAACAACATAATATGTCCAATAGTATATTATATTTTGCGATATATTTGATTAATAATTAATATAAACTACTATATTATAAAAAACTAGTTCTAGTGATTCCCATTTTTTCGTATCGATTTTTCTGTAAGAATAAGATATTTAATTCCTTATATACCTGGAATTTCGTGAGCCTCTTTCCAATCGCTATCAAATTCTTAAGTTTCTGATAGACCATCTTATGCATATTGTTAGAGAACTCGTGTCATTTTAATAAAATAAATAAAAGGAGTAAAACCTACACGGACCAAGTTAAGGTTATAAATCGGAAAAGTTACTATGTGACATCAGACCATACAAAACGCCTTGAGTCCGTGTGACAGAGTGAGTTATGTATACACGTCTGCAAGCGTTAACGGCCAACGTAGAAAGAATCACAATCCTCTTTACAGCGCGCTTTTATGGAGACTTCATTACAGAGAGTAGTTGACATTTAAAATATTTTACATATTATTCGGGTTAAACGGATAATTAAAGATTATTCAACTTAGTATTCCACGAATATGCATCCAAAGTGACAACCCAAGCTGAAGCGATGATGGCGCAGCGGGTAGTGCGGCCGGATTCTGCGTCAATCGACGTGGATTTGATCCCCACATATCAGACTCTAAAATCAGACTTGAGCTTTCGGTGAAGGAAAACATCGTTAGGAAACCATAGCATGGTGGTATGGCATTTTCTTATGATGACCGCCTGGGTATCTACCACCCTCAAGTTTGAAAAACTGTCGCCAAATACCAATAGGTATGTTTCGCCAGCATCACTTGAGAACCAGTACCTCTAGGTTGAGTGTGTTTACCATCCTCGACCACATTGTCACTTAACATCAGTTGAGATTGTGGTCAAAGCTCAGCGCCTATACCGTGTAAAAAAAGCTGAAGTTTGTACCCTATGCTGCTGTTCTATAGATTGCCATTTTCAGCAAAATGCTTTAACCACTCTCTAAAAAACCTATATACAATAAAGTTGTAAAGGCACCATGACAAACAGTATTATCTTCTTTTTTTAATGTCACATTATATAGCAAAGAAAAAGTCAGTTACAACTAAAATAACATAAAATGTATTATGTTAATAAAATTTATATGCATACAAAGTATGCTTTTAAGATGTACAATCTATGTAATTGAATATAATAGTAACGTTGTCACTAAGCTGCATTTTAAAAAAACACTTTAAGAATTCAAAAAACGTTTCGATTGCATAAACGTATACACAATAACATCGGTATTTTACCGAAAAAAATGTCCATTAATTACGATTATTTAGCGGCAACCGACGGCATGTGAATCGATTGTCGATTCAAAACATCGAAGTTTTCGGCGATCGATGAATAAATCTAGATGCACCACGCGGAGAATGCTAAGCGATAATTTGTAATGTAACAATTAGCATTGATAAAGTGTAGCGACGTAATTTGCGCGTACGTGATTGAGTTATTCTTTAGGTAGATAAATGTTTTTTTTTTACAGGAAACGTCTGTGGCTTTGAAAAGCTAATAATTAAATGTAGGTTGCGGCTCTAAATAAATAACATTTAATATTTCAATAATCACTTAACATGCTGAAAAAGACAAAATAGATCGGCGGCCATTAGACTTCCAGTATAAATTAAAATATTGGAAAAACATGTCACTTCGAATTTAGGTATCGTTAAAAAATGTAAAATATATTTTTATCATCTATAAAACATTTTTTATAGTTCCATTCTCCCTAACCATATCGGAAACCTTTTTTTTAATATACTACTGTAAAGACTCAACGATTTGACTACAATCTCACCTGATGTTAAATGGTGATGTGGTCTAAGATGGTAACCCCTAAACCTAGAGTTACTGACTCTCAAATGATGCTACCTTACAGTGGCGAAGCGCTCCTATAACCCGATTCCTAAAAAACAAAACACTCACTGCGCCCACATCAAGTCATGCATCAAATATACTATAACAAGCACGCAGTCGTAAACGCGAAACACGCACACTAAGAACTTGCTGATACAAGCCGGTAGCAAAAAGTCGGAATCGAATTCAAACATCCATGCACATTTCACTTTAATTATCACCCACACTATGAAAGTATTAGTTTACCTATTATGTAAACGTAGCGCACGCTTATGCTAAAAATAAACCGGTTTGTTCCGGGTTTTTCATTTAATTTTGAACATTATTGTTATACTATTACGGTTTATCAACATAAATATTTGAAGAAAGTGTCTTTTACTGATATACTAGAAAAATGTCTTCTAAGCTACAACATCTAAAGAGGATAGTATGCTAATAAATGTCAATAGTATTTCGCTACACCAAAATGATGGATACACTTCCTAATTGAGAATGGTCGATTATAATCATGTGTCAATTTCGTAGCAGAAGAAGATAGAACTTTGTATTAAAGTATGAAGGGAAAAAACAATCAGTATTATTTTATGTATCACGTAAATAATCATTATTTTTCGTTTCGTGTAAGTCGCCATCTCGCGGCGTCCTGTTAAAATTAAATAGTTAAAATCCACGATCACGAAAGTTAACCAATTGTACAATTTATTAAGTTGTCATAATTATAGGAACATTTATCACAAGCAAAATGAAATTTCGTATTTAGCGTGCTAAATAATGTTCATCTTTAATCTCAAAACAACTTATCATACTCGACATGCACTGTTTATGTAACTCCAATGAAGTCAAGTATGGTGAAGATGGTTAACACTAACTGCAACTGGATATCTTCTCTCAGCAGCACAAGCATCCATCATTCATTACAGTAATTATTCAACAGGAAGAAGTATGACGACCATATAGAATTTTTATGCTTCGGCTTTACCGACTTTATTGGTGTTTCGCAACACGTTTTTAAACTTGAAAATTATAGCTACACAGCATACCCAGGCGGGCATTATTAGATAATGTCTCCTTTATTACTACAAAACCCTTCTAACGTTTAATTTCTCTTTATGCTGCTTTCTCTCTATAATCACAGCATCTGCCATAAAATCAAGTAAAGGAAGTTTAAATCGTCAACTGATTCACTTGAATAGGGAATGGAAGAAACGAAAACGCATACTCGATAAGTTAACGCCCGTAGATTCTTCCATAACATTCCGAAGAATCGTTGAAACCGCATCGGTTTGTAATTCACAAGTTCGTAACCATACTTACTGAGCTTGCGGTCGGCGACACTTGCGATGTTTACTCTTTTATTTTCCATCTCAAACTGAGCATTAAAATGTAACCGCAGGCGGCCGGTTTTCATCCGTTCGAATGTATGAACTGTCACAGTGTTCGTACATAGTAATAGTTACAAAATATATCACTAAACATAGAATTAAAACACTCAGAATGGCATTAGTAACACGCGGAGTGAAGCCATTTGCAGTTTGCTTTGAAAGGCCAAGTACGCCTTTCGTTGTGTGCCGCTGATTACGTATTTTCTGTCGCTTACGCTTACGCCCGTGTGTAAGCGAGTGTGTGTAACATATATATTTTGGATTCAATTTTAAGCGAGTTTTTATATAAAACTATCACTCTTAGTGTAATTACTCTATGTCACGAATGTCTATGTCTATGTCATGATGAAAACAACAGATTAAATAAACAATACAATTAAAAATATAACTCATAATTCTAATTTAGATTTAAATTCTGAATTTGTTATCTAAAGAAATGTTACTTGTCCTATTTGTAAAAACTATTTTGTATCCGAATTGAATTATAATTGTTACAAACAAATCTAGTAGGTATAATAAGTGTCGCCATATATGTGCATATTTTTTGCAATGAAATAAAAAAAATAAAGATCCATCCGTTCAACCGAAAGACGTCCACTGCTGCACATAGGTCTCCCCTAAAGACGACCGGTCTTGCGCCAACCGCATACAGAGGATTCCCACGACCTTTACCAGGTCGGCGGTCCACCTTGTGGAGGGCTTACCCACGCTACATCTCCAGTGCGTGGTAGCCATTCGAGAACCAGTTGGCTCCCTCGGGTATCGATTCTGCGAGCAATGTGCCCAGCCCACTCCCACTTAAGTTTAGCAATTCTTCGGGCAATGTCGGTTACATTGGTTCTTCTGCGGATCTCCTCATTCCTGATTGGATCGCGCAGTAAAACTCCAAGCATAACCCTCTCCATTAAAAACTTAAGATTTTTTAATAATTACTTGGTAAATATATCAGATCTAAACGTAACAAGATTCAACAGTGAGAAATTTTAAAAGGTCCATACGACGTCACATAAATCTATATTAATCCTAGAAATGATGACAAAATACAAATGATCCACTATTTACACGAATGAAAAAGAATGAAAGAAGTTAAATTATTCAAAAGGGATAATAAATTTTGTGAGTCCCGTGAGGGTTTTATCTCGTTACTTGGAAACTGGCATAGAGCTACTACTTGCCTACCTGGTTAAGGCGATGGTGATATGTTTGTGAACTAAAAATATTATTACAATATAATTAACACAAAGTAGGGTTGGTTACACCATTTCTTACTCAAGAACGACTGGACGGATTTTGATGAACATTAAAACAACGGAATTAAAAAAAAAGTAGTCTGTATAGGGACCCTGCGCGAAATATAAAGCCAGCACTTCTGCCGAAAGTAACGCGCTCTGTTGTTAAATTTATCTATTAAAATGTTGCAAATAATTAATAAATATAATATTAAAAAAAGTAAAAACAAATGAAAAAATATTAAATAAACGTAAAAAGAAGAAAAAAAACACCAATTAAGACATGTCAGTGTCATAGAAAAAATAAATATCAATACAGCAGTAATCATAGCCCCACGCGTCCAAAATAGCTTCTAAAGTTTATAATCTCAATATAACGGTATGTATCCATATACATAGGTAGAACTTAGTTATATGATTAAAGAAAACTTCTAACCAAAATTTGCCCAAATCGAAAGGAATCGATTTCAACTATTGGTCGATTTGAGATGGAATGACCCATATGTCTCTATAAATAATTGTAAATATGATCGAAAAATCAGAAAAAAATCACATTAAACAATTACTTTTTTTTTTTCTAGTTACATGATGACCGGAGCAAATTTCTGAGTGTTCATGTTACAGGTGTGTTTTTGTGCTGTTGTTTCCCAAGTAATTTCTACTGAATCATTACTTCTAAAACTAGTCATAGTCAGGAACAGGATACTTTTGAATACAGCTATTATCAAACTAGAGAGTGGTAGATACATTCAGACTAGAGAGTGATAGACTTTCACCAAAAGCTTAGGATAGGTGGGTTTGCACCTACATCCATCGACGTGGAACTCAATGACACTACCAACTGAGCTCTGATCACTTTATTTAGTTCAGGTTAGTATTTCGGTTAACGGAAACGTATTTGGTGTAAAAAAAACAGTGATATTTCTCTACAAAGTATGTGGTAAATGTATAACGTGGATCTAGAACCTTTAAAGTTTTATTATCTTCATAATTACTTGTAAGTTTTCCAAGAAATCTTAAATTAATTAACTAAGATAAAAGAAAATTATTCTCCAAAATTCTTCATGGTCGAATAATATTTTACTCAATGAGAGCTTCGCCTTAAATTAAGAAACACTTGTATAGGTCGAATTTGTGACTCGTACAGCTATTATTTAATGAATACTTTAAATTATACATATTTTAAATATATATATATATATATATATATATATATATATATATATATATATATATATATATATATATATATATATATATATATATATATATATATATATATCATCCATAAAACCAGCATGTATTTGTTTAATGTACATACAGCTTTATATTCGTTTTCTTTTTTTAAATTTCAATATAAGTAATATTTATAGTACAATAATGTTATTTTAATCAGAATATAAATTAGCCTTGACCGTACTAACCTTCGCGTTGGTGCAAAAGGGCCCGTACTTATATTTTCTGGTTGAGATATATTTAGATGTTTTACATTGAAATGGTTCGCTGTGGATTCCTGAGTGTAGTTCAATGATGTACTGTTTGCAGACTGGCTTTATTATTACACGATACTCAATAAGAGATGTACAGTTTAATTTTCGTTTTCTGGATATGGTACTTGATATTCAATATGTAAAACAAGTGTCAAATTGTCAATGTTCTGTGCCGAATTTAACATCAGTTCATAGTCACTTTGCCCTTTGCCGAGCTTACATATACTTTTTTTTAATCTAAGTCTGGAATATTATAGTAGTTCTTTTCAACGCGCTAACTAGTTATTTTTCAAAAATAAAGAGTACAAAAGTATGAAAATAATAAGGGTTCCGTATAAAAAAACTAAAATGCAGTACATAATAAATGAAACGCGGGCGCAGCCGCGGGCACACAGCTAGTTATAATAAATAGTGAAACAAAAATTCAAAGAGCAAATAGGAAAAAAATCACCAAATAAAATGTAAACAAACATTATTGCATCCGTTGCCGTGGAGACCAGAGGAGAAATGAGCTCTATTGCTTCAGTTTTTAACGGAATGTTAGATTTACTATATACGTTCGATTGTATGCTAAATATAATATTAGCTGTAAAATATGGAACTCAGATTAGGAGTAACGTGCGTGAATCACATATTGATCCATTACACGAAAACCTTATCTAAATAGATATAAACATTTTGATAATTTTCAATTATGCAAATACAGATAATCTAGGATTCATTCGCTGTAACATTTCTAATTGTTTCTCGCACGCAAACCCAATACTGTATTTGGCTTTAACTTGTACGTGTAACTAAATTCTAATTTTTTCATCAAATATATACGTACACTTTAAAACGTAAGACACGTAAGACTTTATTGCCTTTATCCAAATGCAAAATGATTATTAAAAGGATATTTAGATTACCGAGTATATTTCTGTATATTTAAATATCTGTTTCATACATTTTATAATTTAATGTACTTCTACAGCAGTCTTTGGCGTGAGTACTTGCATTATATTTAAGGATTCAATTTCTACATTTTGGTGTAAAAAATAAACATTTAAAAAGTAACTTAATTACAACTAAACTTAACTTAAAATTTTGACTTACCACTTTTTAGGAAAGTATAAAGTCCTCTTTCGTTGACATATTTTAAATCTGCACAAAATGGCTTTGGGCAATCTACTCAAATCAATATTGATGATTTCATATTGATTACTGATTTGCTAGTGTATAACTATTGCGTATATTACGTATTATGTCTGACTTATAGTTTTAATCAAAACCGATTTACATACTTTGGGCTTTTTACTGTATATAATTATTACTTAGTGCTACTAATTTATACTAATAAAATTATATTTTAATTGGTTTATGTAAGTTCTGCATGTCTTGTTTATTTTTATATTAGTAAATATGAATATCGTCATATTTTTAGATAACTTATTTCACAAGAAAAGGCTGACTGTCTACATTCAATATAAGATCTCAATCGTTTTTTTACCTACCGTCATTTCAGTCCTTTATTTTGTCTAAAGCCCATATATTCTTGGTTTGATCTCAATCTAAAAGTTAAGCTCTGTTTGCGGCTGTAGTATTTTAAGATATTTTCTACTATAGATAGACATTTGCCGATAACTTCCAAACGTATGTCTACGCTCTCAGGCTCTGTGAATTTGGTCAAATATTAAGAATAATTCCATATTGTATAACTATAAGGACGACGTTTATATCTTCACACGACCGCTATGATTGCATGAAGGCTGCAATAAAACTCACATTTATTATTATTCATTGTTTTCACAGGCAACATTGTTTTGCGAAATGAATTTCACTCGTATACAAATACATATATTATTTTAAAGTCTTTCAACATTGTAAGCGTTTATAAAGGCGGGAAAAGTCACGTGCGGCGTGTTTTATTAACTTGTTTACTGAAAAAGCGACGCTTAATACTCTTTTTTTTACGCTTAAACTGTTCTTAGTTCTACTTTAAATTCCTCTTAAACGGTATTGAAGAAAATAAAATTCGAAGTTACTCTTGGAGTGGTGAGTAATTTTGAACTCTTCATAAATTGAATAACCTGGGTGCATATTTTACGTTTTGTGAATTGTTAAAAGTGAATTAGACCATTCAGACACCCCACCCCACTCACCCATGCCATCAGTAATAAACATAGTATAGATCACTCGGTATTTAAATGGGGCCTTGTCAAGTTTAAATCGAAACAGAACCATAACAACAATAAAAAAGAAACAAAATAATTTATCCCAGAACTTTTAAGTATTTTTTAACAAAAAAATATTTCTTTGCAAAATTAATACCACGTTTACCTACTTATACCACGCATGCCATTCAGAGCCCGTTTGATATATTCAACGATGCACAATTAAAACTCCATTACCATTAAACAAACGGCTACTTACTGTAATTAAAACCCGATAACTAGCTAGACTTACGATCTGCAACATGGTATGCCTTAATTATGACATCAAGTGACAACTTTTTATACGTAATACCATAAATAACCGGGAATCGAGTACAACCATAGGACAATGGTGGTGCCCTCTAGTTTTAATTATCACTTATTAACTCACGCCTTTATGTACGTGAATAAATTGCGAATATTTTTTTCCGACGTTGCAAGTATGTATTATTGCACATACATTGAAAATATCGATTAGTCTGTGACGTCACACACAAAAAAATTGAAATGCTAAGGGACTTATCAAATTTTAAGTAAATATCAGAGAGGGTGGGGTTATGTTTTGTTTATTTTTGATGACATGGAAGACAGGGAGGGAGTCTGACTGGTGATTACATAAGCAATATTTACTTATTACTCTTGGTGTGTTTTTTGTTGAAAATTATACTAATGCCTATGTGATCATGGAAGGGGATAAACTAAATGAGTAATATATTGCTTAACACTTGATTTGCCTCTGAGTGAGTGAGTCGAGGTAATTAAACTCGCGGCAGATTGGTATTTGCGTGCCATCTAGTATTATAACAGTTGTTACAGTGTTATATCTTATCAAATGATTAACTAGAAGTTCAAAAAAATCCATTAAAAAGTCAATTTTCCAATATTGTAACACACAACATCGACACTAGAAGATTCACGAGAGCTGCTAGCGTAATCAGAAAACAGGCCCGAGTTACAAAAATTAACGAGCAACTTCATACAATTACATGACATTTTTTTGAGTGTACTCAATTATCATTATTTGGATAGTTTTTTTTTGTTTGGTCCGTTCAGAATACACGGGTACAGTCACGACAAAAAGACTCTCACGTGCACTCATCAAGTGGGGGACCTTTCGATTATTCATGCGCTACGCTGACACAAGACGCTTTTTATAAATTATAGAGTTGTTACCACCAACTTTTATGTTTGATTAAACATAAAGACTGCTATAATATGTTATACTCGGTAATATTTATATAGCTTAATATACGTATCATTAAGACCAGGTACCTAAAATCTATTTCGTGGTTATTTTTTGTTTTGACCACATAAGCATCAAATCTAAGCATAGATAGTTTTAGGTATTATGTTATAAACCCACGGTATTACATATAATAATGTTATTTTAGGTTTTTCATCTATTAATCATTCAAAGCGTTTTTAAATTTATCAAATTTCTTTAAATCACAACTTTTAATTACTCTCATGAAATATGGTTTTACAATATAACGTAACAATTTATTAGATGTAATAACAAAAAAATTAAACATTATTCAAATCATTAAAATCGGTCAACCCCTTTAAGTGAAGAGTCACAAACACACGCTAACTTGAGTTTAACTTATGAAAATTATTTAGGACATCTAACTATTAGTATCAATGTATTATGTATAATCAATGTAACAGATTTTTATGGTAGCTTTATAAAAGAGTTTTTTTAATTAACAAAAAATGAAGTTTGGTGTAACAACTCTATATAGATGCCTGCGAGGTAATCGAGTGAAGGCTGATAGAGTCGGTCGAGATAATGACATCTGCGGTAAAAACACGGACACTCGGTTATTTATCATCCAGTGGCCTCTTTAATTATCGGACTGGCCCGGTGCGTTGTGCGCACGGCCTTACTTACCGCCTCGTATAACGCCGGCCTTATGAAGTCGTTTCTCCTTATGAGAGAAGGGGCGATTTTTGACAGATACAATTTTTTTTAACGCGCCTCCCAGTTGATTACTTTAACTATGGAATGTCGGTCGTTTAATCCAAGTTTTTTTTTCGTAGTGACATTCGGTCTTTTTTTCACCTTATTTAATAAATAATTGCACTTATCATCGCAGTACTGCCGTTCATTTTTGAAGTGAAAAAGTTGTTAGCGGCGTTGAGCGATTCTAGGTAGGGGATAAACTTATAGCTTTGCGTTACCAATGCTTTGACGTCAGACGTCAACATGCTACATTATATCAAGTATAAGATGGCGTTTAAGTAAGTGCTAGCGCTCGGGGATAAATAACAAAATTTATAGTTTCGTATGTTTTGATTATGAATAAGTTATAAAAATGGTTATGTTAATAACTTCAACTAACAAATTATTAAAAAATAAAGATAAAAAAACAGTTTTCCAAAGTTTCGACTTTTCACTTCTATCAGCAGTCCCCATGATTGCCAAGTTTTTTTTTATTTTATATTCACGATACTCCATTTTGCGAGTCATCAAAGACATATAAATGACACTCTTATAAACACTAAAATGTTTAAATAAATTACCTGACATATTTAACGTATTTGGCCAGGGCGACAACGATTAGTCTATTGAAGGCTTCGTTGGTGAGCACTCAGGTGACTGATGGCCATATCTTTACGTTCGCGAACATTTTCTGCAAATGAGCATCCCTCAAACATAATTATAATAATTGGTTACAGGTAGTCCCGCTTTGGGTCGAGTCTACTCTACGTTTCTTCCCTTTCTTCTCAACAGTCTTCATTCACAGCAAACCTTTACTGTAGCTGATCTTTAATAAAAATAACAGTCGTAAGCACTAGTCATAAGAACAAAAACGTTACATAGAGCGATATGGTTCGAATCCTAAATTTAAATTCTATTGATATGCTCCAATATAACTTAGAGGATTTTCAAAAGATTAATTAATATCAGGCGAAATTGTGATCAAACGTTAGTCTTATATAACGATAAAATAGCACAATGTAGCACACATTGGTCACATTTTTATTTTTACATCTGCGTAAATAAAAAATTACTAAGTAATTAACGCTAAGTTTAATGAAGCCATTTTACTAGATACCAAGTAAAAATGTATGGTGTTACTAACATGTATCCCTTATGAATTATTTAACTATTACAGTGATTAAATTAGCCAATAAGGGAAACTGATGCAAAAAACCAACCAACGACCCAACCAATAGGGTGTTGTCTCTACATTGCCTTCACATTTCTATTAAGACATAAATAAAGCAGTTTGTATTCATTTTTTTATACTCATTCTTATCGATTTACGATCAATTAGTGATGTTAATAACGAATAGAAATACGAACATATATAATTTTTACGGTGAACCGATAATAATCGTAACTAAATGTAATATTAGTAATTAACAGAAATCTTTATAATTGTATATTTCAATTCGAATCTCGATATGAAATCGTAAACCGGTTCGATTTCAGGTAAGTACTTAGATGCGGTCACGAAGTTTTAACTTAAACGAAAGCTCATGCTCATTTTGAATACGATTTGAACCTACACGTCCATCGACGTGGTATTACCACCAAATATCATCGCTGATTCATTTTTCGTCTGATTTCAAAATTTAACTTTCAGTTTGTGCTATTTACAAGGAAACTGATCTACATAAAAATGGAACATCTATATATCTATGTATTATATATGAGATTTTCATTCATTCAAATTATGAATTCTATCTAAAGTTATTACAATCGCCGAATAACACGCTATATTTTTATTAGAAATCTCTATACGAACGTGCAAAGCGGGGTTTGGTCGCTAGTAATAAAAATACAGACATAATACTTCCACTACAAAAGATACACATCTCAGATTCATAATCTAGAATAATCAATTATAGAACAAGTCTAAAAGTTAACACATATTTTTAAAATCGTCGTATAATAAACCTATTACTATAATGAAATGACATGGTATAAAGTGAGATCGATAAATCTTCCACGGGTTAATTAACTGCCACCACAATGCTTTATGGGTGTTAAGGATGCCCGTATGATAACAAATATTGAGGCTTTCTTAAGCGTTAAGTAAGCGTTTGCGAAAAAAAAAACCGTGCATATATAGAATCAATCTTGATTACTTAAAAATAACTTAATAACCTCTTACTAGCGATCTGCCCCGGCTTCGCACGGGTAGATAAAAAGACACGTCAATACTTTATTTTCGTAACGCACGCCTGTTACTTTTATTGGAATTTTTGTACGGATCTCTACTTAAAAAATAAAAATAACCTATATTACTCGCAGATATTGTAGTTATCTGTAGGTGAAAGAATTTTGTGAAAAAAAAAAAATAAAAATAAAATAAAAAATATTTTTATTAAATAACATCATTATACAATTTTTTATTTGAATCTTTTTTTTAAAATACTGGTGATAATTTAATTCTAATTTTACATCAAATCTAACTAAATATTAGGACGTAGATAGACAAAAAAGGTCAATTCGAGATTAATAAAAAGGATTTAACGATAAAAAATACGTATATAGTTCTGTATACCTATCATGGTCAATCAATATTCGACCACAAATTGCGATTCGTCGAAAGTTTGTTAATATCTCAAGGTTACATGTTAATAGGGGTCATACAAATGGATTAAAACTTTGTTAGATCATGTGATTATAGTATTTAATGTTTACGATGCCACCTGCCTTGCGAGCTCCGATAAAGACCCGACAAGAAGTTCAAGTAAATATTTTAATATTAATAATTTGTTCAATTCGCTTCTCAAAATGCCGGAGTCACTTAAGCATATGGCGTAAAACCTGTAAAAACCGATTCGTATGCCGTGAAAGCTCTTATGCTGTTATACCCTCAAAAGTACATACTTAAACTAAAAAGTAGAAAAAAAAACTTTTTTAATTAATAACAAAACAGACTTCCAAAGAATAATACACTATAAAAATTCGCTAAGAAGTCAATAAATAATTACTTTATTAATCTGCTTCGTTAATTTTGAAGTCGATGCCAGCTTGCTATTACAGTTACATATAGGCTAAATTATTTACTAGGATGATTTTAAAGAACAATTAATCAAAATTGAATATAACGTATGCAGAGACGTACATTTACACCACTTTGTTATCCATAAGCTGGAACCGATTTAAAAATTAACGAAGCAGATTAATAAAGTAATTATTTATTGACTTTTTAGTGCATTTTTATATTGTATTAATTGCAGTCGGTTTTGTATTTAATTGAAAAAGTTTGTTTTTAAATTCGTCTATTCGTTGTTATTAAGTTGGTGAAAACTTATTCAGTAATTTTCTACTTTGTGATGTATCGTAATATGCTATTTTGATGACACATTCTCTTTACTATTACCAATGCAATGTACTAATACACGTAGAATAGTAAATTTGATAATGTTACTTAAAAACTGCCTCGGTGGCGCAGTTGTATTACGGTGCGACTGTCGTTCTGAGGTCTCGGGTGCGATCCCCGGGTCGGGTCAAGTGGTATTGGGTTTTTCTACTCAGTATCATCCCGGAGTTTGGAATTTGTGCCCGATATGGCGACAGGCTCGCCCCCTGTCACATCTGGGACGGAACTAAGCTCGGCGAAATGTGAGTGATGTAGTTCGCTACTTCACCTCTGCCTAACCCTTCGGGGATAACAGGCGTGAGCTTATGGTTTTTTTAAGAATGTAAAAATGACGTAAGACAATGCGTAAGTTAAATAAAATAACTTAACTTTTGCTGCTCAGTCGAAATTACAATTTTCATTTCTGAGAAGAATTAACCGAATCTTCGATTAGCTTTTGCTCGATGAAGATGTAAATACATTTCCAAATAAGCACATAAGTTCTAATTCAGTTACGGTATCGACAACTACTAAAATAGAAGCCGAATATTCGGTTACGGTTTTGGTTTAGGCTGAAAATCGGAGAATAATATAATGTCTTATCACCTGAACGAATGTCCTTTAAAACTGAATACTTAGACATAAATAGATTATATATTATTTTAATAAAAATGTCAGTTTAATACTTTAAATTTTATAGAGAATTTTAAGGTGGGTTTAAAAAATCCCACACTTTAAATCATTTGGCAAAACTGAGTCACAGTGTAAAAATACATACTTCAATTATGACTAATTAACGATATATAAAAAATTACCTGGCAAAATAAATGTATCTGAATCTTATAACTTGAATTGGAAGTATAGAGACGACAGATATGTTTGCCGATTAAGATCTGAACAGGAAATTGATACGTTCGGGTTATCAGGTATATCTAGTGGTCACATCGCGCCGTCCAGACATAAGAACACGGGACGAGGAAAAAGTACAAGCATGCACACAATTAAGAGGAAACGCGGTCGGTAATAAATTTAAAGGATATAGGTACCTACTTCAGAAATCTATTGCTATCGCGTTGCGCCCCGTTGAAAGAGTTATAAAACACGAAAGGGACAATTGCAGCTGATTATGCCTATGCTAAATAGATGAAACCGTCACTTCGTATTACCCTGTTTCCTCCTCAAACCGGAATCGTTTGAAAGTTTTCTTTCAAATTTAAAGTAAGATAGACTACCTACTTATTTACCTACCTACCTAACTAATTATACCTTGTCAACACCTTCATTATATTTTGATTCAAGAGATGTGTGTCTTAATAAGGAACTCAATGGTGTAAATTAACATTGTTCAAATAAACTCATTCCAAACCGTCGTACACCATCCCATCATTCCTACGAGTAAAAACGAAATAACAAAACGCCCTAGCGCAGATAATACGAGCGCATAAAACAGATGATCAAGATTGAAACGCCAATAAAACGGCAATTTACTCCACAGACACGTATGAACATTAAATTAAAGTTAAGTGCAACAAGGTAAATATGGTGCGAATCGACCGAACGACCGCGGCCTCCTTGTTGTTGTCACACGATGTATGTATTCGCGCGCGTTATCGACAAATACGATCAGTATCGACCACACGTGACGAACTAGCGACACTATTCATAAACGAAACGATCGGTTACAGTGTCAATGACGATAATAATCCTGGCCGTTTCATTATACCACAATCAAGACGCATTTTAAATTCACAATCCTCAGATATACGTTGCTATAAAATCTATAATAATAAAGGACACGCGACAAATGAACGCAAGTTTTTGTTCTGTTAACTATTTGACAAATATAACTCTAATTAAATATAACAAATGTAAAAATTAAAATTCATATTATGTAAGGTACATTTAAAAAAAAACTTGTCGCATACAGGGGACATTTAAGTTGTTGTAATAGTAGTGGGTAGTTCGATATTTACTGTTGATAGAATTAAAAATGCTAGTGGTGTAGCGGTGAGCTGGTGTGGTTTGTAGTAAAAGTTTTAATAATAAAAATTGTCTTTATTAGAAGAGTAATTGGATTAAGAACGGTTTCTGGATCTTCTTTATTACAAGAAGTTCACAAAAGTTTATTATAAATCATATCATTTGTACATAAATTAAGTAATAATTCTAATTAAGTCAATTTCAAATCGAATCATAATATGAAACGATTAACATTTATAAGAAAAGATTACAAATCAAATAATACGAATTTAAATAAAAGAGCAACTAGATATAATTGAATTGACATGTATGTAAAATTAACATTTGAAAAGCCCAGTGTAAACAGTGACGTAAAAGCATGCATATCGATAAAATCGCGGCGCTTCGGCCACACGTAGAATGATCGTGTGCAAACTGCATAGTCGCATGCCCACCATTATTAAGTAGTGTATATTTCAATTGTAAGACTTGTGCCCACTATATTTATTACACCTTTTCAATGGCTGAAGGGAGATAAACACCATGTTCCACACAGATTAATTATGTCGTTTTACTTGGTTTATAAATAAAATACAGTAAATCATTTGTTTGTAACTAATGTTATCTGTACGCAGAAAATTCATTTTTACTTTTTTCTTCATGGACTCGATAGTTAGAATGGGCACAAAGCCAATTAAAAGAATATAAGTCATTGCTAATAGTGAGATTTAAAATGGTTACATGAATTCGTGATTTAAAAATGTGTTTATTTCCTTGCCTGCATGCGATTGGGTTGCTTGCGTTTTAACGATGCTGGCTTTGTGGTAGTGGGCTCGGATTCCGCATCTATAGACGAACCCACCTATCATATTCTATAATCAGCCAGAGCTTTCGATTAAGAAAGGTATGGTTACGTAACCATAGCATAGCGGTAGGGCATTATATAGCCCAGTGGTGAGCGAACTTTTTTAATGGCGGGCCATAAAGTTTAAGAAATCCTAGAGGAGGGCCAGAAGTATAGAAAAAATGCATTTTGTATTAAAGCATTTCATCATAATCGTCATCAGTCAGATCAGTATTACGCATCACATGAACTACGCGGTTAGTTTAGCTTCACCTATAGGTTAGGCATCTATTATTCTACTAAGTAGAATCTACTTTTTCTTCTCGACCGCCAAAACGTAATTATAACGGGCCATATACTATCCATGTCGATGGACCCTCGGCGGGCCGGATTAAATACTTTCGCGGGCCGAAGTTGGCCCGCGGGCCGTACTTTGCCCATCACCGATATAGCCCAAATAAAGCCTACCTCAGCTACAAAACCATGTATAATATTTATAATGTTCAATTACTTGAAATTTGTATGACATGTGTTGAGAAGCTATTGTGGAACGATGTCAAATTATTCTAAACAGGATGGAAGGATGATCTTTGAATCAAATAACCACAGTTAATAGTTTTACCAGATTGAGTTATTACGGAAAAATATTTTAAAAATGTATTTACAAAAGTAATTCTTGACCAAAGCAACCATCATTGACGTTTTTCTGCCAGCAAATTATCGATTCCGAGAATAAATACACACAGACTTCGGAAAGCCCGTGCCTAATTACAAGGCGGAAAATAAAACGAATCACGCTTCAAATCCGACACTAAAATAAGAAGTATCTTGGTGGTATATATTCAACGTGTTTACAGGACTACCTGTCATTACAGGCAAACTTGTTGAAGACCTCCCTGATGGCAGCTATATATAGTATATCGCAAAATTACTTATAAATCGATTACTCGATATCATCATTTTCCTTCAAAAATGTTATATTTCAACGTCATTCCATCGCAATTCGTTTCAATGAAAATATCAAATATACTTTCGATAGGCATATATGTATGTAACGTTACCAAAAAAAAAATAATCCTTTAAGATTAATGCAAAATACCTTTTAACAACATCAAATTTTAATCAAATGCATTAAAGTCGATATTCATTTGACACAGAGACTGCTGAAAAATAATGACTAGACAAAACTTGATAGTACTTTAGTAACATGTCCTCGATTTTATAAATGTAAACCACAAAATCCAATATTAGCCGTTGATTATGATGTAAGTTACTTTGAAACGCACAGTAATGATAATGTCATCATCATCATCAGACCGTGTATGTTCATAGAAAAATACATTCTAATAACATAGAAAGTTGTTACATGCATGATTTTAAAAGCTTTACCTCATTAGGCTTTATTATTATTCTTAAAGGGCCTATATAAGAAGTGTTCTGTGTAACTGCGACCTAGAAATATCTTTTAAGATCTCACCAGATTACTACAGCTCCCTGCCTAGACCTACAGCCTGTATATACTGTAGAACCTTTTTGCTCTGTTTTGAACGAAAGAATTGTAACTAGTTTTTTTTATCAATTTCAGTCTTTAAAATGGGAATTATTGTTTATTCACTGTTTTCAAAATATTGTAAATTACGGCCGCGCTTCGCTGTAACTGTGTCCAGTTTTTGCGGTCGGCCCTCGAGCTTATACTCGGAGATTCCGAGTGGTATAATGAAGCCATTACCCGCAAGAAACAAGCCAAAGAGTTACGGCAACTCGTGTGGAATAAAAAATATATATTTCCCAAATCGCCCGGAGGGACTCTCGTGCGCAGACATGCTGTCTTGCCAGCGTAGAAAAAGTAAAAAAAAGGATTATTTAAGTTCGTTAGGACTCGTTTCGCGGTCTCGCTTTCGAATTCAAATCTCTAAATGCTTTTATTTGAAACGTCGACGGCCGGAGTTAACCGGCTCTCCTGTCAAATGTTACGTTATAAAAATACTGAACCATCCGAAGTACAAGTGAGATCTCGGTGAACTATTTTAATGATGTTATAGTTGGTGCTGTGGAAATATTAATTAATTACTTACGATAGAAAGAGGCAACTCATCACGTCATTGCTTGGTATATTATTATAATAGTTGAATTTGTATGGGTTCATCTAAATTAACAAACGAATCATGACTAAGCAAAAACTAAGCAAAAGTTACGTTTTATATACATTCTTAATCACTCCACATGCATGTTATTAAATGTTAACGGATGAAAATGTTATAAAGATATTATCCGCCGTCGCCACCGTCAGAACTACTTTACGGCTAATGAATTCAGGACTATGTGTTTTAAATAAGTAGATTGAAGTCCATATTTATTAACCCGATTTCAAAATCTACAAGTAATTTCATATTACATAATTAGATATTCATTTTTTTCTTATTTTATTATACAATTAAACACAGCAGCGATTCTAAATCGAATAAACTTATATAAGGCTAGCTAGGCGCCCGCAGCTGCGCCCCGCGTTTCATATATTCTTCACTTCGTTTTATTTTTTTACGCGGACTTCTAATTATTTTTGAAAATTAAAAGTACCCTAAGTTACCCGGATTAACTTAAGCTATCTACAAAAAAAAAAATCCTGTAAAAAAAAGTAAAAATTGTATTTTTGGTAAAGGTATCGTATATACACATTCATATATCTATTTATTAATAAAATAATAATTTTGAGATTACAAACAGATGGCCAATTTTATTCATTAGTATAGATTACGATTTAAACCTTTCTAAAACTTCTAGAAAAACACGATTAACATTCTATTTTAAAACTCAATCCAATTTTCGGCGTCGTCATCGCCTCGGCATCACACCAGCCCCATGGACATGTTAATCTGAGATCATTAGCCACGATAAAGACATGCACTGATTACCCTACAATGCGAGACAAAAAATGCCTTAATCAATTCAAGAGGTCCATAAGAAAGCGACAAACTTACGCCCACGATCCGGCCTGGAATATCTGAGACAATAATAAGGTAATTTGTAAAAGTAAAAAAAGGTATCACAATTAAGTCGATTGTCTGTGGTTACTAAAGTATATCTCGCTCCTAGTCGGCTTTTTAAAGATAAATAGTAAGTCATTATAATAATCCTTTACTTTATTTAAGTGATAAAACGTTGATTGAAATTAAGCACTTCAAGAAGAATTTATTTATGATTGATTCCGAGGCACTATGTTTATTCCATATGAATTATATAGGCCTATAGTTTTTTATACAAATCGAATTGCATCATATTAGGAAATGATTACAAGATTCATTGTTTCATTCATTCAAAACTGCAAACAGTTATATATTCAAACATGTTTATCATCGACTGCAGATGATGCCCGAGTCACGAAACAAACGTTTAATTCGATGACCCGTCCCCTTACAATTCTCATTATAACATAATATAATGGTGTATTGTTAAGAGAAAACACATCGAAGTCAATGAACTTCATCGTACCGTTTCATTTCAATATTATTACCAGAATCAATTTAAAGTCTTAAAAGCCCTTATAAGATTACAAAATGCTAATTTCAACACTCCGGAACAGCCGTAAAGAACGACTTAATTGACGAAAACTTAATCTAAAGTAATGCGTGATTCAATGCCGGTGCGTCCGACACTCCACCGTATCAAAATCACATTAAGATGTCCAAAAACCGAGAGAGCATTAAACCAGAGCCCGTTTTAACTTGTATCTCCGGACGTACTACTAATAACTCAATCCTTTGTAAATTATATAGAGCCGGAGAGGTGCACATCACTATCATTATTGCTTATTCGAAGTGAGATAGTGCGGCGGTACCATGAGTCACGGGATATTTAAATTGAGTATAAAGTGTTGTTACAAATATTGTTGACACATTTGTACAGTTTCCAGAGTATGTGTTTATGCTTTAAATACTTCTACTAATATTCTTAAAGACGTTTTCATTTCGATGACCTTTCTAGAATTCCATTTATGTCCACTTTTATAATAGTTCTGTCATTCCATTGTTTCTTTGTTAATTTAAGTTATTAACTTTTCGTAAGATCGCTAACATTTATGTATTTCCAGGATAATAATTCTCTTCTGTTTTCTGTTTAATTAGCATTACTTGTTTTCCCCTGCTCTTTTAACCTATCAAGTCAATTTATATTGCAAAGCCTTTTAAAAAAAGCCTACTCCAGAGTGCAGATAATTGCAATTTATTAAATATCGAAGCGTTCATTAATCACGGCAAATATATAGCGATCAGCCATGCAAGATTTCGAAAGAGCTCCGTCAAACCCACGCAGTAATTTGCGTAAAGTCAATTCAATTAAGACAAGGAGCCCAATCGCTTACGTCCCGTGTTTATAGGCGACCCGACTCATTGAGGCGCTTATCAATTTGCGCACATTATTCATTCGTGCGTATATTAAAGATATTCGTCACATATTTATAACTATATATATATACACTGGTTTTCGTGCATGATGTTCGTTTTATATCGTTCGTTCGTTGTACCACGCCCAGACCATTATTGTCGAAGAAGGCGTAGTATAGAGTTGAGAGTATCGATAATTTGTACGCGCTGCTATTTCTCTACTTGCACGTATTGTTTTGATAATATCGTTATAATATTGATTTCATATTTCCATTAGTGATTTTTATTATTACGAGTACAACAATTCTGTGAGAGAATTTATAATCAAAAAGTTAAATGTAAATGATATATCATTGTAATAATACATTTGTAATTAATCACATTAAACAAATCGTATTTGTTTGGTAGCAATGTTTAATTTTTTGAAATACTCTCTTCATGATCGACTTTTGAAGATTCTATTAATCATTTACCGGCTCTTTAAATCGATAATTTAAAATACACCTTATCATTATATTTCTATGTAGAATATAATGAATCGTTCTACTAGTTATTATATTGTTTTTTTTTTGTTTAGTATTTTAAATATCAACAACCATTTTATCGATAAAGGGCATCACTAACGGAGAATCAGTTTGGAACTCGAGCTTGTAATCAATGCCACAGGGCGACTGGTGACTTTATCACCTACGTTAAGACATAAAATAAAAAATATTTTTATGCAAATTACCAATATTATTAACGTTATTGATATTAATATTTATTTTCAAAATTATCTAGTCTATTAACGTCATTAATTTATTGCACTGAATACTTTTTTAACGGCGTTGAGCGATTCTCGGTATGGGAAACATCTAGATTCGCGTTATCAATGCTATGCCGTCAGCCGTCAACATGCTACAGTATGTCAAGTACAAGATGGCGTTTAAGTGTTGGTGTTCAGAAATAAATAATAAAACTTGTACTCACGCAGCCTATCGTATATTTTGTTTTGAATGAACTATATTAAAATGTACAATAATTATTGCTCCAATAGATTCAAATCCAGACAAATGTTATATGTTATGTTAATAATTTAAATGAACTAATTAGTAAGTTGTAATTTCTCATAACACATTACCATAAACATTAAAAAAAAATAGTTTTTCCAAAGTTTTGTTTTCATTTCTGTCGGCGGTCCTCATGGGTAACAAGTATTTATTATCTTAGGAAATACAAAATCACAGAATGTAAGGTCCAGTGACACAATTTATAGAATTAAAGTTAACAGTTAACATACATGGCAGACTGAGGTGCCGTCAAAAAACCATAGTTTATTTTTAACACGTGCAGGTACACAAAATCGTTCCGTTGCAGGCAGTGTTTCCGTTTACCGAAATCTCGTAATAAGTTATAATAAGAGTGCATTATTACATCTCCGGTGAGAGGCGAAACGTCAATATTGACTTAGTGTGCTGGGTTTGCCGTGACGCGTCGACGCAGCTTACTGCCGGCGTCAATATTTGCTCGAGCATGCGTGCGCGCAGGGTTGACAAATCGTGCTAGCTTTTTTATTTTATTTAAAACACATATCTATTAACGTGAAAGGATTACGTTTCAGTGATATTGATAATGATTGAATGAGAATTATGTACAGCATCGCGACGAAACTTCAGTAAAGTGATTGAAAGTCCTGTTCAAATCTTACGTAAACAGGGCAGAGTAAATAAAGTTCTTAAGCTCCCTTCCAATCCATGGTAACGAAAGCATTGGTATGATTTATACAAAATCTGTTTATATAGACGAGTAAACATCGCTTACGTATCAGCATAATAAACATAGCATAAGTTCAGGTCACATGATCACTCAACGTCAGTTGGTACTACCGTCAAGTACAGGCAAACTAACTGTCTTGATTATTACATTTCTTATAAGTTTGTGTTCACTTGAATACAGAGATTAGATGTGTTTGTTTTGAATTAATTTATTACTATGAATTTCCATTTTGACCATTAAATCTAAACCTACAGAGATACTTGCCTAAAGGGGTTTTTTTACATTTTTTAAAATATTATTTATCATAATTTAAAAGTGTAATAAATTATTAAAAATCCTTATACACTGTTGAACAAGTAAAGAGATTAAAAATTATTTGAAACTAAATAAAATAATATAATAAATATAATAAAACTATTGTAGAAACAAGCGACAACCCTAAGACAAGTTGTATAACTGGAAGTATTTCTAGAGCAAACTTTATGACGACGGGAGCATCTTAAATATATTTTACATTGCTGACTAACAACGGACTTTATATCCAGCCTCATTAACACACGGGACAATGGACCTGTATCATTCGATACGGGTTATATGAAATTTATATGTCGTATGGGCGATGTTTGCATTAATTTGGTAGAAGCTTGCACTTATTTGTATAGGTGTATGTATGGGGATCTGTCTTCTCATAGTGTACATTTGAAAAATAATGTTTGTCGAACAATATAAATGTCTTTAGGATCTATTTTAATAGTTTTATCATTATCATAAAACCCTATGCGTTTGCATGGGACAGGCGAATTTATTATATTAATATAATTTGACATTAATTATTGTCGTTTACTATTTTTATTATTAATTCGTTTATTATTATTAATTAGCTGTTTATTTTATTGGAGCACAAATATCACATATATATCCTTTTTATGTGAAAGCTTCACAAACAAACTGGAAACGCGTTTGTAATATTCGTTAGGATTAGATAAAAAGAAACCAAATGAAGGTTTTTCTATAAAACCCTTTATAGTTTGGTCTTTTATTGTAAAAATCTGGTTGTAATAAAAAAATACGCAAAGATATGTACATCAGTCAACAATATAATAATTCACGTGCGATAAATTGGGCTGGACACATTGCTCGCAGAACCGATGCTCGAAGGGGCCAACGGGTTCTTGAATGGCTACCACACATCGAAAGACGTAGCGTGACGTAGACTTATCCCCCCACATGGTGGACCGACGACCTTGTAAAAGTTGCGGGAATCCGCTGGATGCGGGTGGCGCAAGACCTATCGTCGTGGAGATCTTTGGGGAGGCATGTCCAACAGTGGACGTCTTTCGGCTGAATAGATGGATGTTGCGATGAATTAGAAATTATTTGAAATAGTTTCGCATACTTTAAGAAGGAAACTCAAGTAACCTATAACTTCAAAACTGATCATGAAACGTCACTCAACTAGATCATATTGACTTGCTTCAAGGAAATAGTATCTATCTAATGTATACTTTGAATACTTGGCACACCTACTCCTCTATTAGTAAAGGGTTAATATACAATACACAACATGATTAGTTTTATCTTTAAAATGCACTTAAATACGAAGCGATACCGTTCAAACTCGAATGTTAGGTTAAGTAAGAGTATTAAGTCAACTGAATAGTCAAGTTTGCTCACAATATCCCAGTGTAACACTAAAACTGATTCTCGGAATATGTTTTAAGTTTATCCAATATTTACTGAGTGGGACGCAGGGTTAGGGGCAGAGAGGGGCGGGGGGAGAAGTGGTTGACGTACGTACAGTAGCTTATTGGTATTTTGGATTCTGGTTCTTGTAAATATTGATACTGGCTTCAACGGTCAATACTGAGGGGTGGGTACTAATTTTTCTTAGTGTGAAAGAGACGTCTGTAACATTAGTTATACATGATTATATATTTTTTCAATACAAGTGTACCCGAAAACTGTGCTTGTATTTCTTTTATAATTACTAAATAATATGTAGATACAATTTTTGTTATGATAAAACTTATTTAAGACAAATATTCGAATAAGAAAAATGCTTATCGGTGAACGACAAGAATCATGGTTGCGAGCGGAATGATAGTGCAATTTACTTGTTAAAAACCCCCTCATTATGTAACATGTTAATGTGAATCGACTTCCGGAACTAACATGTATATGAGGGCCGTTCAAGTATCATGTAATTGAAGATCCCTGATATGATGAGGGCGGAGGGAGGGTCTATGTTCAGCTTATTTTGGATGACATTGGTTATAGGGTATCGAGATGGTGACAACATAAGCATTGTTTACTTAATTACATAAACTTTTGTTACCATGAGGAGTGGTGGAGATAAGAGCTTACTATTGCTGACAATATTAGTCAAACATCACAAGAAATGCCGTGACTAAACCGAGCGCTCAAATAAAAAAAAACAACTTAAAATAGTTGGTACCCTGACGGTCCCTAAGTACCTTTCTACACAAATATTCCGTTGAATAGTTATAATTTTCACAAATCCTCGCATCCCTTTGTCATTAGGGGTGTTTAGCTTGTCATCTGTCATTGTACCCAACACAATGGTACCACTCAAGACCCATGCCATCGGCCACTTGTTCAAATAATATGATATTTTGGATTAAACGCTTTATTGTACATCGTACAGTCTTTAAATCCCTTACTAATATAAAAATATTATTTGTACGGCTTATTATTATTTAATATTGAAGCGATGATGGAGCAGTAGTTATTGCGGTCGGATTCCGTATCGATGAACGTAGATTCGAACCCGAACAACTATATAATAAGGCTGAATTTTCAGTTAAGGAAAACATCACGAGGAAACCATAGCATGGCGGTAACGTGTTTTATAATAATGCTCTCCTGGACAGCTACCAACCTCAAGTATGAAAACCTTTCGTCAAGAAGTTGAGAGCCAGTACCTCTAGGTTTATTGCGTACCGTCCTGGGTTATATCGTGACTTAATAGGATATAGGGTTGTGATGAAAGTACTAAGCGAAAGTTGTATATAGCTTGATCTAAAAATGACAGCGAATGCACAAAAAGAACATGTGGCCAAAGTATTTATAATACGCGATTAAAAGATACATGAATACTGTCTACCTTTTTAAAATCTGTGTATTTTTTTATTGCATATTTATATGAGATGTAGCCTAGGAATCGAATCGTTTTACTGCAGATAAATTGAAGAATAGTGTTACAGCAATAATTTTTTTTGTAAGAGCTTACATAGATTCTATATAAATTAAACCCAAGGCTGTATGTCTTCTGAATACGGTTTGAAACGTGGGTTATCTTGCGTGCAACGCCATCTCTTGGTGATCTATGCAAATTAGAAAAAATAACTAAAATTAAATTGAAAAAATAAATTAAGAAATACCAGTATGCAAGTAAATTCTGTCTAAATCGATGTATATTTATTTGTACGTAGGTTAAGAAACAGACAATAAGATAGCGAAGCGGGTTCGTAACGATCCGAGCCCTGGGCAAAACATTAATTGCTGCATTTGTATTTATTGCCTTTATATTAAATCGTAAAATATCCCTGCACGTATAAAATATGATATTACAAACCTTCAAGCCATGTTTCGTTCGTTTTAACTATCTTATACGGGTTCTTATTAAAATATTGAACGAATAATATTGTTTACTAGCTGTGTGCCCGCAGCTGCGCCCGCGTTTCATATATATTTCTCTGCGTATTAATTTTTTTTTGTGAAAGCCTAATTATTTTTCCTGAATTTTTTTTAGTACGAAGATAAAGTACAAATATTTCTCATGCCCGTAAAACTGATAATTGAATCGTATTTTATTTAATTTTTTATAATTTTTAATGTTTTTTACGATAAACGCTAATTATTTTCGAGAATTAGAAGTTACCCGGTGTAACTTCAGCTGTCTACCAATGTCCCGCACAAATCAGTCCAGCCGTTTCGGAGATTACCCATTGCAAAACACAGCTTAACCCGACTAAGGGGCGAGTGCCTAAAAGGATATACTAGCGGCATGTAATCCGTACAAACGTAGTCCCTTGTTTCCTCACTGGATAATAGCAATAAAGTAAATATTTTTATATCAAATAATATATATCCACCATCGCCATGCCCGTACATTTTGAATTTTTACATAAATTATTTGTTGTAGATACACGGAGCCTTTGAAAATGAAAAAAATGCTCGATTTTTACCTACATTTTACCTACAGTCAAACAAATTTAAGGGATAAAATTATAAAAGCAAAAAGTACAAACATAACCGAAATCTAAAATTGATCTACAAATCGATTCAGTTTTGAAGGAGGAAACAGGGTATCTTTTCAGTCTCAGTGATCTTTTCGTCTATTTAACATAGGTAAATCAGCCCGCGCTTCAGTTATCCCTTTCGCGTTTTACAATTCTTTTTTAAGGGCGCAACGCGATGTCAATAGATGAGTGAAATTATTCCGCGAAACTTTGAACTTAGCTAAAATCGATAATGTAAACAAAAGTATCCAAGGAGGATCAAAATACTTTGGATGATTTGAATTTATGTGAAAAACACTATCGTGTGTCTTCCAGAAACAGTAAAACTATAAAGAAGATTGCGTTGTAATAACTAGATAATTATTAAAGTTTTCCCATTGTAACAGTCGGCTTTAAAATCAAAACCAGTTCTTGTAGGAATTCGAGTGGGCGACCGTTCGATTCCCGGACACTGTTCGGACAAGTTAATGTTTCGGACACGGTCTCTATTGTGATATTATAATATTATTGATCTTCAGAACCACGTGGTTTTATTTATAATAGTGATGTTGTTATTTTATTGAAAACTTAAGGTAAAAAAATCTTATTTCGATTTTTTTTGATACTACTAAAGCTCATCAATAAATACTAAAAAAACCGGCTAATATACAGAGGAGAAAAATGTCTTGAAATGTTTTATCTTTACGTATTTAAATATAGATGATATTTATCTTAACTTACATTTGTAAGGTGAGGGTGAATGGGCACGCCGGTATGGGGCGACCTAGGCGAATGTATTTTGACCAAATCGAGCACGACTTAAATATAGGTCAAATTAAAGGGTTAAGAAGATATAACAGAAGACCATAGGGGGAGGGGCGGCAGAAAACCGCTGGATGGAAAGGATTAGGACGGGAGTAGTTCACCCCACCCATTTCCTGGCACCTCTTAATAGGGCGAGAGGTAGTGCCTGCCTCCCTTAGCTAGTTGAGAGGCCCTACTTCCCTCTCCTCTTGACTTCTTGACAAAAGACAACAATTCAGAGAGGAGAAAGATGGGGGCTCGTTAATTAGGGGTTGGAGGAGGGAAAGCAGCTGGTACCATGCTGCTCCCCTTGGACGGAAGACAAAGGTAGTGTGGCTCGGACTTTGGGCTTACCGCTGGGGCAATGCGGAGTGTGCTAGATCTGTGGGATCGTGGGAGTGTGCTCCCCAGAAAGCAGCGGATGGTGCCGTGGGTTTTAGTAGGTATTCCTGGCGCTTCACCCCGGGCGAGTCCCACATACCTTCCTGGGATCTCTAATCTGGGAGATATATTATAAGTCAAAGCTTAGTATTGATAATCTCTGCCTTCTTAAACCACTTTTAATTGTTATAAATCATTTTTCATAAAACTAACTACAAGATGTCGTAACAACCTGTTTCTGTAAAATTCAAATGTTGGTTTACGAAAGTCGTATATCATATAAGTTTACGTGAAACTAACGTAAAACTTCATAATCCTGGGGCCGAGCAGCCTAAATCAACGTCGAGATAATAATGTCCAAACATTACTGTAACAACATTACGGATCGTGATCTGCGTTATCACAAAACCTTTTATGGTTAGAATAGCAATTCAACATAAAATTGAATTGTCTGTCTGTAATGCCAAAATTCATTTTTTTTTACTAAATAGATAATATGAATACAATACCTATACCAAAAATACGATTCTTGAAATTTTTGTCTATCTGTCTGTCTTGTAATGGGTAATCTCCGGAACGGCTTTAACAATTTGGACGGGATTTTTTTTAGTAAATAGCTGAAGTTACTCCAAGTAACTTAGGGTACTTTCGATTTTCGAAAATAATTAAGGATTCGCGTAAAAAAAATAAAGATTAAAAAAATTTAATAAAATCCGATTCTATGCACAGTTTTACGGTCACGTGCATAATTTATGAGAAATATTTTTACTTTACCTTAGTACTAAATATTTTTTAAGAAAAATAATTAGCGTTCCGTAAAAAAAACGAAGTGACGAATATATGAAACGAGGCCGCAGCCGCGGGCAGACAGCTAGTTTGCGATAGTTTTAATGTAATCTTCATAATCCAGAGAACATTGATTAACAACCTTATACTTAAATCAAAGTTCGAGAAACTTCTTCAAACGTTTCGTTCAATAGTGTAATTTATTTAATTATTACTAGTATTGGCCCGGTGGTAATAATTAATCGATTGATTTTTCAAAACACTAAAGTTCATCAACAGTTAAAACATAAAAAGGAAAGTAAATGAGTTGATAAACAGGTGAAAAACAATATCTTGAACTGTTATATTTGTGCTTCCTTTTTATGTAGATAAATAAACTATATTGCTATTATAAAACTGCTATATCTTAAACATCAATTAATTAAAGTATTTATAACATATTATCCTAATATTATATAATTTTACCACTTAACATCACAGTATATTTATAACACATTACGTAAAGTCAGTAAAAAAAACTTTATTACGAATTACTTTCTTGAAGGTTTACTTTTTGATAAAACTCAAAGTGATATCAATTATAAATAAAATCTTCTTGTTTAATGTACGTATTTATTCTTGTATTTTTTTTAATAAATAAAAAAAAATAGTAAGCTACTAAAATGAAAGCTCTAGTAAAATCCGTAAAAATAAAGTACCAGGCAATCAGAGTTTGAACAGGGTTTCCAAACAGCGCAGCCGGGGCGGACGCGCTCGCGCCGGTAGCGATCGCATTGGTACGTTAACTGACCGAGCAAAAACTGTCATTATCACCTGCCAACTTGCCTAGCTAATGCGTTTCGAGTGTTTGGACTATGTACTTACTCATTTTCTCTATGTATTCTTGAAAGTAAGTTTGGTTTTGAATTAATATAGATCTAGATGCAAATGAAGAAAAAAAATCTTTACAAAATTATTCTGGTAATTATGTACCTACATAAAAAGACGTAAAAACAAATTAGTTATACTTTAACTTGACTAAGTCTATATATAAATGGGTAAAGATAAAAAAAATCTGTCTTTCTTTTGTTCTGTAACAATTAATATTATTAAAGTATGCATTTTATTTTAGTAAAATTACTAACAATGAAAGAAACATCACACATTAGCAGTCCAAGTCAAAGTCCGAATTATCTTGGTGCCCTTGTTCTAGCCAACACTCTCTCGGCTAAGCGCACTAAGTCCTCGCCCCCAAAAGTTCGAAGAAGCAGTCGAGGTCGTTTCGGCCTACAGTAGTAAGCTCGAAATAAAGAAAACTATTATACCTACAAAAAGCTGTTCAAATCTGACAGTCTAATACATTACAGTTATCTTAATTTTACTTAATTTGAATTATTACATTAATTAATTTTTTACATTACTTACGTAATTAGGAATGAATAATATATGTAGAATTTTGAACCTAATCAAATGTATAACATAGGAGTAGGTAGACCGCGGAGTTACATTACTTAAACAAGTGTGTATGTTTGCTTCGGGATTCGTCTGTCACTCAAATGGGAGCTAATACGAGCATCCTGTCTGTCCGTCTGTCCTGCGATAAGATAATACTTACACATACAAATATTACTTGATTGTTTAATAACTTGCATTATGTAATTTCCGGTGCTTGGAAAATTATGAAGTCATTTTATTCATTTTAATTATTTACAAACTACATTTTTATATCAAATAAATGCTGTCAAGTTTTCTAGTGTATTTTCTAAATAGAAGGTATATTTTTCTACTAATGATTTATATATGTCATCAAAATATTAACATCGAACATATTTAACCTTAACTCAAAAGAAAATAAAAAGGACAAAAAGCACTGAACGGAACTTTATATGAATCAATAACCAACATACCTAAACTTCGGTTATCGACAATTCTCCGTAATTTATCTAACTCATCTTAGCTTTTATATTTCTAACATTAAAAAAATAAAATACATGTTCGATATACCACGCGACGTGATAACAAAACGATAATTCAGATTTATTCGTACATTGAAAAAAACTAGTAGTAAAATTTATATTTTGAATTAACGCTTAGAATACTTAAAAATTTGATTTACATTTTTATTTACAAAAGTGTTACACATTCGTAATGTTAGTCACGTTTTACGTCAAAATCAATAAATAACAACCTCATTTGACAGTTGTGAACGCACCTTGCGTCTCGCCAATAAATAGCCATACATTTCGTAGAATGAGGCGGTCCTATGTGTCGAAAATAATTAGACTAAATCACAATAGCTAAATGTTTTGTGTTTCTCAAAAGTAGTTTCACAGATACATTATATGTATAATATATCGTACACACAAAAAAAAAGTGTATTTTGATGTCTAAATAGACTCGTCACAGTCCAGGTAGATGGGCCCGGGGTAACCAACACTACTTGGCACACAACGGTGAAAGAAATGTCATTAATTTTAACATAACCCCGGTCCGGCGGGTGATTTGTAAGCCATGCCGCTGCTCGCTCGAAGAAGCGTAGGAAAATTTATTTTTTAATAATTTTTCGATAACCGATCATAAGGAATTTGAAATCAAGATGTGAATAGGTCTGGTGGGTTTTTTTACAACCTTTTTAATTTTCGATCGATAATCTTTCATTATATATACATATCTGTGAAATTAAGCCATTGTGAAACTTATTTTAAAACGTATTTTATCATCAAATAAAATAAAAACCCATACATTAAGATATAAAGTTTGAGTTACATAAAAATACTTATAAACATACGGTCGGTAAAAGATTTGAAAAGTAGGTATATCAGAAATCTATTGCTATCGCGTTGCGTCCACAGAAAGAGTTATAAAGCACGAAAGGGACAACTGCATCTCGGGCCGATTGTACCTATGCAAAATAAACGAAAACATCACTTCGTACCGTTTCCCCTCTCGGAAAAACTCAACCAATTTTTAATTTTCTTTCAGTTATAGAATAAGAAAGACGTTGGCTATGCCTCTATGTTGCTTTTTTTAAATTTTATTCATCAAATTTGTTTGACGAATATCTGAAAATGACCGTAAAAATAGAGCAATTTTTACATTTTCAAAGGCTCGTAGTTTCTACAATAAGTAATTTATAGAAAAAATTAAAAAGTACGAGCGGTGGTGAATATATATTATTTGGTATAAAAATATTTACCATAATGCTGTTATCCAGGGAGGAAACGGGACTACGTTGGTATGGAATAAATGCCGCTAGGATATCCTCATACGGACTACTGAACTAGCCCCAATTCGTATGTTAATCCTGTCTTTAGAATTGGTGTATTTCTTTATTAGACGTCGCAGGACATCGGTCCTGTAATGGTTACAGAGCGATTTCTTACCAAGACGGTTTCGTTGATAATCTTCTATATATTATTCGTTATTAAAATCTAATTTTGTCTCTCGGTAGCCTACTTAGAATAATGGTATTAGGTACCAATTTCGTTTACATCGTTAATATTAAATGAGATTGTGCCAACCATTTACTAGATTATTAAAAATTGTATACATAGCTAGCAGTAGTCTATTCACGTAAATTATCTAGGCATTATATGTATTAGTTTCCTTATGAGGAGTATATTTAAATACATTGGTATAATTTAACATTGGAATTTGACCGTATGAAATAGCTTCCGTTGAATTAATAATTAATTTGTGAAATAAATAGCTTTTAAAGGGGTTTTTCTCTCGCTAAGAATGATACAGGAGAGCAAAAAATGAATTTTATCGTTCACAAAATTTTATTACTTCGAAATACCTCTAAGCATTACATCCTAATGGTAGAGATAACAATAGGAAATTTATTCTACCTGACCGTCTCTCCGTGCCATTGTTCGCCAACAAATCTGGTGCGCATTCAGTTCTCTTGAGCGTTTCTTTTTTTTTCTACAAACCCTTGTTAGCAAGTCTTCGAATAGATCTCCTTTGTGAGGACAATGGGGGTTTACATATTTATAAGTGGGTAGGTAGGCGGAGATACAGGTGTTTTGTCTAAGCTCGTCCGACTCTTGTTCAATAATATCGTCAAATCTAACACAAAATTGTAATTGATCGCTCTATTGTAAGAATCCGTTTTGAAATCATCGACTGATTATGATGTTATATTAAAGTGTATTAAATATTGATACGTGTATTGACGGGAAAAAATTAATATATATATATATATATATATAGATTATAATGCAAAAATCCTGTCGTCAGTAAATTATCTTCTTCTACCAATTTTAAAATTTATCTTCTGTGATATCACCATATTATCCCCATTCTCTCATTTTCATCCATGATAAGTTTTAGGACAGATATTAAAAATAAATAGTATGAATAATGTCTTAGTTGTATCTTAAAGCATAACAACATTTTAATTATTTAAAAAGTGTCAATAATTACATAAATTTAAAAGTGTATTAGTGAAACTAGTAAAATGCAAATCTAGAATACATATTTTTTTTATTATAATTTCTAATTAAGATGATAAAACATAATTATTACCTACGCGAAATATGACGACGATTTAAATAAATAAAAATAATGCAATGTAATTCGTATCGTAACACTAAATAAGAATTCATCGGAGGAATCACGAGTACAAAATAGTGAGAAATAATAGACGAGCGGTCATTTCCTTCTGTTTTTTGCCGACATCGACCTCACGTCCCTCGCTCCGGACATCAAAATAGTGTTACCAGTATAACAAATAACTTTTTTAAAGGTATATAAACCAACGAACAGCAATTAGTTCTACCCGAGAGATGGCTCTTTCGACGCTTATTTTACGTTGGTTTTTTTTTTGTTTATTTTTTTGTTTGTCCGACCCGCTTGGAAATTTGTTAGAAACGGCCGCGTGATCAGATACGCTTCTGTATGTTATTAAGAGGCTGACTGTACAAATATTTTGTAGTCGTATTTTTCTGGTCGTGTCACGGTTCCTGGTGCATTTAACTTTTATAATAAATAAACGTAACTAAATAAACATAATTACTAATATTTTTTTCGCATTTCCGGATTAAAAATAAAACGCGTATTTGATGAAGATTATATTTTAACAGCACCTAATAATGTTACTACTAATGTTTTTATTAAAAGAATTAAATATTAAGGCAAATTTTTATTTATAATAAATATTAACAGCGTATTATAGATTTACAAAATGCTTCGAACTGAACATAAATTCTTGTAAGTACCACTGAGATTCATAATTATTAAAATATTTTTATTTATAATTCTGTACTAATAATCTGATATAATTAGTAAGCATATATATAAAGATTTTAAAGATTGAAAATATTATGTAAAGCCCACAAGACTAAAAACAGATAAACGCCCTAGACGAGTTAGCCAAATTACTGTGACATATTATTCTTGGATATTAAGAAAGCAATATCTCTATCAATTTAATCGATTTGCACATTATATTAGATGTGAATATATAGATGGTGTATATAATACATACTTATATTTTGTTGTATTCATTACATAGTATATTGAAGAAGTTATAGATATAATAATTCTTGAAAAATTTTAAAGAAGGTTTATTACGGGATTATTTCAACGGATGAGTAATTTAGTAATGAAACAATCAATTACCATCTTAAAAATCTTGGTGTTTCTGCATATTTTTTTACTAATAAGTAGTTAAAAGTTTCTAGCCAAAGACAAGCCGGTATAGAAGTGTAACCATCGGCCGTATCATTTTCTGCCTCAAAGTATTCTGGTTTTGAATTGATAGTTGACGAACTGATTAAAGTTTTATCATATATTGGTCATATAGTTATAGACCCTAGACATTTATAGAGTACACACCAATTGCATCAAGATTAGGGGTTGTTAGAGAGGTGAAGGGGTGAATGAATTGCATATTTTTGATGACATAAAAATCAGTTCTTCCAAAGTAATACCCACACGGGCCCTAGCGTATTTACGTTAGATTTTAGCAACGTTATCGAATTCAAATAGACTGTTGATATATCACAAGTAACTGTCAATTTGTACATACGAAATTTGTAAGCGAATGAATACAAAGTAATAAATAAGAAACAGTTTCTATGAAAGCTTTCGTTTGGTTACCACGCGTACGTTAATTTAACATGAATTGACTATATTAATTTACTTTTTCTGTAATAAATGAATGGAATCATCAAAAAAAAAAACTACCACGAACATCTTGTGTTTACATGAAAATTATATTAGCTATTGGGAAATGTTATTTCACTTCTTTTTTACTTGGGTGTAGATTTTGAATGGAATTATTGAGAATTTATTACTATCATAAAAGAAAAATTCAACTCAATTATGAGTACTTACATAAAATAACGATACATTCCTGAATTGACTTACAAAATCTTTATTAACATAAGCGAAGCTGCGGGCAAACACTTATTTTTACACTAAATAATCAAGTATACATGACCTTATATTAGGGGTAAATTAACAAAAAAAAAATTCAACACAAATCAACTAATCACACTCTAAAAAAGAACTCGTTAATTTAGTACAAAAATAAACAAACTGAGTTACTCCATACATTTTAATACAATATCAGTTGTATAGAACTAAAACACTCAGAACGTCAGCAGTTGTCGCACGCGTTGTGAAGCCATTTCAAATTGGCCTAAAAAGGCCACTTTCGTCTTTTGTTACGTGCCAGTGATTACGTAATACCGTGTCACATACAAACAAATATGTAATTTTTTTTTGGCTTGAAGTTAAGCGACTCTTTGTATGAAACTATCGATCTTAACGTTATTACTCTATGATCAATCGTATCTACGTTCAAGCTTCCGAAGATATACATTATAATACATCGAGTGTAGTAACCACGTGGAGTATGGAAAGTTAATCATTGTACATTGTCCGCTGAGTTTGTAATTGATGAACTGTGGTACGGAGTAACAACGTTTTGAACGTTCCTAACAATATATCACGAATTATTATAATGTATTCCTTTCTTATTTCGGACTTTGTAGGTTCGGCACTTCGCTTATTATAATAATAATAGTAGTAAATGATATAGGCAGAGCACAACGCTATTCAACGAAAGGTTAAGAGGACATGTGGTCAGAAAAGTAGGTATTTCAGAAATCTATTGCTAACGCGTTGCGACCCAAAGAAAGAATTGTAAAACACGAAAGGGGCTGACTTTACCGTATGCAAAATAGACGAAAACATCACTTCGTATTATCCTGTTTCCTCCTCCTCCAAAAACTGAACCGAATTTTGTTTCAGTTTTGGAATAATAAAGACTTTGGCTATGCTAATTTTATCTATCAAATTTGTTTGATGAACGTCTGAAAATAACGGTAATAATCTAGCATTTTTTTTTCTTTTTCAAAGGCTTCTAGTTTTACAATAACTAATTTATGGAAAAAATTAAATAGTACGGCGGTGGTGGATATATATAATTGGGTATAAAAAATATTTACCATAACATTAACATAAGCTCACGCCTGTTATCCCCGAAGGGTTAGGCAGAGGTGATGCAGCGAACTACACCACCCACATTTCGCCGAGCTTAGTTCCGTCCCAGATGTGACAGGGGGCGAGCCTGTCGCCATATCGGGCACAAATTCCAAACTCCGGGATGATACTGAGTAGAAAAACCCAATACCACTTGACCCGACCCGGGATATCGAACCCGAGACCTCAGAACGGCAGTCGCACCGTAATGCTATAATCCTGGGAGACAACAGGGGACTATGTTTGTAAGGAATAAATGCCGCTAGGATATTCTCTTAATGTTAATAAACCTAGAAGAAAATAGATAATGATTAAATATCTTATAACAATGTTTATAGAGCTACGTCTCTCTTTAAACGTGTATATAAATTTTTTTTCTGAGACATACACACACATATATATACCTATACATATACCTAAGTATATGTAAACGGGTACATACGTTAAAATTCAGTAACTCTTCGTCCTCAAATATACATAATTATTAATATGATAATAATACTTTCGTTTCGTAGGTATTATGTTGAATATAATTATGAAAGCAAATGAACCCAATATCAAGTTAGATATGAGAATTACGTGAAATAAAATAGTAATAAAATAGTAAAGGAGTAAATAAGTTTAAAGACATGTCTGTGATTTACAACCCGCATATACTTGACCCGTTCTCAGGGCACTCATTCTAGAAACGTCGAATTCGTTTCTTCAGTTTGCACACCTACGGGCTTTCTCACGCGTAGTCATTTAAGTCAAACACTCTGCCATGTTAATGTTTATCTCCATTTTGAGATCTATTTTTTCCTATCCTATTCACATCATTCAATTATCTCTTAATATGAAGCGATGATGGTTGATAGTATGGTCGGGCTCCATTTCGATGGACGTAGGTTCGAATGGAATTAATTCCAAAATGAGGCTGAGCTTCCTCCCTACCTGGATAGGGTAGCCCTCAACTCAACAGTCAGTCGCCAACCACCAAAAAGCATGTTCCGGCAGCATTACTTGAGAGCAAGGCTATCAATCCGTTCTTACCATCCTGAGCTACGTCGTCGCTTAACTTCAGGTGAGATTGTGTTCAAAGCACTGAGTCTTTAAAGACTAAAAAGCCGCTATTTCATTGGAACACTGAAGATTATAAAAATAAAACGATGAAGAGCCTTAATAACTTATATTCATGGCTGTAATAAATTGTAAACAATAACAACAACATAAGATCAATTTAATATATGCTTCTAGTAACATGGAATCGAGATCTCTACATCAATTTTAAGTAATTACCAATACCAAGATTTAATACATCATATTATTATAAATAAAATATGTATATTTATTTATTATAATATTTATAGAAAAATTCTATTTTATAATAATAGTAACATTAAGTATGAATATTTAGGAGTCGAAATTATTACATTTAAGATAATAAAAAAAGAACAAAAGTAAATTATGATTGAGAAAACTTAGGTTTAAAACAATGACGCTCCACGGCTGCCTATGTTCGTTCCCGAATGTCTTCATCTAATCCCCTGACCGCAGTTGACCCGAAGCGACCAGTTCCCGGCCTAACCGCCTCCCAAATAACCAAACTACTTTAACGATACCCGCAAAATTATTTCATATATACATAGCATCTATTTTTATTTATTTTTCGTTACCCTGTTTATTATCGTTTTATATATTTCTGTATTCAAATATCAATGATGCCCGAATAAGAAATAATAATTGAATAGTTTAAATATTTTTATAGATGAAAACTATTGTTAAAAACTATGCTCTAAATTATACAACATAATCAGCTATAATAATAAAACAAATCAAAGGAAAAGCCGTTAGACCTTTAGATTAACAAGCAATAACAACTTTCCTATATTTCGATATCCGAAAAAAAAAACTAGGTGATGACTACAAACCCATAATCAATAGTAATAGAAAATGATAAATCACGGTAAAAATTGCCCCGCGCGCACGATTCGAACATGTGAACGAGTGGTTTAGAAACAACATAAAAAAATACACACACACAGGCGACGCCGCGGGGCAAAACGATGCGTTTGGTATATAACGTATAGTTTTGATAATTGCTTAATCGTCTCGTCTGTGAAACAGCTATAGAGAGATCGATCTGGCAAGTCGTCGACCGAAGCGCGTGAGTCTATCTCAAGTAAATACACTTTGTAATTGTTATAGATGCGCTTAGGAATTTTATTGGTAACTAGCTGTATGCCCGCGGTTGCACCCGTGTTTTATATATTTTTCACAGCGAAATATAGATTTTTTTTTAATATACGGAACCGTTAGTAATAATTTTCCAATTTTTTCCGCTACTAACATTAAGCAAAGATATTTATCACAAGTTCAAATACCTGCCTGTGAAACTGTGCATGGAATCGGATTTTATTCACAATTTCATCAGTTTTAATTTTTTTACGCGTAACTCTAATTATTTTTGAAAAACTAAATTAACTTCAACTATCTGCCAAAAAAGTCCGTCAAAATCGGTCTTGTCATTACGGAGATTACCCGGAATAAACAGACAGACAGACAAAAATTTTAAAACCAGATTTTTGCTATACCATAGGTATCGTATATACAGGCATTTTCTAATAATGCCCGTCTGGGTAGCTACCACCTTCAAGTTTAAAAACCTGTCGCCAAATACCAATAGGTGTATTCAGGCAGCATCACTTGAGAACCAGTACCTTTAGGCTTAGTGTGTTTACCATCCTGGAACACATCGTCATTTAACATCAGGTGAGATTATGATTAATGCACTGAGCCTATACCGTGTGAAAAAAAAATATTCAAGTGAAATCACATTTTCAAAATTAATTTTTCAAATTGTACTTCTAATATTTTAACGATTATGGTATAGTGGAATGAGTGATCGAATAAGCCTCGATGTACGTTGATTCGAACCCACTTATTCTATACTACGATAAGCTTGAGCTTTCAACAAAATCCATAGCATGGTGGTAATGATGTTGCGGTTATTAGTACTAGTACATCTTTTTTTTTTTTTTCGATGTGATAGCATTTACGCACTAGCTGTCCAGCCTAACCCAAAGGGACTAACCCCCGGGAAAGGCTGAAGCTACCCACTAAACCCCCCGGTTCCACCCGCCACCGTAAGCGGAGTAACACGGGATGACCAAGTATTCACCGCGTTACTCTAGATGAAATAAATAGATCTCTACGGCGAAGAAACGCACCCATCTATCCTGCTATCCTTTGCCGAACCGCATTTGCTTTTCGCCAGTTTAACGCTACGCGTACCCGATTGTATAGTAAATTAAATAAACTTCTCATGATTTATAATTTGAACACATATATGGTCAATCAGTAACTATTAACGTTAACTAACGCATGGATTAAATTACGAAGCAACAGAAAATTTACCTTAAACCTTAGTGTGTTTATAATCATGAACCACATCGTCACATCCAGTGTGATTGTGGTCTAAAAATGCACTATTCGCAAAACCACTTCTGCTTTTTACCGCATCAATGGTACTTAATAGTAATGTTATTTTTTTTATAGAATAACCACACACTATATTGGCTACACAGGCTTATATAGGTATTCCAAAATTTTACAATCATGAGATAATGATAGCTTAATAGGGGTATATTATAATGCATAATCGACATCGATCACTGAGCGTCTAACACAAAAACCTATCTATCTACTTTAATCTAGTCTTACTTCTAGCTAAGTATAGATTATGATTATTAACTTTTTTCACTATGTGATACTTATGTAAAATGATGTTCTAAGAAATGATATTATTTTTCATGTTTTCAACTATTTTACAATTTTCAAAATGCCATGACATGTTTTATCACTTTCAATACATTGAATTTACCTAATAGAAACATTTTTGGCCTAACTCATTTTATTTTAAGTTAATTTAGGAAAAATAGTACAATAATTATGAAAATCATACAAGCATTGCCGCCTATTTATGTTAGTTGAGAAACTTCCATTCATCCATTCAACCGTAAAGACGTTCATTACTGGACATAGGTCTCCCCCAAAGATAAGGAGGGGAATTGCCGTAATCGCCACGCTTGTGCAAGTAAGGGTAGTGCGTAAATGCATTTCCCCCCGTCAAAAAAAAAAAAAAAAAAAAAAAAAAGGTTGGCGATCGCAGTAGATGTTTGTGGTGCTCAGAGAATGCTCGTGCACATCCACTGGTTTATCCCTTAGTCTTATTTTCGATCACCTAGTCACCCACGCGAACGAAATGGAGAAACTGGATTGGTTTAATTTAACATTCAACACAGATCTATAGAACTTTCTAGAACGTTTCTTTAGCTAGGTAATACCCACATATAAAAGTGTTGTTATCAGTATTCCTAATTTTAATATACTTAATTTAAAAAAATACCATGATGATTACGATGACGGTCGTCCTCGTCCTCGGACTGTACTTCATCAAATGAAGTGCAGCGTACAACAAATGATACTTTCCTAAATCATCATAATTCTACCCTATCTCCCATTGTTATTTCGGGTGCAACACGTCTTTCTCTTACATTCATGTCTATTAAAAATAATCTCCACCTTTCACTATCTTTCTAAGCATGTCATTTGTCACACAATACATCTTTTCTTTGGTCTTCCCCTATAACCACATTAATATCCAATACTTTTCTTACAACATCCTTGTTTCTTCCTGCGCATTACATGCCCATACCAAAACAGATGACTGCTCCTAGCGCCACTTTCATACTTCCTCTAATGTTCTTATTATAACATTGGGCTCGGCGCAGTATGTTTTCTTCTTCTATACGTTATCAGCCGTCATCTCTTCATTTACTCTTTTTTCTTTCATATCATTTCTTTGACTCCATCCACTCTTCCATTGGCCTTTCTTTTCTTTTCGATCTTTCCACAATCATGTCCATTACTATTTTAACCACATGCGCTTCCTCTCTTCTCATAACATGTACATACCACGACAATCGAGAACCTTTTAACTTTTTTACTACTGGCGCAAACTCCCTCTAATATATTAATTCCTTATTTTGTCCATCGTTATGACATCACACATTTATCTTAACATTCGCATCTCAGCTACATGCAATCGTTTTTCATCCATCTTCTTACTAGCCCAGCATTCTGATCCATACAACATGAGAGGTCTTATGATGGACTTATATTCGCCCTTCAATTTAAAGGACTCCTGGAGTCACAAATCAGACCAGACTTCTGTTACCACTTCATTCAACATGAGTTGATGATTCTTTGCCTTATTTCTCGGTCGATTTCTCCGTCACACTGTAAGAGTGACCCGAGGTAGCGGAATTCAGAACAGACTGGTACTCGTGTTCCTGTGAGTGTTATTTGCTTAAGACTGGAGATACCGCCAAAGTAGCAGAACAAGTAAATGAATAAATATCATGTAATACAAACAAAAAAGGGAATTAAAATTCACCACCGATGATAATAAATAGGTACATCTACTGTATCGATTGTGCGGGAGAAAACAAATCATTACTTTATCTGTCGTGGATTCGTGATCAAGTCTCAAGATCGGGTCAAATCGAGCCGCTCGACCCGACGAAGCTTTACGAATTTATTCGAGAGACATAATCATAATTCGTTAAATACGATAATGTCATTAACCCTCGGGATGTAATATTCAAAATTAGAACTTTTAAATTGTAATAACTGTGTTTATTTAAGCATTTATTAAATCACTAGCTCTGTGCCCGCGGCTGTGCCCTTGTTTCATATATACTTTCATGTTTTTATTTTTTTTATACGGAATCCTAATATTTTTAAGTACAAAGATAAAGTAAAAATATTTCTCATAAATTCAACCACTTGCTCTTAAAACTGTGCATGAGATCGGATTTTATTCCACATATAGGAGTTTTAATTTTTTCGAAAATTAAAATTGCTCTAAGTTACCCGGAGTAACGTCAATTATCTACCAAAAAAAGTCCCGTCAAAATCCGTCCAGCTGTCCCGGAGATTATCCGGAACAGACAGACAGACAAAAATTTTAAAAATTGTAGTTTTGGCATAGATATCGTTTCTATACCGTATCATTCATATATATTTAGTGAAAAAAAAAACAATTTTGACATTACAAACAGACACTTCAATTGTATTTATTCGTATAGATTAACCATGTTTAAATAACCGAAATAATTATCTTTATTATTATTTTTCATTTCCATTGTTCATGCCATCCAATTTCGGAATAAATTTTAAAATATTGCCAGTGGTTTTTAAGTGACTTCTTACTACTGGACATAATAATCATCTCTTCTCTTCCATTCCTCTGTGTTTTAAATCATCTCTGCATTGGTTCTCTATATAAGCCTCTCTATTGGTTCTCTATATATCATCTATTCATTAGACTTCCTAGACATAATATTAGCACGAGTTAAAATATTTGAATCGAAGTTATTTAACGATCAAACTTTAAACATTTATATGTATTTTTAAAATATTCTTAAATTAAATTGTTTAATAGTCACTTTTATGCCATATTCTTAAATCGTTACGACTTATCTGATTATATTATGTCGATTAAACATAATATTTGGAGATTTAAACGAAGCGAGACCAATTGCCCGAACTAGTTATACGATATCATCTAAAGACTTGGTTTCGTTTGTAACTGATTTAATCTGTTCTCGATAAAATATCATAATGAAATTTTTAATTTAATATGATTGTAACATTCGGAATTCCAGTATTTTAATTGTGTAGTATAAATGTATTTATTTTATACGGAATCCTAATATTTTTAAGTACAAAGATAAAGTAAAAATATTTCTCATAAATTCAACCACTTGCTCTTAAAACTGTGCATGAGATCGGATTTTATTCCACTTATAGGAGTTTTAATTTTTTCGAAAATTACCCGAAAGTTGCTCTAAGTTACCCGGAGTAACGTCAACTATCTACCAAAAAAAGACCCATCAAAATCCGTGGAGCATTTCCGGTGATTACCCGGAACAAACAGACAGACAAACAGGCAAAAATTTTAAAAATTGCATTTTTGGTATAGGTATCGTGTAAAAAAGTGTATCACATGTATTTAGTAATAAAATAATTGTGACATTACAAATAGACATTTTAATTTTATATATTAGTATAGATAGCCACAGGAACCTGGTATTATAGCACCGTAAAACAATGGACGCTCAAAATGCTAAGTTCAAATATTTGAAAACTTCTTTAATGTTAACTTATTTTGACAACATATTTTACTTATTTTTACTTTACTTTTTAAATAACAAGGATTTCTCGTAAAGTCGGAAAAAATCATCGCGAGAATATAAAATCGAATAAAGCAAGAGTATTAAATTACTCTCAATCAGTTTAGACTGCGGTTGTATATTGAAGCGCTTTACAAAATAGACGAACCACAATATTACCGCAATGTTTTATTGAGTTATTTAATAAACTGTCATTACTTCTTATTTTAATCATTTATACAAGCTAAATCTTTCATTAGAATATTACACACATATGATTTAAATTTGGTTTTCTTTGTTATTTGTCAGTTGCATATTTTATAGATAAAAGGTAAGGTGGAGATGTGTGCCTGTACTGTGGATTATGTAGGTGTTTTTATCATTATATTTCTTTTTAAATAACTGACAATTTTCGAAATTATATTTAAGCATTTTTGAATATATTTAAGACGTAGGTAATAGTAATCACCAGTGTTCTATTTGTTTTATAGATCAAAGTAAAGAAAAATGCATTTATTTTGTTATTTTTGTATATATTCACATTCTTGATTTTATCTAGTTGTAATTGAATTTGTCCATGTATCTACAGATAAAACATATAGGAAAATACTCTAAGTAACTTCTAATTAACTACCTCCTTTCTTATTCATTTTAAACTCATACTGTTAACATCCCGAGATGTTTGACGCTTCGAATACAAAGTTAACACAGTGTTTATTAATAAAAAATGTTAAAGCATACGACCATACACTTGGGGGCGATATATAAAATTCCAGCCGTTCCCGGGAAAGACTTAAGACGTGACTGCACTACAACACCGGCTCCCCGTCGTCGTCCCGGGTACTTCTTTGTTTTTAAACATACAAAAAGTCAGGCCCTTCTCGTTCTGACCGATGCAGGTACAAAATTAAGTATCCCCGGCCACATGTTACGAGAGTTAAGCTTTTAAAGCTACAAATTCCATTCATTGTCAAAAACACCCTCACCAAGAGGACAGTTATTTTCAATCAAGTATAATTTACAAAATTATTATTACTTTATTATAGCAATATGTAATTACTTTATACTTACATACAATATCTTGATTAGTTAGGTCATCTTCGTGTCAAACTATATCGTCGGCAAAGGCAATCCATTTGCATAATAATAATATACGGCACATATCACATACACACTTGTCAATCCGACATAATATTAAAATATAAATATTAATTTTGTCACCGTTTTTTTTAATCATATAAACTCTCAGTCACGTCCGTCACACGCGAAAAAATCCAATGTTTCTTACATCATTATTAAAAAGTTTTCATTAAAACAACGATTATATTTGAAGTAACGTAAAAAAAAGTAAATACGATCACGTCCACCGCAAGCGCGGCATAAACTGATATAGAATAGTTATAACCAGGAGGACACGGATGGAACGCGCCGATGGCGATTTCATCTCAATCTCGCCCGTCGAAACGAGACAGTAACATGACAATAAACGTTTGTAAAACGTCAAGAGCGAGGGAGACGACCGTTTTCTCATTATACGTTCGTTGAGCTTGACATTTCAATCGTGCCGTCTCGCTCTCACATGAAGTTATTTCAGTACAAATTATATACGGTCGTATTTGTGCTCTATCTCTGTCTTCAATGGATAGTGCTAACCAGATAATGTCTTAATCGAATTTTCTTAGCGCTATGCTGACCGATGCACTAACATAAACAATGATTATTGAGGAATTTGCGACAGATTAATGATTTTTATCAGTTCCGCTTTTATTGGTGACGCATATTGGGTGTCGGTGGGAGATCTTATTATAATTGCTACATTCTAATTACGTACAGGTAATGCTTAAATCCTTAAAGTATATTTATGGCTTGAAAAAGGTACATAAAAGAATGTCTACACTGGCATGAAACGTAATTCATTCATTCGTCATTAATTTCAAATATCACTTTGAAACTCATGAAGAGTCTTTTAAAAGTTTAAATTAGACTTTACATAATTATCTATCGATGAATGAACTTATTGCACATTATAACGTACAGAGGCGAATTAAAAAAAAATCTGCGTGGTGACCAGAGATAGTTTAGTTGGTGATAACAAATACTAATAAGAAATTTTACAAACTATGGGTAATATCTAAGCAAATAATGGAATAAATATATATTTAATAATTATATAGTTACCATATAATAATAAATTAGAAGCTTTTGAAAATGAAAAAAATGCTCGATTTTTACCATCATTTTCAAACGTCTGTCAAAGAAATTTGATGGGTAAAATTAGCATAGCCAAAGTCTTTATTATTGTAAATCTAAAAGTAAATTAAAAATCGGTTGTTTTGGAGGAGGAAACAGGGCACTACGTAGTGATGTTATCGTCTATTTTGCATACGGTAAAATCAGCCCGAGATGCAGTTGCCCCTTTCGTGTTTTATAATTCTTTTTTGGGGCGCAACGCGATACCAATAGATTTCTGAAATACCTACTTTTCCGCTGCATGTCCTCTTAAAATTAGTATTAGAATTAGTCTCTATTCAAACAGTTTTACAATACATACGTACAATTTATATAAACGCTTAAGGACTTTTCGCAATATTAAATTAGCATGTCGACATTATAAACTGCAGAGTCTACATTGTAGAGAGCTATATGATACACACATTATCAAGATGGCCTGAAAAGCCTTTTTTACAACAGCAAAAATATTTTGTTAACATTGTTGGTGTCTTTTAAGCTCTACCATATTTTAATGTAACTACACTTCATTAGGGATCGTCTACTAATTACGTGAGGCTCGATACGAGAGAAGGGGTTCGGTGACAATTACTATTTTTTCTTTGAACCTTAATGTCTTTGTAGACATTTTAATCACGGTGCTAAATTTTCAAGAATTAGATAATATTTCGAAAAAATTTAAGACGCTTTTTACCAAAAAATACATATGTATCTTTGGGTTAGTTTAAACTAAAACCTAACCATGTATCACCAGGTGGGGACTAGGGTAAAAAGAGCTAAAACGTGATTAATGGACGGCACTTCATGTGATGTAAAAAGGAACTTACATATATCTGTCTGCCTTGTTTATGTACTTATTAGCTGTGCCTGTGGCTTCATCCGCTTGGAATTCAGACAATTTGTTAATCCTGTAGACAATCCTATGATTTCCCTCTGGAGGCAATACATGTCATTACTAAATTTCATCGAATTCACTTTAGTAGTTTTTGTATGATTGAAATGATGAAAAAATTAATAAACAGACAGACATTGTTTTTAAACTATAGGAATGTGTTCTGTAGTCGATTCTGAAGACCCACATAATATTTTTTCTTAAATATCCTCAATATATAGATTTGTCTCGTTAACATATTATTGTAGGTATAAATTGCTAAAATGTTAAATTCAAATGCGAGTGAAGTCGCGTGTTACGACTAGTATAAATATAAATAATTACCGTTAGATATATAATAAAATAAATTATTACATAATATAATACTTATATGTGGACTAAATAATTATCTATTCGTGAAGTGATTAGTAAATACTCATCACAGGTTGCGTTTGTTTGCGCTGATGACTGTTGGGCAAATATTTATTCAGTGATGACAGGACGATGACGTCTCAAGCAGAGAGTCCATCTTCTGGGAAATACACAAAAATTCCTAAGTCAAACAGGAGCTGGACAACTTTTCATAAAATAATGCAGTGTTCAAATAAAAGTCTACATTCTCTACTCTCTAAATTGTGATTCTTTTAACGTTGTTTACATGAAATAATAAACGTTAAAATTTAAAACGTAATTGTCATTATTTTAATTTAATTGAGTTATTCTTTATATTTAATCAATTTTTGTATCCTTCTCTAGGGTTTTAATTCAAAAGGTTGCGTGTCCAAATAACGCCGAGAGTGACCAGTATAACAGTTTAATCTTTAAATAGAAAAAATATTTAAACACACAATAATGTATATAGTTCGATTTTTATATTTCACTAAAGTATGTTACGTTGTTAAAGTAAATTAATATTCTTTTAATACATCCAAATAATGGATGTAGATGGCCAGCTACAATAAATTTATTTTTCATTTTGAAAACAATAACTAGTGTGAGTATTTAAAAGAAATTTACTTATTGTTTAAAATTAAAACAACCTTTTCAGTATTTTCAGCTATCAGCAAATAACTTTAAATATATTAGTTAAATTGTTTAATTGAATAATGTATATTTTTATTTGAAAGTTAATTTATTTAAACATACAATATGTACTCGTATATACTAATAAATTCACCTAAATATCAAACTCAACCACAGCAAATATTTCGACGGCAGATTTGAAAAGTATGTATTTCAAAAATCTATTGCTATCGCGTTGCGCCTAAAAGAAAGGGTTATAAAACACGAAAAGGACAACAGCATCTCGGGCAGGTTTACCTATGCAAAAGAGACGAAAACATCACTTCTTAGTACCCTGTTTTCTCCTCCAAAACTAAAACTATTTAACGTTCAGTTGTACAATATTAAAGTCTGGCTATACCTTCACGTTTTGCTTTTTATTATGTTATCTTTATTCCTACAACAACTAATTTATGGAAAAAGTCAAAACGTACGCGCATGGCGGTGGTGGATATATATTATTTGGTATAAAAATATTTACCATAATGATATTATCCAGGGAGGTAACAGGGGACTACGTTGGTATGGAATAAATGCCGCTCGCATATCCTCTAAACAAAGTACAAAATAGAGTGTCGCGTATTATACCATCAAAGGAAAGCACTTGTCAACGGCATGCGTGAAATCGCATGCACCTTCATCTTCCGTATGAATCATGCAACTATTATATGAGGCGTATCCTTAAATTATTATTATGTATTTTGTTTACAACACCATCATACTTTACTCGTTCGAAAGTATCGAGTCAATGTGTGTTTTTATATTAACTAAAATTATTATCGTAAATCAATTCTATAGTCTACCTCAGTGTTACAACAACATAAAAAGTATGTCGATTTTTTTTATAGTGTATAGACATACACTTTTATCATTAGCTCATCTAATGATAAATGACGATATGGCCCAAGATGGTGGACATGGTAAACCTAAAGGCACTACTGGCCGGAACACCAGACGATAGGCTATCAAACCTGAATTTGCTAACTAGAATTTAAAAATGTCCTATCTACCAATATGTTATAATTAAATCACGTTGATTTTCCTTACCGAAAGCTCTGGTTAATCCAAATCGAATATATATATATATATATATATATATATATATATATATATATATATATATATATATATATATATATATATATATATATATATATATATATAATCAGAATAATAATAAGAAAAAATAATACCATTATCATATATTGACTTAGTTACTTCGTAACTTAATTATGCAGGATAATATATGTGTACAAAGAAAATAAATCACATATTATTAACATCAAAGAAATTAAGTGAAAAATGTGATATTTTTATCAATGGATATCTTTTTCACTTTATTCCATTATGATGTTAGTGCGTTTGTAACTAACGGTGATGTTTAGTTAAGATCAATTGTGATACATTGTTACAATCACCAGTAGCGTATCACGGGCGATGATTACACTTCGCACGTTACCATTGTTTACAAAAAAATTGTATTCACTTTTTTATTTCTTTCCGTAGTTGTTTGTCTGTTTCTCATTTATTTCACCCTACACCACACAACGATTTTTGATGTGATTTTTTGCCCTCACTTTAATATTTTATATAGGAAGGTTTGTGTGTATAATAAAATATATCCTAATTGTAAAAACAAAAAAAACTATATTTTGTAATCACATTAATTTTATGTAATATTGTATAATGCTTTACTACGTATGCCAAATATTAAGAGATACACCAAAAATTATGTACCCACTACAGAAATTATGTTTTTCAAAAATCGTAGAGGAAACTTCGAGATGGTATATCTCTATCTTCTACTCGCAAATCGCGATAAAACAGTTTCTCTCTTGACCCAATTTAAAAGTTAGCGCTGGCGATGTCGCGGGTAGAAACTAATATTATATATAACAAACAAATTATCTATATGTACGTTTGTTGCTTTATAACTTGAGAACCGCTAAACCGATTTAAGTGATTTTTTTTTTATCATAGATGAACTTTTGTCTGGGCATGTTTTTTTGTAAATAATTTTCTACATGAGTATTATACTAAAAAAATATGTAGATAACTGTGAAAATAATCGTCAAAGATTACTATCAATAGCTACTGTAACAGAAGCGTAGAATTCTTTAGAGGTGTAATACAATGTAATGAAAATTGTTTTTCACGAGCGAAGCCTGCAGAGACATCTTTTATTTAAATATTTATCTACATTAATCTCTATATTAATAAATAAAATCGGAGTGTCTGTTTGTAAGGTCAAAATTATTTTTTTTTTCTAAATAGATATGAATGTATATACGATACCTATACCAAAAATACAATTTTTTAATTTTTTGTTTGTCTATTTGTTTGTTCCGGGTAATCTCCGGAACGGCTGGACGGATTTTGACGAGACGTTTTTTGGTAGATAGCAAAAGTTAATCCTGGTAACTTAGGGTACTTGGTAAAATAATTAGGATTTCTGCTAAAAAAATAAAACTCATAAAACATTGAATAAACCCCGATTCAATGCACAGTTTTAGAGACAAGAATTGCTTGAATTTATGAGAAATGTATTTACTTTATCTTAGTACTAAAGAATTTTTAGAAAAATAATTAGGCTTCCGAATTAACAGTTTAAAACACAGTGAAGAATATGCGAAACGCGGGCGCAGCCGCGGGCGCACAGTTAGTATAAAATAAATGTTTGTCGAATGAACTGGTCTAAGAAAATGGACATTCTTACAAAAAGGAATCGTGGTAAAGCAACTCCACACTTGAAACCCCAAAGGACTAGTGGTGTATATTTTGTTTTGTTGTCTGAGTGAGATAACTTGATCATTACTTTAATACACGGAAAGTTATATCTACATTCAGTGTAATTAAAAAACAACTTTATTTCTATCAAGTATAAAGTTTGAAATAAAATAGTATAAAAGCCTATAAGTCGTTTAACAACCTGTGCTCTGGTTAAAAAGAACAATTTACAAGTTTCTCTGGGTAGGAAATGAGACGGAACATAACGTATCGTACGTTAGAGAGAGACGGACGAAAGCAGATCTCGAGTTGGTGGTGGATAGAGGCTGTGTATTTTTTTCTGAATTATTATGCCGGTTCGGATCATTTAATTAAGACATTTTGTGTGTGCATTTATAATGAAATAACATTATGAGTCAACTACTGACACCTTTATTAATCACGCTGTGAGATATTTGACCCGGGTTTGGAATATTTAAATATGGTTATTCCATACAATGTTTTTTATTAAATTATCCTATTTCTTTTTGCATGTAGAAACTTTTTAGATTCTAATACTTATTTAAATAAACATTTAGGTAGTTAATTCATGAAATACAGTCTTTGATGAAAGTATATTATTAGCTGTGTCATAGGCTGCATGTACGTTTTTATTATTACATGCTATTTCACGATTAATATAGTGTATCCAATATATAAAAGTAACAAATCCTAATTACATAAGGTACCAAAAACTACTTGATATAATCTATTACTAGTAAGATTTTTAAAACACTCGAGTATTTAAAAATATTGACTTAAATCATGACATGGCTTATCGGTACTGAGAGTCACGTTTCACGAATAAAAACGATAATGTTTAGTGGAAATGTGAATGAATACTGCATCGATAGATGTAGGTTCAAATCCAACTTTCCTATTCTATAACGAACCTGAGCCTTCATCAATCGTTTTCTAACACCCACCTGGTTAGCTACCACCCTCAAGTTTGATAATCTTTTGCTAAGCATCTATAGGTGTGTTCCGGTAACATAACTTGAGAGACTTCTAGCATTAGCATATTTACACTTAGATCACATCGTCATTTCAAATCAGGTGATATCGTTATCAAAACACCTGACCTATTAGTTTTTTTTTGTAATTGCTGCCAATATAAAACAACGTAAGTTTAAGTAAAAAAAACTACTGATGGAAATACATTGAATGGTGGAAATAAATATATGAATGAACAAGCACAAGGGACGCAAGCGCAACTATGTTTATGTGAATATATTATTCGCGGGCGATTTTATGATATATTGTTATTGCTGTGTCAGAGGTACGTTCCTCTGTCGAACACTGAACAAAGACCTTATAGATGCGTGAATGGGCCGAACACGGGTTTCACCGAACACGAATATTCGGCCGAATCTTCGGCAATAACCGAACCGAACATTCGGCCTTATATTCGGCGTACTTTGTTCCCATACTGTAACTGTAGGTACCTCGTTGATGGAGAACGCTGGAAACACTTCAAATTAACATTGCATCAAACAGTAGTTACCTACTATTACTGCAAAAGTTAGCCACGTGTGTTTATCTTTTGGTTACTTTTTATTTAACTCTCTGATAGTGGATAGATTTTGTGATAGTTAAATTAAAGAGACAACCCCCTAAAAACAAGAAATTTCAGACTATCCGGTACATTAAATTAATTAAATAGTTTCATTTATCATATATACAGCTTATTTAAACTTAACCTTCAACTGTTTTTAGTTATTTATTTCAAAGTCTAAAATCAGCCTGAGCTTTCGATGAAGGGAAACAACGTGAGTAAACCATAGCTTGTTGATAGGGCATTTTAAAATAATGCCCGCCTGGGAAGCTACCACCCTCAAGTTTGAAATCCTGCCGCCAAGTATCAATAGATGTGCTCTGGCAACGTCACTTGAAAACCATTACCTCTGGGCTTAGGGTGTTTACCATCCTGAACTACATGGTCACTTAACATCAGGTGAGATTGTGGTCAAAACACTGAGCCCGTACCGTTTAAAAAAAAAGAAGTTAAGGTCAATAAAAGCTTTGTTTACTAATTCATCCAATAATCGGTGATTTAGCCGAATGTACGGTAAACCAGCCGAACACGCGGAATACCGAATATGAAACGAATGTTGGGCTCACATCTAGTCAAGATTCCTTTTGAAAAGCAGAATCATGTTGTTGTGTCCACTTTTAGTTGATTTTGAGTGTCGTGCGCTATGGGATATTTTAACCCATTATAACTATACAACAATTATTTATGTTTAAGTTTGGCAAAAGTGACTGCACTTAATATGACGTTTAAATAAAGTACAGTCTAATAACGATGGCGACCACCGATATATATGAATCTATTGACTCTATCATGCCGGACTACATCCACGAGGGAAAAACCTATAGGTATCTCTAGATATACACTTACTGAGCCTGAAATACGACGCTTTTTTAGGCGTTTCACTATGACAAGGTCTTACCATAAACATTTATGTTCCATTAACTACACTATTTTAAAATCCAACCTATTTGTATATTTTTGAAATGGAAACTTCTTTAGCGGCGTTGAGTGATTCTCGGAAGGGGAAACATTTATAGATTCGCATTACCAATCCTATGGGTATTTTGCTGTGCGGTACAGCAGCAGAGGTAGACACCATTTTTACGTTACAAAAGAGAGTTGTTCGAGCAATATACAAAATAGGACCTCGCGAATCTCTAAAGGACAAGTTTCAAGAATATGATATCTTAACTTTGCCCTCCCAATACATCTTCGATAACTTAATGCATATTCGTAAAAATTTAGACGAGCGCGATCTAGTGATTGATCGTCATAATTTTACCGATTTACCTGACAATAAGTTCAAGTATTATGTCAATGTATTTTTACTCTCAAAAGGTTATTACAGGATGGATCATTACGTGAACGATATTGATGTCTGGAATTAACCCACATCTCTGTGCTTCCGCTAACATTGGTTAAGATTATGATTTGTATACTTTTATATAAAAAAATGATTTATATATAAAAAAAGAACCAGTTATTCTCGACTGGGTTGTTTTCAGAACCGGTGGTAGTGTTTTTGGCTTTCACAAGCGCCTTCTTAGTGCCTAAATTGAATAAAGACTTTTTTATTTTGATTTTTTTTTTTATGGACGTCAGCCAGCAACTTGCAACAGTATTTCAAGTATAAGATGGAGTTCAAGTGCTCACGCTCACGCACACAATAAATTTTCTACTCACGCAACTTATCCTATGTTTTGATTATGAATAAACTATCTGAAAATGTACAAAATGTGCCAATAGATGTAAAAACCAGAAAATTACATATGTTATGTTAGGTTATGTTAATAAGGGGCGGAAACTTATTCCGCCCCGGTTGTCTGACCATAGGTCATGCCTCTCCTGAGGCGGGCTAAGAGGTGGAGGGGAACTTTTCTCCTCCATCCCCACCGGGCCATTGCACTGACGGGCCGGGTGGGTTCGCTGCAGGGGGCGACGCGGTGCTTGCGTAAGCCACCCCGTGTCGCCCCCATCCCAAATGCAGCGGACGGCCCCGGGGGGTTTTAGTGGGTATTTCCGGGCGACTCTCGCCCGGGTGAGTCCCACACTGGCACGGAACTCGTCACTCCGTGCCCCCTTATCTATTGTATTTGGGGGACTCCGATCCTTCAAATACAATAGATAAGGGTAGTGCGTAAATGCATTTCACCCCGTCAAAAAAAAAAAAAAAAAAAACCTACTCATATTCTACTCATACTTATATTGACCTTAACTTCTTTTTTAAATGGTACAGGCTCCAGTGCTTTGACTACAATCTCACGTGATGTTAAGTGACTACGGGTTCCGTGATGGTAAGCACACTGAGCTTAGATACTGGATCCCAAGTGATGCTGCCGGAAACCATCTATTGGTTTGTGGCGTCATGTTTTCAAACTTGAGGGTAATAGCTACCAAAGCGGGCATTATTTAAAATACCCATGTTATAGATTCCTCACGATGTTTCTCTTCACCGAAAGCTTACGCTGATTTTAGAGTTGGGTAGGTGGGCTCGAACCTGCGTCCATTGTCGCGGAATCCGGTCTCACTACCCACTGCGTCATCATCGCTTCAATTTAAAGATTAAAAAAACAGTTTTTCCTACGTTGCGAGTTTTCACTTCTGACGACAATTCCGTTGGCTGCCTAGTTTTATACTGCATTCGTCCATATTATAACGCGACACTAGTTAAGATTATGACCATACGGTGTATGTATATATGACCCCAAATGTATATTTGGGAGTCTATTCTTGATGATAAAGGCGTGGGGGGTGTTTGTTTGGGTGATTACATATGCAATATTTATTTATTAATCTGCTTTTTTTTGTAAAAAAATATATTTCTTGACGTAATTATTACGTTCTTGCGATACGTCCAGCCTAACGCCACTTTAGTTTTAGTGAATAGCACCCAAAGCACGAAAGGAAGATGATATAAAAAAATAATAGGAAAAACATGGATAATGATAGCCAAAAACAGAGACCGTTAGACAAGACTGGAAGAAGGCTGTGAAGCCTGTGACCTCACATGAAAGGTTCTTGGATTAAAATGTATTTAAATTATTTATTTGATACTAAGACTAAATTATCTTTTTGTTTTTAGAATTAGATATTCGTTTATTAACAAGAAATAAAAGGATTTTAATTTTTAAACTAGGTAATTATTGCGCAGAAATATTTACACGGTCCCATGGGAGTAATAAATATTTACATACTTTATTAAAAGCCATGTTCAATCTCGATTTGTATTTCATACTCTGTACCCTAAGATAAACATAAATAAATGATGTGTTTATAATTTTATTGCGAATTAAATCACACGAAATAGAGTTCTTCTGAGTATTAAGATCACAGGAAAATAATTGTCGAGTTGTCATTACGTTTTATATTATGCACCTGCATTTATGCTGTTATCAGCTCTTTCCATATCTCAGTGTACTTCGAGTAGCGTGTGATTGTTTTGCTAACTGAATACATGTACGTGCGATAATAATGTTATACAACACCATGAGAAAATAATTCAGCTTAGTTTGATAGTTTATAACTAGGCCAGGTACGGATTCAGTATGCAGTTTGTTGCGTGGTCAATTTATACCACATTATCCAAATATCTCCAGAAATACCGGTCTTGCGCCACCTGCACCCATTCGATTCCTGAGACCTTCACCAGATCGTTGGTCCAAATTACTGGGGGCTACCCTACGCTGGGCTACAAGAAATGTCCACGATCAGGATATCAATGAAAACCGAAAACATATCTGTTAAAAAATTAAATGTAACTTACTTATAAGAGTTTTTATGTTATCCTAGGCAAAGAGAGTGGACTAAGATATGACGTCACAATTTTATAACAGGTATTTCGTATAAGTTATACACTAACACTATTTTTTTCGGAAGCGGATAGGTCGAGCCTTTCCTCTCGATGCCTGGTAAAAACTTTAAATACAGAATTTTATTAATATTTTTTTTTTTCAGTAGGTATACATCTTATGTTTAATTATATTATTCACATTAATTAAGTCGATAAAAAGTGACTTTAACTCACTTTAACTTTAACTTTCATTAATACACTTTAATTAATTCGATGAATATTTTAGATATAATACGGATATACGGAAAATAATACGGATAATTTTATAATGTTTCTTATTAATGGAAAAAATAATCGACCATAACTATACACTGATAACCAATATAGCGTCAACCTAGGTGATGAGCATTTTGAAAAAATGGCAGTTAAACACTTACAACCTATTTTTAAATAATATTGAAAATTATAGGTTTACTATAGATGTTTCACAGGTTGTGATTTGCTTATAACAGCTATTGACATCTATTTTTATTTAAAAGACTGATAGATATAAAATGTCAAGGTATATAATGTAATATGCTATTACGAAATGTATTTTAAACAGATGAGAAAAATGTTGTTTTATGTTTTTTTTTTTATTTATGTCGAAACGTCGCAAAATAGATCTAAAACGGCTTTACAATATTTCAAATCCGACATCTAACTCGCGACCAATATTTTCTCACGGTTAGGTTCTTAAAAATAAGCGATCACTTTTATTAAGAAGGATAGTGTAAAGGTAGAAAAAAAATCTATTGATATATATTTATTTGATAAGAGTAAAGTGTCACAAAGTTTCGACCGAAGGAATTTATGTTAATCGAAACAATAAAATAACTTTTTTTACGTAGTTCAAAGGGTTGCTCGTTTCTCTAAAATATTCGGATAACAGTTAATTCGATAAAGTGTAAGAGGGTATTAAAATTACAATATAAAGATTTAAACTATAGCCATCACTAATTTTTACTGGTAAACTTTGAAAGTAAGGTTATAAAAAATTATTTCAATGTTTTCTAATGAGATGAGCCGGCGGTAAAGGTTTGTGCCAACTCTGGTATTTTTATTATTTTATCACATTTGAAAAATAAAACGAGTTATCTTATGTGTACTGTATTAGTTAAAAACAAATCTGTAAATGCGTAAAAATTCCGGGGAAATCTTGTAACCTGGCAACTATAGACAACATTGGAAGCGTTTTGTTATAATTCTAAAGAGAAATCCAGAGGGATAAAGGGTTTAATCTATGTAGCTTATTTTATGATAAGTTTCTTGGTTCTAAAGACACATCTGTGTGATGTTTCATTTTGTTATAGAGTATATCGCTTTTCGCTATATAAAACACGGATAAGAATTTAAATTTGAAGATGCTTGTGTTTATTTCTAATATTCTTCTGTCGCATTATTAACCCCTTGAACAATAACCTGGCGTTTACGCTAGCCTTCCATTGTTTCCTATTGTCTTCTTATTGTCTCATTTTTATGGGTAATCGACATATTAAATGTAGTACCAGACACAAATTTACACATGCTGCTTTGGCGATGTCCTGTCTGTAAGATTTCCAGGTCTTAGTGGTCTGTTCCGACTTTCGATACTTCGAGGCACTCATACAAAATGACAGTGAAATCGCCTGAGAGATAAAGCGGAGAATCAACGCAGTTTAGATGCAGTGACGACAGATCTTAGGCATAACTTACGACAGTAGAATGCCCGTTAAATTGAAAGGTAGAATATATAAGACTTGTGGTACTGTATGGATCGGAATCTCGGGGGTAATAAGAAGATTGATGAAAAACGACTGCATACAGCAGAGATACAAATGTCGAGATGGATCTGTGGCGTGAAAAATATGGGCAGGATCAGAAATGAGTATGTTAGAGGGAGTTTGAAAGTGGCACCGGTGAAAGCTGAAAGGGAATAGTTTGTCTTGGTATATATATATATATATATATATATATATATATATATATATATTCTGAGAAGACCCGAATTGTATATGGTAATAAAGTGATGACTATGAGGTTTGATGAATAGAGGGGGAGAAGGTAATAAGATAAATGAAGTGTGTGAGAGATGATATGAAAAAAAAGGAAGTAAATGAAGACATTATGACTGATAGAGATGTATGAAAAAAAAGACACACTGCACCGATCCCAGAAACGAAAAGTTAGGAACAGGATTACGATAACAAATATAATATCCAATTCCCCATATTTGATCACCTTCCGACTTCTCTGAGATGCTATCAAAACATCTATGTTTGTGAAGAAAAAATAGGGCTCAAAGATGTATGTTACAGTTTTTTTCGAATTCGTTTAAAATTATAATTACTGTTAATAATAATTTTAAAAAAATCTGTAAAGGTTTTAGCCCTTAATATTAATTTTGTGAAAGAAAGAATAATATCTGCAGATTACACAAAAAAAAAACATAAGAAATTGTTGAACAAAATATGGCAGCATTATCAAAACATTATTTTCCAATGACTACCTATTTAAAAACTATATTACTCAGTGAAGAACAAAAGAATGCAGGAAAAAATTATCGATAACTCTAAAGACATTAATAACTACTAAACAAAGAAAAAAAATTGGATTTAAACAGAGGAGTAAACTGTCTCTACTTTGCATATTTATAAATATAGAATCAAATTTTATATTCATCATTATCACCGTCTCATTTCAACCGAAGGACGTCCACTGCTGGACATCGGCCTCCCCCAAAGATCTTTACAATGACCAGTCTCGCGCCACCCGCATTCAACGGTTTTCTGTGCTTTGCATCAGGTCGTCCATTGACCTTGTAGGGCGGACTACCAACACTTTTTTCGGTTTCCGACGAATTTCGGTCGACTTTATTTTTGAACTGACTGAACGCTGTTGACCAGAAGGGTCTTGACAGCTACATTGGACTTTGAGGCGAGCGCTTAAGGCACCCAACCTGAAAATGCTAGCCAGCCCAAGGGCAACAAAATAGTACGAACACCGGCTTGAACTGCAACCAGTGTTAAAAGTTTCACGGATTTTCCCCGAATTTTTGGTCGACCTTTAATCCAAATTATTAGGGACCTGCCTACGTTGCGTCTTCTGAAACATGATAGTCAATCGGGAACTCGTTGACTCCATCAGGCATAAGTTCTACGCTCAGTGCCACTTCAATTCAGTAATTCTTCAGGCAATGCCTGTTACTTTGATCCATTAATTATTAGGTAGAAATATCGGTATTACTAGTTTAAAGCTTAAAATACTGGTTACAAATAATATAAACTAAACTATAAACTAATATAAGTAATATAAATAATGAGGCCGGTATAACGACGACGACCGCCGGTGGTATCTGCCAGCGACAGTCGCCGATGTTTTTGGACGTACAGCACTTTCAGATACAGGTACAGTCATTTTACCGAGTTTCTATAAAAAAAAACTAGAGTATGATTTAAATTATTGCATTAAATTTGTCAAAATGATTTCTAATACGAAGTATGCTATTATCATCGGAACTTATATCAGCCTTTTTCTAAAACGCGGAACCCTATAAAGAGAATGACAAATAACTTCTTAACCCGATAATGCTATGAGTAATCGATTATAACCGAGATATAATTAATAAAACATACTATATTCATACAGCCTCGGTGTCGGATGCCCCTGTAGGGTTCCCAATAAAGCCTATTTAGATTTATTGGCATGATTTTATTGTACACTCGTATATAAAAGTGAGTGTTATATTTAAAAAAAAATCATGTCAAATCATCTTTTTGATTGTAATTGGTACGCTTCCTTTTTTTTTTTTCTGAGCAAAAAATACAAGCATTTTTAATTTAGGTGGCAATAGTGTTCTCATTGATGCATCAACTGTGATTTTAATGGTATTTTGATATTTAATGTGTACAACCAAATTTTTACTTTATTTATTAATATTATACTTTATTTTTTTATTTTGGTTGATCTGAGAACCAATGATGAATCAGTTAGTGCAGTAGGATTCCGTGTCGGTGTCCGTAGGTGAGACCACAGATAAGTAAACAAGGGGGATATGGTAAGAAGGCGTGTCGCGTGCGAGCGTACCTTGCCTAAAATGGGCTTGATGTATGTTTTTGTCTTTAGTCGAAATTATATTGCGCGTCGTTTGAGATCTCTTGATTTTTAACAAAATGCTGCATTGTTCTATACTTGTTTGCAAAAATACTAGTTGTAGTGTACATTAGGTGAAATATGGTATCTCATTTCACACGTAAGTACTGGTAATGGATGATTGGTTAGAAAATACTCTAAGTAACGTGATAGGTTCGTGGTATGATCGCTGCCGGTGTCCGTGAATTAGCGATAAGGACATGATGAAACTTGTCGACATTTTTTTTATTACCACACCTACCTCACATGGATTCATTACATTTATTTGTTATACAAAATTTATTATTATTTTTTCTCTAAATAAATTGTTTATAAAATGCACAAATGTATTAAAAATTGTACAGTGACTTTATATTTATGTTAATTTATAATTAGTAAATAACAAGAAAATAACATATCAAAAGATCCTGGTAACCAATAAAACAAAGAAATAACCGAAACACATCGAAAACAGAGACTATGCTAATTGATTTATGTACAAGAAAATGTAATTAAACTCCAAAAATCACACATTTAAAAACTGAAAAGAAAACTAGCGGGTATTGAAAAAGAATAACTAAGAAATCTTACAAAATCTTAAGATGTTATTGCAGACACATATAATGATTATTTATTGAACCGTATTTGTAAAATAATATTTTTATACAAAGTGTCATATTTCAACTTTAATAAAAATCTGAGCAGCAAATAATAAAATAACTGAAATTCACCTCATAGTAAATTTTCACATCGCTTATCAATTTTAACTCTAGTTGCGTACGTGTGTTCAATTTAAATACTGTATTATATATAGGTTTATGCGCCTCCTTCTTTTAGACGCTTGCAATTAGTTAGTTTATAAGTGTTTTTTGTGACTCTCTTAGTGTGCGTGATAAATATGACATACTTACAGTTTTTGTGTTAGTGAAATAGGTAGGCGTACCGTGGAGACAATAGAACACGAACATTTATCATTTCAAGGCATATCTCCCTTGTTCACTTATCTGTGGTTCGAACCGACCTATCCAACTTTATAATAAGCCTGAGCTTTTAGTAAAAGAAAACATCTTGAGGAAACTATAGCATGTTGATAAGACATTTTGTAATAATGCCCGCCTGGGTAGCTACCACCTTCGAATTTGAAAACTTTTCGCCAAATATCAGTAGTGTAGTAGTTCCGGCAGCATCACTTGAGACCCAGTATCTCTAGGTATTTTACCATCCTGGACGACATCATAATTTAATATCAACTGAGATCGTGTTCAAAGCGCTGAGCCTAAAGATTTAAAATATGAAATATTCTTTAAGCTGTTTATAGAACCTAGTATAACATGTATTTAACTGGCGGCCGCCTTTTTAAAACTTCACCGCCATAGCACTCTAAAAACAAACAAAAAGAAATATTCTAGATATTTAACCTACGAACGTTTCAAATTATCTAAATTTTACAACTTCATATCGGTAAATATTTAAAATACATATCAATAATTAGCCGCTGATGATGCCTAAGTGTTAAAAGGTCAGAACGAGAATTCAAATGAACTAAAGACTGAGCAATTTGTTGCGTTACAATAAAAAAACGTCAACAATACAATTCCAAAACGCTAGTGAAGTGAAAATACAATGCATATTTCCAACAAATGGATAATTAAACGGCCAATTATGATAATATATAAAATGAATTAAACTTGTGACTAAACAGTATACAGATAATTATCCTCAATTATCGAGCTCCATAAAGTAAAACATAAAAGTCGATCCATCAATTTCTTGTTATTATTTGTAAGAAAAACGAAGCTTCTGGAATAGCATTCTTTGTAGTATTCTGTGAATTATTACAATTTATGTGTAGAGTTTCTCTTATTCTCTTATATATAAATAAAAGTATTTTTCAATATTACATTTTTATTTTTCATTTATTTAATTTACTAAAGAGTAAGCAGTGATGTCTCTAGTCCCTTTCTTTGTAATATTAAATAGACTAGTTGTATATAGGCGAAAAATCGAAGATAGTTTATCTTCAGGTTAATAACTTTTGTAAAAACAGATATTTTTTAAAGTTAAAAAATAGGATATATTGTTTTTCCTTGAGGAAAATAAAAAGAAATTGTGCGGTCGGGAGTGGCCGTCAGAAACGAAGTTCTTAGTTAAAACAAAAACAAAAACAAAACTATATAATCCCTACACGGAATTATTAAAAAATGGCTGGTTATGAAAAAAATATAATAAATTATTCTTATACCTACCTTCTTAACTAAATATTAAACATCGTGCGACGCCACCTAGTGTTCAAACTTTGAACGTTTAACAAATTACTTCAGTGATAATCTAATTTGTCAAGTATAACTAGTAGTGGCTGAAATTCGATCAAAACATTTATTCAAAAAACTTTGGGATGTAAAAATAATCTATTTCTAAATATGTTATTTATATAACTTTAAAGTACGTAAATATTAAACAAAAAACATACAGAGAAGATAAATATACTGAAATGTTTTATGTTTGACTATTTATATATAGATACATTTTGTGTAAAATAAACATTAAAAGTAATAATTTTTTTATTGAGTCATGAAAAATTTCATGTATCGTAAAAAAAATTACGCCTATCATAAGGGAGATATTAACAAATAAATACATCTAAAATCAAAGAAAGATTTGGATAAATGATTCGGAATCATTAAAAGCATGAATTTTCAACAGTTTCATTTAAGAACAGTCTTCAAATAACCGTTGTTTAATTTTTTTTTTTTCCAAATCCCTCATGTCGCAAAGCGTTTAAAAGTGTTCGCCAATTGAAAAAAAAAACAACAAGAATTAAAAGCAACAAAACTAAATGAAATTGATTCTCGGAAACACACTTGCTCGCGCGACTATACACACCGGCGAACGACGTATAAGATCTTCGTTTTTGGACAAAAAACCTATCGCTTAAGAATCCAGCTGTGCGATATTTATGACTTTATATGTTTCCATCCTTCTCTTACTTTCTGACTTTTATAAATCCATCTCTCTCGTATACCCGCTGTTACTATTGCTTCGAATATTGGCGATGGCTTTTAGATTTCAAAAAAGGTTTCAATGAGGAAAGGAAAGTCGGCGTCATGGTATGTTCGAGTGGACAGAAACAGCTTTTTGGTGAGAACTTACTTTGTTCAAGGAGTTTGATATTACATTTAAGTAAAGAATGTTTACTTACATACTTTTACAACCACTAACATTATTATAAAATTATAATCAAATTTGGAAATCGAACCACCGCTGTTTAATTTGCTTGACTACATATTGTTCAAGACGAACGTTAGTTTATCTTAACCTAATTACCTGCAACTTTCATATTAATTATCGAGGTTAAGGTAATTGAATTGTTTTTATTAATTGACGTCTTTATATAAATTTATATATTTACAAATAAGTGGAGATAAAAACTTTTCAGTAGATTTTTCTTCTCTGTTTTTCAAACCGATTTCCTTTCCTTTTTCTTGTTTACTAAGGCCATTGATAAACGTTAGTGATACCAATGAAATAATATTGCAAAAAAAAAAAAATCTTCATGAAAAGTAATTATGGTCGTGTACTGAAAAGTAATAAATATAACTACGGTTATTTAACATCTCAAGCCTATTTACTATTGAATATTAATAGAAAAATTTGCATAGGAAGTTCATATATAAATGTAATTATTATATATTCACGTTTGATTTATACACCTGCATCTATTCCTCGCTCAATTAAGATTGAAATGAAGCCCTGTAGTTATTTGCCGCGGCTTGTACCTGTATGGATAGTTTTATATAAAGATAATCTAATTTTACATCCATTTTATTCAAATCGAGCTTCAGCAAGCAACCTTTGATTCCTAAATTCTGTCAACTTATTTTCCAGACATGTAGACACTCGCCTCTCCACTACCTGCTTCTGGCGAATTCTTGGCTTCTTTTAGGAAAAGCTGATGCTTGTAGGCCGGGTGAAGAGCAAGAGAAGCAGAGGCAGGATACCTACACGCTGGATGAACGCAGTTGAGGAGGTTGCAGGGGATAAACTCCAGTTTTGTATACGAAAGGCAGAAGATCAATCGGCGTGCAGAGCACTACAGTCGAGGGCTATTTGTTTATGGTGGTCACGAGTCACGACCCTCGGTCATGACGATCCGATGAAGAAGAATACCATATCACCATGCTATGGTGTTCTCACGATGTTTTATTTCACCGAAAGCTCAGGCTCATCGTAGAGAAGACGAATTTGAACCTACATTTACTAACCTGGTATCCAACAAATTATCATTGCTCATATATGTATATATATGTGTATATATATATATATATATATATATATCATTTCTTTACATGGTATAGGCTCAGTGACGATGTGGTCCAGTATGGTAAATACATAAAGGCTAGGTACCGGTTTTCAAGTGATGTTACCATCGTAACACACCTATTGGTATTTGGCGACAGGTTTTGAAACTTTAGGGTGATAGCTACCCAGGCGGACATTAGGAGAAAATTCTCTACCACCATGCACTATGGTTTCCTCATGATTTTTACCTTCACCGAAAGCTCAGGAGGATTCAGAATCAGGCAGCACTGCCCGCTGCTCCATCATCGCTTCAAAATAATACAAATAAGGATAGCTTTATTTCAATCCAAATAAGGCATGTAAATATCATGCAAGATCGAAATCATATTCAATTGAACGAAGCCGTGAGAGTCAGCAAGTCGCAAATAAAAATAATATTTTAACACATCTTTTGTCTCGTTTCCACAAATCAGTAGTCAGTCATGTGCATAGAAGGTTTTTCGAGAAACTTATCACGGCTTCATTCAATAGTAACATAAAATTTAAAAAAGTAATTTTGTTTATATCATCCCTGTATACTTTATATTATTTAAACTCTGATTTTCAACAATGAATGAAATAAAAACGTGTTTGTCCGTGACGATGTAAACGGGGATCCACTATATATACTAATTATCACGTTTCGGCTAGATAGAGATGTTTTTGTTTTTTTCTGCTCACCCATTTAATAACATTCTTCACGGTGCAGACTATAAATTGCGTGGAGCTGTTGTTAACGTAACAAAATATATAAAAATTATTTCATTTTCAAATTGACAATTTAAGATGGTACTACTTAAATAACGTAGGTGTGTAATTAAAATCTATACAATTCTTACAACATCGTATAGTATATATAGCTTTATAATTATTTTGGTACGTGTGATTACGACCGTTATTTATCTTAATTCTATAAGGCCTTATATTTGAATACATAATTAAGCACATTTTTAAAGAGTTTCTAAATATTTTACCACGTTTACCACGGTCCTAATATCAAACGCTACATTTTCCCTTATTAAGAGGTATTTTTTTAACTAAAAGAACATTGTTATTTTATTGTAATCCATCTTTCTTTCTTTTCTCTAATTTAGTATCTAAGTTTGGTTGTACGCTGAATGATTATAAAATATATTTTAGTCTTTATAGTGAGTGCTATATCTGATACCCGTGCTGTATCATTTATTTATAAAGAAATAATGACATCTCTATAACATCTATGTCTGACTGTTCTAATGCAGTCGTGTCGAGCGGTCATCAAGGGCGGAAGTCTACCAAAACCGTTCGTTTAGAGTTTTCGAAACGACTCCCAGATATGTTTTTTCTCGCTGGCCTCTTCCTGGAAAGTTTACGGCCTTAGTAATAAAAACAACAAAAAAATATCTCAAATCCTCCATCGATGGGAACGCATGTCGTTCAAATATGAGATGGTTTTTATTTCCTATTATACATTTTTAGATTTTACTCTTAGATATTTAGTATAATACCATAAATTTTATTGAGATTGTCGGTAAAATAAATTTAGTGTCAACCTTCTTGCTGTTTACTCAGAGCAAAAGGAAAAAATCTTTTAAAATACTTAGCTGTAGTTAGCTCAAAAATATGGCTTCGCAGAAAAAAATAAAATATGTAAAACTAAACTCATCATCATCTCCTTAGTCCTTACCCTTATCCCATTCTTATTTTTGGGCTAGGAACAAAATGTCATCCTCCACCATTCCTCTCTATTTGAAGTCGTCTCTGGATTCACTTCATTTCAAACATATAATCTACTATTCATCTATTTACTCACGTTCGGATCTTGTAGTTGGCCAGGTCAGAATAATATACCTAGTAAAAATCTTTCAATACGTCAAGAATATATTGTTTTTTTTTTATGTCGTGCATTTTTGCATTATCATTTATGGATATTTTAGTAACATATGGCGGAGTTTCGTGTATTTTCGAGTTTCTAGAAGGTTTTCGGGGTAAATTCGAAATATATCAAGCAACCTTTAAGACTTGAACTATACTCAAAGGTTTTATACTACGAAATCATGAATGTGGTTGCCTATTTTTCTATTTTGTTGATAAATAGATATTTCTAACACCTCTTCTCTTTTTTTTCGGAGTCTCAGCTTCTGACTTATTATCAGGTGAATCGTTACAGCTATTTTCACTGGTCTTATTCAAACTTTAATAATGAAATAATCTAATTTGTAGGTTAATAATCTCAACATTTTAATGTTGCAAACTGCATTCGTTTACGAATGCAGTTTTAAACACAACTAAATTGGCGGTTATTATATAGCTAGTATTGCGTCCTCCAGCAATAGCGATGCGTTTTTATCGAAAAAAAAAAAAATTATTTCTTAACTACAGTTGATAGTTGGAAGAAGGGCAAACAGGAAGAATTTGTTTCCTTCTTCCAACTAACTATGTTTTATGACCGCATGAATCTACACGACGCGAATGATCTTTGATCCTTGAACTCACAATTAAGCGCTACGTCTAAAGAATCTAAAAGTGTAGAAAACTGAATACGTCAAAAAGTGGCCCTTCTTCCAATTAGTGGTTCAATTCATCTGTATGTTCTTTTTTTGTGTGTTTTGTATATTTGTTACGCGATATCTAGGTCGTTTGTGGACCGATTTGTAAAATTTTAATAGAAGAATACACTCCCGAGGTGGTCCCATTTTCACCACAATAGGATCTGATCAGTGGAACTCAGGGAAAAACCCTCGAATATTATAGACACTTACACGTGTTTCATATAATCGTTTCCAAAGCTATGAAATAGGCTACACATCTTATCTAAAAGTACCTTAAACTAAAAAGTAGAAAATAAAACTTTTATAATTAAAAACAAAACCGACTTTAAAAGAATAAACTATAAAAATTTACTAATAAGTCAATAAATAATTACTTTATTAATCTGGTTCGTTAATTTGGGAGTCGTTGACAGCTCGAATTAACTAATATACTTATTTACAAATGGAGATAACTGCCTAAATTTTATCACAATTACATATAAGCTATATAAAGGACTAGGCTGATTTTAAAGATCATTTAATCAAAATTAATATAATTGGCGACGTACATTTACATCACTTTGTTATCCAGAAGCTAGCACCGATTTTAAAATAAAATTAACGAACAAGATTAATAAAGTAATCATTTATTGACTTTTTAGTGCATTTTTATAGTTTATTCTTTTGAAGTCGGGTTTGTTTTTAATTTATAAAGATTTTTTTCATTTGTGACGTGTGACGTGTAATCAAGTGTGACGATAAATAAATATCAAGCCTAAAATTGTAATGCCATATTTAATTTGAATCGCTTGCTTATTTATTGAACAAGAAATATTTGATTTCTTTATTTGTCATTATATTTATGGACACTTTCAGATATTTGTACAGTAAATTATAATTATTTATGCTTCTAAAGGAATTGTTATAGAAAACCGTTGAGTATCTTGCCTCGATCAGCCTATCAATCAGTTACTTGCTCCGAATTCTTTGTCACCAGCATTCAAAATTAAGCAAAAGCTTTTTTCGCAAGTTTTGGTATTCCAGAAGTTATTCTAATATAGTTTCATTGTTTTTTTTTTTGTCTTTTTGTGACCCTTTATTATCTAAAATTTAGAAGTTAGTAGTATTTTTGGTAGTATCTGTTGGACATGTAGGTAGATGTAAATTATATTATTAGAAGGTAAGAGTCAAAATAATAAAGAGTCAGTCTAGATCCGATCACGGAGTTTCATTAACGTCCTTAACATGGCGCAGCCGGAAAAAGAACCAATAGATATTTAGACAATAACTTTGAAGTAAAAATCCGTCGTAGTGTTTGTTTTACGCGTGAAGAACAATATATTATAAGTGTTAAGCAGTGTTATCAGCAAAATACGCAGAATGGAATCTGTTTTAAAGCCACCGTCGCCATTTACTTATTCTAACAGCTTAGATAACGTTACAAGCGGAAACTTATCAGTTGAGTGGACAAAGTGGAAAAAGTCATTTACTATATATTATGAAGCGTGTGAATTATCAAAAAAAAGTAATAACGTTCAAGTAAACTTACTTTTACACGTTATAGGCGAACAGTGTCGCGAGTTGTACGAACAGTTTGAAATTAAAAGTGAAACCATCAAATGTTTGCTCGGTCAGTTTGATAAATACTTTTTACCTAAAAAGAACCTTACAGTCGAGAGACATAAATTCTTTACACGGGATCAACACGAAGATGAAACTATCGAGCAATATACTTTTCACCTAAGAAAACTAGCAGTATCGTGCGAATTTGATAAATTATTCGAAGACCTCATCAAAGATAGACTTATATGTGGAATAAAGGAAGACGCATTAAGACAGCGATTGTTACGTGAATCGGATCTAACATTATCAAAGGCTTTAGATATATGTAATTTAGCCCAGATGTCTCAAGTACAAGCTGGAACAATAAGCAAGGTATCAGTTGAGCATCGAGCATACAGTATCGAAAAACACTATAAGAAATTGGATGAGGAACATGAAAGGAACGAGGATGGAGGTAATCAACACATATTCTGGACATCGCAGCGCGGTGAGACGCGGCGGCGGGGCAGGCACGGGCGGTCGGGCGGCTGCGAGCGATGCCGCGCGCCTCCTCGCGTACTACCCCGCGCGGCGGGGTCGGTCACCCGGACGCTGCCGGTGCAGCGCGCTCAGCCTGCGCAGCCCGCACCTCGATTATATCAAATGCCGTATCGTGGTAAAAATGGGCAAAGTGCATTCTGTTCTATGTGCGGTTTATCACACGGTACTAAAATAATGTGCCCTGCTATGGGTAAAAGATGTCTCAAATGTAATAAGTTTAACCATTTTTCGCGTATGTGTAATGTTTATGAAATGCAGGTGGACGTACCCCCCGATCAGGTAATCTATTGCTGTTTTGATTCTAGTAGTGATTGGTCAATTAATTTATTAATAAATAGTTGTAAAATTAAATTTAAATTAGACACTGGGGCCGACGTGAATGTGTTGCCGAGTTCCTTTTTATATGTGCTAGGGTTTAGTAAGGATGATTTAATTTCAACGCCGATAAAAATAAGAGGATACTCAGGAAATGATATAAAAGTAGTAGGCAAATGTTTTTTGAAAGTGATTTACAAGGAACGTGAATACATTTTGAATTTTTTAATAGCGGACGTGAGCTCTCCGCCGATACTGGGCAGAGATTCGTGTTGTGAACTGAATGTGGTGCAGTTAGTATTGTCAGTTCACAAAGAACTTGAGCATGAAACAAACATCAGCATTTATAACAAGTATCCAGATGTATTTGAGGGTCTTGGGTGTATGTCGGGTGATTATAAGATACAATTAGATCATAGTATAAGGCCAGTTATACACGCACCTCGCAAACTTCCTATAGCCTTAAAAGAATGTGTAAAAAAGAAATTAGACGAAATGGTTAGCGCAGGCATTATAGAAAAGGTCGAAGGCCCAACTGATTGGGTTAATAGTATGACGGTTGTAAGAAAAGCTAATGGTGAGATTAGAATTTGTTTAGATCCTAGGGATTTAAATCGAGCAATTAGACGCGAACACTTTAAATTACCAACCTTAGATGAGATGACAGTTAATTTAGGTGGTGCAAATTATTTTAGTACTCTAGATGCAAAGCAAGGATTTTGGCAACTTCGTTTACATAAAGAAAGTACTGACCTGTGCACGTTTAACACTAGTTTTGGCCGATATAAATTTTTGCGTATGCCATTCGGAATATCATCAGCTTCGGAGGTTTTCCATAAAAAAATGTATGAGCAGTTCGATGATTTAGAAGGTGTATGTCTGTTTATCGATGATCTCCTAATTTTTGGAAAAAAAACTAAGCAGCAGCACGACGCTAGGCTCAATAAAGTATTAACCAGGTGCCGGGAGATTAATCTCAAATTAAATAAAAATAAATGTAAATTTGGTTTGACTGAGATTTCGTATCTAGGTCACAAAATAACTCCTAAAGGAATATATCCCGATGAGTCGTATACGTCTGCTATTAGAAAAATGCCACGTCCACAGAATGTTAAAGATTTAGAGCGATTTTTAGGGATGATCAACTATGTAGGTAACTTTTTACCAAACTTGTCTGATAAAAACTATGTACTACGTCTATTGCTTAAGAAAGATATTGATTGGCACTGGACCGAAGAACACGAAAAATCATTCAATAGCTTAAAAAAATATTTAATAACCCCACCTATATTACAATATTACAGTTTAAGCAAACCTGTAGTCATTAGTGTGGATGCCTGTAAAAATGGTTTAGGAGCCTGTTTAATGCAAAACAATTTACCTGTGAGTTACGCTTCTAGGTCACTTACAAAAGCGGAGCAAGCTTACGCTCAAATAGAAAAAGAACTTTTGGCTTGTGTATACGCATGCGAAAAATTTTATACGTACATCTATGGTAGGAGTGATATTACCATAGAAACCGATCATAAACCTCTTGTTAGTATCATAAGTAAGCCTATAGCCACTGCGCCCGCTAGATTACAGAGAATGTTATTGCGTTTGCAGCCGTATCATTTCGAACTAATATACAAACCAGGTAAATATTTATTTATCGCTGACACTTTATCTCGTGCTGTAGATCCTACCGGTAAAAGTGTTTCAGCGACAGATTTGCACGATCATTTAGACGTTCGTGCACAGGTATGTGCCGTTGCACTCGCGAATCCGCTAACGGACACGCACTTTATATCTATTCAGAAAGCAACTCAGAATGATTCCGAATTACAAGCCGTATTACAATATATAAATAGTGGGTGGCCGACTCATAAGCATTCTATTTCACATGAAATCAGACCGTATTGGGGATACAAGGATGAATTGTCACATGCTTACGGTATGCTATGGAAAGGCAACAGAATTATAATTCCAAAATCTATGCGTAGCGAAATGTTAAGACGTGTACACATCGGGCATTTAGGTTTAGAAAAATGTAAATTAAGAGTCAGAGAAACAATATTTTGGCCTAACATAAATACACAACTTGAAGATTATATCAATAATTGTCAAGTTTGTCTCACGTACAAAAATCAAAATAGAAAAGAGTCACTTATTCCGCATAAAGTACCTGACAGAGCTTGGTCTAAAGTTGGTGTAGACATTTTTCATTTTAAACAAAATAAATATGTACTTGTGGTTGACTATTACAGTAAATTTGTAGAAGTCATACAGTTACAATCGATAACAACCGACCATGTGATCACTAAACTTAAAGATATTTTTAGCCGTCAGGGAATACCAGACATTGTAATGTCAGATAATGGCCCTGAGTTTAGTTCACATAACTTTAAGATTTTTTCATCTGAGTGGTGTTTCAAACATGTCACCTCTTCACCACATTATGCTCAATCTAATGGTCAAGTAGAACGTGTTATACAGACCATAAAAAATATATTAAAGAAATCAAATGTTGATAAAGTAGACTTCAGATTAGCTTTGTTAGAATATCTAAATACACCCATTGATACAAAATTGGCATCACCTACTGAATTACTTAACAATCGAAAATTACGAAGCATAGTACCGTGCACACCAAAACTCTATCAACCCAAAATTCAAAAACATATTAAAAGTGAATTAATCAGAAGGCAAGTGAAACAAAAAAAACAATATTATGATAAGAATGCTCGCGATATGACACCGTTTCAGCCAGGTCAAAAAGTTAAAGTAAGAATAGATAGACAGTGGGTCAGTGGAACCATTTTATCGTTACGAGGTGTAAGATCTTACGTAATAAAAATGGATTATGGTGGTACATTAATACGCAACAGGCGTCATCTTATATGCGACTCTGAACGACAGTCAGGTATAAAAAATAATAAAAACTAATGAAAATAAAGTGTGCACCCTGCCTTATGACGATATTATGTTCTCTAGTGATAAGAGTGTGACGTCACCGGTGCAGACTCCGCTCCCGGTTCCAGTGTCAGTTAATACAAATACAAATCAATGTGCTACTCGTTTTGGCAGGACAGTGAGACCGCCTGACCGGTGGGGATACAGCTAAGCACACCTACCTGTTGCGATTCCAGTTGATGCGTGGTGTAAATTTAGATTAATTAAACTTTATGTAAATGGTTGCATGTTTATTACTTAATATTACTTTAATAGCTCAGATGTGAAATACTTTTCTTTGTTTTTTTTTTTCTCTTCTTTTTTTATTAAACAAACAAATGTAATATGTTATAATCTACTTACTTAATTGTAATAAGTTCTATTTGTAAGAAGGGGGATGTTGGACATGTAGGTAGATGTAAATTATATTATTAGAAGGTAAGAGTCAAAATAATAAAGAGTCAGTCTAGATCCGATCACGGAGTTTCATTAACCTCCTTAACAGTATCGAGAAGATTTTATCTACAACTACAAGATTCTTTCTAAAGAAACAATAATTATAATACTACTTTACTGCCATCTATAAAATGTAAGAAGAAAGCTAATTTCATAGTAGATACCTCTACACAGATTCTTCTAGTTGAGATAGTTTCATTTAAAACAAATAGAGGTCACTGTAATAAAATGTAAAAATTAATAGAAGATACCTTTTGTCAAACTAAAAGTACTGTAAAGTTAGTATAGATGGCGCAATATAACGATATTGTTTTTATTTAGTTCTTCTTTTTATCGGTAGATGGCTATGATATTAACCAACTAAGTTGAATACTCATGATTATTAGAATATAAGGAACATTCCTTGGTAGCTTTAATTTGGTGGTGTAGCAATAAAAGTAATGGAGTCAATAACAAGCAAACTCAGAAAGTTGTCTATGGAAAGTTAAATGTATTGGGTCTGTCGGTAGTGTTGGTATTGTCGGCATTCGGCAGTATGTTTTCGCTTTTGCGTGACAGCGTTTGTATTAGTTGAAGTAACAGATTCCTCGGGAAAATGCTGTGAAAGTGTAATTTTGCGTTATTCGTGACTGAAATTTTTATGAATATATAGGTTTTAGTGTTGACGATAAAAGTGAAGAGGTTTATTATGAGTTTCTGTTAACATTTGTGTTGTAAAATCGTGACTCAAAGGTGTTGATCAAAACGATTACCTACTCCAAGTTCACCGGTTAATCGTGTTGTGGTGTGTATGATCGATATTTACCCCCTTTTATGAGTTCGTATCGCTACTCATTCGCTATAAACATTATCAATTTATTTGATTTGATATTAATTACGTTTATCTGCTATATATCATGCTTATTTGTTTCCAATATTGTATATTCCTCCAATGTATGTATCGTTTCCTTGTTTCATTCATCTTAGATTTGCATTGTTTATTGTTATTTCCGGTTATGTATGATTCTGTTTTTTTACTAAATTCTCTTTATACAATATCAGTTTTACCGGTAAATTATTACTGTAACATTGCCGATACTTATTATGAATGTCCTAACGAGATTTCAGGCAGTTAATTTTTTGCAGAAAATTCATTTGTACTTAGATTATTAGTGCTAGTACTTTCTGAACTCTACGATAAATCAAATTATTTAAAATGTTATACCCGCTCATAAATGTACTCTAATTATGAATCTGGAATATTTTACTAACAAATAAGTCTAAGTAATATATTAAATAATATAATAATTTTTCTTACTTATAAAATTTATCAACATTTCAGGTAAGTATTTTCATCATTATTACATTTCAAGTTATCATGCGATATTTTTTTATTATAATATGCTCAAAGATCACAAATCAACTTATCTTAGTGGATAAAACTATTTCATATAAAAGTATTTTAAATAAAGATTATCTCAACGCCATATAACTGCTACTTAATACTAACTACTACTACTTAACTTAATGTTTTTATGTATCTTATTTAACTGATTTCTTATTGTGAAGGACTGGGCATTAATATACATAAATATTATTATAAGGAATTATTAAAATAGGCCTTTTTTAATAGATAGTGGAGGTTAAAAGTGAGTTATTTACTTGTTAGTCTATGTCTTGTTTGTGGCACTTATAACTTTAAACATGAAACTTTTACTAACCATGTGTTCGGGAACTTATGATAATGAACCATAATATTATTGGACATGAGATTTTTCATATTTAAACAATGGACACAGGTAATATTACTTTATTTTTGTACAAATACACATATATATATAAATAGATATCCAGATTTGCTTGGAATATCTAGATATTTACTTGAGAATATTACAAAATTAATGTTTGGTCATCTTACCATTAGTAATATTAATTGTAACTTCACATTAGTGGCCTGGCTGATAAATGAAGGTTACTAAAATTTTTAAAAGTCTGCACCATTGTATTTATTTATCAATATTTTCCTACAAATTCATAAAAAGTATTTGAACTTATTTTTTAAGGCTAATTAAGTTTATATAACAACATGTTACATTTAGGATCATTTGATGACTTACTCAATTTCTCGATTTGTAACTTGAAACAATTTAATTCTGAAGGTGCTTTATATATTTTAAAAACATTTTCTTATTTTATACTATGTCTGATCTATCAATCGAAATGTTTCAAATGTGGCTAAAATAATATTTATATGAGCAAATGGAGCCAAATGTTAACCCTTTAAATAAAAAAAATAAGCTTATGCCCCAGTAACATACATGTGTTATGTTTATTTTAACACTCATCTCTCAATCTTTGGGGTTATAATTCCTACATGTGTTGAATTTATTCTTTCATTTTGTGAATGTATTTCTCAATTTAAATGTTCATATGTATTTTTTATAGTACAACCGGCAACGGCGATTTTCCGAGTTTAGGGCCCTTCTTACATTACGTATCTAAGCAAAATGTGGTCATTTTAGATTCTTATTTTAGCACGTATTTTGGATTATTTCGTGTACATTTTATTTAGATGGATAGTCTTTTAACCAGGATTTTCGCAGGCCGATAGGACTGTGTCTGGATACTTGCGTAATCGTGTGCGTCGTAGTATGAATACCGTTGATTTTTTAATTCTTTGGAGTTTGATGTTGTCTGTCAGGTAGATAGACTATTAGCAAGTGTTGCATTTTTCCCATAAAATAATCACCGTTTATTTATATTTCTCCATCGATATCTCGTTTTTATACTGTTTAGGATCAGTGATTTGGCCACGATCTCACCTAATGTGAGTTGAAGATGTGGCCCAGGATGGTAAACAGATTAATGCACTTATTAGTGTTTGTTGATAAGTTTTCAAACTTAAGTTGGTATGGCGGTCATCATTAAAAAATGTCCTACCACCATGTTGTGGTTTTTTCTCACTATATATAGTCGGATAGGGGGGTTTGAATCAACGTCCATCGCCGCGTAATTAATCACACTACCAATTTAGCCATCATCGCTTCAAGATCGATCATATTTCCTTGAAAAGTAAACCATACCTTAATAGTAAAAAGTATAATTTAAAAAAATGTCAGTAAGAAAGTACTTAAATGTAAAAGCATATTATCGTCACACCAAATCACTTCTAAGTTGAGCAGAATGTATAGGACGTCAATATTCTTATTTGAAAACATCACTTCCTGAATAATCGGCAACGGTTTTGAATTATTCGTTACTTTCCTTTAGTAAGATCCAAGTACTTTTTTCTATTTGTATCCCAGTATCTCTCGGGAGTGACAAACGGACATTACTTAATAAAGGAAAGCGGTTCTTGAGACCGGATTAAACAAAACCGAAACTGCCAAGAAATTTAAACAATAACGTTGGAAATGTCGATTAGATCACATGTTTTAATAAAGTTTTCTATTAACCTTGTATCGGCGTCTGGGGGGTTACGTCATTGTGACTTGTTAATTTACCTACCCAGGTATTTGGTAACTGATGGATTCTTTATCATATTTTGGTAGTTTTAGCAATTATATACATATCTCATTTTTCTTTGTACCCTGGCAAGGACGAATTGGTTAACATTATGTTTGCCAGAGTACTAAATTTAGTAACAAATTCCCGCTTAATATTTACATGGACGCGGTAAACGACTATCGTTTATCCGTTAACTCCTTCTAAACCATGCAAAAGATTTTGATACGATTTTTAGCCTCAGACAGAAAAAAGATTATAATTTAGGTTAAAGTTTTGTGTTAAGTAGTAGAAAAGTATTTTTTTTACCTAATTGTAATAAATCTTACTTAGGTTACATCTTAATGTATCCCACAATAAAATAACAAACTAGAGAATCGTGGTTCATCAAATATCCTAGCGAAAATTTTGTGATTACCTACCTACCACCATTGTAAGCACTCTACTATTAAAACTCGGGGAAAATCAAAGGCTGTAGTGTTTTAATTATTTAGATTGTACGTACGTTAAGATTATACGAGTTCATACAAACAACTAGTTAAATAAAATTAGCAATACTACATTTATTGTGTATCTACAACATACACAGTACACAGATACAGTTCTAAAGTCAACTCGAACGAAGTCGCGGGCCGTAGCTAGTATTATTCTATTTTTTGGTTTTCGTGACAATGTCTAGAAAGGTTTGGGTTTGTGTAGCAAGCGCTTAAGGCACTTATTCGAGAATCCCTAGCGAGACATGATCATTAAGGTGCGTAGGTGCACTTGTTAAGACTATTACAGTAGATGTAGTTGTAGTTCCGTGAAAAATCCTAGCTAAACGGTCTGTTACAGAAACTATGTACCTCTATAGAATTAAAACATTCAGAACCGCGGTGGTGGCACACGGAGTGACACTATTTCAAATCGGTTTTAAAAAGTATGGTTGCGTGCCTGTGATTAGGCAATTTCATATCGCTTCGCTTAGACACAAAAATACATTTTTTAACTTTAGGAATTTTTCGTATGAACCTATCGCTTTTAGCGTTATTACTATATATGTACCTTTTTTACCTTGAGTGCAGTGTTAAAACGTATGTGAGGTGCAAGACTTTTCGTAATTGGGTTATATCAACGACCTAACCTTTATAATCCTTTTCATACTTGAATAGATTCAAATGAGCACGAATGAGCTACCGCTATAATGCTCTCGATGAGAGATTAATTTAAATATTACGTGTAAACATCAATTAAACTATACGAGTCAGTTACTCAAATAAGTGTAGTGTTTTAAGGCGTGAGTAATGAAAATGAGTGCCATTTACGTATTTTTTACGGCATGACACATAATTGGTTGAAGGACAGCTAACTATACAGTAAGAACATTGATAGTTTGTGAATACGTAATCTTATCAAAGTAAAACATATCTGAACAATTTCACTTACGAAATATTGCCGGGTAATATCAGTAAAAGTCGTTTTGCCCTAACTACACGTAAATAGTATAACCCGATGATAAGAATCACATAAAATAAAACTAGTCTAGATATTTAAAGCAAAGAATTACACTTATTTTACACGGTATAGGCTCAGTGCTTGACCACAATCTCATCTGATGTTAAATGATGATATGGTCCAGGATGGTAAACACTAAGCCTAGAGGTACTGGTTCTCAAGTGATGCTGCCGGAACACACGTATTGTTATTTGACGACCGGTTTTCAAACTTGAGGGTGGTAGTTACCAAGGGGCATTATTACAAATTGCCCTGACATCATGCTATGGTTTCCTTACGATGCTCTCCTTCACCGAAAGCTCGGGCTGATTTTAGAGTGGATAGGTAGGTTCAAACCCTCGCGGTGAATGATTGTCGATCCAGTGTTGTCCCCCCTTATGCGGCGGTAGAGATGGTCACTCATAGGGTTATAGTGGGTAGTCGCTAGGGTTTCCTTCCCTTGTGTTAGTCCCACACACCCGTCCCTGCCCCCGTATGGAAAGATGGTGCCTATAAGCATTTCCCTATGTTAAAAAAAGGGGGGTTAGAACCCGCGTTCATTGCCGTGGAATCCGGACGGACTATTCACTGCGCCATCGTCGTAACAAAATGATTTTTTGTTTAACTGAAACAATTTATTCAACAGAGAAAGATTCTATAATATTGGTCTTTTGTATTCATGTTAAAATTGTATCCAGACAGAAAATTGTTAATTGTTGATAAGTAACTGTTGACGGCTAGTATTACGCTGAAAATACTAATTATGTCAGCTGGGCTGGCTCAGCCTCTAATGGTATATAATTATTTCCAGTTCCAAGGATTCGAAAGTACCTTTTTCAAAGAGGTAACTTTTAAGTTTACTCCGAGAGTTTAGCTACTTTGCACAGAATAATGGATAAATTTCGATTGATCACAATAAGGATTTTGACTGATGCAAAGGGATAGATCATCCCCTCTCAATTCCCACTAAACACTTAAGTACTTAAATATATTTTAGAATTTGATTAGCCCAATAAAATATTTTCTTGTTATGCTATTATATATTATTATTACGTCAGATAAATAGTATACTTTTACTTGTATTACTTTTATTTTACTTATATTACTTTTAAGTTAGATTAGTTTTTTACAGTTATTTACTAAATTTAATACACCTACAGAAAAGGACCAACAGAGGAAATAATAATTAAAATTCATTAATACATACAACTAAGTAAGTACTTAAAATTAAATTAATCTAAAATTAGATTAAAATTAATCATTTTTACAAACGTTGTGATGTGATCCCGATGTGAAAAATAATCAACTGCGATGTATTTATGAAATTGTCTGCACGAGTCACTGAGCGGAGTTAATCGTAAAGATCGCTATCTTCAGATATATGCAGGGCAACGCCCTACTACGCTGCGTTGTAATATTTTTTCTCCGCAATACGAAGTTAGTAGGCCCCACATGCGGCTAACCGCGTCATAAACACGCCCCAAACAATGCGATCTTAGCATCTGGAACGTTTGAGACTGACGTAACAATGTGTCCCGTTTAGGGTTATACGATTCTTTAGGATTTTTATCGCGGGTCTTGTTTACCGATGTTTATAATGTTGGTATCATTGTGAACAATTTTATGAATATTTTGAAAAATAAGAACTGCCAGATTTACGTCTTCGTCTTATTTCCTTTTTAAATCAACGGAGTCAGTTGACGAATTTCGTCTTCATTTTTTCGAAAAATACCGTATAGAAATCGCACTTTATATTAGTGTTTGGTGGGCAGATTTTAAAACCTGAAGGTGGTAGCTACCAGACCGGGCATTGTTAGAAATAGCTCTACCACCACGGAATGGTTTCCTCACGATATTTTCCTGAGTTGATAGCATTGGATAGGTGGGTTCGAAACTGCGCCATCATATCTTCGAAATTCAGTCGATCTGTTTAAGTCTGTAAGTCTCACAGTCAAGAGAATACAAAAAAATAGTGTCATGAGTTCTATCTCCTATTACTGAAATTGAAAAGAATCAAACCGTGAAAATTAATTTTATGATATTTGTTAAGACGTTTCGAACATTGCAAGAACCATGACAAAGAACAGTATTAATTTTGTTTCATTGGAATACTAAAACAAGAAAAAAGTGACGTTAAATGGTGATGTAATGTGATAGTCGGAGGATTAAGAGTGAAATCGCGGTAAAGTGGTAAAAAAATTTTTAATTTGTGTTCCATTTGTCATGACGTCTGCACAAAAGGATAAGAATGAAACTGGCAAAATTGTATATTTCATGCAAACTTTCACTGACATAGGATTTTTAAATTTCCTTGTGATTATAAAAAAATTGGGTCTTTTGATAAATATAAAACAATCCTATAATTGAAAAAAAAAGCTATAGACATTCCGAAACCTATATTTTAAATTGGTCGTCTAAATCAATAGAAACTGACACACACAGTGAAAACTAAACCACGTCAAATCTTATGATTTATTTTTATGCTTAAACATCTACCTAGTATATATTCATGCTATCTTCCCTATTTGTTATTTGATTATAAATAATGCTCTGTCTCAGTCTATACAATATTTACGATGAAATAATTGGGATTGTATTGGAATTCTTTCATTAAGTTCGCAATAAACGAAATTTTTTGCTCAGATTAGTTAGATTGCCTAAGCGCCCGATCATTTCTACCGCGGAAAAAAAAATTGTTTCGAAGCAATTGCGGCGCCAAGTTTACTTAACTCGGACGAGAGAAAAAAAAACGCTGTGACGAAAGTCATCCTTTCAGTTTTGTTGAAGGCGTTTTAGCGTTGCAAAAGTTGCCATCCGTCCGCGCAACGGTCTGTTGTTTTATTCCGAAACGATGATCTCAACGGTGAAAAGGACTGATTTATTCCGTCGTGTCGTAGATATACGGTAAGTCTGTTGCTTCGTCGGATCAGATTAACCAAACGTTAGCTTTATTAAAATTCATACTTGTATTTATAAAAATACATATTTAGATTTGTTCAAATATTTTCAACATTGATCAGTCAATAGTGCTGAAACTTTTGGCTTATAACAGAAATAATTTTTTTGTAATTTGTTTTAATAGTAGTGGGTAGTTTGATTTTAATTGTCGAATTATTAAAAGCCTCTTTAAAAAAAAGGGAACTTGGGGTATTGATGTATGCCGTCAGTTTTCTAGATTGTATACCATTATGCCCTGTAGTGTCGGCTAAGAATAGTACCACCCCATATCTTCTCGTGGGTGTCGTAAAAGGCGACTAAGGGAGAAAAAACAGAGGCTGGGCAGCAGGGTCCTCTGAGTACCACTAACGCCTACTGCGATCGCCAATCCGGCTGCCGAGCGTGATGATTATGGCAATCCCCCCTTATGAACCACACATTTATGATGGGATAGGATGAGTAAGTATTGTGCATGGTATAACAGTTCGAAAAAAAAAAAACGATTAAGTTAAGACAGAGGAGGGTGAAGTGAATTAGGAAAAGTTTAATTTTATTTAACGTTCATTTTTTTCATTTTCTTTGGTTTTCAATTGCCATTATAATTAATGTACATAATCCTTTTACTTCCATTTTGAATACAGAAAAAATTTAAATGTACCGGTTAAACGTATAGGTATATATTTTAAATACACATGTAGCATAATAAATAAGATGTGCGCTAAAACCGACTATTATTCATCGCGTTAGCAACTGTTAAAAATTTGAGGAAATGACATACTTTTTCAATTATTTTTTCATTGAGTGAGGGGGTTCTAGTTTTTTTGCTTATTATTGATGAAGAAGAAAGTAATGTTTACTTTTAATTAAGTACTCAAGCTCAAGATTTTGTAAAAAATATTCCAAAGCTTAGGTTATTATGGGTGAAGGGGGATAAGAAGTTTACTTAAGGAGGGACTAGTCAAAAATGTAAGCACCCGATAGATAAGAAATCTATCGCCAATTTGCATCATCTACCACGCCTAAAGCCTAGAGGTAGCTTAGCTGATCTCTGGCATGCGATACGCTAAAACGTGCCAGGCTTTTCACCGTGTTCAACTCGTATCAGTCTTATTATATTTAAGAAATATTAAAACTCTCGTGTTTAATGTCGTTGAAACTAATTACTATAATATTTTAATTCCAGTATTCCTCGATATCGATATGAAAATTAAAGTATTTAAAAAAAAATGAATGATATTATATGGTACAAACTCAAAAGGAACAGTTAAATTACTATTTTTTTAGTAGCCATGTCTTCAGGTTACACTACGGAAACGTTTCTTTGATAAAAGCGAACAGATTAATGATCTATCAATCTAATCTGTGTCTGTGTGTTGTAGGAATAATAGTTATCAATTTTTTTTACGAAATCACTATGTATTCAGAACATAACAGAAAAAGATCGTATTATTTGAGGTTATGATTTTATTAATCTGTTTCCTCCACCAAAACAGAACCGATTTTTAATATTCTTTCAGTTATAGAATGAGAAAGAAAGGCTATGTCTCTACATTTTAATTTTTTTACATCAAATTTGTTTGACGAATGTCTGAAAATGGCTGTAAAAATCGAGCATTATTTTCATATTTCATTCATTTCATTATTCTGATTTATTGAAAAAATCAAAACGTACGGGCATGGCGGTGGTGGATAATATATATTATTTGGTATAACAATATTATCATAATGCTATTTATTATCCAGTAAGAGAACAGGGGAATTCGTCTGTAGGGAATAAACGCCGCTCATTGAGGAACAGGTACATACATACTCGTATACTTCAATGACGCCGCTCGCATATTCGAATTCGGTAAACGATAAAAAATAAACTTACAAACTTCATAAAATTCAACTATAAATGACTTTCATATCCAGTTTAACCTCGTATAAAAAGCAATGTAACTAATCAATTTATTTAATTTATACGCAAACAAAAATTATTTACATACACATTTCTGTCAATATAAAAAAAAAAACATGGGCGTATCGTTAAAACTCGATTTTTGACCGGATATAATGTCAGATAAAACCAATTCTCCTAAAATGTTACTAGAAATTCTAGTTGTCAATTTACATTGTTCGCGCGCGAGTCGCTGTAAACGTGTGATAAACAAACAAAACAGCATCGGATCCGAGGCCTTTCTAAACCTAATAGTGACGGTCCACACACACTCCTGTATGACGTAACGAATTGTATCTACAAATGAAACTGTCAACAGTGTCTAGCACGTCGCTAGCGTCGATTGATATGGGTAGAGAGAAGCATTTAAATGGTCGTCAACGTCATATAGTAAATTTGGCGTAAAAAAAATCGATGACAAGTAATAGTATGAAGCATTTATTTTATTCCAAAACTCATTTCTGCTTATATATTTTTTTTTTAATAGGAAAAAGTACTACGAAGTGATGTTTTCGTCTATTTTGGGGGGGTCTTTTCCTTTGGGGCGCAACGCGATAGCCCATTTATTAAATTTTTCGCCAACCACATATCCTCATAAGCGTTCCCTGTCGGTACTAACCGGTATACGTATTATTTTTAATTAAATATAATTAATTTAGTCTGTTGTTCTCAATAAATTGAACACCTGTAAGATATCCTATTATATAAAATATCATGGTGTAGTTACATTATTTAGTAAGTAGTCACGTTTTTACGTGGCTCTCGTTTCTTTACCATATTCATCTAGTTCGACACGACAAATAAACCGTTCGAGTGGAAATTATATGTTTAACGAGTCGTTGAACCCGACGGTAAAAGAAAAATGGGAAATTTTACTTGACTGGGTTTCATTCAACTGGGGATGATTTTTCTTTCAATAGATGTTCTATGTGTGTCAACATGTGACACTCATAAATATGATTATTGATGGATGAATTTATATTTATTTATAAGAAACAGGTCAATGTTTAATTGTGCAGTACATTTTCACCTTTGTTTGTAAAGCGCTTTTCTTATTTTGTTTAGATTTTTTGTGCTCTACGTAGGTCTACAAGAACAAGGTTTTTTCTTACAATTTTCATTAAGTTTTGAGGACATTAAAGCAATTGGGTACAATACTAGGATAACCCTTCATATATTATCGAAAATTAAAAGTCCCGTCAAAATCCATTCAGCAGCTCCAGAGATTAGCCGGAACAATCAAACAGACAACTAAAAATTTAAAAAATTATATTTTTGGTACAGGAATCATACATACATACATTCATATCTATGCACGCATTACGGACCGTAAATGTTTCAAGTTGCGGAAACACGAGCCAACCACATTCATATCTATTTAGTATAAAAAAGATGTTGACGTTACAAACAGACACTTCAATTTTATTTATTAGTATAGATGTTTGGTGGACAGTTTCTAATGGTCGTTGGATTTCAAACCAAATATGATAACCACACGGCAAGATATTTTACTAAATAGTGTAAAAAGTTGTCAAACAGAGTAAATATTAATAAGATGTCGAGTATTTCCTATTTATGAATAATCTTAAGGAAAGTTCTGGAAATAATAAGATTCTTTTAACTTTTTTTTTTTCATTTCAATCGTCTCTTTTAAAAGTTTTCTAAATTCCTATATATTTTCTATCAATTAATACTAGTTATTATATAATTATGGAGTCGGAACGATCTTGATAACTAACGTAACCTCCGTTTTGTTGCTTCTGCGAAACGGGCCAAGTGCGGCGAACGGTTCTCTACGACCAAATAGTATTGATACTTGCCGGTAATTTCGCATGTTCCATAGTACAATCGGACACGTGTGGCATCGAGGTTCATTTTAAACTGGCTCAGGTGAATAACGCGACCAGTTATTGTTGAGCTAATTACCCACGTGTAAAGTTTCTGGCTGGAGGTTAAAACAGTTCGGTTATTTCGATCAATAACAATAGTGCAGCGGTGGTAATTGAGCGTGTGCGGTACATTACTTCGAGTCGTCGAATTGTTTGACGTTTATGTTTGTTTTTATTGCAATTTTTGTCGTGTATGAATACTAATTGTCATGTTACGCACTTGTAACTATTTTCTTTTGCATTAAGTAGTAAACTGTTTGTAGTATTACTATTTAGATAAATATATTTTGGACGGTAAAGTTGTCAACTAAGGAAGACATCAAAAGTGAAGTAAAAGTTCATTTTCATTTATAATTCGTCCATTTTAACTGTGCCGCTCTCAAACCGAGGCAGAACAGTGCTGCTGCAGGTATATAAATGAAGAAAACATTATACAGAAATTGACGTAAGATTTAAGGAGAACGAGATATGAACGTACATCAAACGTTTGTTTGATTGAGAAAGTAAAGTCATACTTGCACGCATGTTTAGTACTGCATTGGTAATACATAAAAGTCAACTACGCAGTCATTTGTTGAATACTTCACACCGGTACAGTTAAAATGCGCGTCCTATAAGTAACTCAAATAAATTTTTAACTCATTTGTTACCTATTTTGTTACTTTTGGTATCCAAAAATGTAGTACTTTGACAATATCAAGGATTATTCTTATTTTTATACTATATATGCACATATGTCGATCTAAGTCAAAATTTATAATAGTCTTTCTATTTCAATAATGGAATTAAGTTACTTTTCTTTAAAAAATTACGAAAATTACTTTAAATTTCTAAGACAATTTAAGTACAAATTAAAATACGTAATCCGAAGTCTAGACACGTGCTTAAATGTGTCTTACGTATGAAAGTTGTTGCATGTATTTAAAAGGATAACGCTAGAGGCATTTACGAAACCAAACATTATTCAGGTCACCAAACACAAGTTATCAACACACGAGTACGCGTTGAGTAAACCACTTAGATGTTAGATAAAATGTCTAGATTTAACATTGTTTTATTCATACTGATGGACAATACTCTTAAGTGTTATATTAATTAATCTGTCAGAAATAATAATGATAGTATATTATGATATAAGAAATGGAGGACCAAGTATTACTTACTACTTACCACTATTTCTCTTCTATTTATAGTGTGGATCATTATGTGAACGATGGTAATGTCTGGAAGTGACAGCCTTGTACTAATAACCTTTGTAATTATTAGTTGTATAGTTCAAAAAAACAAAGAAACACATTGAACCAGATTGAGTTTCTTGCCTGTTCTTCTCGATGACTGGGTTGTTGACTGGCTGGAATTTACTGTTCTGAATAAATGATTAATCATTCTTCATCTATCTTCTCTTTGACTAAAATATCGCTTGATGTTTATTAACTATATGGGTGTACGTTTATTATCAACCTTCTGATCGTTACTTTATCTTTTTGTAAATTAGTTAATTATGATTCTTCATAAATCCTAGACACATTTTCATGATGAAATATATATATATATATATATATATATATATATATATATATATATATATATCACCTACGATATACTCTGGACCCAATTGTAAAGTCTAAAAACTCGAACGAAGACGTGGGCAGAAACTTGTTAAATTTAAAAAATATGCATTATTAAAAAATGAATAAACACTTAAATACAAAGTTTTCGTCGAAAAAATAACAGCAAAAAGAATATCGAGAAAGTTTGCACTATAAAAGTCACTAATAATTTACTCTGAAAGGGGCAAAACTTTCTAAGTACGAAATGTCGCCTCCATTAAAAATAAAGTATTTAAGTAACACAAACTGCTGTCTCAAGAAACACCCGTCTGGGTTTAAATGTGGGCGTAGTTTGTGGAAATATACAACTGTATTTATAGTGTATTTATAGGTACTTATCCTTTGAGATTCTGATATAATTTGGTACAAAGAAAACGCAGAATATTTCTCTTTTGTTATGTATCCAACTGTTTCAAAATCGATGCATAGTCGCAATAAAAAGTGTATCGTAAACTTATTTTCAATAATGAAATTATTAAGGTCGATAGTTTTTAATTTTGCCTTGAGCGTTTTTTATCGTCTGCATAATGATGAGTGTTCTCATGAATTCTAGAAAAATAAAATGAAGCTATAAATTCATTATCGCAAACCTTACCTTTGCCGTATCGTGTAGATGTGAAGTGGACAAATTGACCTCCTGTATGCCCCTTTCTTTCATTGGCATTGGATTTAAATGCTTATGTAATTATGGGGTGTTAAGAGCTTTGTCCCCCCACAATTTGGACCGACGATCTGGTGAATATTATGGGAATCCGCTGGATGCATGTGGCGCAAGACCCGTAGTTGTGGAGATCTTAGATGAGACCTATAGTGTATGTACCTCTAGTACGTACATATATACGTACGTCTATAGTGTATGTACTACCTCCAGTAGTGTATGTCTTTCAGCTGAATGAATGTATAGATGAAGATACCTATTTCTGACAAATAACCAAAAATATGCTTACATACAAGTTGAGTGGGCCATTTTTCTAAAAAGGCGTGATCTGTACCACACATGTCATCGAGCTAACACAAAAAAGTAATAAACATAATATAAATATAAATGTAATTTATTTCAAACAATAAACCCATAGTTTCGAAGTTACAAGTAATATTTACTGTGTTTGAAAATTCTGGTACTATAATCACTACTCTTGATAGAGAGATGTCAATTAGATCAATAACAAATTAAAAGAAATGGGTGTACGTATGTTTGATATCTGTAATTAGATTTATATTTTATACTAACAACTCACTGTCTGCATCATCATTAAACAGATCAGTCAATGTGAAAATTACTATCATTAATACCTAGTTATCGTAACTCGGTATTTTATAATTGATACTGATCATGTGAAAGTTGTTTAATAGCGACTTCTAACTTCATTTCATCGATTTACTGTAACTTGGTGTTGAATCTAGATACACTAGATTAGATATTAATCTAGTAGTAGTTCTGTAAATGCAGAAACTCTACTTAAATGTTGTAATGTTATAATTGAATTTGAAAGAGAAAATGTTGTCTACAGTGTGTTAAGCAAGATTCTCATGCCAATATAAATGGTTTTTACTATTTTGTATTTGTACGAGGTCTGGTTTAAAATCTATTCGAGGACAATTTTACTGTGAATATGCAACATTACGAGCTTCTACTGCGTAATGTTTACAACAAGGGCAATGCCCTTAAACCCAACAGAGAGCAACAGATAAATCGAATAAAACCTTACTTGGGCGAGTCGTATTTGTTACATGGAAACAAAGAGCGCGTGTCTGTACCAAATTGTAAAAATCAAAGAAAAAAATTATCAGTTATTCGGAATGCTTTTAATAATTATTTTTAAGAAAGAACAGAATGTTATTATTTTAAATAATCAAATGATAGAATATTTAATTGTAAATAAAACTTTCTTGGTAATAAATTTGTAGAAAATCTAGAATGACAGACATAATTTATTTAATTGATGAAAGCGTTACTCCGTGATAATTAATTAGTTTGAATCTTATCTAAGACTTATTAAATTCCGTAAATTAGATCGTAAGCTAGCGTTATAGATAAAACTAAACAAGTATAAAATGCATTACAAATCTAAAACCTGAGTTAGGTTTAATACAAACAACGGTATAGGCTTAGCATCAAATGAACGAAACAAAACCTGAATGATGTCGATGAAGTGGTTCATAAATTCAGACTTTGAACACTTTATACCTTATGAGTGATGGAAGAATAACGGCTAATATCTACGACCTGAGACAGGTTTATAATCGCACCGATCAGGAGTGTCTTTAAACGATTGAAATAAAAAAAAAAATCAAAGTAAGGGTTGAAATCAACGCAAACATATGAAGAGTTTAATGGATATGGATAAAGCGGGAGATATAGAAAGTGCATTAAAATCAGTTAAAACGTCTGCTAGTTTTATACTCAGGTATGAGCGTTATGGAATCTCATTAAGCGGTTCCCCTTGCATCTTAAGCTCGGGCTTAATGACTAAGAGCATTCCGCGGTTAGTGGAGGAAGTGGGTACTTTATCAGCGAATCTCAGTGCACTTTAATTATTTAAGGGATTTCTGAAATCTACATGAGTATGTTTCGTTGTTTTTTATCTACTTCAATTATTATAGGCCGTGTCGTGCTTGCTTCAGGATTTTAAGTTGTTCAAATAATTGTTGATTCAGAATTCAGTAGGTTTATTTTAACTTATCAACTACTAGCTGCTTTTGCGGCTGCGCCCGCATTTATATGTTCTTCATTGCGTTTTAATGTTTTTTTTTTTTTTTTTTTTTATAGAACCCCTGATTGTTTTCTTTAATTTTTTTCAGTACTAAGTAAAAGTAAAACTATTTCTCACAAATTCAAACACTTGTCAGTGAAACTGCGTTGAATCGGATTTTATTCAAAATTTTATGAGTTTTAATTTTTTTAAGGGGAACCCTAATTATTTTCGAAAAACAAAAGTACCCTGTATTCAGCTTCAGCTATCTAACAAAATCCCGTCGAAATTAGTTCAGCCGGTTCGGAGATTACCCGGAGCAACAGACAGACAGACAAAAATTAAAAAAAATGTATTTTTGGTATAGGTACCGTATTAATAGGTATTTAGTAAAAAAATATTTTGGAATTACAAACAGACACTCACAGACAGATTTTATTTATTAGTATAGGTATCTGTTAGTACGGAGCGTGGAGATGAATAATCAACGCCGGTCGGTAACGCACTGCCTTTATTCACAACATACAATTACTTATAATGTGGCGCAGCCACAACATCATTATACGTACATATATAACATCTTCCCCCCTTTATTTTCTAAATAACTAAAAATATTGTCTGTAATCTACACATGGTATTTTCCGACGAGGACGGCTAGATGGATTTTCTTCGGTGTCAGTTACAACTGGTGAGGAGGGAGTGTCACAACGAGGACTGCTGGAATCGCCTGGATCTGTGCCACGCAAAGTACTGCTGACGTTCATCTCTGTAGTAGCTATGACTTCACTAGAGATTCTTTGTTCCGGATATTTATTATATAAATCACCTTGCCGGTTCTTTTCTTAATAATTCCTTTTACCCAATAGTATTTATTTTTATTAACAAACTGTTTGACCCATACGCTCTCTCCGGGTAAAAATTCTCTTTTAGAATGTCCCCCATAGTTTTTCATCTGCGAAAACTGTTTTTCCTTTATCAGAGAGGATAGTTGTGATGGTGAGGAAGACGTTTCAGCTGTCAATAAATCCAAACGCGATCGCAATTGTCTACCGAAAACTAAATAGGCCGGTGATTTTTCTGTTGTACTATTTTCTGAATTTCTATAATCAAATAAAAATTTCGACAGTCGTATTGGAATTTCATTAACATTACAACCGGAAAGAAAAATACTCTTTAATCCCTTTTTTTTTTACAATTTTGACAAAAGATTCCGCCTGTCCGTTACTAGATGGATGGTATATAGGTGTAAATACTTGTTTTATTTCATTAAGCAAACAGAAATTCTTAAACTCGTGTGAAGCAAATGAAGTTCCATTGTCACTGACTATTAGTTTAGGCACCCCAAATCGTGACATAAAATCACATAATTTTACAATAACTGCTCTAGAAGAACAATTTGCGTTCATATCATAACATTCGACCCATTTCGAGTATGCGTCAACTATAATTAGATACGTTTTATTATGCATAGGACCTAAAAAATCTATATGAAGTCTATGAAAAACACCTTCTGGATGTGGCCAGGGCGCAAGACTCGTACGCGCCGGCGCGGCCCTGAGCTGCGCACATATTGAACAAGAGCCCGCTATCCGTTCTAGCTCTTCGTCTATACCTGGAAACCAAAACCGAGCGCGAGCCTCTGACTTCATTTTAACGATACCAAAATGTGAACTGTGTAGTTCACTTAGTACTCGGTTACGTAAGTTTTTTGGAATAATGACCTTATGTCCACGCATTAAAATTCCATTTTCCAACGCTATTTGACTTCGACACAAATGGTACGGCTTGATCGACGAGTCGGATAATTTACGCGGCCACCCGTCTTTCACATATTTGGCTACGATCTTCAATGAAGGATCATTAGCTGTCTCACGTTGCAACTCCCGCGCGGTTACCGGCAAGCACCCCTCCACGGCAAAGTTTACGTACGCGGCGACCTCGTCCCGCGCGCTTCGATCCCTACCCCTAGCACACGGTATAGATCGCGATAAGAAATCAGCTGTGTTTTTGCTGCACTATTTATGTATTCTATGTTGTAATTATAAGCACTCAGAAAAAAATTGCATAGCGTTGTAATCTATTTGCAGTTACTTCTGGTATTCCGCGATTATTACCGAATATTGTAGTTAACGGTTTATGATCCGTGCGTAATATAAAGGGATCCGACCTGCCGTAAAGAAATTGATGGAATTTTCTTACGCCGAATATTATATAGCAGTAGCTTCTTTTTGTATTTGCGAGTATTTTTTTCTCTGCCGGGGATAATGAGCGCGACGCATACGACACTGACACTGGCTTTCCGCGCCGTTACAATCTAGCTGTGATAATATTGCACCTAACCCGACTGGTGACGCGTCGACTGTTAGAATTGTTTTCGCGTTGTTATCGAAATGTGCTAACATTGCGTCTGACGCCAGGCATCGTTTAATTAAATTAAATGCATTATTATGTTCGTCATTCCAATGCCATTTAATATTTTTTTGTAATAAATAGTGTAGAGGGTTTAGAATTGAGGACACATTAGGAACAAAATTTCTATAATAATTTATTAGACCTAAGAATGACTGCAATTCATTAACATTTTTTGGCACTGGAGCTTGTAAAATTGCTTCGACCTTTCCCGGGTTTTTCCTTATCCCATTTTTTATCAATAACGTACCCTAAATATGATATTTCTTTCTGAAAAAATGCGCATTTTTCTTTACGGAGTATCAACCCTGCATCCTGCAGTCGATGAAGAACCTCTTTTAATTTATTTTCATGCCGAGTTCTATTTATGTCAGTTATAAGTAGATCGTCTAAGTAACAGAATACGCCATCCATATCCCCTACTATAGATTCCATGGCTCGTTGAAAAATAGCCGGTGCGCTTGATAACCCAAACACTAGCCGAGTATAATTAAAAAGTCCTCGAGGTGTGTTAATGCACGTTATCCTTTGTGACCTTTTATTAATTCTAAATTGATTGTAAGCCATAGATAAATCCAGTTTGCTATACTCTTCTCCATTGTGGAGTTTAGTGAATAGTTCTTGAACTGACGGAAGCGGATATTTTTCTACTAGCAATTGCTTATTAATTGTTGTAGAATAATCAGCACAAATACGAACGCTTCCATCATTTTTTAATACGGGAACTATAGGTGACGCATACTCTGAGTATTGAACTGGTTCTAATATCCCCAAAGAAATTAGTCGGTCTAATTCTGAATTAATTTTATCTTTTAACGCGAATGGTACGGGACGTGACTTTATAAATATAGGTTTAGCGTTATCTTTTAGCGGCAAATCAACTTCAAACTTTTTAAAACAACCTAACTCATTTGAAAAAAGTTTAGGGAATAATTTATTAAATTCTTCTATCGGATTGTAGTTGTTTGTGCAATAATTAATTTGTGATACTAACCGTAATTGGAAAACATGCATAAAATCACGGCCCAGTAGTGGGGGCCCACCGTCTCGTATAACATACAAAGTTAATATTGAAGAACGATTCAAATATTCAACCGTTAAATTTATTACACCAAGTACTACCATCCTACCACCATTATATGAAAATAGTTTCTTTGGCGATGATGACAACGGTACTACATTGAAAAACTGTTTATATGTTTGCTCTGAAATAACGGACACGGGGGAACCACTGTCTATCTCACAGCGGAAGGTTCGACCCTGTATAGACACAGTTTCGTATAACGGGTCGCTATTACGACAATATATATTGTTAAAATGCTCACCGTCATCCTCCTTATCATCACCACTATCCTCCTGAAGGTATTTCACTTCTTTGTTAGGACTTTTTTTTAAATGACCTTTTTGATGACATTTTTTACACTTATAACTCGAATAACGGCATTCACTGGTTTTATGATTATTGTATCCGCACACTTCACACTGCCCTTGTTTGGTAAAGCCCACGTTCTTCCGTCCCTGTTGACGAATTTTGAAAACGCTTTCTTGACCCACCGTTACTGGAATAGCTGCCGCAGCCGACCGCGCACAACGCACGCATTCGGCTACCTCCACAGCCTTGTGAAGTGTCAGGTCCTTGATGTCAAGTGAAAACAGCTTCTCCTTTTCCATTCCTGGTAGCATACCTATTACAAACTTGTCCAGTAATGCATCTTCTAGGTGTTTAAAACTACAAAATCCCGCTAGGCCACGCAGTCGAGCCGCCCACTGTGAGGGTGTTTCACCAATTTGCTGTGTTGCAGCATAAAACTTATGACGCTCGACGAACCCACAATGTTTTGGTGTAAAATGATCATCGAGAATTTGAAGTATGCTTTCGTAAGACTTGGAAGTTACATCTTCTGGTAGTGCCAGGTTACTTGCCAGTTGGTAACTTCTCTCTGAGAGTGCGCTGAGGAGTATCGCCTTCCTCTTGATACCGGCTTTATCGGATTCTTCATTAATGCAGTTAGCAATAAACCATTGTTGCAATCTGCTTTTATATATTTTCCAATCTTGCGTGTCATGATCAAAATTGGATAAATTCCCGATCGTTGAAGGTGCTCCGAACATTTTTTTCCTCTTACGTGGGTAGTATCGTCGCCAGTGTTAGTACGAAGCGTGGAGATGAATAATCAACGCCGGTCGGTAACGCACTGCCTTTATTCACAACATACAATTACTTATAATGTGGCGCAGCCACAACATCATTATACGTACATAGATCTGTTGTTCTTACATTATAGCAAAAGTCATTTGCTTGTTACTCCACGTGGTATAAAATTTTGTACAAGTTATATACGTATATTTCGAAAAGGGATGGTTATAAACTGCACTACTAAGTTACTAAAGCTATAAACTTCATAGCTCTTGGGATACTTTATCGTCCAATATGGTTGGTGGTAAATAGACTTCATCTTGTCACAAGTCGGATGCCTGTTACATCTAAACAAACTTCTTGAGAATCTTGATAAAACTTATTTTGTATGTTAATTACTTACTTTTGGCCTTACGGTTCTTTCGACCCGCGAAAGCCTCCGAAAAGTATACCTTCAGGTTAGTCACGGGTTCGATTACCGTTAAGTATAAGTATTTTATGTTTCTCCCAGAGATTGCTTTTTTGTTGTTGGATACGCGTGGCGCAAGACCGGTCGTCGTGAAGATCTTTGGGGGAGACCTATGTCCAGCAGTGGACGTCTTTCGGTTGAATGGATGGATGGAGCGCTTAACGTGTTTCGTATCAGTTCTATACTCACTTAATTTTTGCTAATTTTAATGAAATATTTTTTATTATACGACGTATCGTATTTAAATATGTTATTCTCGTAATAGCTGTGTGGTGCCGGCTAAGAATAGTTCCACGCTATATCTTCCCGTGCGTGTCGTAAAAGGCCACTAAAGGATATAAACCAGGGGATGGGAAGCAGCATCCTCTGGGCACCTTACTGTGATCGCCAACCCGCCTGCCAAACGAGGCGATTATGGCAATCCCCCCCTTAATGGTTGAAACCTATGTCTAGTAGTGGACGTGTTATGGTTGAATGAATGAATTCACATAATCTCTTGTTTTAAATTAATTAATACTCAGTCAAGTACTTAGGTATCTCATTATATTTTATAAATCATTCATAAGGAGTATGAGTAATATTTTAAACAGTAAAGTTTTGTCTAGTTTTATACATCAAAAGTTAATAATTAATCAATAAATTCGTTTCTGTAAATTCGTAGAAAACGTGAATTTCATTTGTTCTTTTAGCCTATTACTTGACTGGCTGCGGTTTTAAGGTTGCCGGTTGTGGTACTAATGATAAATAATAATATTTAAATCTGTAACCAATTTCAAATGCATTTTTTTATTTCACGATACACAAAGTGTCTCGTTTGTGTAAAAGGTCATGTCACATGTAAAATTATATTTTGTATAACATTTTGAAGCAATTTTCACCCTCGTTTAGATGTTTTCTTAATATGTCGATTACCCATAAAAATGAGACAATAAGAAAACAATGAATAGCTGGCGTAAACGCCAGGTTCGTGCTCAAGGGGTTAAGGAAGGTTGGTGTAAATAATATATCCCACAGTGTTTGCCTTTGCATTAGTACTTGCTACGTAATAATAGAGGCATCTGATTCAACCTGAACAGTTAACCATATGTCTGAGTGTCCAATGTTAATATAAAAAGAGCCAAGTATAAAACATTTTTATATACTTAGCGTTTTTATGAGAATATTTCTGAAACATAAAAAAGCGGTCGTCCATTTTTTGTTGTTGATAGCAATACTAAAAATCTCTTTTATTTTGTATATATGTAATTAAATTGATCAAGGAAATGCAACAACAGATCTTTTTATTGTTAACAACATTGACCTCGATTTAGTTCCTGATTGATTTATATCATTCGATATGCAATATATACTTACACCTGATAATGGAATTTCCTGTTTTTAATAGTCGCCTTGATTTAGATTTATATTGTTATGAATTATAATTTTTGACGGGCAATGGGTGCGGATTTATATTATTCTTTATTTATAAATGTGTTTTTTTTGTCAAGTCTTAGTATAAACGTGAATCGACTGAAATATAATTATCATTTATCTAAACCATAGAAGCAAAAAATAAGTTGTCTTACCCTGTTTTGTCCAAGTTAAATTAAGCAAAAAAAAAAGTAAATAATGAGTTCAAAAGTTTAGTATTGCAAATTTTCAAAATTTATACGCAGACATTCTACAAACAACGTAGTTGGTAAATATTTAAATCTTGTAACTTTATACAGTTTGTAATGCAAAATAATATTAATAAATTAACCTATGTCCTACACAGTATTAAAAAAAACGTAAAAAAAATATTATCCGGTCAAAATTAGTCCAGTGGGAATACTTAAACATTTGCCTGAACAAAACAAAAATAGTTTCGTCTGTATATATTTATATTCGTATGTACCATTAATATGTACAATGGAAAATGTAAATAATATACAAGCACTGCCGCGGGCGAAGTTAGTATAGATTCTTTGGCTGTGTAAATAAAACGCTTACATGAGCATTTTTATATAAGGTTAACAAGAGAAAGAAAATTAACTATAAATACGTACATCATATTTTTAAATAAAGTCCATTTTGAAACATTTTTTACTGCTATTTGTATGAGTAGGTAAATTTCGTATAAAAAAATTAAGATTGGCTAACTCGTTGGTTTTATTCATACTATAAATACTATCTTATAAAAGTGACAAAGGTACAATTGCAAACAGTTTTAAATATATAAGTTGAACAAATAAATTCGTTAACGTCAGCCATCTTGGTACTATATAATGGTCTGTCTTTTGCGCATATTTTTATGTTCACTTTCCTTTTTAAAATCTTAAGAGGTTTTTTCTATTCCTGTTACTGTTGTAGAGTTAATGTTTTAGTCATACATTTTATAACTTTGTATGGTTTTTACCATTGAAAAGAAATTGGCGGTCCCAAATTATCGGCTTTTTACATGAAGTCAGTTGGTAATTTATTCGGTTATGGGAAAGCTTCAGTTGTGTAATTGAGCAGTAATTTTTATATGTCAATTTTTGCCCTCAGATACAAATCCGAGATCTTGTCAGTCTTGTTTTTATGTTTATTTTTTTGTGCTATTTCACTTTTTTCCCCTTCCCCCTTTTTGTTTTTTTCTTTCTCTTTCTTTTTTTACATGGGGCATTACATCTTGTTTATAATTTCTGTTTTATCTCTTTTATAATTTCATAATACTGTTTACTGTTTCGTAATACTGTAGCATTTTAGTTTATTTTGGTTTACAGGTGTTCAAACCTCAGAATATCTATGTATTGATGAGATTTCCTGTTATAAATAAAAAAAAATTGGACATAGCTATTTTATTTTCTTGAAATTAAAGAGTGACCGTGATCGTATTTCAATCGCCTGGTAAATACTAATTGATTTAAAAAAGGTAAAATGTTGTCTAACAGTATTTTCAATGGCCGAAAAGCCTACCAACCTCATTTGTCTGATAACCTTCTCACACAATAAATAGCTGTGAAAGGTACGTAAATGTTTTTATAAGTAAGAAACGAAAGTGCCAAGAATGCATAATGGAGGTAGTATACGGGAGCAACGAAGTGGATTAGTACACAAGCTTGATAGGAATATTGAGTGGAAACATAGAGTCTATGATCCATTGACGGATTGTTTATTTTCACGGTAAAATTAGCAGAATCTAATCGTAATTTATTATAATCCAGAAAAAATATAAATTTTCAACTCATGAAGAAGTAACATGTGAGCCGTTCGCACCTGTTTGGTGCCCTTGTGTACTAGCGCTTTTATATTTGATTAAGTAATGAAGGCATTTCTGATTAACAGCAATTAGTCAAAAAAAAGTTGTTATTGTTTCCATAACAATATGGTATAGTCATATAATGACTGATCTGGAAGCTTAGTTACTATGATAATAAGATTAAAAGCCAAACTGCTGGGTGAATTTAAAAATCAATCAATTTAATGCAACGCACGTGTCTCGAAAAATCCATTTGTAATATTTCATGGATTACTCTTCGGAATCGTCGAGAAGAAAACAGTCGCGAGTTTACTCACTAATGGTTAGTGCGCTTTATCTATATTAATAGTTCGGTCAATAGGAACGGTAGAATCGATTTAAACCTTACCTGAATAATAAAACATAAAAAAAATAATGATTTCTAGTCGCCACTCGAATATATATATTCGCAAAATTCGGATTGTCGAGTAATTTGTTAAATTCTAATGGTGCAAATGGCAGTCGCCATATTGGCCACTCGGATGCAATCTTGAGTTCGTTAAAGCCGATTCACACGTATCAGTGAAGTTACAGTTCCTATCTACCTAAATTTTGTAAAAGATTGTGTACTATGAGTCACATTTACCCGAGTGAAGCCGGGTTTTCATCTAGTATTTTATTAATAACAACAAAACTTCTGGTACTCCATGTTTAAATTTTATAATGAGAGATTCTTTACGAAATATTAAAAACAGAAATTGCCTCTACCAAAAGGTTTTTATACAGCCTTGTCAGCTATATCGGTTGGCCATTTGTATCAATTTACTCTTTCTTTAGAATGTGTAGATATATTTTGTTTTATGGTGTAAATCAATACCCATAATTTATTCTGTATTTTTCTTAATACTGTCGGTCTATTAATGCATCCATTTAACCGAAAGACGTCCACTGCTGGGTATAGGTCGCCCCAAAGATCTGCACCACGACCGGTCTTGCGCCACCCGCATTCAGCGGATTCCCGCGACCTTCACCAGGTCTTCCGTCCACCTTGTGGGGGCCTACCCACGCTACGTCTTCTGGTGCGTAATAGCCATTTGAAACCCGTTGGCCTCATCGGCCATCTGTTCTGGAGCAATGTGCCCAACTCACTGCCACTTAGCTTTAGCAATTCTTCGGACAATGTCGGTTATTCTGGTTCTTCTGCGGATCTCCTCATTCCTGATTCAATCATGCAGTGGAACTCCAAGCATATCCCTCTCCATTGCCCTTTGCGTAACTTTGACTATTTTTATTAAGCCCATTGTGAGCGACCACGTCTGTACTTCCTATGATAAAGTTACTTCAAAGTTGCGTTCATAATAAGTTCACATTTCCGAATGTGAAATCGGTACGACCGGTGATAAAATGGAAATTTAAATGTTTCGTTAAACAGGATTAGTAGAATTCTCCAGGGATTACTTTTAATAAGCCGGATTAACCTTCCGCTTTTGTAAATGTGTAACAACTCATTACGACGGCCATGATTTTCAATGCTTAGTGTTTACAGACACGTGGGAGGTGTGTTCGTATGTACTATGGTCGATTAATTAGGTCAACGATGCAAATATTTGTACCGAACCGGTACAAACTGAGGTGATGACAATCTATGGTACAAGTAATAATATAAATTAGGTTTTACGAATTATTTGAATGGTTAGAAATGTGTAAAAAATATTTTTAGGTTTTCCTCGGTAGTTTGAGTAATAGCTATTTATAGTTTATTGTCAAAAACTTTGTTCCAAACAATTATTCTGTTATGGGTGATTACTTTTGTTGTGTCCTGTATTGTTTATAGTGGCGGAACTTTTTAACAATAAAATCCTCATGTGCATTCATTATATAAATTGTAGTCGAAAAAAAACTTGCAATATCACACTTAAGTTTTAGTACTTGACAGAACTTTACACTTTTGTTTATATTTTACCGTGACATGGAAAATTTGAGATATAAGTGTTACAGTAAAATAAATTTTGAAGTATAAACAAAAAGCTGCCATATAATTTAAAAAAAAATCTGTTTATTTATAGCTATTTTAAAAACAACCATGTAAATGAGTTCTGCTGTTCTTTCGTTATAAGCAAACTAACGGACAGACAGATTCAGAAAACTTCTCCTTATTATTACAATTTATTTTTCTGTAAAATTATTGTACGCAGTCTATATCATTTTAGACAATTTAAAGAGTAACGTATTTTTAAATACAATAATGATTTCTAATTTTCAAGAAATGGACGTAAATGTAAATTTACATGATCGAGTGTAAATGTACCCCGCGCCCCCGCTCCCCGCGCGGTTCGCTGTGAGGTCATGACCTCGCGCAGTTGTTCGTTTAATGTATTTTCATTAAATAAAAGTTATTGTAATATTATTCAATGATTTTTAAACTTTTCGCCCGTGATTCCTCTCACACATGCCACTTTTCATTCTGTATAATTAACCACTACATTGTAAATTTACTAAATACTAGCTGTGTGCCCGCGACTGCGACCTCTTTTCATATGTTCTTCATATGTTAATTTTTGTTATACGGAACCCTAATTATCTTCCTAATTTTTTTTACTACTAAGATAAAGTAAAAATATTTCTCATAAAGTCAAACACTTGCCAGTAAAACTGCATTGAATCGGATTTCATTCATTTTTTATGAGCTTTAATTTTTTTACGCTGATCCCTAATTATTATCGAAAATTAAAAGTACCCTTAATTACGCAGAGTAATTCAGCTATCTACCAAAAAAACATATCTTTTTAAATAGGTCTGGCCGTTCCGGAAATTACCCAGAACAAACAGACAAGCAAAAATTTCAAAATTTGTATTTTTGGTATAGGTAACGTAAATAGGTTCATATGTATATAGTAAAAAAATTGTTATTTTGACATTACAAACAGACACTTCAATTTTATTTATTAGTATAGATAGATAACTGAAAGAAAATTAAAAATCGGTTTAGTTTTTGAGGAGGAAACAGGGTACTACGAAGTGATGTTTTCGTTTATTTTGCATAGGTAAAATCAGCACGAATTGCAGTTGTCTCTTACGTGTTTTGTAATTCTTTCTTTGCGGCGGGGGCGGGGGGTCCTGACTGGTGATTGCGTAGACCATACTAATTCATTTACTTTTCGTGTTTTTTTTTTTTTTTCAAAATTTTCAAAATTGTCCCATTGGTTTCTTTATTATGATGGGGAGCCTTTAAGCACTTACCCTTGGTGACAAAGGATAGAAGAGAGTCGAAAATGTCTCATTGAACGGATTCGATCACTAGGTGTAACAAAAACATATCTATGATTTAAAAAAAAATAATGCGTAAATCGGTTCAGTGTACACTACATACAGTACTACATAAGTACATACCGACAAGCGAAGAGATATTGCCTAATCTATAAAATCAAACGAATCTTTTATTATGTGAAGGTGCTGCCGATAGATTTTCAAAACTATTTTTAAAAGTCGTAAAAATAATAATTAAGAAAAAATATTTTTGGCTAAACGGGTTGTCCGATATTACCGAATATGCGAACATTACCGAATAAGCGATTGCTGGACTATAAAAAATCAATATCTTTTTAGTAATTATAAAAAAAAAAAATAGGTTTGAATAAAATTTACAGTAGATACAGGAAGCATGTCTCGTTCGGTAACAGAGAGGTTATGAAAAACAAAATAAAATCAGGACATCCCACATTTAATCAAGATAACACACGTAGACAAAGTCGCGAGCGCTCACTAGTATAATAAAATACACAAATGTAGGAGATTACTGATGGAGTGCAGTGCCCGTGCCTTGCCAACAGTGAGTCACGGAACAAGTGCATGCGGGTGCGCGGTGAGCGTGTATGCAGCTACTGAATTAGATAACACTGATTTATTTTAAGTTTCAAAGGGGCGCGAGACACTGTTTACATGTAATTTCGAAGAGTATATTGATATTGTCTGATAAGATAAACTGTGTTAATCAGTAATGTATTTTTTTGCGCGCTTAAAATTGCTATTTATAAACATATTGAACAGTGTACCTGTAAGGCATAAATTTATATGAATCACAATTACTGGCAGGAGACTGGAGAATCACCACACTTATGATTTTCTAACTTTTTTTAAAAATAATTTTCACGGCAAACGGTGACTACAAATGCGCACGAGTGTGGTGTTGAAAAGGGAAAACACGTTGGGGCATGGATCACGTTTAAAAATATAGCTGGTAACTGTAAACACGCAATGAAAAAAAAAAACCATTCAAAAAGCCGTTTCTTTTAAGATTATACCTATAAATTTTTTGGATTTACGATGCGAACTGGTCAATATTTATAGACAGCTTAAGTAAATAATAATATAATTAAAATCAAATTAAATGAATTCAATATATTGAAAAAAATATTCAATTCAGCTAATAAAATTTTGAGGTACACTCTCTAACAGTTATGGCCGGGGATTGTGAGAAGCTCTAATCTTTTTCCTGCAAAACATCCCTTTTCTCGTGAAGTCATATATATATAAGGAAAATAGTATTAAGTACACTTTTTGTGGGATAAAATTAAAACGCTTATAATTGCTCTATTTTTGATTAAATTTTATTTTATTTTAAATTCTTCGACTTATTATATTTATGGTAAAGTTTTTTTTAATAACAAAAATAATCAATCAACATTTCTATGAATACTAACATTATAAGTTTAAAATAACTCGTGTTTAGTATAATATAGTATTCACGCAGTTACTCCACACTTATACACTTTCTCATCTCTTTGTTATAGGATTATTAATTTTATACGTATTTAAGTTACACACGATCGTAAATAAAGTGTATAATATTAGTTTGTGATCGTTTACCGCCACGGACGGGATCGGTGGGAGCGCGGTATATCTAAATATGGATGTACCAACGCGAAGATTTCATTTGACCTTTTTGCAAGATGACTGCGAATGGTGTTTATGCGTCATCGTATGTTCTTATAATTAGATACTATATATGCAGTTTATTCGTTAATTTGTTTTTTTTTTAGACATTTTTAAATTAATTGAGTGTATTTGTACATTTGTGTGTTTCTATATATTTCTGTTTAAAATAATTATTTGTAAATTAAAAAAAATGATTTTATATGTATTTTAGATGTGCGCCTACAACTCCCCTCACGTATACACACACAGACAGATGATAGACGCTTTTATTTATTGAAAGTATGTGAAACAAAGATCATTGTTTGAATTTGTAAGCAGAAATTTAAACATTTCTGACTACCGCCTCCCTCTTGTCAGTAACAGTATGCAAAATCTTACTCATACGTAACGTAACCATATAATTTGAAGCGATGATAGCGCAGTGGGTTATGGGGCCGGATTCCGCGTCAAATGACGCACGTTTGAGCCTATGTAACTCTAAAATCAGTCTGAGCTTATGGTGAAGGAAAAGATCGTGAGGAAATCATAGCATGGTGGTAGGGCATTTTCTAATAATGCCCGCCTAGGTAGCTACCACCCTCAAATTCGAAAACTTATCTCGCTTGAAAACCTGTACTTCTAGGCTTCAGTGTGTTTACCACCATCCTGGACCACATCGTCACTGAACATCAGGTGAGATTGTGGTAAAGACACTGAGTCTATACCGTGTTATTTCTTTACACAAAAATGTACATATTTCAATAGTTAATAGTAAATAAGTAAACATTACTTTCAGACCCTCCGCCCCCGTGTCATCAAAAAAAGTAAGAAAAACGCCCCCTTTTGTGCTTACGTTGTAGTAAAAATGCACCCAAACAACACAAAAGTGTTAATTGACGTCATCAAGTTACTGTATAAAATAGTGGTGCTCGGTTTTATTAAAAACACTAGTTACGTATGTATAACGTTTCCCACATTAGCATTGAACAGAATACTTGCATACTATATGACGAGCAGCGAGTTACGAGTGCGCTCAATTTGCATACGTTTTGAATTTCCCTTTGACAACGACGCTTTAGTTTAGTGATTTTAGTTGCTTTAATTCTAATACTAATTGATGTGATTTTTTTGGGATTTAAAACGTTTGTGAATAATATACAATGATATACGTACATCATATTATTTAAAAAAATTAGTATGTTTCTCTTTCTGTCTGCCCATTAGTTATATATTATAGGTTTATAAGTTAAGAACCACTGACTAAATTACATTATCATTCTTAGATGGTCAGATTTACTAATATATTTATTTTGTTATAGTTAATAGCATGTGATAAAAGATGTTAAGTAGAAATTTTGTATACACGAGCAGAACCGTGGGATTCTGCTAGTCTTTTACAAGACGAATATCATCTGTAAAGTTTATACATACGTCACAACAAATTATCGTCTATAAAAGGAGTTCTAACAGGAAAACTGTCTTTTATGTCAATATAAGTTGCACGCTCGCATTGCGTAGCGTAAATTACTTAGGTTGTTGTAACTTGATGGAGCTATTTAGAGCTATAATAAATACTCTGTATTTATTTTCTTCACCAAATGAATTTGTATGTATAATTTCTTGATAAACTACCATGCAAAAAAAGAACATGTAAACGTCAAGCTTCATTGTGACTGATCTAATGGTTTTAGAGTTTAGCGATATCATACTCGTATATACAAACACAAATTTGTATATAAAAATTATATATCATGCATTTCAATGCTTCTGCTCACAACACTTCTTAAAATAATAAAATAAAATTCTTAGTGATTTAGAAATTAATATTTAGGAAAATATTAATGGCCTAAAGATAATAATAATAACTCTCAAAAATTTCCTTCGCGTTTTAAAACTTCATTGCAAGATTGTTTTTTTTTCTGTTAAAAAATTCAACATTTCTAAGAAATGGTAAAAGTTTTACGGAACAAAGTCTTGCCAAATTATATTCCTCGAGACCGGTAAGTACCTTAAATTGGCCGTGAAACTTTTGTTTTCACTTTCCATCTTAATCTTTTAACTCTTAGTTTTATTTCGACATTTTACAAGACATCGCACGCACCGTTTATTTGTTGGTATAATTTTATATTCAGTTATTCGTTTGTGTTATGGACCTGTATTTAGACAAGTGGAATCGTGAAATGAGCCTACTTTTTCTGTGCAAGATGCATTGTGATAAAAACATTTTTAGGTATTAATCTGTTTAACTGCTAACTTTTAATTGAAAATATTTACGCACCTAAAAAAAGATTCTACCTTTCTGAAAAGCTTTTCAACCTAATTTCCTGTTTTCTCATCATTAACCAGGCCCCCATGCAGCACGCTTCGAAGCCACAGTTTTGTGATAGCCATCATCTTGACAGGAAACAAGAAGTTCGCGTTGTCTTATCTTTGCCGAGCCGTGATGGTGTGCAACAGTTTTCCATCCAGTTTTCATTTTCTACAACATCTGGTCCTTCAGCGTAACGTAAAGAAGCATTTACGCAGGCCGGCATGACAACGATGACCTATCGGTGTTTTGGTTGGTTGTGTCTTAATTATACTGCGCTTACTTATTATCAGCTGCAGTGTAAAATACCTAGTAATTGCCAATTGATTTTTATTCGGCTGCTAGATATGTTACCATTTTCAATCACGTTATTGATTTAAGTTTGATGTAAAACTAGCCTGTAAAACCAATTCGAAAATATAGAATACAGAAATAAACTTCATGTAATATTTGAGTAAATTGCCCTATTGTATATATATATATATATATATATATAAACTATTAATAAAAATGGTAAGACCTCAAAATATGTCGTTAAAGGAACCTACGTTATTTACCATTGCTTTTGAGTATCTACTAATCTACGGTGGACTATGATGGTTTATAGCACGCACTTTACTCGGCATTAGGAAACGTTTTATGCCGGCTGTGAAAGTGTCATGTTTAAGTAAAAATAGTACCTATATAATAAACAGCAATGTAAAAGTGTCTGCAATAGTTTTTATTTATTCAGTATCACTCAGTATACAACTTTCAAGATGCCTTGTTACAAAACTAGAAACATTGGCAGACTTCGTTCCGTGCTAAAAATATAAAAAGTTCGAATATATGATTGCATTTATACAAAATCGGGTCCATTTGTGAATCGAGATCATCCAGAGACTCATACAACCCAATTTCATCAAAATCGATACATTCGTATATGTAGATTTCATTGATAAATACTATAACTACGTATTGTAGGCCACGAAGAAGAAATCATTTATCAAACTCTAAGCTAATCAAACTAGAAACATTCGTGTCACCTACCCATAGTCTATGTTTTATTTAAATAGCCAGACTACAGCAATATTTACAAAACTGGATTACTTACCCATGGCGGGTTTCAATATTGAATCTAAATCAAACTGATCTGACATTTTAAAGAACAATAGAATATAATGGAATTTCGAGAAAACAGATAGAGATCGCATATTGAAACTCGCCGATGGTTTATAAGAAAAACCAAAATATGACTACCATCATAAAATAAGTCTTCTACAGTTACAATACAGTATGCTTTTAAATAAGATACAATAAATACTTGAGTAATTAAAAACTCGACATTGAAATTGACAAACACTGACATTTCCCACTGTTTACCTCTACTTGTAGTATAAACCGTTTTACTCGTCTCATCTCTCATGTTCATTACCACGTGAATGTTTGCTTTAATTGCTCTAACGTTTTGCTTATGGGTCTGTTAATTTATATGTCTTCTGTTTCTTTCATGCTAATATGGTTTGTTTAGTGTATTGTACTGTAAACTATAAATAACTTCAACACGTGACTACATATGTAACACATAATTATTGTTTTTATTGTAATTATAGTAACTTTTTTACGCGAATTTATGTATAGTGTTTTTTTAATTTGAAAGTATAAAGTTCTTCAATATATGAAATTGTATGTTCATTGCATTCCAAATACAAAGGTGATCATCAAGAGAGGAATCAGTTTGAACCATCTTCATGGTGGCATTATAATTATTATCGTATGTAGCCTTTCAGTGCTAGGTGCCTCTCGTCCATTTTACCATACATGCGGATACTTGGTTTACATTAATCGGTCTCCATTAAAACGTTTGGTTAAAGTATTAAGGTTTACAAATACCAACACAATACCATATATAACTAAATCATTTCAGCCAAAAGATGTCCACTGCTGCATTTAGGCATCCCTCAAGAATGTCAATAATCCACATCCAGCGGATCCGCGAGCACCACCACTAGGTCGTGGGTCTATTACCAACGGTCCGCAACAGGCGGACCGCGGTTCGTTTGCGGACCGCGAAAGGTCGAACCTCGGACCGCCAAATATTGTAATGTGCTGTATAACAAGTACATATTAATATGTAGATCAGTGATTCTCAACCTCTTTCTTTGTTGCGGTACATATTTAACGATTTCAAAATTTGGCGGCACACAAAGAAAAAGATAAAAATTATTTACTTACTAAAAATAAAAATATTTTTATTGCGAAATTTGAGCTTGATGTTTTTTGATAATTTCATTTATATTTGGTCGTATAAAATGACAATGCTACTCTCATATCGTCTTCTACATTTAACAACCTTGATCTTTTTTTAGTTTTAATGTTGGTTAATGCTGAAAATCCAAATTCACACAAATGATGAGCTGTGGAAAAATTGTAATAATATGTTTAAAGCTTTTTTGGCTATCATTAAATAATCGCATCTGATGTTAATCCCAAATGAATTAATTGATTCTTCTGAATGTTTTAAAATTAAATCTGGATTATTGGAAAGCAAAATGAGTTCTTCCTCTTCATTCAAAGTTAAGTCAAATACAGAAGTATCCGTTATGAGAAATGGATTACGAACCCAATCAAATTTCTTAATATCTAATTTTGGGAAATAATGAATAGTTCTCTCCTCTAATGTTGTCAAATGATCAACAAAAATTAATTTAATAGTTTTATAACTGTCTTTAGGGACTGACTCAAACTTTTCTAAATTGCCTTCCTGAGCTTTATTTTTCCATAAAGTTACTTGTTTTTTGAATACCACCAGCTTATCGGTTGAGTTTAAGATATTTTCATTAGGCCCTTGCATACTTGAATTGATGTTGTTAAAAATATTTTTCTTTTTAAATGATATAATTTAATAATATTTACATTATTATATATATTTGCAAAATTTGGCGGCACACAAAAGTGCCGCGGCACAGTGGTTGAGAATCACTGATGTAGATATTACTTAGTAGTAGGTACACCTTTATTACTTGAAATAATTTTTAACTTATTCTATTTTAATTTGCCTAGTTAACCTGTTTTATAAATACCTACAACTGATTTGGTTTCCTACCTAACCTTCTGTGTGTGTGTTTGTGCGAATCAGTTATAACTGATGTGATTTAAATATTAATAATTGTTTTTTTGGACCTCGATAAAATTTTCCCACAGTATCCGGGCCCCACCTAAAACTACTTGTCGACCCCTGGTCTATCTATACGCAATAATCGATATGTAAAAAGTTGTAAAAACTTTGCGTGATATTTTTCAGCACGATTTAAATTCAAATTGACATTGATTGTATTTTGATATTTTTAAACTTCACACCTAACTTGGAACGATTGACAAAATCTATATTGCGAGCTTTATGAATTTTACTTAGCGTAGTTTAAATTCACCAATCCAATAACTTGCTGCATTCGCAGGTTCCAGATATTTCGTTTTATCGATCCACAAATACACCCTGGAGTTGCAATACGGTGCAGTTAATTTATATGAAAAGGGGCGTTTCACCTGTACTTTTGCATAATCGTCTCTATAACCATATAGATAGGGTATATTATAGTAGATAAGGGCAAAAGTTAAAGAGGGTTTGACCCAAGTGGTACATTTATTATTGCGTGATCTGTTCTGTTTTTGTTTGATGTTTTTTTTAGGGTGTTTTTTTTTTAATGGCGGTATATTTTTGTTCGAAAAAAATTGTTTTTACCTGCCAGTACCTTCCTTCTTGTGTATTAATTAATGGTTTTAAATGTTATTAAAAGTGTAACACAGTGATTACCAGTAATGTTTTATTTACAAGTCTATTAATTTATTCAGGCTCTACTCTTTCAATAAATTAGAAAATTTTGTAAATTACTTTACAATTTAAACTAAAATGTTAATATTTAATTAAGTATTTATATTGTTTTTAAAAATGTTTCTGTTAATAATAATGTGCATACTTGATATTAGTATTTTTTATAAGTTCCTATGTGGTGTTTTAAAAGCATTGAGTTTTAAATTGCATATTTTGAGTAGTGTCGAAAGACACACTCTATTTAATGTTGTACTTTTGAGAGTTTTATGCAAATATTGCTTTTGTTCAACTTTACCTTCTTTTGTTTTTTTTTTTATCTTTTAAATGGTTCGCATTTAGGGGCTTGTAAATAAAACCGTCGTTTCTGTTTATCAATATCTCTGGGTAGTATGTAAATCTGTAGTCATTTGTTAAATACTGGATAATAGACGAATATCTAGTTTCCAGTGAGTGCTTAAATTTTTGTACATTAGCATACATTTATGACTAAAAATATTTGTTTTTTAACAGATAAATCTGGATATAAACACTAAGAAATGATCGACAAAGCGACCCTTTTATACGAGTACTGCGTTTTATACACTTTCATAATTGGAGGATTGGTAGTACCATATTCAAGTCATAAATAATAGTTTAGAGTAGTAGTAGTAGTGTAGCCGTATATTACGTTAGTAGACTAAGGTTCGATTCCAGCTATACTAATCTATGGTGAACTTAAATTTTCGGTATAGGAAATCAACACCATAGCATGGTGGTAGAGCATGACTAGAGATCATCTTCTAGTTTGAAAATTTGATATTTAGCGTGTTTATTATCTAATATCATATGAGATTGTAATCGACGCGCTGATCCTATTTTAATGACTATCTTTTAGGCCTAAGACATCGAGTTTTTTACCGGCTCTTCTCGGCTCAGTTGTTGTGCCGAACCTGTTTTAGTGTTTTTGACTTTCGTAAGCACCTTCTCAGGCCCTAGACTGTTTTAAGTATATATATTTTTATATTTCGATTCTGCTGCCTGAGTACACTGACCTTAGCGACATATTTTCTGCTAGGCTGTCTCCTAATTTAGAATCTCTTAGGCTTACCTATTTATTACACAGTTAAAATGTAGATTGTAAATTGTTGTAAAAAATTACCGAAAGTAGAAATTAAAATAAATAAAGATAAGATTCATAACAACAGTTGCCTCGCTTTTGAATCATCATATACGCGGTTTGTAAAAAACAATATTGGTTCAGAGATATTATGTAAATATTTGATATTGTAGCGTTCGTTGTTAATGAACATCATCTACGTACAGTTATTACGTTATTAATAGTACGTTTGTATATTGATGTTTTCAACTGACATGATAATTATTACCATATTATTGTTTACCTAATAGGGAACGTACAAGTAAGCAAAACTTTGGATATTTTTGACCCCATTTATTTTTGACAGTCGTCTACCGCCAGATAGAGGTGCCACGGTACAACGATTGCGCTACCCGCGAACACTCCCGAGCGGATGGCCCAACCAAGAAGTCCGAAGCCCCTAACCGCGTCCGAGACCAGTACCGGCCAGAGCAGACTGTCTCCCCGATGGCCTTCCCAGTGCAGTGGAAGGTTAGGGACCCCGCTCCTTCTCCCCATGGTTTGGCTATAAGTCCAGATATCGCACAGGCGGTATCCGAACTTGGCCACCGTCGACGATTAGTCCAAGACATTTTTAACCCCACTCGCTTCAGCAGTGGTAAGCAAACCTCTCTAGAGTCTATCTGTTCGTTAGGGGGTTTAAATCTATATCTCGCCCCTCCGGAAGGTAGACCACACTAGGTCTTACCTCTCTCTTGAGAGGTGGGCGAAGAGGTGGAGTTGAGAAGTTTTTACTCCCCCATCCCCGCTGGGCCATTGCACGACGAGGCCCGGTGGGTTCGCTGCAGGGGGCGACGCGGTGCTTGCGTAAGCCACCCCGTGTCGCCCCCATCCCAAATGCAGCGGACGGCCCCGGGGGGTTTTAGTGGGTATTTTCGGGCGACTCTCGCCCGGGTGAGTCCCACACTGGCACGGAGCTCGTCACTCCGTGCCCCCTTATCTATTGTATTGGGGGACTCTGATCCCTCAAATACAATAGATAAGGGTAGTGCGTAAATGCATTTCCCCCCGTCAAAAAAAAAGAAAAAAAAAGGGGGTTTAAATCTCTAAAATTTCTAAACTGATTTACAAAATCCTTCTTTTAAAATCGTAGTTATACTTTTTATGGCCATTTAAACATTATATTATACAGTGAATAATGGAATTCTTTATTTTTGTTTCAGGAAAAATTATGAATTAGGTGAGTTTCTAATTAATAAGTTAAATAACAAGAAAATTTCATAATAGGAAAAGAATTGGAATTGGCCAGGTTCGTACTATAACAGTTAAGAATGATTGGATGAGAAAAAGTTTCGCTTTCAGAACTGAACTTTTATTGGTAGGTTTTACATAAACAGGGCTTACTTGAAGTAAAAATGATAGTTATATATATAATTATAATGTCAATTGTACTTTCGGTTAATTGCTGCTATGTAAAAATTCGTTTATTAGTAATATTTTCATATATATCTCGAAATCAATTGAATCGTTTACTTTGTCTATACAAATAAATAAAATTGAAGTGTCTGTTTGTAATATTAAAACGTCGACTTTTTAGTAAATATATGTATATGAATGTACATAATTGATACTTAAAACGATAATAATTATATTTTTTTTGAAATCTACAAGGCTTTTATCTGGTATTTAGCTTAAATTAAGGGCGTAAAAGTTAGGTCACTTTTATTTTTATAGAAAAAAATATTTTAGGTTCCACATAAAAATTAAAATTCATAAAATTGTCAACAAAATCCTATTCAATGGTCAGTTTTACTGACAAATATTAGAATTTGTGAGACTTTGTACAAAAAAATATTAAATCCATTTTTTTTTCTTCAAATAATTATTTAAAGAAAACTGTTACTCATATCACGCAGTGAATAATTGTGCGGAATAGAAAAAATAATAAGCGGGCGGAGCCGCGGAGACAGGTAGTTGATTTATAAAACTTTCTGTGTTTACCCCTACTTAAACCCTAAAACCCCTAAAATTGATCTTCTATTCCGATTTACGTCATATACGTTATATATAGTTTTAGTAGTTTTGGCTTCGTATTGACTCACTTTAATCAGTACACGTATTGCATGCAGATATAAAAAGGTGAGATTTAAATAAAACCTTTCAGTCTAGAAAGACCAGTGTCCTATTATACAATGTTAATAGGGTAAACGAAAATTACGATTACAACCCAAGCCTGTCGCGGCCTGTAATCTTCCCGGTTCGTAAAAGTACGTCGCCTCCCGACAAAATTCCCTTTGAAAATGTATACACAAATTAATGTGGAATTTTACATTTATAAACAGATCCCGTCCGTTGGGCAATTTCAGAATCAACTTCGGTACTTTATTACGTTTATTTAGATAACATTTGTTGTCTTCCATAATAATTGACTATAGATTCATTATTGTTGCGTTGTTCATGTTATTATAACTTACGATCAATTAACAACTTGTGGGTCTAATGGGAAATTACATTGTAAGAGATATCTCAACACTTCTGTGGTTGTGTATAATGAACTTTGTGTTCTGTGTAATAAGAATCAACACGTGTTTTACGTTTCTAGCTTGTGGATTGATTTGTTTTTTTAATCTAAAATATAGTGACTGGATTGACAGCCACTTAACTATTGTTATGAAATTGGTATATAAATACTACAATTACTTATTAACCTCTACTATAGAAGTTATTTTACGTCGTCGAGTTGCCGCCGCTGGTAGATTTTAATGATGTCAGTATCCAAATTAAAGGACTTTATAACCTTTAATTATAAAAATATAGTATCAAAGGGTCGCTTAATATTTCCACCGTAACCATGAACCGCACCATTGACGGAGCAAGTAATAAGATATATATTTCTCCGGAAAAGCGCAATACTTGTTGCGATCTTCAATTGGGGAGGCTTCTGTACCCGCCGCCAGCGTTTTATACTGACACTTTTATGCATTAGTAGAACTTGCATTGCACTGCACTCTACTATATGCAAGTATATGGGATCTGTAAAGGACTCTAAATTCCTAGTTTCTTTTATACTTAGCGCGCAAATTCCGCATAATTTCATTCTCGGGTGACAGCCTATGCGGAGGTCTGTACCACTTTGATGGGCTTGTGCTAGGTACGACTCTCCAGGCTGAGCACTTTAAGCGTTCGCCCCAAAAGTTTGATGAAGCTGTGAACAGCATTTATTAAGAAAAAATTAAAAATACATTTTGGTTACAATAAATTTATGAGCCTGAACAGCGACAAAAAGTGCTTTCTGTTTCATTAAATTATATTAATAAGTCTGTAAAAAATAAATTTCTATATGAATTGTAATAAAATATTGCGTTATTATAATAATTATACTCATAATTTTTTTTTTGTGCAAGTAAAAATTATAAATTTTGCAGAATGCCCAATTAAACTTCATTAATTTGAAAGTCACGTGAAATTTTAGTAATAAATAAATTTAACAGCTCATTAATTCGAACCGTTATTTATGCTAAAGTAGAGATGATGTAATTAACAAGATTTATGTAGGACGGGAAATTATAGCAACTCCTTTTTTAACTACTGTGCAAAACTAATCTATATTTTTGATATACATTACTGCTTATGTTTAGTATTACTTATTGCTTGAATTCTTCTAAATAAATTCCTTCTATCCTTAAATTCAATTGAGGTAACATTTCAGCAACGACAAATTTAAAGTTCCATATATTGGTAAAGATTAACACTTCATAAATTCATACCATGCAAATTAGTGTTCATTTCTCTGTCAGCGAATGTACTTTTATTTTACTAAATTGGGTCCTTCAAAATAGAAGTGAAGAGGTATTTTAACAGGCCCGCGTGACAATCACGACTGGTGGTGGACTCTGTGGTAATATTTTTATATCACAATAAATTTTTATTTATAACCATGACATTACACTTTACTCTAAAAATTCTGCAAAGTAATTTATGTTTAAAATACATATTTCTGCTAAAATTAGAACGTAATACTTAAATAATTTATTATAATTATAACCATTAAAATAATTATTTATTTTATTTGCTTAATATAATGAATTACAAAGATCCTGTATCCACATAAAGCAATTCAAGCAAGTTAGTTGCTCTTATTTGTTCAAAAGAAAATTATATTTGCATTTCTCTCGTGACGTATCGCTTTGTGTATTGGAAATTATTTAGCTCGTATATACTAACTACTAATGTCCAATCGTTATATTTTTATTTTTGTAAAAAGTACTTTGTTTACGCCTCTTTTTAATTAAACAAGTAGCTTTCAATAAATGTCACAAGGGTATATAAAGGTGAGGTAAGTAATAAGTAAATTTCTCGATGACATTTCATGAATGTTTCGGGATTTTCGGGAAATTGATTGCTCTTCATCTAATATTATACGACTTAAGAACGGTAGCGGCCGTCGATAGACGAAAATCTACCAGGGCTACAATAAATATGTAAAGTTTGTACGTTTCACGGTGTTCGCGATCCAGTCAGGTCCCTTTCATACGGCCATGGTAAAGCAGTACATATTTAATTCTAACATAAAATTTGTTTTCTAACGAGGTTACATTACATGCCCTTGTTGAATAAAGTATTAAAAACCTCAACATTCATGAGAATGGTCATAAAAAGAACGTAGGTATATAGATAAAATGCTAGAGGTCTGTAATCATGCGCGTATCGTGTAAAAGCTACTGGACAGATTTCGATAGAGATTGTTTTAGTTTTACTTTAAACATACTCCTTAGGAGCCGTTGAAGTAAGCAAGCATTTGAAAACTAACCTTCCACCTCTCTCCATTTTTATAAATAATAAGCAAAGCTCTCATTACGTAAGCAATGGCATTATTTTGAAGAAAAAAAAATTAAAGTAAATATTGCTTACTTTATCATAATTCAGACCCCAGACCCCCGTGTCATCAAAAATGAGCAAAACAGAGAACTACTCCAAATCGCCTCGATTTCCTAGATACTTAGTTCTTGTCGAAAAAATTCACGATATTTTAATTCGGGCTGATAAGATAAACGACGCAGACGAAGACGCTGGTATCCGCTAGTAATTGATATATGTAGTTATAATTCGATAACATTCTCGTTTCATATAAATAATAATAGCTAAATATTTATTTTTCTCCATATTATTTACTTGTTCACTAGATCCAGACGTGCGTTGATTTCGTTCGAGTTATAAAAATCTCGTCTCGCGTCGACTACATCTATGAATGAACAATTAAATAAAGACTAGTAGAATGTTTGTATTTGATTTCGTTTTTAAAATATAGTATTTTGTAATCCATTTATGGTGTATAAATAATGTCACTTTCCGCGTTGGTGTGTGCCTGTTTATCCGCTAACTCCTCTTGCGCTGCGGACTTTGTTGCGGTTTTCGTCCTTAGAATATTTTTGAAGGTAGGATTTGCATATATAGTATATTCTAATTATGCTTTTGTGTACGTAGAAATAATGGATATTTAATTACCAAGTTTATAAAAAACAATTTAGAAATTATTAAAACTTAAAAAGAGATACATAAAGCAATGCAAAGCAAGATACATAGGATTTTGTAAATTTGGTGGCATTTTGTGTATGTGCATACGTGTGTTATAGTTTGGTTATTCACTTGTACACCCAAGTGAAGTGCATTGAAACGAAGCAGTGAGCCGGAGCGTGAATTCTCATTTTTCTACAAAAACTCCCTTTATATTTCTAACAAAGATTCACCATTTTCTTGGTACACTGAAGATTAGAAAACAGACACAGATTTAGACCTGAAACGCTTATATTCATGGTTATAATAAATTATTTAAAAAAAACAGCTTTAATCAAATTAGGCGAAATCTTATGAATGAATAACACTTTACCGTTCGCTTTACCGTAAGCCAGTGTATTATTTACAACAAGTGTTACCATTTCGGAAGTGGGCATTTAGATTAGCTCTGAGATAAGACCGCTTTGTTATTAACTGTATTCTACCAGCGGATGTACTGTCTTACTTATGCCTAGGAAAAAATGGTCTACTTTGTTGTCATTCTATACTGACTAAAATTATCCGACCTTATAAAACGTCGGTATAAAAGGAAATTTAAAAAAAAATGGAACAATTACTAGGAATAAATTAATAACTGAATAATCCATTAACTCTTCTACATACAAGTAAATGTCAGTGACAAATAAATCTTCTGTATTATTAATACGCAGGGGTAGATCCCTTAGTGTGAGTCATTGTACCCGAATAGGGTTGCCATATTGTATTCTTCAAATGCCAGACATTTTATATAGAAATGACAAATAGCATCTTTTAGATTTGCATAGGATAGCTGGACTGGACAAGTTTAGTCAGGTTTATAGGTTAATTTTATTAGTCGTAAATAAATATTGTATTTTCGAACTACTAGAGTTTTGATACTGCGTTACGCTCTTAATCTTAGTAGTCGCATTTTCAGGTTTTTGGTTGACTAACTAGGCTATAATTTAGGTTAGGACTTTAGGAATACATTTTACATTGTTCTATTTATTATTATATACTGTAAAATTTCGAATGTACTACATATTAAAAATCCTGTGTTTTGTCGTGTAAGTACTGGCAACCCCACACCCGAGGGTGGTCGATCGAGCTCAACACAGATGATGTTATTTATAATGTTTATAGCTGTTTTATAACGAACCACTGCATGGACTATTAAAATCTCGTATGTTATCAATACTGTGTTGTTATTGGATAATTTAAGTTGATCTATTGTAAGTGATTATTATTGTATACACATATAAAAGTGCTACTGTTACGGAAATTATGATGTTTTATTAGAATAAACATATTGCGTGTATAATATTGTATAACATTAAATCCTTAATACGAGTAGATAAGCGGACTACACCGCTTGCATAGTACGGCGGATGACCAAGTTATCAGTCGCCTTGTGGGTATAGCCAGCTATAGATGTCAAACCTCCGAAAATGTCGAAGTGTGAAAAAACTGCTACTACTGTTAATCTGTCTGTATTTCCGTTACTCGTATCAGTAGAAATTTTCTTGCTATTTGATAGTTTCGAAAGCACAGCATCCGTACCTGACTGTTTCCACAGGGTGAGTGATAACTTCGCTCTGCCGTACCATATTCGCTGTCTGGTGTGCGCGTCTGTTATAATTTTTAGCTTGGTACAATTGAATCAAACAGATTATATAATTGACTAAACTCAAATACCTATAGAAGGTCTTTCTTAACTTTTATAAACAGTATAAACCGAAGAGATATGAATAGTAACCAATATTCAAATAGTGCGATCAAGTCAAAGCACTTTCATAAAACCCGTTTACATTTATGGATATCACCGCGCACACGTTCAGGTATTGAAGTTATAAAGATCATTCATATTATACCTTTGTGTCTGGAGTATTGTAAGCCATAACCCCCGGCTTTGTGTTGCACCTATAGAAAAGTTTGTAAACCGTGACTAAAAAGCTATTGTTCATCGAATGAGACCATACCCTAGCCTAGCGTTATGTATCAAACGTTAGAAATCTTTGGTCGTTTTGCAATTTTGCAGCGTTGAGTTGAGCGTGATGCCGGATTACTTCCTTATGTTGTTTTTAAATGGTTCGATCGTTTCTTTAGATTTTCCTCTACAATATTTTTGAGATTCCAAAGATTTAACAAAGGAAACATAACGTGTGAGATAAATTGATATCAACCAAAATATTATAAACTCGATTAGGATTATCAAATACATGTATATTCTTGTTTGAAAATGTAACTATTTCGATCATTTTACTCATAGTAAGAATATTAAAGTCACTGATTTATGATGAATACAAATTTAAGTAGTTGTAAGAATTCTAGAAACTTCGCTGTCTTCACACTTCACCAATCAATCAATCGATGTTCTCTATAAAACTGAGATAATCACCATCTTTAGCTCATTGCAGGGTATGAAGCCTTTTAGCCATTCGTCCCTGTTTCGCGTTAGTCTTGTCTAGGTCTTGCCGACAAGATTTGTGATGTCATCGACCTATTTCGCCACAGGTCTTCCTACCCGCCATTTACACTTTATAGGACACCACTCCGTTAGGGATATACTGCACCTGTCATCACCGCCTCTGGTCTTACAACTGAGTAATGTGTACAAGAATATCCTTTACATTTGTTTTTCTCTGGATATCGGTGTTATGAACTCTACCTCTCAACGCTAACTTTGACTTTGTGCACAGTTTCCTTAGTGAACGCCCATGTTTCTGCACCATATGACTGAACCCGTCCATAAAAATTATATGGTAAAGAAAAATAAAGAAAGCAAGACTTAAGAAGAAATGAGAGAAAAAGAATTGTTTATTTTTCAAAGAGAATAATTTTGTATCCCTGTTAAATTTCACTAACCTACTAATTCTCCTCTTCCAATTTCATAATAACACCGGCTTGAAAGTGTGACTTAATTATGGAAGCTAATATACATTGAGATCATGCGCTACATTTTCGACTTAGTTTAGAAACGATTACTTAATACAGTTATGAAACAAAACGGTACATTCTCACGCAACAACATAAAACTAAAGATCCAGTAAACATACAATACCTGGGAGGGAGTTCACATCAATAGTTCCCGAAAGAATAGTTCGTGACTTGTAATCGTAAACTGTGTCCATTCGCCGTGCCATTGTTGCCTAGTTGCTACACGCGGCTTTGTTCACGTTTTAGCTTTATTTCATTATTATTTATTTCCAGACTCTTTTCGGTTTACCGAATCGTTCGCAAATCCTTTCGGTTTCTGAAGGAAGTTAGTAATTAGACCCTATAGTTAGAACAATTGTTTCGTGATACGTGTTAAATGAAGTTAACTAATAAAGAAGTATGAACATTACACTTAGTTCTCTTTCGCTACACTGTTAGTTGTTAGTTACACTTTTATGTCGTCACATTTTTAACAATGTACTGATGTAATGTTTAATGATTTAATGTTTGGGTTAACAATTACTACAATTTTTTAATTTACCTTGATTGTATGGTAATAATATCCTGCAATTGGATTATTTTTTGATTAAGATGAAATTTTACATACATGCTTAGTTTGTATGGCAATGCATGATTAACAGCTAAATGACGACATTGTTTATCAGATATGGCGAACTTTCAAAGAAGGGTTCGTTTTTTTCCTGCACCCTCATGATATGGAAATCAAAGAAAATAGCTTGCTGAGAAAAATACGTAAAATAAAATGGCTTCTCACAAATTTATACACATCGGAAGAATATATTTCGGTTGAGATTTACAGATTAAAACTGTTTTTTTTTTAATTAATAATCTTCACTTTATTGTATGTATTGAAAGTTGTCACCGTATAGACGATTCAAAAAAATTATGTATTGGGGGATCTGAAGGTAGGTTCGAGAGACAAATCGCCCCTAGGCCAGACGATGTCTTTGTTATCGTCGAGTGAGTGTCTGGGGATGTCTATAGCCTGGGGGAGTTTTCCACTGTATTATATAAGAGATATGACTGCGTAACATGTCGCTGTAAATTGATCTATTTTTAAATATCTCTATGTTTTATTGAATAAGTCAACTTGCGTGAGTATAATTGTTTCGATCGCTTTTTTCCGTATGCTAAATATGGCTTTTTTATAAACTTAGTACTTCGATTAGACAAGTTATTAGAGATAATGAGCTTATCCTCTTATTAATCCGTTTGTATAAAAATGGGACACGCGAAATCAAATTAATTAATGTTCTGAAAGATTCTATATATTTTCCAAATTTCTCTATACTAATGAATAAAATTGAAATAGCTGTTTGTAATGTCAAAATTATTCTTTTTTACTAAATACATACGAACGTATAAACGATAACTATACCAAAAATGCAATACTTAATAATTATGTCTGTTTGTTTGTTCCGGGTAATCTCCGGAACGGCTAAATGGATTTTGAAGGGACTTTTTTGTGGATAGCTGAAGTTACTCCGGGTAACTTAGGGTACTTTTAATTTTCGAAAATAATTATGGTTCCGCATAAAAAAATAAAAACTTAGAAAAAAAAATTAATAAAATCTTATTCAATGCACAGTTTTATAGCCAAGTGCTTAAAATTATGAAAAATATGTTCTCTTTTTCTTAGTACTAAACAAACATTAGGGTTACGTAAAAAAAATCCAGTGAAAAATATATGAAACGCGGGCACACAGCTATAAGAAAGTTATAAGAAACATACACCCGCTTAGGTTTCCGTCTCTTTCTTTCCGTAACATTGCAATGCTTGTTGGGCACAACTACTAAGATAATAAACTAAATGAAGGTTCAATGTTAATCGAACGATGTTGGATAAGTAAATTAGGTAGGAACTTCTGTGTAACACTTATTTATTATTAGTTGTTTACGTTACCGAAACCTTTCCTTGTTGGTTACAACCCTAAAGGTTCTCTATCCAAGGATCGAATAGTAAATTGTGTTTACGATGTTTGTTAGTATACGCCAAACAAAAGCTTTCCGTCATGCAGCAGTATATAGGGTTGAAATTTAACAGAAACTTGATAATTTTGATGTATCGATGTTTTGTGACGTGTGGCAATGAAATGTGAGTAATATGTTTTATTTCGGACTAGCTGTGTGCCTGCGGCTGCGTCCGCGTTTCATATATTTTTCACTCTGTTATATTTTCTTATACGGAACCCTAATATTTTTTTAGTACTAAGATATAGTAAAAATATTTCTCATAAATTCAAGCACTTACCCGTAAAAAACTGCGGATTGAGTCGAATGTTATTCAATTTTATTACGCGGAACCCTAATTATTTTCGAAAATTAAAAGTACCCTAAATTACTGGGAGTAACTTCAACTATCTATCAAAAAAAATCCCGTCAAAGTCCGTATCGTATAGCCATCCGGAGATTAGCCGGTACAAACAGATAGATAGACCGATAGACAAAAATGTTTAAAATTGTATTTTTGCTATAGGTATTATATATATATATATATATATATATATATATATATATATATATATATATATATATATATATATATATATATATATATATATATATATATATATATATATATATATATATATATATATATATATATATATTTATATATATGTATATATTCATATCTATTTTGTAAAAAAAATTGTATTTGACATTACAAACGTCAATACACGTCAATGACAAAAAAATGTTATTGGAATATATACATATATCATTAAAACCTTGTTGTTTTTCACGGTTTCACACTACCCCTAATACTATAGCCGTAGGCTAAATTCTCACTGTATTTTAAATTAACAACTTTCACTACAACATTTTAAAGTCGATATTAGATTGGTGCATTGACAAGTAATCAGTGAAATTGATATTGAAACAAAGGAGGCAGCTAGCATTTAATGAAATGAAGCTTTTTTTTTTGGAAAACTATAATAGAAATTTTCGGTGGGTTTGTCCCCTAATGTTTGCTACATCTACACTCTTGACTTAGGGAAGGGGACAAAGTGCTTCTTTGAACATTTCTTAGAACTCTTTGTTAACAAAGTTGATGATGATGTTTATTTCACTTGTAGGTTGTATAAATAGATGTGATTTAAGATGATATGAATGATAGCTAAGTGATGATAATGAGACTAAGTTATTACTAGTTCAGTTTTATATCGACTAGTGTTCGTCTAATTTTCGATATTTCGAACATAACCATTACTGAAAATTTCAGTTTATAAAAATGATTTCTAAGTTTACATTGGTAACATTTAAAATACTAAAGAAAAAAAAACGTTTTTTAATTAAAAACAAAACTCACTTCAAAGGAATAAACTATAAAAATGAACTACTTAATAAATACTTAATTAATCTGCTTCTGTTTACTTCAATATATCTTTTGTTTTAATATCATTAATCATTTTAAAATTAACCATTGTCCACATCGGGAGTGTACTCCTTCGATTAAAAAAAATTGCAAATCGGTCCACAATTGACGGAGAAATCGCTTAACAAACGTATAAATAGAGAAGAAATGTATATGATAATTTAATGTGATACTGAGTTTTTATAGAGCGCAATTTAAAAATTAAAAGACCATAGAGAGACCATAGCGTCGTGTGGTGCCGGCAAAGTACCACCCCATATCTTCCCGTGGGTGTCGTAAAAGGCGATTAAGGGATAAACCAGGGGATGGGCAGCAGCATCTTCTGAGTATCATAAACACCCACTGCGAACACCAACTCGCCTGCCAAGCGATAATGGCAATTATGGCGATTATGGCAATACCAATGAGTACCTTGGGGGAGATCTATGTCTAAATTTTAAGTCTTAGTACAAATTGATTATAATAAATTGAATCATTTAATGTAAAATATGAAAAATAATATACTCATGCACAATATAAAAATACCAAATATGAAAAGATGTTTTATTTAAAAAAAGGAACTTAAGGTAAATTTTAAACAACATTTTTGAGATGAATTCTTGTGAGACTCTCAAAGAACCTTTCGTCAAGTTATTTCAATGTCTAAATGGAAGGTCGAATAAACAACACGGTTATGAAATTATAACAAATTGAATACTGTAATGTAGGCCGAAATATTAAGAGGTTTTAAATAAATAACTGTTTCAAAGTACATTATTATTAATATTTATTAATTATTAATATATTAATATTTAATATTTATTAATAATTATTAATATTTATTTATGGTACAATACGAGTAATATAGAGATGGAGGAATTTGTGAATTCGAGATATTAGATTTGGGTTTGGATTTTTTATCTGTTTATACATTTATTATTTTGATAGCCAATCATCTAAAAACTACTGGACCAAATTTTATTATGTTTGATGTTCGGTAATGCAGTATCTTTGTAGTAACAGGTGCAGGTGCAATTGTTAAACTTAAGTAGCAATGGGCTGGGCACATTGCTCTCAAAACCGATGCGTGATGGAGCCAACGGGTTCTCGAATAGGAACCACGCACCGGAAGACATAGCGTGCGTAAGCCCAAGGTGGACCGACGACTTGGTGAAGGTCGAGGGAATCGGCTGGATGCGGGTGACGCAAGACCGGTCGTAGTGGAGATTGTTGGGGGAGACCTATGTCCAGCAGTGAATGTCTTTTGGTTGAATGGATGGATGGAAATAGATACGAATATACCTATACCAAAAATACATTTTTTTTAAATGTTGTATGTCTGTGTGTTTGTTCCGGGTAATCTCCGGAAGGGCTGGATTGATTTTGACGGAACTCTTTTTGAAGACGCAGTTAAGAATACATGAAAAACGTGGGCGCAACCGCGTGCTCAAAGCTGCTCTTACATACAACTTAATAAATATCAATTACATCGGAAGCCACTGTCTCGTTATCGAATGTAATATAGGATTTTGATTCTGAAATAATTTAGCAAAAGTAAAATTTAACACACAGATAAGTGTCCGCTGATAAGTGATAATACGTAATAATGAATTATGATAATATTAGTATCGAGAGTCGATGTGTTATAGATATGAAGGTTTTACTTTTGAAGTGAAACTATACGAGTCAAATTTTAATGTCGCATCACGCGATCAGCGTCAGAATATAAGCGACAGATATGAGTTTGGTCGCTTACAATGGGCCTAATTAGAAGCTTGAAGGGCACTGGAGAGGGCTATGTCGGCCATGGAATTTCACTGCGTGATCGAATCACGGATAAGGAGATCCGCAGAAGAACCAAAGTAACCGATATTGCCCCAAGAATTGCTAAACTTAAGTGGCATTGGGTTGGGTATATTTCTCCCAGAAGCAAGGGCCGATGGGGCCAACGGGTTCTCGAATGTCTACTACGCATCGGAAAACGTAGTGTGGGTAGTACCCCATATTGTTGGTAATTTGATCTACATGTTGAAGAGGTAATACTAGAGAAGACATTAATGTTTAAGAAAATATTAATGTTCTTTTAATTAATGTATATCTTATTTATGCGGCATGAGTTTTGGTATACCTTGGCAGTTAATTGACTCGTATGCCATGACAGCAAACGTCATAAAATTTATCTCATCTTCCAGGCGTCCCATGTAACTTTTTTTTAAACCGTAGAATTATATTCTTTTAAGGAAACGTTTATGATTATGAATTCGTCGCTACATGCCAAAACTTGAATCTTTGAACTTCGGATATTTAATGGCATACATCTAATTGCAAGTGTATTTTTTGTAATTACTATTCTACATATACGGAGCGGTGGAACGAGTTGCGTGGGATGAAACTGGAGGGTGGAATAACAAGTCGAGTATCTAGGAATGCCCGTAAGCCATCGAATTCCCGCACTATACACATTGACATAAATCATTATACTCAAGGTTATTGTACCTACGAAATGTTGAGCCATGTTAAGCCATTGTAATTTTTTTTTTGCAAATTACTGCTGCTCTATGCGCAAAAGTGCGTTTCAAATCATGCAGTAAAACAAAACCCGTCCTGTAATCCTTTAGTCTAGAACTCCGATACGATTGCATACTTACAATAGCTTGTATTCACGGTGCATTGTCGTCTAGTTGCGCCTGAATAGATGATGATGTGTTGTGTCTGATATTTACTTACTTACTACTTTCGACGTCTTTATCTACTAGGTTGACCAACCTTTGACAGCCTCTAAAAGTTAATGACTTCTATTGATTCCAAGGTATTCCATTGATTTTTCATTATCTATAATGCTACATAATACATTCCACTGCGAAGAATTATTGAAATTTAATTGGTAATATTCTTTTGTTTTAAGAAAATTGTTTTAATAGCTAGGGCAAATTTCGTAGAATTTACGTCTCCGATAGTATCCCAAGTCGAGGTCCGTACAAATTTGGTGCCCTTGCGCTCGCTTCAAAAGTTCGATGAAGCTGTTAAGGGCCTTAACGGGCAACATCATTTAGTCAGTTCGAAATAATGTGTTAATAATTTCTTGTCTCTTGCTAATATATATTATTTTACTGTTACATATATGCAGACATACATGCTGTGGTACGAGTATATTACCAGGAGACTATAGTTAGATTGAACCTTAGTTTGTTTAATGCACCAACGTAGGAACGTAAGTTGGGACTTATTTATTATGATTTTCCTTTTATTCTTTCATCATGTTTCGTGCCCTAAACTAGTAAATAAACCAACTGACTTTGTGAAGTCAGTTTTTTTTACTTTGTGAATTACATGTGTGTAATTATCACAACTAGTACATAAACCGGCAGCAAACGTGAACGTCATTTATTTTATTGGTCATATCCCGTTTTTCGTTTTATGCAATAATTTAATTTTCCTTGTTGTTCTCGTTCCATGTAGTATTTATATACGCACTGTGCCATTACTTTATAAAAATATTTCCTATTACTAATTTTTCCGTATTATTGTAGGCTAGCTTCTGCCCGTTACTTTGTCCGCGTTGATTTTAAATTTGGATTCAGAGAGAAACTGTATTCATATTAGGCAATCTACATGATAGAGATATCTCTTCATAAAGACCTTCATTGCAATTCATGAAAATTGATTGTTTAGTAACTTGATTAGAAAATATTGATATTTATAATATTACATACAAGTTTTATTAGGTTGTTATAGATATAAACCTTCCTAGAAAAAATAAAACTCAGAGTAAAAACTACATCAAAACCAGTTTAGGGATAATTTGCGATAAACAATAAATAATAAACAGACAGATAGACGCACAAAGCAACATTATTTTATACTATGACAAGGCGTGAAACTACATTTTAATATTCATAAAAAGTAGACTGTAACGAATTTAGAACAAATTGTGTTTCTTTTCTTGGTTTAGCATAATCTATCATCCATTTATTCAAATTCATTACTTCAAATTATAGTCAAATAGAAGCTTTAAAAATTACTGTCAAGATAAATAAATGTAACATTATCAATTAATGACAAGAGATAACATAACGAGGTAATTTTAGACATACGAAATGTTGTTAATAGTATTACTGTCTAAGGGGAATTGCGTATTTATAATTGATCATTGAGTTGGTATGGCAATATATATGAAAACTTATTTCTTCGGATAATGTCCTTTGTTTAAGTAGTTGGAGATTAAATGTTGGTATTACTATACTTGTCTAGAAATGTCCTTGATCTAGTTTCTCCGCTGTTTATAGGCCGTGTGCGATCGCTTGTCCTATATTCCTTCGTGGTATTGTAAACTCTATAGTAGAATCGGGTTTTCATGATTGCGAGCAAACCCTACCTTAGTCATGTTTGTTTTGTTTCATTTAATTATTTTTAAACTTTAATAGACATATTATTTGTTATTTAAATTTTAAGATACATTTTAGACATTTATAGTTGTAGATATTGTCAGAATTTACCATGGTTTTCTCGAACTATTAATAATAGAGCAATGCTTTTCTATATGTTTTTACAAGTCTCCTTCGCATCCTTAACATTCATTAAACCATGTCTTTGCAACGGTCGAATATTTTTTAGTCTCTACAAATATTTATATTGTATCTGGAATTGTTTTTCTGTTTGCTTCGCGTAAGTCAGTTCAATCCTCCTCGATTTCTACACTGTATTATTTCTTTTGTATTATTTCATCTCTTACCAGATTAGTTTGCTTGCGTAACCTAACGAAGCATCCTTTTTCACCCTATTACTTTTCCTCTCTTCCAACAACCATTCTACTTACCTTTGTACTGTTATTGTAATTTGCTAATTACGTATTCTCGGTGAGATCGCATTACTACAGTATTCATTTTACGTACATATTTCTTCGTCCACACACAAGTTTAAATTCCGTGTACAACGAAAGAAGTTTCGCTACTCTCTACGCTGTTATAGATATATGTAGTTGCATTTTTTATACTAACATCCAACGCATCATTTACTTCGTTGCCAGTATCGTCTCGCCTTCCTACATCCATAAGATACATACCGTTCCTTGTAAACATACATCTAAAATGTACGATGCTTGTTCCAATCATTAATCACCACTGCTTGGTATTACAATCCATTCATTTCGCACATAACGTGTAAATATAATAAAACCCAGTTACATTTAAAAATAAATTTCAACGCGGAGTTGCATTTTTCACAATACGGAGTGTGTTGTACGAAGTCTGTAATTGTTAAACGTATAATTTATTTGCATTATTTAATTACAAATTATAATGTTACCTTTAGTTCTTTTATGGTAATGTAATGAAAATTACATATGTTGTGTGTAAATTAGAAAGCTGTTTTTATTATTGTGATAGTGAAATAATTATTGGACTCTACAATTTGGAATGGGAGAGTAGACCTGCTTTTAAGCAGATTTATTACAGTTGTTGCTTTTATATGACTTGTATTTAAGTGGTAAGTTATGTTAACTTGAAGCGATGATATGGCTTAGTGGGTAGTGTGGTTGGATTCCGCGTCGATGGACGTAAGTTTGAGACCACTTATCCTATTCTATAATAAGCCTGTAAGTAAAATATAATTAGGTAGGTGGTCGGGAATTTTCTAATAATGCCCGTCTGTAGCTACCATCACGATCATGCTTATAAACCTGTCGCCAAGCACCGATAGGTATATCCCAGCAGCATCACTTAAAAGCCAGTATCTCTAGGCCTCGTGTGTTAACTTTCCTTAACCACATCGTCACTTAACATCAGGATCAACCTCTATACTATTAACAAAAATTATCAAGAAACAAGCGGCTGCTCCCGTATTTGATATGCTCTTCACTGCGTTTTAATTTTTTTATACGGAACCCTACTTATTTTCTCAAACATTTTTTAGTACTAAGATAAATTAAATATATTTCTCATAAATTCAAGCTCTTGTCCGTAAAACTGTGTATTGAATCTGATTTTTTAAGAGTTCTATTTTTTTACGGGGAGCCCTAATTATTTTTTAAAATTAAATGTAACCTAAGTTGCCCGGAATAACTTCAGCTATCTACCAAAAAAATCTCGTCAATTTCCGTCTAGCCGTTCCGAAGATTACCCGGAACAGACAGGCAAACAAAAAAATTTGAAATTGTATTTTTGGTATATGTATCGTATATACAATCCTATCTATTTAGTAAAAAAATATAATTTTGACATAATGTTTAACAGACATAATGTTTAACAGACATGTTAAACAGACACTACAATTTTATTTATTAGTATAGATAATTGATTTCGTGTTAAACATAAAAACGGACTTGAAACAGATTTTTATCGTGTAAATAGGCGGCGATACTTGGTAGTTATTTTGAACGGTTAGTAGTTTTCAATTTTGTGTAATTTGAATTATAATATAATATATAGAAATCAAAAACTTTTAGGAAATCTTACCAAAATTGTGTTCATTATGTTTTACAATTTTTTCGACTTCAAATGGAAAACTTTGCTCAATTTAGATTTTTTAGAATTCCGTAGAGGTCAAGTGTATCTTGTAAGTATCTAATACATCAATGATCATTGTTTTTGTTTTGTTAAATTTATTAATGGTGCAAATAATTATCTATCCAGCGCTTATTTTTTACATGTACTTTATAATAATATTCAAATTATACCAGGAAATTGATGGCTTAATAAATCAAATTAGAGTTATATTTTTAGGAAAAAATAACAAATGTGATTGTGTAAAAAAAACTTGAAATTTTGTAAGAAACTGGGCAATTTCGTTCCGTTATTTACCGGAGTTTTACAGACGCCAGTTATTATCAGACAGGCTGAATTGCCTGCCAGTTTTATCGATATGCCAATCAACTTGAAAATTTGGAGCTTATACAGTTTTATCGATAAAAGGCGAGCGGCCCCCGACAAACGAATTCGTTTTGAAGTTTGTCAATTTAAATTAAATCACTTTGCAATTTTATTTTGATGTACGGAAAAGTCGTCTTATGTTCTGTTGATAGGCAACTACTCTTAATGATATGTGATTCTGCTTACAACGAATATAAATGCGATGATGGCTCAATTGGTAGTGTGGTCACACTGCGCGTCGATGGTCTTAAGGTCTAACTCACCTATTTAATTCGAATGAGCATGAACTCTCGGAGATGGAAACATCGTAAGAAAATCATAACATGATGGTAGACCATTTTCAAATAATATCCGCCTGAGTGAGTAGCCACCATCCTTATGTTGGAAAACCTGTCGATAAGCATCAATACTCAATCAATCAACATACTCTTGAGTGCATGGTGGGTCAACAGGTGCCATAAACTTAACATGGACTTTAGCCTCCTGTCTGGAGGGTCGAGACTCCCTGGAATATCTGTTCGAATATGTGCTTAAATGACCACTGCCTGTAAAAGGAATTAATAGAAATTAATAGTAATGTACATTGACAAGAAAACAAGGTCTAGAATTATATTCAATGTGCGTAAGGGTAAAAATAAGCACCAAGTGTTTCAGCACCATAACATGGGAAGCTCTAAGCTTAATGTATTTACCGTCCTGGACCACATCGTCACTTAATATCAGGAGTTTGTAGAATCACTTAGTATCAGGATTCGATTTAGCTACGTATTCAGCATACAGTATTATAACAATACCATTTTTGAAGATAGACAGACTTTCATCTGTTCTGAAATAGCTTTGTTTAGGAAAATTTTTACCTATACTGATTTTTAATAAAAATAACTATAAATATGAAACTTAATAACGTAAAAATATACTGACGTTTAAAATTTATTACAGAATATTTCTATCGGTCGTTACTTATTAACATAATATATATGGTATAAAGCGAAGTTATTTCTGTTTTTACGTTACATTTACGTTTTATTCTGACAACAGCGCGATGACCCATATAAAGACAGTCTCGAGGCTCATATCGATTTTCTCTGGTAGCGCGTGGAGCTTTTAATGAAAACACATTAGGTAACAACCACCTATAATAAGTGTTTGCCTTAGTCTTAATTAAGTTTTTGGATAAGATAATAAAAAGGATTATTAACATATAGGAATTTAATAAAGGTACTGCTAAAATGTGATTGCTTATAGGTTTGATAAAAAATATTAAAATGGTCTACAAAATGCAATTTTTGAAACACCATAAATGTTTAATTACAAATAATTGTGTATAATTATATGTATGATGTGCTAGCAAGGATAGAATCCCGTGATGTTCTGTGTTTTTTTAAATATAATTATCTATTTTGAAATATAGTTTGAGATCTGTGGCTCGGCATTTGTATTTCAGTTATTCTTCTGTTGTTATGGGACCTTTATCAATGTCATATATCGTTACGTGTGCTACCACAATATCATCTTTCTGCCCTTATAATGAAAATGGCATTTGGGGTCGTCTCAACATGTCTTCCTCTCCCTTCTTCTCTATTTGCATTCACGTTTAGAAATAGTCTAAACATATCATCTTTCACACAATCCAACCATCTTATCTTTGGTCTTCCCCTTTCCATATAACCGGTCCACATTAAATGTCCAATACCTTTGTAACAACATTCTCTTCCTACCTCTCTACAAAATAATTTAACAAATTAATAATTATATTAAGACTCCCAAAGTGTAAGTCACATCGATATTCCCTTTGTTCCGTTCTAATGTCATAAGGTTTCTTGCTGTAAAGGGAGCATTATGCATAAGCTGCAAGAACTATCTCCAGAGAACATTAGGATGTTCATTAAAACAGATGGGCGGCACATCTACATCTCTATGTATGGATGCAGATGCGGATACCCTCATTAGTAATCGACGCTGGGTGCGTTACGGGTAATTTGGTTAATGTTACGGTACAAATTGATCGTATTTTTCTGAATGTTGGTGGTAATTATATCTCGATATCACTTACTTTTTAGATTAACTATTTTGTCTATTTTAATTAATTGTTTATTAAAAGCGCGACTATTTTTTTATTAAGATTTGAACATATTGAATCATGTTTCGTGCTGTCAATTGAATGCAAATGGAACACAGAGAAATATATTATTTATAATATATATTCATGACCTCGTTCTTACATTTTAAAGTTTGTCAGAAAAATACGCATCGTTTAGAAGTACATGTAAATAATGTAATACATAATTACAAGCGTAACTGAGATCATCGGGCATTCATGTTCGTGTTAATGATGCAACTATAGTTATATAATACGTCGATTACCCATAAAAATGAGACAATAGGAAAACAATGGAAAGCTGGCGTAAACGCCAGGTTAGTGCTCAAGGGGTTAAACTAATACATCATTCTAAGATGATATCTGGTGATGAGAACTTTTTCAAATCCATTGAAGGGTGTAAAGTAAATGCTTGAAATATTAGAGAAGCACTCGTAGTTTAAAATACATTACGTCTTACATATCATCATATGGTCCTTCCGTTATTCTAGTTCCATTATATGTAGTTATAGATAATCCTAATAATATATTCTTAGCATGCATACAATAGAAGTATGAGTTCGTGGCAAGTTTCCCACAAGTTTATTAAACAATAGAGACATTGATTCATCATGTCAGCGGTTAAATGAATAAGCGCACAATTAGCATGACCCCAGGCGCAATTATCCAATTGAGTAGTGTAGTACACTGCGCGCGCGCATCGTTGTTACTCGGTCCGGTAATGGACGATTTGTTTGTTTATCTGTTATTTGATGATGGATTGTTACTTTGGTTCGTTGTTTAAAACTATCGTTCCCTACTAAGTTTCTATTCAATATAATGACAACGTTACTATGTAGAGAAGTATTATAATTAAAATTGCATTAATATTAATAAATTTGCCTTTCTAGTTGTCTACATGTCGCGATAGTTTTATAGTTTTGAGCGAATTAGTTTAAATTATTGAGGATTTAAATAAAACCAAGATGTTAAATTGAATCCCACTATCGAGATTGCTAATACTATGTGAATTTGCTGAAAGATTATGTATGTAAGAAATCACGTCTTTAATTTTAGTGATATCAGGTTATGATGGGGTTGATATGTCTTCTGTCAAAAGCCCCTAAAAAGATGCGAAACAGTAAACTTTCCGCGAATATGCTTATAAGTATTTTAATTGTTATGTTAGAGGGAGAGAGAGAGCGTACTATACTTCAATATGACGTCACTTTAAGGTGTTTGTACTAATTCTATACTAGGATTCCTTTTGCAGGAAAGGGATAGAGCATCCCTCTCGACGCCCACTGAAAAATTTAAACGCTTATATCTTAGAATTTCACTAACCGAATAAATAATTTCTTCGGTATAAGTATTATATTTGATTATATTATTCACTTATCTGTTGTATTCAGAAAGAATACAGAAGTGGGAAGATATTTCTCAATGGCAACATGTCAATATATAAATTTATATCTCAAAAAAAGTCAAAATTAAATATAATTGTTTTTGTACTTAATTTACTTATGAATTACGCGTTAAACAAAACTTGTATCATTTTCAAATAACCCAAATGAAAATAGTTACGTACCAGCATATATATAATCTGAATAATACATTATTTTTTGTAAATGTAAATGAATAAGTTTTTAAATATATTATTATCGAGTGTCTTTTATTTAATAACAATAAAATACAAATAATGGCAGTTGAAAGTCGTTGACATTAATGACAAACGGACAGATCGATTGACAAAGACGAAATGTATGGAGGGTCTCTATTGTATTAAACCTTATAGTGATGCATTGACAAGATGATTGAATAGAATATTGTTTTAAACTGGATTTACAACTAAGGAATGTGTGAACATGGTTTATGTTATAACCTGAGATAAAAATTGTTATCATTCATCGTACTTAAAATTACTAATTTTAGATTTATACCATGTTATATTTAAAATTACATTGATTCTTCAATTGAGCAAGCGACATTTTTAATTGGATATTATGTTTTGTTTTTATATATTATGTTTATCGTCTTCGCCTCGACCTTTATTCATATGTCTGTTAGTGTTAGCAACCCAATGTGTATTTTCTTTTGCTTACCATACCTATATTTCGCATTATAAAAATGATACAAAATTTCTAGATAGTTTAAAGAGAAGAGATAGATAGTATAAGTATTTAAACTACTATGGTGTTATTACAAAAAAAATTAACTCCCGTTAAACATATGTTTATAAAAACTTCAATTGCAAAAGAGTGTTTTAGAGTTGTTTAGAGATTATATATATATTATAGGGGATAGGTCCTTTTATTGGGCTTAGTTAACAGATGATCCCCTGTTTAGTACTTAAAGCCTGTGCCGGCTTGGAGATCTGTAATTTGTTAATAAAGTTGTTCCGGCCTCTGGGGCGTTGCACTAAGGTATCTATGATATGCCGTAAAGGGCGCATTTCGGAGTCCGAGAGTGAATTGCGGCCATTCATTGCATCCTCTTCTTCTAACCGGTCGGTATCGATTTCTCCGATCCATCGGTACTTAGCTTTTGGGGACGAGAGAGTGGGCCTGCATCGGCGCAATTGATTTGCCCAATTTAATATTTTCTCGCGCTGATGACTCCTGAAAGCAAAACGTGAAGTTCAAGAGGTCTCAGTAATAGAAGTACTTTATGCTGATGACGTTTGCTTTGTGGCCGATAATCTGCAGAGCCTGCAAAGTTACATATCCTGTCGAATCCTGTAGAATCCTGTCGCAAATTCGGCCTAACAATCAGCAACCCTAAAATACAGATTATGAAGGTTGCTTCACTAGGAAAATCTGCAAATGTGAGTTCTGTCTACTTCAAGGGAAAACCTCTAGACGAAGTAGGTACCTTCCATTACTTGGGGAACGTGGTCCGAAGCGACAATTGTCTCAAGTCAAAAATCTCTTTGCGGATTGCTAAAGCCGCCGCAGCCTTCAGAAGACTCGAGGACCGAGTTTGGACATCTCACGACATCAAGCTGCAAATGAAACTCGCAACTGTTCTACTTATGCTTCTTCTATATGCCTTAAAGATTTGGTGTCTATACAGACGCGATATCAGACGCTTAGATTCCTTTCACTTGAAGTGTCTTCGAGTGAGATGGCAGGATCGTGTTCCTAATTCTGAGGTTCTCCAACGTACCAAATTGTCGGGTATGGAAAGCTTGCTGATGAAGGTGCAGCTGTTCTGGTGTGGACACCTAGTATGTATGGAGTTCTCTAGGTTGCCTAAGTCTTTTTTCTACTTAGAACTCAGAACAGTTCAGGTAAGCGCAAGACTGGAGGACAATATCTGAGGTGTAAGGATGTTCTAAAGCGTTATTTATCTTCAGTCGGCTTGTCAAGCTATACGTGGGAAGAACTTGCATTTCGAAGATCGGATTGGCGGAATACAGTCAATGCGGGTGTTGCAAATTTTGAACGCTCTCTAATTAAAGATCTTGACGACAAACGACAGCTCCAAAATACTCGACCCAAGCCTTCCTACGTCTATACGTACAACTCTCGTGGACAACTTCACGGTGCCATATGCAACTGGTTTTAAAAAAATAAATCTGGCTTTGCACTTCACCTCACATTCAAGAAATGCGAATTTCATAAACTGACAGGATATTGTCGAGGGATACGTCTGGGAGGACATTATCGTCATCATATTTTCCATCCATCCATCCATTCTGCCGAAAGACGTCCACTGCTCGACATAAGTCTCCCCCAAAGATATATTTTATACAATTTTAATTTTTGACACTGTTTAGTAAAAAGTGTGTTTAACGCTAGTTTATTTATTTTTTTGTAATAGGTCTACTTGTGTTTACCTTGTTTAAAAAAAACTTGTTTAAATTCTAAAAATAAACAAAGACGTGTTAACTTGTGAAATGAAATAGTCTTTATTTCATTAGTCTCTTCCATCTTTCTATAGTCAATTTTTTATATTCGTCATCCAGGCGACTGCAGTTTCTCAAAGCAGCTGAGTAATGCTTGCGCCTGATGAAAATCATTATTTTTCTCCGAGAACTGACACACGCGTAAATAAACATGACCTTTTTTTTTCGAAGCACACGATCGTTCCTGTCGTCACCTGTGCATATTACTCGCTGCGTTCGGTGCCGGCGCGTGCGGAACGTTCCGTAGGATGTGATGTCACAGATGCGTTAGCGGTACTCACCGGTAACTAGGGAGCTCCCTAATATTGATTGTGAAGTTACGATGCCTTCAGATGTGATTATCCTTACAATAATTTTAAATTACCAATATGATATGTATCAGGTGCTTACATTTGAAATTAGCATTTTGACAAACTGGCCGATTTGATCTCAAATAACCGGCGTTTTTTTTGTTAGGAATTCCGAATTTAAATTTATTTCAAATTCGAATTTTGTGATTCATTTATTTTTTCTTTGATATCGTCTTGTTCATCAAATGGAAAACTTAAAATATCGCGTTATTTATGAATACGAGTTCCGCCGTGACATCAGCGCTGCAGAAACAGCTCGAAGGATAGTTATTTGTTCACATCTACTGTAAAAGAAAGCAGAAAGCGTTCTAGAAATTTTGACTAAAGGAACAAGCCCCAAGACGACCGGATACGCTTTGCTCCGTGTCATCAAAAATAAGTAAAACATAATCGCTCCCTTTCCCTATTGATGCTTATTTCATTTTTACATGGCCCTTAACAATAGCTCGATACGAGAAACTGATAATTGCTTTTCACCACTCACCCACTTGTTTACCCTTATTTATATATTGTTTATTTACTTGATAGAATTATATAATTTATGTTTTATATTGTAAACATTTCCTCGAATTTATATATACCTAAAAATTCATCATTTACATAGAAGGGTACCCCGGAAGTATCTGTCGACGGTAACATCTTGTCAATTTCTGAAATTTTCGGTTTACATTTCCGGAAAATATGATGTCGATACCATGTATATTCTTATATATTAAATGCCAATAGTATATGATGTGTTTCCTATATTGTATAAAATTGGCAGTCGTTTGAGTGATCACCAGCTGCCATCTACGTTCTTTTCCCTATGTATATCTCGTTTCCGCATTAAGCATTTATACGATGAGACTCTTTATTACAGTATTATTTATTATTTATATATTTATTTATTACAGTAGCTAGGGAAGGAATGTCCAAAGTGTTCTTGGTAGGGAAATAATTACGTTATAGCGATAAATCTAACTTATGAAAATTTCGCGTACTCTAATATGGCGTATATAAGAGTAGTGTAGTGTTTAGGTATTGTACAATTTAATTAATTATTTATATTGTAACCGCTCATACTATTGCTTTGTTTCGGTTATATTGTATAATTTTTTTATGATCTAATATAATTTTGAGTTAATCGTCACTGGAGAGCCTGAGATAAATAAATCTAGTCCATCCATCCGTCCATTCAACCGAAAGATGTCCACTGCTGGACATAGGTCTCCTCCAAAGATCTACACGAGGACCGATCTTGCGCCACTCGCATCAAGCGGATTCCCCCGACATTTACCAGGTCGTCGGTCCACCTTGCACGCGGCAGCAATTCGAGAATAAATCTATTGTATTCAATAAATTACAGTCGGCTACTTATATTTAAGCTTCATTCCAAAAAAAGAAATACTAATATATAATATTCCCAGATAACTCGTGAAATTTCAAATGAGAAATAAAATGAGTAAAGTTTACACGGATCAATGAGCAAGTCATAACAACCTGACCGCAGGAAAGGCTTTTCTTCCGTACACACTATGACCAGTGACTTGTGTGCACAGACAGGTCCTAATGTGTCGATGGCCAATGTAGAACGAATCACCAGTTTGGTGTTATTCGAACTAGCTAACGCTTTTGATGTGAGGGACCTTTACAGCTTCACCGAACCCCTATGGTTTAAGATACTCAGCCGAAAAATTAAATTAGGGCGGATGTCATTGAAAATTGTACAGCAAGTGGTATTTAATAAATTATCGCAGATTTTATTTGGTTATTTCTCTGTAATGTATAAACATCTGAAGTGAGATTTAATATAATCTGCAAGTAATATTCCATAATTTCCCAGTTCCTGTCTATTGTAAGATGAATCCCCTTATATCAAGATTGAGCGTAGGAATGTAATAAGGATCATTTAAGTGGATCGTTTTACGTACACCTGAGCATTCGATATTGTGTATAGATAACATAATTGAAGATGCTACTGTGACCATACTTCTGAATATATGCTCAGATTGTTTTTTAATTCCAATACAATGTTACTTCTATGTTATAAAACACGGAAAGTTGAAAGAGTTGACGGATAATAACTGTTACATATTATTTGTGTTATAAAATTCTGATATTCTATTTGAACTGTAATCTGAAGATCGTTGAAGGAAAATTTAGATAAGAAATTAGTCACTCGTTTGAAAAAAGGTAATTTCGTTTCTATATTTAAGGCGAACTTTTAACTATAAAACTAAGAATTTTTATTTGAATCTACTTTGTGAGACAGAGACTTTTACTTGGCGGTTAATAAAATAATGACAAAATTATAATATGATTACTTATGTGATGTTTCATGAGTTCAAAGCATTTCCGTTGGTGGCGCTGGTAGTAAACGTATAAAATACGTTTTGTTGTGTAACTATTAAAGTTATTATGATCAAATGTTTTAAGTGTGAAGAGTAAAATATAAAAAATCTCGTGCTTTAAAAATTGTAAACCATATAATATTGTTCCGTTCCCGTTTCAGCTTTATGGGGTCACACTACTTTGCCATTCCACGCACACTGATCACGCCCACGAGATTCAAAATAGGCATCAATTATTCAGTTCGACAAGTGTTTTTAATGGAACATTAATTACTGTTATATATTGATGATGAGTTATATTATGACGTATCTTCGCGACTCGTATACTTGATTGAATACCTTACCTTTATGAATAAATGAGATTATTTACTTATAAATAATGTTAATTTATAGCTTTAATTTTTTTCCCTCTGATATATAAATATTGGAAAATTTTATAAGGTGATGAAGATGAGTTAATGCGATGATGGTTTGGTAGTGTGGTCGGATATCGCGTCGATGGACGTTGATTTGAATATATCTATGTTATTCTGATCCTGAGTTATTGGTTAAAGGAATAATCGTAATGTAACCTTAGCATGGCGGTAGGGTAAATTTTCTCATATGGCCGACATTATTTAGGTACTCCTTCAAGTTTGAAAATCTTCCTCTTTCGTTAAGCACTTATTACAGATGTGTTGGTTCCGGGAGCATCATTTGAGAGTCAGTACTAGGTTTAGCGTGTTCACCATCTTGGACCATATCGTCACTCAGCTTCGAGTGATATATTGTAGGTAATTAAATAAAATCTATCTAAACGTACCTACTATTAATGAATTATAATTAAAATATTTAATTTAAAAAAAGATGGAAATATTTGTAATTTAAGTACACTGTAATATAATATAAACAAATGTCCACGAAAATCTTTTATAAATTCAATTTGAGGGATTCCACGGGTTGGACTTTATTGGTAATACCTAATTTGGTTGGAGACGAGAAAGTTTCCAAATTGGATGATAAGCTCCCGTCCACCTGAACACTGATTACTGGGGTTTTGAAATATTTTGTTTTATTTTCAGGGCAAATTGCCCATTTTTTTGCAATTATTATTTCTAAAAAGTTGTATACAAAATTGTATTATATACTAACTGATTGTTGCGATTTTTACTCTGTTATTATTTTAACAATATATTAAATGAAAATATTTTATTTGCGATAAGATTCTGAACCAGCTATGAAACTGACCACATGTCTTTCGTTTCTTTTACTTTCATAAGCGTTTTCATACACTCTCTTCGGTTACGGGTATTGTTGACCTGGACTTTAAATATCTTCGACCTGGTCGAGATACGCTCACTTAGGATACTTGTAAATTTATTTCCTCAATGTTCTTTTATCTCTCATCTCCATGTGCCCAAATGTTAATGTTATTAGTTAATACGAAGAAGAAATTCAAAGTAGGTTGGTAGTTAGTAAAAATTTGACAAATATTATATATAAATGGTATGTATATATATAGTATTACAGAAAATTCAATTCAGTTCAAATTCGTTAACGCTTTACAATTAATAATTAATGTAAAAACATAATTATAATACATTATGGGCCCGTGGACATAATTAAAATCAAATAAAATAAACAGAAGATATACCTACTTAATTATATATTGTACTCAACGGTATGGATTGTATATAACTCGTGTAGATAACTATAATTTTAGTGTGGACATTAACGTTTTTAAATAGAAGAATTACTTTAATTACATATCCATACTAAAATTAGCAGTAAATACATAAAAATGAACGGATTAATAATTTATTCAATCAAAAAATTCAAATTAAAAAAAATCTTTATTCAATTTAGGCCCTAATAAGGCGCTTATGAACGTCATAACACTACCATCGGTTCGGAAAATAACATAGCCGAGAAGAGCCGGCAAGAAACTCGATCTGGTTCTTTTTTTTATATAAATTCAAAATATAAATATACATATTATTTTTAAATAAAGACTACAAATCATAGTCTATAATAAACTATTATTATTAATTTCTGGTTACAACCATTGTTAACGGAAGCACAGAAACACTAAATTCCAGACATCACTATCGTTCACGTAATTATCCACCCTGTAATGACCTTTTGAAATTAAGACATGCTCGACACGGTGCTTCAATTTATTGTCAGGAAAATCGGTAATGTTCTTTGGGATCTTATTATGAAACCGAAATACTATATTACCTATAAAACTTTAATTAGATTTACTTAGCCTAAAGCGTGGGTCCGCCAACTTATTTTTATTTTTAATATTAAAATTATGACGATCATTTACCAGATCAAGCTTGTTTAAATTTTTACGAACATACATTAGGTTATCGAAGATGTATTGGGAGGGTAAAGTTAAGATATGATATTCTTGAAACTTGTTCTTAAGAGATTTGCGAGGTTCCATATTGCTTTTGATCACTTTGTAGTATATATTGGGAAATAATTGAATTTAAATAATATAAAAATGTATGATTTATTACGAAGATATTTTCTTTACCTTTAAACACCATTTGATTGTTTTTAAATATTCAATGTTCTAGGTTATTCTAGCCTTAAGTAGAGGAAGTCATTTTTCATGTATTCCTTCATTTAAAAATATACACACAGAGCTTTTTTAGAGAAATAGGTATGTGATTAAAAGGAGGGGGGCCGAATAGTGATTGCGTAAGCAATGTGTAAAAAGTCAAAAAGTTTGATTAATGTGTAATGTAATGTAAAAAGTCAAAAAGTGTATAATAATGTATTTTGCTTATGGCCCCTAATAGATACGCTTACTCGCCCTAACTTAATGGAATGGCTTAATTATGAAGCTCATGCTGTCCATAGAAAAAATATTTTTTCTACAATAATGAGAAGTGTAAAAGCCGCTAATATTAAATGTTGGGTTATTAAGTTACATTTAAGTATAACCTCTTAAGCCAAGGAAATGACAAGTAAAATTAGAATTTTCCCTTTTAATGTCGAGGATTTTTTCCTTATCCTTCAGGTTCTTTTTGAATTAATAATAGGATGTTATAAAATTTCATGGTGGGAATTAATTTGTATTGTATTTTATTTTGTATCTTAAGTGAAAATGTATTACATCTTATTTGGAACGATAATGGCTTAGTGCTAAGGGCCCGGTAGCACATCGATTAAACATAGGTTCTTATCTTATCTACGTATTCATTAATTCTAAAATGAACCTGGCTTTAAGAGTATAAATTTATATTAATATGTAAATATGTTTTTAAATACCTAAGATGTTTGTATTATCAGGGAATCGAGAAGCCACCAACCAGCTCGTTTGTTGGACGATATTGTAAAAACCGCGAGTCAAACCTGGATAAGGCTAGCTCAAGACTGTAACGAATGACGTAAAACAAGAGTGACTTATACTCAGGAGTGGGGGATGATCAGCTGTAGATGATGAAGATGTTTCTAATTTCACAATTCAATGGTCATCTAATAAGACATTTAAAAGTATGTTATTGTTAGTTCTTCATTAGTTATTTCGATTAAATATATTTGGTCAAAATATGTGTATAATCCAAAATACCATTCCGGCTGGTAATTGGGTACTCTACTGTGATATGTATGAAATTTTCCTCCGCAGCTCATTTCATATTTAACGAAGTTTAGACTAAATGTAAGCGGATAAAATATTTCCTTCTTCACTTCTATATTTAATGAAAAAGCTTTAATGACAACAGTAAATACAGTTGTTTCGGAAGCAGTACGCATAGCATAATAACTTATTGAATTATTCATATCTCTAAGACTAATGAAATGGATTTTATTATTAAGATGTTCAATTAATCCAAGTAAATGTTGACTCGGGAAACATACAGAGAACGCATGCATACCAGATGAGGAAGATTTGGTTTTATACATGAGTTATGCATGAACATGATCCTAAGTTTAATAATATGGCGTTTGTGATTTTATTTACACAGACTGTATAATATAGAATGATTTTCTTTATTTGTTGAAAAAATCAAGCAACTTGACGTGACGTCGTGCATCGTATTGTTTACTTTACCCGCGCGCTTATTTACAGTGAAAATACAGAATCCTTATTTGTGATTTCAACCTAATATAGAGTTTGGATTCCGCATCGTTCAACATAGATGAAAGATTGTCAGTGGGTTTGATGAATAAAAATGCTAACTTGGTTATTTAACACTCTCAAATTGAACTTGCGTCCTGTTAGTCTTAGTAGAGAGTTATCTACCTATTTAAATTTAACGTAGTATTTTTTTTTGTAGACGGATTGTGAGGCTGTTGTAGCAGAAATTATGTTACAAGATACATAGATAAACTAATGAATTGTGGTCACGTAGCATTGTGGACTAGCAATCAAAATGTAAGTCAACACGAATGACAAAGGCAAGAGTCGTTTATTGATAACTTAATAGAGTCACTGTTTTGTGTTTTCTAAAGGCTTGCAGATTGCGTGTCAGTTACACTGACTAGGTTACCTTGTGTCTCGAATGCGGTTTCCTTGTTCGTTTTCATATTTAATGGAATATAGTGGCTTGTTTCCAATTTTAATTAATTCACCCATTGATAGGAACAAAATAGACAAATCATCTGTCAAGCACAAGGGACGCGGGATACTAAATAAATAGTTTACATTGTAACAACTTCTATAATAAATAAGATTTGGTCGGTTTTGATATTACTAGAAATATGGTTTTATACTGTGGAATAAATTGTATCAATAAAATTTAACTTCTTTTTCCACAGATGCATATACTTTTTATAAATATTTTTTTAATTTAAATATTGTAGAATGAAAGTTGTCCACGAATTAATTGTCTCTAATTTTAAGAAATAATGCTATGGTTTCCTCACGCTGTTTTCTTTTACCGAAAACTCAGGCTTATTTTAGATTTGGATAGGTGGGTTTGAACCCCCGTCCATTGATGGGAAATCCGGCCGCACTATCCATTTTTGTTTTCCTAAGCTAACTAATGCTGGAAGGACCTTCACAGCTTCACCGTTACTTTAGGGGCGAGTGCTGAAGGGATTCGCCGTAAATGGTAACTAGCACAAGGGCACCAAAGTGGTACGAACCTGGGTTTGGCCGTTACCTGTGTGTAAAAATTCCCGCAGAATTTTGATCTTAGTTAATCCCTACATTTTTTATTTATTAATGAAGGAAAAAGGTTCCTTACAGGAGACCTATGTACCTGCATGCTATGTATAGGAGTGTGTATGCAGTGTTGTACGTGTAATGCTTGATTCATGGTCAGTGTCACTGTATCGCGCTGGTAGCGGCGTCAAGAGCCTCCCCTGTTGGAGAACGGAGCATGTCTTGGGCCGCCACCGGAGGAGGACCCGGAGTGCCCCACTATCCACTCCGCCATCATCGCTTTAATTTTTGATTTGATTTGATTTGAAAACTACTGTCTATCTAAAATTTTATGAACTTGATAATCATTACCCTAATTATATAGTTTTCTTAAGGTTCTATACGAGGATTTATAATTAGGTTTGAATGACAAATCCCTATGCGAAGGCGTACCGTTTCAACAGTTCATTGTTTTTATCGGATACACTTGCGAGAGTTTGTGTGATGGAATTACGTAATCTAATTCCCCGTTCCATTTCCAACGTTTCGGACTAAATGGAACCGTTTGGGAATTAATTTCTTAAGTTGTTGACATTACGTCAAAGTTAACTGGTACGATAGCTTCGTTTCGTGTTTTCACTCATGTCACCAATTACCAAGGGATCTATTTAACTATGTATATATTTGTTATTTTTCAAGGAAACGTTGAGTTTATTGTTATTTTTTTGTGTCGTAAATGCCGAGGAAGTTCCATATTATGATTTTAACGTTGTTTCTGATTGTTTAATTTTGCCGTAAACAATTTTTTTATTAGGAACTTCTGCGACCGGCAGATCAGCAACACTATTTAATAAAGTATCAAAAAGATTAAGTGGCAAATTTTGGATTATATGGATTGGACATTATCGTAATTTAAAATGATGAGTAAAATTGGTAGGGAGAGGAAAGCTGTTTGTAGACGAAAGTCATGGTTGCGTATTATACAAGACTTGACAGATTGTGGTGCAGTTTTTGACTGGCAATCTTAAGTAGTTGGAGAAGGACCATAAGAAAAAGTCGAAGAAATAATCATTGTGTTTTTGATGTTAATTACAATGTGAAAGTAACGTTTATATAATGTGTACGGTATATTTTTATAGTAAAAAAAAACGTAGGTACTCCTAATGACGAAAATGTTTATTAAGTAATGTTGATATAGCATAACATACAAACTCGATATTTAGTTTGATGCGATGTAAAAAAACAGAAACTCATTTTTTTGTTTGTTTTGGGTTTGCATGTTTATTATTAGCTGTTATAAACATGAGAGTGCCAGTTAAGTGAAATTATTTTTAGATTTACCCTGA